>BSBM01000053.1:277500-1515000 GCA_027924585.1 Larix kaempferi | reverse complement strand
TCTTGTTTATTGGGTTTCTCTCCACCGTTTTTGGAAAAGCAGTATAGTAGATTGACTCTACTCATCAAGGAGAATCTATTTGTCCAATCAGAATTCAATTTTGAGATTTTTCAAATTTGGCCCTAAAAATTAGGGTTTCCACTAAAATAGGAATTTCTGAAATCTGAAGACATAGCTAGAAGCTCCTCGCAAAAATCAAAGTTTAGAGCTTTGGATCGAGATTTTTGGCTAGGTAGATCTCCGGAAAAACTCAAACCCTAATTCAGGGCTCTCCCGAGTGAACCTGGGAGGACAAAAAGGAAAATCTGAAGGGTAAAGCTTTGCTAATCTCAAATTATGAATACACCAGGCTAATCAAATCATCAAGGCACATCTCTCTATCCTTTCAGAAAGTTGAAATTCACATTTGGAATTTTAAGGGTTTTTCCGACAAACCCTAATCCGGGACCAGATCTAGTTTTTAGCATTTCAAGTGGTAAGACCTAAATATTTTCTATTTTCATTTGAAGTACTCTTTAAGATGTCTCGCCACACTAATATTGAGGATACGCTTGAAGGAGCTGATAACTTCTGAGCATGGAAGTATAGGATTGGGTTAATCTTGGAAGAGAATGAGTTGGACTCATATGTAAAAGAAGACATCCCTATCCCAGAGGATGAAGAGGCTAAGGTATTGCATAAGAAGAACTTGGTCAAGGAAAAGAGAATCATTGCTGATTCTATCAAAGACCATCTCATACCCCATGTGTCTTCTCTAAAGACACCCAAGGAAATGTTTGACTCTTTGACCAAGCTATTTGAAGGGAAGAACATAAATCGGAAGATGACCCTGCGAAACCAATTGAAAGGAGTAAAGTTTCAGAATGGAGAAACCATTCAATCTTATTTTTCAAAGGTCTCCTAGATCAAGGAACAACTAGAAGAAGTGGATGAAATGGTGGAGAATGGTAAAGTGGTGATGACCACTCTAAATGGCCTACCCAGGTCATGGGATTCTTTTATTCAAGGAATTTGTGCAAGGAAGAAGTTGATATCCTTCAACAGATTACGGGAAGAATGCTCTCAAGAAGAAGCTAGGCTTGTGGCCCGAGAAGAAAAGATGGAAAATGAAGATCAAGCTCTCACAGCACATGCCAGGAAAGGAAAGTCCAAGAAGGAATCATCTCATAACAGGAGATTCTCACACCACCATTATCATAAAGATAAGAAAGATCTCAGATGCTTCAATTGCAATGAGAAGGGACACTTTGCTTCAGATTGTCCCAAGAAGAAGAAAGACAACAACAACAAATTCAACAAGAAGAAGAACAATAACAAAAGAAGATATCATGCTCATGTTGCTGAAGATGATGAACCCCCAAAGAAGAAGGCTAGGGCAGAAAGTGATAGTGATGATGACTCATCAAGTGAAGAAGAGTATGTTCTAATTTATGCTCTCACAGGTACTATCTCCCATGGTTGTAATGATTGATTTATTGACAGTGGGGCTTCCAAACACATGACTGGGTTTAAAGAATATTTTGTGAATCTATCTAAACATGAATTACCCCATAAGGTGAAACTTGGGGATGATTATCAATACCCAATCAAAGGAAGTGGTGAAGCCTCCTACAACCTAGATTCTGAAAAATCTTTGAAGATGAAAGAAGTCCTTTATGTACTTGGGCTCAAGAAGAACTTACTCCCCATCTCTGCATTGGATGCAAAACGTATGAGGGTTGCATTTGTGGATGGCTAAGTCCTTATGTAGCCAAAGGGAAAGACCATAGATGATGCAGTAGTGATTGGAGAGCAAGAGGGAGGTTTGTATAAATTGAAGGGACAACCTAAACATGCCATGGTACGTGAATCCATGGAGCCAAGTGAACTTTGGCATAGAATACTTGCTAATATGCACTATAGGGCACTTCCAATTGCAAGCAAGGTTTGAGAGGGATTTCTTGAAATCAAGACCAAACATGAAGGTGTTTGCAAAGGATGTGCAAAAGGTAAGAACATTAAGAAGGCTTTCTCAAGCAGTGAAAGCAAGGCAAAAGACATCCTGGAAATCATCCACTCAGATGTATGTGGTCCTATGTCATCCAGTTCTCTAAGTGGATATGTTTACTATGTCTCATTTATTGATGACTTCTCCAGGAAGACTTGGGTATACTTCTTGAAGAACAAAGATGAGGTGTTTGATAAGTTCAAGGAATTCAAAACCTTGATGGAGAATCAAACTAACAAGAAGATCAAAAAATCCAGGCCCAACAATGGTGGAGAATTCACCTCAGGTGACTTCAAGAAGTTTTGCAGTGATTCATGGATTAAGACGGAGTTGACTGCTCCTTATAATCCTCAATAGAATGGAGTTGCAGAAAGGAAGAACATAACAATCATGGAAGTAGCAAGGGAAATGTTGCATGACCAGGATCTACCTATGCATCTATGGGCAGAAGCAGTTAGAACAGCTGTATATGTGCAGAACAGAACACCCCACAAGATATTGGACAACAAAACTCCAGAAGAGGTCTTTTCTGGTAAGAAACTTGAAGCCAACCATCTCAGAATATTTGGTTGTCTAGTATACACTCATGTCCCAAAGGAAAAGAGGACCAAACTAAATCCTTCAGGAAAGGACGGTATCTTTGTGGGTTATAGTGAAAGCTCGAAGGCTTACAGAATATACTTTCCAGGGTTCAAGAAGATTGATGTTAGCATGTATGTAACATTTGATGAAAACTCAGCATTCATCAAATCAAGGAAGGCACCTATCGAAGTTTATGAAGAACCTAAGGAAACTAGATTTCAAGACACTACCACGACTGAAGCAATTCCAGAAGTTGTTCGTGAGTTTGAAGATCCACAAGAACCTGTAGATCCACCCCATGAGGATAACTCTCACAAGAGGAAACCTGCATGGGCTAGAGAGCTCATTCAAGATGCAGAAATGTTTGGCATTCCAGAAGAAGAACACAGAGCAAAGAAAAGAACCAGATCACATACCAGCTATGTTACTTTACTCTATGACATTATGAACAAAGAACCTTCCAGTTATGAAGAAGCAGCGGAAAAGAAAGAATGGAAGGATGCTATGGTTGAGGAATACTAATCAATAATGAAAAATGATGTTTGGGATGTTGTCCCAAGACCTAAAGAGAATTTTGTTGTGACTTCCAAATGGATCTACAAAATCAAGCATGCTGCAGATGGTAGTGTAGAGAAATACAAAGCAAGATTTGTAGCTCGTGGCTTCTCTCAAAAATAGGGAATAGATTATGAAGAAAATTTTGCACCCGCAGCAAGGTATACTTCCATCAGAACAGTACTTGCCCTGGCTACATCAATGAAATGGAAAATACACCAGATGGATGTCAAGACTGCTTTCTTGAATGGTGTAGTTGAAGAGGAAGTATATGTGGCGTAGCCACTCGGTTTTGAAATACATGACAGGGAGTCATATGTGTGCAGATTGAAGAAAGCCTTGTATGGCTTGAAGCAAGCTCCCAGAACTTGGTATGGTAGGATGGACAGTTTCCTATCTAGTTTGGGCTTTACCAAGAGTAAAGTGGATTCCAACCTTTACTACAAGGTTGAGGAAGGGAATCCTGTGATTCTACTCCTGTATGTTGATGACTTATTTGTAACAAGAGATGACATATTGATTGTAGATACTAGGAGGAAGCTTTTTTCCGAGTTCGATGTGAAAGATTTGGGAATGATGCATTATTTCCTAGGTATGGAGGTGTGGCAGAGTGCAGGTGGGATCTTCCTTGGTCAAGGGAAGTACACAGTAGATATCCTGAAGAGATTCGGGATGATGGATTGCAAGGCCATGGCCACACCTATGGCATCGAATCTAAAGCTTCTATGTGATGCCTCATCTGAGCCAGTTGATGTCTCTATGTATCGTCAGATGATTGGGTCCTTGATGTACCTGACGAACACGAGACCAAATATTTGCTTTGCGGTGAACACATTAAGCCAGTTCCTGATGGATCCGAGGAGTGTTCACCTGGTTGTTGTAAAGCATGTTCTGAGGTACCTGAAGGGTACAGTGAATTATGGGCTCAAGTATGAAGTGAATCAAAAGTTTAACCTATAGGGTTATGTTGATTCAGATTGGGCTGGCAGTGTTATAGATAGGAAGAGCACATCTGGGTGCTGCTTCAGTATGGGATCAGGTGTGATCTCTTGGTTTAGCAGGAAGCAGTCTTGCGTAGCACTGAGTACAGGTGAGGCAGAGTATGTTGCATCCTGTTCAGCTAGTTGTGAGGTAGTATGGCTACAGAAGCTACTGTCTGAGTTATTTGATCTCCCGTTGGATGCTACTTGTATCTTTTGTGATAACCAGAGTTGTGTGAAGCTGTCCAAGAACCCAGTGTTTCATGACAGGTCAAAACACATAGAGATCAAATATCACTATATTAGGGATATGGTGCAGAGAGGAGCTGTGAAGCTCCTGTACGTTGTGACAGATGAGCAAATTGCAGATGTGCTGACGAAGCCACTAGCCAGGGTGAAGTTCAAGTACTTCAGGGAGAGGCTTGGTGTTCTTCAGATTGATGACACTTTGAGGAAGAAGTGATGGACACATTTTCTGAAGCCATTCCAAGCATGTTGGAAGGAGGATCCTTCACATGGATGTGGATGTAAGCATTGGATGATGAGCATCAGGATGATGTTATGGTTTCTACTTTGTATGATCAGTTGGATCATTTATATATGTACGTATGCATCATGTTGGATGAAGGATATGACCAGTTGGATCATTTATATGTATATGTATGTATGCATTATGCTGGATACTGGATATGATCAGTTGGATCATTTATATGTATGTACGCATCATGTTGGATGCTGGATATGATCGGTTGGATCATGTGTATGTATTTTGTATATGCATCATGTTGGATTCTTGGGCCATGTATCTATATTTGTATCAGGTGGATACACTGTATGATCAGGTGGATCATGTATGATGATATGTACCAGGTAGATACTTGGTATGCATCAGGTAGATGCATTGTATGATCAGGATGATCATGTGTACATCAGGATGATGTATGGTGAGTATCAGGTTGATACTCTGTGGCCGTGGAACAGGTTGTGCAGATAAGCATGTAATTTGTGCCCTGGGAGATTTGCAGATAGTCTTTCAAGGTTTTGCCTATGGCATGTAATTTGTACCCTGGGATATATGGCAAATGCTCTTTTGAGGTTTTTCTTGGGAGAACATATAATTTGTGCCTTGGGAGATCTGCAGATAGTCTTTCAAGGTTTTTATGGCATGTAATTTGTGCCCTAGGATATCTGGTAGAAGCTCTTTCGAGGTTTTGTCCTATGGCATGTAATTTGTGCCCTGGAAGATCCGATAGGTTGAGCCATGTGCTCGTAATCAGTCCTGCGATGCTCTTTCGAGGTTTTTCCATGAACACATGTAATTTGTGCCTTGGGAGATCCGATAGGTTGAGACTTGTACTCGTAATTGGTCCTGGGATGTTCTTTTGAGGTTTTGTGGTGACCACATGTAATTTGTGCCCTGGGAGATCCGATAGGTTGAGCCTTGTGCTCGTAATCAGTCCTAGGATTCTCTTTCAAGGTTTTGTGGTGGGGTCACATGTAATAAGTCCTGGAGATCTGAATAGGATGAAAAAGGCCTCAGATTCTCTTTAGAGTTCTTACTAGTCAAGAGACTCTTTTAAGGTTTTGTGACGCACGTAATAAGTCCTAATATTTCCACAGTATGGCGAGTGATGACGAAGACCTGTAGGTGGTGGGTCTACATCCAGTATGAAAAAGGACTGGCTCTGTAGAACTTCCTATGATGAATAGAGTCAGATATTGGTTGAGATAGCAGCAGCAGTGACGATGATGATGACGATGCATCGATGACGATGATCCCAAGAAGAAGACTTGTCTAGCAGATCTGTGTCGAGAAATACCTTCCTAGTTAAGAAGGAGTGTTGATGTATATGTAACTTCGGAATGTATTTCATCTATGTATTTCATATATATTTATTGTACCCTTATTAGAGATGTGTTATTCCTCTATAAGGAAGTGTCGTCATGTGGATTGACAAGTGTTGCAAGTGTGTGTACTTGCCGATGGGTCATTAGACCACCATGTGTGGGGTCGGCCCTGAAATATATATTATATTGTGGATGTATCTAGATAGACAAGTCGGCCCCATAAGGTCACTGGGAAAACAAGTTAGTATAAATAGAGATCGGGAGATCTCTATTTTCATCATTCGGAAAGTCACACTTCTCTCACTCAAAAAGTGGCGCACTAGTGAGGAGGAGGATCATATTCTACTAGGATACTATCTCAAGTGTATTTTGGTTGTACTTTGGTTGAGCCATTGCTCTCTCTATCTCTGAGGAAGTTGTGGGGTTTTTCACCTTAGGGTTTTCCCCACAGAAACTCTGTGTCTCTTATCTCTCATGCTTTTGATTCTTGTGATGCTTGTCATGCTTATTGTGATTGTTATGCATTGATATACTGTATATGTTATTCTCTCAGTAAAGATCATAGAGTATTATGAATTAATGCTCAAAATTTAACATGATGATGATGATGGTGGTGGATGATGATGAATATGAGTACGATGATGAAGATGATGATGATGATGATGAATATGATGATCATCATAAAAATCATCATATTTATTATCATCATCATCATCGCCATCTTCATCATCCTTACCACCATCATCATCATCATATGATCATGGTCACGATGATCATTGTCTTCGTCATCATAATCGTCATCTTCATCATCCTCATCATACTCGTCATCGCCATCTTCTTCGTCATCATAATCATCATCTTCATATCGTTATCATTTGATGATGATGATGATGATGATGATGACAGCAAAGATGTTGTTGATGATGATGATGAGGAAGAGGGTGATGACGAAGATAATGATGATGATGATGGTGGATGGTGATGAATATGAGTACGATGATGATGTTGATGATCATCATACTCATCATCAACATCGTCATCATCATCGCCATCAATATTGATGATGAGGATGATGATGATGATGACGTTGACGATGAAGATGATCACCTAGATGTTGATCAAGATGAGGAAGAAGGATGATGATGATAATGGTGTTGATGATGACAATGATGATGATGATGAAGATGATGATGATGATGGTGATGAGGATGAAGAAGATGATGATGATGGATATGATGTTGATGTTGATGAGTATGGTGATGAAGATTATGATGATGAAGAAGATGACGATGGTGGAGATGTTGATGAGGAAGGGGGAGATGACAATGATGATGAATATGTTGATGATGATGGTGATGGTGATGATGATGATGATGATCATCATCATCATCATATTCATCATGATCATGATCATATTCATCACCATCATGATCATCATCCTCGTCACGATCATCCTCATCACCATCACCATCATCATCATCATCATCATCATCACCATCATCCTCATCATCATCTTCATCACCATTTCCATCATCATCATCACCATCACCATCATTTCATCATCATCACCATCATCCTCATTGTCATCTTCATCACCATTGTCATCATCATCTTCATCACCATCACCATCATCTCATCATCATCAGCATCATCATCAACATCTTCAACATCATTGTCATATCCCCCTTCCTCATCAACATCTCCATCATCGTCATCTTCTTCATAATCACATCTTCATCAACTTCATGTATCCCATTGACAAAGTAAATTAAATAAACCATACAAAGGCATACAATAGCGCGTACGCACAAGGACGTGTGCGCGTTGTCCTTAACGTGTGCGCGCTGTTCTTAACATGTGCGTGCTTTCAATCACGCATGCGCGTGCACGTAGTTGCGTGCGTGAGTGTTTGAATTCAAATTGTTTTTGGCGCCCTTACAGGATTGGAATTAGCTTCGGATTGCACCTTTACGCTCGGTCTGATTTATCCCTGATTTATAGCAGAAAACATCAAACACTACAACTTCCTGTTTTTCACAACTAGTTCTACATAAGCTCCATGAGTGCACTGCAGATGAAATTGCACACACTTGTCGAGCTCTGTGTGGAGATTCCAAATATATAATTTTTTAATAGATATGTTGTTGTTTTCTATTTTTAATTCATTTTAAACTGCACTCATGTCAAATTCGTAAAAGCATAGGTCGTTTATTTGGCATATAACTTTTGATTGGCTTACCAATCTCGAAACTGGAAAAGAACCCACATAAGAGCATGAAAATACCTACAACCTAAAAAAAAATACATTTTGATTATATTTAGACCATGATATGGTGGATTAAAACTTGACCATGTTTTTTTAGGGCTTCACTGACTTCGGTAATTCTAAAAAAATATAAAATTAAATTTTAAAATTTTGGAAAAATAGCTCCACAAAAAATTTGTCTATTGCTTACGCCTCTACATATTTTTTTCCTCATAAATTGAAAATTTACATAGCAAATAGGTAGGTCAACAAAAACATGTGCATTATGTTTTAGAAAAAAAATAACATACCAATCTTCAAATAATGACATTTTGGGGTGGTTATACCACTTTTCCATAAATAAAAGTTCAATATTCCGGAAGGTCATCCGTTTTTCTAAGTTTCAACTTTTTACACCTAATCGGAAAACATTTTGTAGGTACCTCTAATAATTTATTTTAATGATAATATTTATGTTTTTCCAGAATGTCATTGCAACCAACGTGTCATAATTAGGTATCATTACCTTGCACTAGCCCTATACTCTCACATTATATTGTCCTCCAACTATATTATATATATTATGTATTATCTTTTATAAATTTAAAAAAACCGATAATATTTAAAGTTCTATTAAAATATTGTAAAGAATAAAATTGTATTTAATTTTTAATTTTATAATAGAAAGTATGAATATATTTTTATTTATTATTTTTTCCTTATTTAAAAAATTATACATTAGAAAGTAAGAAAAAAAATGTGTTCATACATTTTTATTTATTAGATTTCTCTTATTTAAAATATTAGAAATTAGAAATTAGAAAGCAAGACATAAGACCTAGATAGCAATCTGTTTTCATTTTGCATGATTATCAAATCAAAGTGAAAATTAGTGTTTCATTCCTAAATCAATATAGAGAAGAGTTAATCAGAGAACCGCATGAGGATGAGACACAAGTTTATTGTCCATATTGATTTTATGGTAGTTGTTCCAAATTCAAAATAAATAATTATAGAAGAAAAAAGAATATAAAAAATAACTTGTAGTTGATGCATGAATAACTTGTAGTTGATTGCATTGATAACTCTTAGTTGATGCATGGATAAAGGACTTCCTGGCAGACAAGAAATTTAACTAGAAGGCGGCGAGTGATAACATGTAATTGAGACATAGACAACAGGTGATTACAACAACACATGGAGAACAAGTAACATATAATTGATTACTTATTTGCGGCACTTAACATATGGCCTATGGGTGTTCACCCACCACAAGTTAATTGCAAATAATTATTAAAAAAATAAAAAATAACGGACCACAAGTTAAGTGGCAAATGTAATAATATATCATATTATTGTGAGTTTTTTTACAAAATTCTTCTTCATATGATACATTAAAGCTAACTAAATACTTAAATATATTTACAATATTTATAATTTAAAGATTCACTAAATGTTATCATTAAATTTTACTTGTTAAATAAAAATAACATATATTATTTTTCTTATAAATACATATAAATTCAAATTAAATTAAAAATGATTTTGCAAAGTAAAAGAAAATAATATTTTAAATAAACATAGAAATAACACACCTTACTTAATAAATATTAAAAAATACATACATTAAAGTTATAAGTCTATACATGTTATTAAATAATCAACTTTAAAAAAACATACATACATTGAAGCCATAAACCCATACTTACTTATTAAACTTCAATTTGTTATATTATATGTTATGTTTTAAATTTATATTATGTTTTAAATTTATGATATGTTGCAAATTATAATGAATAATAAATATTACTTTAAAATTTTAAATGATTTTGTATTTTTTTTTAATTTAAAAATGCAATAGTACGGTTTTGATTTTGATATTTTTTCCATATTATGTATTTAAATATTACTACTTAGTTATTAGTATATTTACACTATATTTATATTGATAGGTGTTTATACTTTACTATCACAACCATTGAACTTGCGGACCGACATGTCACAAGTTAAGTGCCATGAACAAGTTATCTACTACTTGTTTTTCCTGCTTAATTGTAATCACCTATTGTCTATGCCTTCGCTATCTTTAGTTAAAGATGTTGTCTATCACTATATGAGCTACCAGCCTAGATCCAAATCCTAGGCTCTATCAAGCGCTGAGAGGGATCAAATCTCCTGAGGTTTGGCTCAAGTATTGCACTCATATTTACTTTTTACTTTGTATTATTCCTTTTTGTTTACTTTGTATTATTTTGTTACTGGACAAAATCGACAAACACTCGACACATGTTACAAGATCTCCCTCATACTGGGCTCTAGAGCGGTGCAACCAGTGTCACTACATGTTATCAATGCATAAGCTACGAGTTAGCAATGCAACAACTACCAATTATTTTATTTTTATATATTTTTTTATAATTGTTTATTTTTAATTTTGAAAGAAGACTATAAAATCAATATAGTACACTTGTCCCATCCTCCTTCAATCTAGGAAAAGCATAAGCATAGATTGTAGTCCACCTCAAATTCTAAGATATAAACACTTTACACCTATTAGTATCATAATTTAAAGTGGACTAATACTCATAATTATGCATGGATAAGGCAGCATACAACAATTAAAACATAAACAATGAAATATTACATAGTTAAGTACTACTTAACTTATGAACCATAAATATTCACACACCAAATCTAAATGGTTATACTATATATATATAGAAAACACGTCATATATATGTATGTTAGTATTTAAGCATACGCTTATATATACTACGTTGGCTGGGCAACTAAGTGTTAGAGGCACTGGCTGACAGCATTAACGAAGACAGATGCCCACCTCCTTATGGCAGCTCGTATGGATTACTACAGGGCCACTGTGCCACGGATCATAGTTTTGCTGTGCTGAGCTTGATAAGCACGAGGGCGGCTGGCCAGAAAGCAATGGTGGAGACACGAGAATGGAGGAATATATATATATAATATGTCATATCTGTATTTCAAGGAATTTAAAAAAAAATCAAAGATCGTGCTCGTGAGCAATATGATTGTGGTGAGACTGATAGATGGTGTCCGTGTAGAGATGGGGCCACGACACTATGAGGATTTAACTTTGTGTCCGACAAGTTACAAGGATGTCAGCCTCGCCCATGTGCTCAAGTTTGTCGTTAAAATGGTGTGGAAATTAAATCGCAGCGATATTCGCTGCAGCAAGAAATGGTGATGATGGTACTAACAGCCCACGAGGTTCTGCAGTGGAAGGAAATAAGGAGCAGGAAGGACCGATAAGAGTTTGGGATGGAATCCTGCAGAGAGCTGGCCCCTCAGGATCAGCTCCAAGGAATCCTGCGGATAGCCGGCCCGTCTCCGAGTAGCAGCCGGGCCAGAGTCCCAGACTATATGAATTTGGGTGTTCACTTTCTATATGTGGGGAAAGGCTCTCGATTCTCTTCCCGGGTAAGGGTGTGTCATTAGCGAGGAGGAAGTGTGAATTAGGGCACTGTAGACTTTGAAGGCATTGTTCTTTTTTAAGGATGAGTTTTGTTTGTGTATCCAAAACTGATTTCTTTGTGGATTCCTGTTTTATTGTTTTAAAAATATAAATATGTTTGAGTAAATTTAACTAGTACAGCTGGTGAACACTAATAGGTAACAAGTTAAGTGCCATGAACATTTTATCTGAACATTCAGTATGCAAATGAGATTTCCCTTGCCAAAATATATCGTTGTTCAAGGAGTTACTCCATACATGCATTTCTTTTACTATTGACTTCAATATAATAAGGATCATCAATTATCTTTCGAGAATGATCCCATTAATATTTATCTACCTCTCATGAACACAAGTCCTTAAAACAATGAGTTCAACGAAATCTCGTCATAAAGTTTATACACAAATAACAAGGTAACTCAAATCAATTTCATAGACCTACCTATGATGATCTAATTGCACCTTATACTATTTCACAATACCTCATAATACATCAACTTTCAGGTACTTTCGACCCTTTAAACTATACATACATATCTAGACAAGACGTGACAAAATTATCCCTACGATACTAATAACTTAACTTATAAATGCTACGATCATCATTTCTAATTTTATTGAGATGATATTGTATCAATCTAACATTCATGATGAATTTCCATCGATATATATATGACTTGACTTTATTAACTGAAATTTGCATTTTCATAAAGTGATATACTCTTATTATGATAATGCTTCACCTATTTGAATATTCAACGTGCAATAGAACCTATAAAGGAATCAGTTTGACTTAATATGCATGTACATCTTTCATAAAGTAAATCACACCAAGTGCAACACAACAAAGATAAAATATACATTTACATCACACTAAAAGGACATCCAAGCTTACACAAGTGAGATACTTCTTAAATATCATAATGTCGGACAAGCATTTACCTATTGTCTATATATATATAAAAGAAGGAAATCTCCTAACATAGCCAATGTTATAACATTATAATGCCTATGATAATTAATAAAAGTCAATTCCTTAGCGTATGAACTTCACCTTTAAACATTCACAACTAGGATGACTTTCAATACACTATTTTCTCCTCCTTACCAGAACTTATTTCTTAAAACTTAACTCCAGTAGTCTAGCTAATTTAATCATTCTAAAGAAACTAATTGTAGAATATGAGGAGATACTAATCATCTAGTGTCTTTCAAAAGAAGATCATTTAAATATCAAATGAGACATATAAAATGTTCACAACTAGACACTGCTATGCCATTATAACGCTTTCAGCAAAATGGGACATACTTACTTGTACTTCCAAGACTCTTTGCCGCTTACCTCTTGGCAATCCTTGGAAATGAAATTTTACATTTGCATTGTATAGGATGTAGTTCCTTTCCTAGTTTGATGAACTTGTATTCATTTCCCATGATGGAGCCCATAAAGCTCGAGTGTTTGCAACCTGTGCTCTGATACCATATGTAGCATACCCAAATATACAAGTTAGTATTATGGGGAAAAAAGAAAATTTTAAAATCCTTCAAACATAAAAGTATTTGTGATAAGGAGCACGATCTACCACCCTGCATCAATATAACAAACGTTATTATAGATATCTCCATAATCCATTGTATGTAAACCTTCATTTCAATACACCTTCCTACCCATAAATTATTTGTCTACATTCAAAACATTAATCATTAACTCATTCTTCCATAATGATAAAACAACTCTCCTTTATATTCTACTATAAAAAGGTCTTCATCTTTTCAATGAAACCTACTTGGGTCAAAACACCAAAGATCGCTCTGATTATTTAAAACAAATAGGACATGTTCTAGCATGCTTAATTTTATACCTATGTTTAAACTGATTCTTGTGCAAACATCATCTTCATAAACATTGATACTAACAACATAATTTACTTATTTAATAAAGATTAACCTTTGCATGTTTGAAAAGTAGATACATCTAGTTTGACAACAACCACCATGATCACATACACATAATTCACGCATAAATGAAAGAGATCGAATATATCGTGGTTCACCCAACTCTTGGGCTACGTCCACAAAACTGTTGTATCTTGTATTATTTATTCATGAATAACAAATTATATCATACAACAAAATCGTCGCGCCATTTACCTTCCGTTTCTTCACTGCTCCTCTCATGGAAGACCTTTATCAAATTTAACTCGATTACAGAGACTGTAATAATATTACTACTATCATTACCACTGTCTTTCACCCTAGCATTAAAGTCAACTTCAGAGCTTGGACTCTATATTATATATATACACGTAATATATAACCGTACAAAGATAGACTAAGCATCTAGTACTAAAATTAGTAAGCTATATTTAGAAATCTTTCATGAGATCAACTATAACCTTTGTATACATTCAAACAATATCTTATGAGATCTATCTTATCCAATACAAAACTAGTCCTCCTTTGGGTGATTCCATAATCAAAAGGATATTCACCATTTTATAAAGGAACTGACTTAGGTATTGACCACTATTTCAAAAAGGCTATTAGAATAGATGCATACATACAACATCACAAATGTAACCCAATTTCATTCGACAACATAGATCCTCCAACTCTATGCCGTATTCAACATACCAAAAGATGAATTACAACATTTTCAGTATACAATTTGGTTTAACCTTTTTATCCATGCACAAGCAGAAGAGATAAACACTACTTCATCCACCATATAGATATTGAAGAAAAACCGAGCTAATCGATATCATACAGGACATTTAGTGTTTCTCCAAATTTTCACGAATACACCTAGAGATAATGGCGGAAATCTTTTGTTAAGGATCTAACAGGCGGGAATAAGGTAATAAATCCCTTCGAATCTCTTTACAGGTCGCAACTATCTATTATACGTGGATGTGGGTAGAGAAAATCTACAAAGGTAAATGCGATCTCCGATAAAAAAAAAAGTTTTACAACTCTGTCAAAGGTTACGACGAACCCCATTTTACAAACATGTAACTCTGCATTCAATAGAACTTTACAAAGCTATTTACTACTAAGGTAAGAGCCTGCTACAGGGTTTGCAAACAACACAGATTAAGATGGATAACGATCATTGCTAGGAGTAGATCTAGTTGAGTGAACAAAACTCAGACTTCAATGAGCGGATAATAAACTTCCCATCCAATCAAATGTGGATAAAAAATAGCATATGTACTGTCCTATAATAAAGAACATAGGTCGAACTCTATGATGCAAATAACGCAAGGTAAAAACGTATAACATTCATTGCAGAAATCTGATCTATTATAAAAAGGAACACAATTTACACCGACTGATGTGGTAATGCTTAGAAGCGGATCTTTTGTCAAAATTAAAGAAAATTTTATAACAAAAATATCCCCTGCGAATACGCAACTCAGGCAGGCTAAATAACGTAGAGATAGATTGTATCTATCAAACGCAGAGATCTATCCACCAACTAAGGGTGGAATGAGATAAGAAAACAAACAAACGCATAGCATAAGGGTTAGCAATGCTCGGTCAAACAAAAAATCATGTAGATAACTCTTTCTGGCAAGGTAGGGTAAACAAGCAACAACCACAAAAATAAGGTACTCTGTTAGTGCCGAGATACGCTTTTCTGTTGCACATTCAAAGTCTAGGTAATAATCTCTGTTAGGCAATCAATCAGTGGTTGATAGCGTTTTAAGATATCTAAATACCCTATTAAATCAAATATGCGGGGTAACTGATAAGCTATAGTTAAAATAAGCATGCATATAAAAAAAAGAATGCCTTCACTAAGGAGATGTGGTGAGTAGAAATACGAATGTTTCTATCATCGCAGGAACCAAATACAAGGCATAGGTCAAACGCTTCGCTCTGGTGTTACTTCTCCCTTCGTATATAGCACTGACTCCTTTTCCTTCATGCTCGCCCCCCCTATACTTTTCCTCCTCCGAAAAAATATAGATCTTCCCTATTGGAGGATCTGCCCCTCGGGGTTAAGTAACAGTAAGGACAGATGGAACTCCACCGATTTGGAGTGGACTCCAGTTTCTACCAAAAGGCAACATAATAGCTTCCAGGTGGTTTGAGTTGTTGCATCTTTCCCACCCCGCAAGGAGAGAAGTGTTGGGAAATAGACTTCGCGCTCTTTCAAAGCGACCCCGTCACTAGAATCAAATCCTTCTCCTTTGAAGGAGATAGTGCATCATTTCAGAACTCTTAGTGCATTATAATGGTGGTGACATAAGAAGACAAAACCCCTATCCTCAAGGAATCAGTTTTGTTTTGTTTTCCCATCTTATTCAAAATGAAAAGGTGCCCTTTCTTTAATTTTTTAAAGCTCAACACCGAATAGATGCCAAAACCTTACTCGAAGAGGCTAACCACTCCCTCTCTTACCAAATTATTGCCTCTAAACCTTAAGTAAAATATATCACCATTTTCACAACCGAAATATAGTATCTAAAACTATAATTTCCTTAGCTTGATCCTATTTTTAGAGTATTTTTCATGCGCTCTTATCGGGAATTAGTAGATAGTGCTATCAGTTTGGTCTTTACGGCCGTAGTAATAGTTTTATGAAAATTGATAGGTTACCGGAGATTAATACTAGTGTGCGATGGATAGTCACTATCCTCATCCTAGGATTTTGACTTTATTACTTAAGTTATAAGCTACTTTACTATCTCTCGAGTTATCATAGCATTGGAATAATGGAATAACTCTCCGTCATTATTTGCCTTACCATACTAGGTCCAGTTGCCCGTCGTTATTAATCTCCTAATATTACCATTTACAATTTAGCAATTAGACCATATAACCTACACGGTTCTAGTCGTGGGGCCTTGGCCCTGAGCTCCTCACCAGAAACCAGTATAACAATCAAATTATATTTACAAAGTAATAAGGGGAAAATAGGAGGATGTTACATCCTTTCCCCCTTGAGAATAACACCGTCCTCGGTGTTCACATTTTCCAAGATTGGCCTTCGGCTCTTGAGTTCTTTCGTACTTCATCTTGTTAGTTCACTTGTCGTCTCTTCTTTGGTTTTCTTGCTCATCTTCGAACCTTCATGATCTTCACAAGTCCTTATGGTTCGGACTTCTTTCACAACATGTACATTGTACAACTCATACAAGATTCTTTAGCATAACATAATTATACTATTTAATTTTAATCATCAGGTAAGCACAAGTCTTTTGGAACACCTTTATCTTTCACACATTTTCCTCATATACTTCACAAATTCCAAATATTAAACGTTTAAAAGTTATCATTCATCCTCATCCTTGAGGAAATTTTTGCTTACTCAAGCACTCATACCATTCACATATAAAGACATCAATAGTCTAATTTACAAGACAAATCATTAATATTTCTTATATCATAAAAAAAATCTTTCAATAACACTTTGTTGATCATCAAATTCTCCCATGAGTTTGGAACTTTAGCAACCCTCTACTGAACACAGAATTCTTCCTCGAATTCTGTCACCAATTCCTATGGACTTACGGGCTACACTTTTGAGGTTAGTCTCCTCTTTTATTGCTAGTCAAAAAGTTTTCCTCCTCAATACATCAAACAACATCCTGTCTCCAGATGTCAATCATTGTGCCTAGGTATTTTCCATTGATACCACAAAACGCTTTTGCAATTCCCCTCAAGCTTTCTTGCTTGAGTCCAGAAATTTCTTTTCCACCCAGCCTCCTGCTTGAGTCCAGGAAAAGTTGCTTTAACAAAGCATAGTTGTGTCAATTTTTGCCACCTCAAGCCTCTTGCTTGAGTCTCAGAGTATTATTTCCCCCTCAAACCTTCTCGTTTGAGTCCAGGAAATAACAATCATTTATTATTTCTTGTAGTTTTGGTTAACCACAACATGCAACATAATAGCAACATAATATTAACATCAAATAGGTTCATCTATTTACTCATTAGTTCGAACTCATGCTTTTATCATATCTCTTCATCAGTCATTGATCTTACCATATGCTTACAATGTATACTATATCGCATCCTTGTCTTTCCATAAGTTCACCAGAATGTGACCATCTTCCATTTCACTTGTTAGTACTTATAACACAAAACACATTTTGTTAGAAAATCTTCTCCTAACATAATAGTAAGGAAATCATCATTCACTTACAACATTCATACAATATTAGCATTCTTATTAATTTCATTAATATACCTTATGACATAAGATTTGCGATGTTGGCATATAGCATTCATTAATAACTTTAGCTCTTTACAATAATTCCAATGACCATCTGATTTGTCTTTCGAAGTTTGCACTTTACCTTCTCATAGATTTACAAGGCTATTGTAAGGCAATTTATGTATAAATACAACTCTCTATATATATCGGGAAAATTCTAGACAATATCTATTGTTTGAGTGTAATTCATAACCCAACTTTTAGTCAAGATACATGAATATTCCTATGCTTACAGTTTTAAATCTGCAACCTTTATTGGTTAACATGTCTCGTAAAAAAATTTCATGTCTATATACAAAGAAAATGGAATATAGCATTTCTCATTGATTTATAAGTAATGCCTAAAGCCCCTTACCATGTAATTACTTTAACAATCTACTTCTATGGGAGGAATTTAATTCCCTTATAGTAGTTAACTTTGTCCAATTTGGCACCTAGGAAACATTCTAGCAAGTGTATCACTCATATAATATTCCACAAGTTATTTTCAATTCGTGAAACATCCAGTATGCAAATGAGATTTCCCTTGCCAAAACATATCGTTGTTCGAGTTACTCCATACATGCATTTGTTCTACTATTGACTTCAATATAATAAGGATTATCAATTATCTTTCGAGAATGATCTCATTAATATTTATCTACCTCTCATGAACACAAGTCCTTAAAACAATGAGTTCAACGAATATCGTCATAAAGTTTATACACAAATAACAAGGTAACTCAAATCAATTTCACAGACCTACCTATGATGATCTAATTGCACCTTATACTATTTCACAATACCTCACAATACATCAACTTTCAGGTACTTTCGACCCTTTAAACTATACATACATATCTCGACAAGACGTGACAAAATTATCCCTATAATACTAACCAACATAGATCCAAATCCTAGGATCTATCAAGCACTGAGAGGGATCAAATCTCCTGAGGTGCAAACCTCTCCTTGAATAGCTCCTTGAGTGCAATACCTGAGCGACCTAATCCTAAGCTCTAAAGTCTCTAGTTTAAGTCTCATATTTACTTTTTACTTTGTATTATTCTTTTTTGTTTATGGCCGACATAATATTTATTACTTTTTCTTTGTATTATTATTTTTTGTTTACTTTGTATTATTTTGTTACTGGACAAACACTCTAAAGTCTCATATTTACTTTTTACTTTGTATTATTCTTTTTTGTTTATGGCCGACATAATATTTACCACCTAATCCTAAGCTCTAAAGTCTCTAGTTTAAGTCTCATATTTACTTTTTACTTTGTATTATTCTTTTTTGTTTATGGCCGACATAATATTTATTACTTTTTACTTCAAGTATTATTCTTTTTTTGTTTACTTTGTATTATTTTGTTACTCGACAAACACTCGACTAACAAGATCTCCCCCATATTGGGCTGTAGAGAACCTCTTGGCGCAATAACTCAACTTATAAATGCTACGATCATCATTTCTAATTTTCTTGAGATGATATTGTATCAATCAAGCATTCATGATGAATTTCCATCGATATATATATGACTTGACTTTATTAACTGAAATTTGAATTTTCATAAAGTGATATACTCTTATTATATGATTATGCTTCACCTACTTGAATATTCAACATGCAATAGAACCTATAAAGGAATCAATTTGACTTAATATGCATGCACATCTTTCATAAAGTAAACCACATCAAGTGCAACACAATAGAGATAAAATAAACATTTACATCACACTAAAATGACATCCAAACTTACACAAGTGAGATACTTCTTAAATGTCAGAATGTCGAACAAGCATTTACCTATTGTCTATATATATATGAAAGAAGGAAATTTCCTAACATAGCCAATGTTATAAAATTATAATGCCTATGGAAATTAAATAAATTCAATTCCTTAGCGTATGAACTTCACCTTTAAACATTCACAACTAGGATGACTTTCAATACACTATTTTCTCCTCCTTACCAGAACTTATTTCTTAAAACTTAACTCCAGTAGTCTAGCTAATTTAATCATTCTAAAGAAACTAATTGTAGAATATGAGGAGATACTCATCGTCTAGTGTCTTTCAAAAGAAGATCATTTAAATATCAAATGAGACATATACAATGTTCACAACTAGACACTGGTGTGCCATTATAATGCTTTCAGCAAAATGGAACATACTTACTTGTACTTCCAAGACTATTTGTCGCTTACCTCTTGGCGATCCTTGGAAATTGTAATGTCCCCATTTTGACCCCCTTTGCATTTAAATCGTAAATAATGTAAATATTGTTATTTAATCATGGTGAGGAGCTCAAGGCCAAGGCCCCACCATTGATTTAGCGTTATATGTATTGGCAATTAAAAATAGATTCCTATGGTTCTTGTGCTAGATAGGCACAATGTAAATAAGACATCATGTAAATATGAATTTTAATGAAAAATACCCACAACTAGCTATGCAATGCAACAAAGAGATGGGGGCACGATTCTACAAGGAATAGGGAGGGAAATTATTCAAACCCTTGAGCCAATGGTGTTAATCCATGTGTCAATGAGAAAACCTATAAACCACCAACTACCCATTTTGGGTTAGGGACCCAATCATTTAATTCTTCCAAGAGTTGGTTGAGGCAGTTAATGCCTTGGGAATGGAGAGGTATGGAAGCCAATTTCGTGTATGGGCAAGCCATCAACCTGGGAAATTGTATTTTGTCTCCTTGGGCAAGAAAACACCCACGAAATGGTGCCCCAAGCCATTCTAAACACATAGTCTTTCCTCTCTCACGCAGTCTGAACTACTGGGTCTTTTCCCATCACCTTTTTCACCATTTTTCCTGCATTTTCCATGCCTGGGAGCTCGTTTTTGCATTGTATAGCAGCTGGGAGAGAAGGGCCACAATTTGGGACTGTGATGGAGGTCGTTTTTGCCCCAAAATGCCCATGGACATTTTTCTAAAAACGATTTATGCTCTCCAGGGTTGTTCCCAATTGCCATTTCGTTTTTGGGCTTTCCCACGTTTTTCTGAATTGGTAGAAACCTTCTCCTTGGGCATCCCACTGAAGAAACGTTTTTCCTCATGCCCAACAATTGTGGTTTTGCTGTTATGTGCATTCCTGTTTTGGTTTGAACCTGTGAGCAAAATTTTTGGAGTGGTAGTGGACAGAATTGGCTTGATAAACCTAGTGGGGAGAATAACCTCTCAAGAAGATCAAGAGGGTTGGCTACTCTTCTATGCACACCTGGGACACTCTAGAATTGGAAGGTATGGCCTGAGGGACTGTGAATGGGTGAAGGGAATACTTCCTTGAGTGGGGTGTGTAGGCATTGTGGGTGCTAAGCTAAATAGATCTTGTAGAGGTATCCATAGCTCTGTGGTTGAGCTCACTAGCTTAGCAATTCTTCCTTTCCATTTCCTAGCAGGCTGATAAATCCAATTGTAGATTGGCTTGGCTCATCTTGGTGTATGCTTGGCTATGTGTGAGTCTGCTATTCGCTGGTTCCTTTTAGAAATCATGCCCAACTTGGGGGTGGCAGTTGTATCAAGAGGTTGATAAGCACAACTGGCCTATGGTTGGGTGGAACATTGCAGATGCATAGCTGGTTGCTTGGGACTACTTTGTTAAGATAAGTATTCTCTTTTATAAATTCTGCAATGTCTTTATTTAATGGATGTCACAGAAATGTTGAATGTATGATAGATATTAAACATGTTTTTTTTAATTCCGCTGTGTTTCTATAACATGCACATGTATATGTATTTTTTATCAATGAGCCTTTAATTAATGGATATGGGGCTAGATGCTCAGATTTAGTGTCACGTCCTCTCTATCATGTTGGTATGATGGGAGGGGACATTACAAAAATGAAATTTTACGTTTGCATTGTATAGGATGTAGTTTCTTTCCTAGTTCGATGAACTTGTTTTCATTTTCCGCGATAGAGCCCAATAAGCCCGAGTGTTTGCAACCTGTGCTCTGATACCATATGTAGCATACCCAAATATACAAGTTAGTATTATGGGGAAAAAAGAAAATTTTAAAATACTTCAAGTATAAAAGTATTTGTGATAAGGACCACGGTCTACCACCTTGCATCAATATAACAAACGTTATTATAGATATCTCCATAATCCATTCTATGTAAACCTTCATTTCAATACACCTTCCTACCCATAAATTATTTATCTACCTTCAAAACATTAATCATTAACTCATTCTTACATAATGATAAAACAACTCTCCTTTATATTCTACTATAAAAAGGTCTTCATCTTTTCAACGAAACCTACTTGGGTCAAAACACCAAAGATCGCTCTGATTATTTAAAACAAATAGGACATGTTCTAGCATGCTTAATTTTATACCTATGTTTAAACTGATTCTTCGTGCAAATATCCTCTTCATAAACATTGATACTAACAACAGAATTTACTTATTTAATAAATATTAACCTTTGCATTTTTGAAAAGTAGATACATCTAGTTTGACAACAACCACCATGATCACATACACATAATTCACGCATAAATGAAAGAGACCGGATATACCATGGTTCACCCAACTCTTGGGCTACGTCCACAAAACTGTTGTATCTTGTATTATTTATTCATGAATAACAGATTACATCATGCAACAAAATCATTGCGCCATTTACCTTCCATTTCTTCATGGCTCCTCTCATGGAGAACCTTTATCAACTTTAACTCGATTATAGATATCTATCTCTGTAATAATATTACTACCATCATTACCACTATCTTTCACCCTAGCATTAAAGTCAACTTCAGAGCTTGGACTCTATATTATATATTTACATGTAATATATAACTGTACAAAGGTAGACTAAGCATCTAGTACTAAAATTGGTAAGCTATATTTATAAAGCTTTCATGAGATCAACTATAACCTTTGTATACATTCAAACAATTTCTTATGAGATCTATCTTATCCAATACGAAACTAGTTCTCCTTTGGGTGATTCCATAATCGAAAGAATCTTCACCATTTTATAAAGGAACTGACTTAGGTACTCACCACTATTTCAAAACGACTATTAGCATAGATACATACATACAGCATCACAAATGTAACCCAATTTCATTTGATAACACAGATCGTCCAGCTCTATGCCGTATTCAACATACCAAAAGATGAATTACAACATTTTTAGTATACATTTCAGTTTAACCTTTTTATCCATGCACAAGTAGAAGAGATAAACACTACTTCATCCACCATACAGATCCTGAAGAAAAACCGACCTAATCGACAACATACAGGACATTTAGTGTTTCTCCAAGTTTTCACGAATACACCTAGAGATAATGGTGGAGATCTTTTGTTCATGATATAACAAGAAGGAATAAGGTAATAACTCCCTTCGAATCTCTTTACAGGTTGCAACTATCTATTATACGAGGATGCAAGTAGATAAAATCTACGAAGGTAAATGCGATCTCCGATCAAAAACAAAGTTTTACAACTCTGTCAAAGGTTACGATGGACCCCATTTTACAAACATGTAACTCTGCATTCAACAGAACTTTACAACACTATTTACTACTAAGGTAAGAGCCTTCTACAGGGTTTGCAAACAACACAATTAAGATGCATAACGATCATTGCTAGGAGCAGATCCAGTTAAGTGAACAAAACTCAGACTTCAATGAGCGGATAATAAACTTCCTATCCAATCAAATGCAGATAAAAAAAAGCATATGTACTGTCCTATAATAAGGAACATCGGTCGAACTCTATGATGCGAATAACGCAAGGTAAAAACGTATAACGTTCATTGCAGAAATCAAATCTATTATAAAAAGGAAGGAACACAATTTACACCGACTGATGTGATAATGCTTAGAAGCGGATCTTTTGTCAAAATAAAAGAAAAATTTATAACAAAAATATCCCCTGCGAATACACATCTCAGGCAGGCTAAATAATGCAGAGATAGATTGTATCTATCAAACGCAGAGATGAATCCACCAACTAAGGGTGGACCAAGATAAACAACAAAGCAACGCATAGCATAAGGGTTAGCAATGCTCAGTCAAACGAAAAAATCACGTAGATAACTCTTTCTGGCAAGGTAGGGTAAACATGCAACAACCACAAAAATAAGGTACTCTGTTAGTGCCGGGCTAAGCTTTTCTGTTGAACATTCAAAGTCTAGGTAATAATATCTGTTGGGCAATCAATTCGGTGGTCGATAGCATTTTAAGATATTTAAATACCCTATTAAATCAGATATGTAGGGTAACTGATAAACTATAGTTAAAAGAAGCATACATATAAAAAAGGGAATGCCTTCACTAAGGAGATGTGGTGAGTAGAAATACGAATGATGCTATCATTGCAGGAACCAAATACAAGGCATAGGTCAAACACTTCCCTCCGGTGTTACTTCTCCCTTCGTAGATAACACCGACTCCTTTTCCTTCATGCTCGCCCCCCTATACTTTTCCTCCTCCAGAACAATATAGATCTTCCCCATTGGAGGATCCGCCCCTCGGCGTTAAGTAACAGTAAGGACAGATGGCACTCCACCAATTTGGAGTCGAGTCTAGTTTCTACCAAAAGGCAACATAATAGCTTCTAGGTGGTTTGAGTTGTTGCGTCTTTCCCACCCCGCAAGGAGACAAGTGTTGGGAAAACTCATTCCCATCACTAGAATCAAATCCTTCTCCTTTGAAGGAGATAGCGCATCATTCCAAAACTCGTAATGCATTATAATGGTGGTGACATAAGAAGACAAAACCCATATCCTCAAGGAATCAATTTTGTTTTCCCATCTTATTTGAAATGAAAAGGTTCCCTTTCTTTAAGTTTTTAAATCTCAACACCGAATAGATGCCTAAACCTTACTCGAAGAGGCTAACCACTCCCTCTCTTACAAAATTATTTCCTCTAAACCTTAAGTAAAATATATCACCATTTTCGCAAATGAAATATAGTATCTAAAACTATAATTTCCTTAGCTTGATCCTATTTTTAGAGTATTTTTCATGTGCTCTTATAGGAAATTAGTAGTTAGTGCTATCAATTTGGTCTTTACGACCGTAGTTATAGTTTTATGAAAATTGATAGGTTGTTGGAGATTGATACTAGCGAGCAATGGATAGTTGCTATCCTCATCCTAGGATCTTGACTTTATCACTTAAGTTATAAGCTACTTTACTCTTTCTCTAGTTATCGTAGCATTGTAATGACCCTCCATCATTATTTGCCTTACCATACTAGGTCCAACTGCCCATTGTTATTAATCTCCTAATATTACCATTTACAATTTAGCAATTAGACCATATAACCTACATGGTTCCAGTCGTGGGGCCTTGGCCTTGAGCTCCTCATCAGCAACCAGTATAACAATCAAATTATATTTACAAAGTAATAAGAAGAAAATAGGAGGATGTTACATCCTTTCCCCCTTGAGAATAACACCATCCTCGGTGTTCACATTTTCCAAGATTGGCCTTCGGCTCTTGAGTTCTTTCGTACTTCATCTTGTTAGTTCACTTGTCGTCTCTTTTTTGGTTTTCTTTCTCATCTTCAAACCTTCATGATATTCACAAGTCCTTATGGTTCGTACTTCTTTCACAACCTGTACATTGTACAACTCATACAAGATTATTTAGTATAAAATAATTATACCATTTAATTTTAATCATCAAGTAAGCACAAGTATTTTGGAACACCTTGATCATTCACACATTTGGCTCATATACTTCACAAATTCCGAACAGTAAACGTTTAAAATTTATCATTCATCTTCATCCTTGAGGAAATTTTTGCTTACTCAAGCACTCATAGCATTCACACATAAAGAAATCAATAGTCTAGTTTAAAAGAAAAATCATTAATATTTGTTATATCATAAAACAAATCTTTCAACAACACTTTGTTGATCATCAAATTCTCCCATGAGTTTGGAACTTCAGCAACCCTCTGCTGAACACAGAATTCTTCCTCGAATCCCATCACCAATTCTTATGGACTTACGGGCTACACTTTTGAGGTTACTCTCCTCTTTTATTGCTAGTCAAAAAAATTTCCTCCTCAATACATCAAACAACATCCTGTCTCCAAATGTCAATCTTTGTGCCTAGGTATTTTCCATTGATACCACAAAACGCCTTCGCAATTCCCCTCAAGCCTTCTTGCTTGAGTCCAGAAATTTCTTTTCCACCTAGCCTCCTGCTTGAGTCCAGGAAAAATTGCTTTAACAAAGCAGAGTTGGGTCAATTTTTGCCACCTCAAGCCTCCTGCTTGATTCCCGAAATATTTGTTTCCCCTCAAACCTTCTCGTTTGTGTCTAGGAAATAAAAATCATTTATTATTTCTTGTAGTTTTGGTTAACCACAACATGTAACATAATAGCAACATAATATTAACATCAAATATGTTCATCTATTTACTCATCAGTTCAAACTCATGCTTTTATCATATCTCTTCATGAGTCATTGATCTTACCATATGCTTACCATGTATACTATATCACATCCTTTTCTTTCCATAAGTTAACCAGAATGTGACCGTCTTCCATTTCACTTGTTAGTGCTTATAACACAAAACACATTTTGTTAGAAAATCTTCTCCTAACATAATAGTAAGGAAATCATCATTCACTTACAACATTCATACAATATTAGCATTCTTATTAATTTCATTAATATACCTTACGGCATAAGATTTGTGATTTTAGCATATAGCATTCATTAATAACTTTAGCTCTTTACGATAATTCCAATGACCGTCTGATTTGTCTTTCGAAGTTTGCACTTTACCTTCTCATAGATTTACAAGGCTATCGTAAGGCAATTTATGTATAAATACAACTCTCTATATATATCGGGAAAATTCTAGACAATATCTATTGTTTGAGTGTAATTCATAACCCAACTTTCAGTCAAGATACATGAATATTCCTATGCTTACAGTTTTAAATCCGCAACCTTTATTGGTTAACATGTCTCGTAAAAACATTTCATGTCTATATACAAAGAAAATGGAATATAGAATTTCTCATTGATTTATAAGTAATGCCTAAAGCCCCTTACCATGTAATTACTTTAACAATCTACTTCTATGAGAGGAATTTAATTCCCTTATAATAGTTAACTTTGTCCAATTTGGCACCTAGGAAACATTCTAGCAGGTGTATCACTCATATAATATTCCACAAGTTTTTCAAATTTTGAAACATCCAGTATGCAAATGAGATTTCCCTTGCCAAAACATATCATTGTTCAAGGAGTTACTCCATACATGCATTTTTTTTACTATTGAATTCAACATAATAAGGATTATCAATTATCTTTCGAGAATGATCCCATTAATATTTATCTACCTCTCATGAACACAAATCCTTAAAACAATGAGTTCAACGAAATATCATCATAAAGTTTATACAAAAATAACAAGGTAACTCAAATCAATTTCACAGACCTACCTATGATGATCTAATTGCACCTTATACTATTTCACAATACCTCATAATACATCAACTTTCAGGTGCTTTCGACCCTTTAAACTATACATACATATCTCGACAAGACGTGACAAAATTATCCCTACAATACTAATAACTCAACTTATAAATGTTATGATCATCATTTCTAATTTTCTTGAGATGATATTGTATCAATCGAGGATTCATGATGAATTTCCATCGATATATATATGACTTGACTTTATTAACTGAAATTTTCATTTTCATAAAGTGATATACTCTTATTATATGATTATGCTTCACCTACTTGAATATTCAACATGCAATAGAACCTATAAAGGAATCAGTTTGACTTAATATGCATGTACATCTTTCATAAAGTAAACCACACCAAGTGCAACACAATAGAGATAAAATATACATTTACATCACACTAAAAGGACATCCAAGCTTACACAAGTGAGATACTTCTTAAATGTCAGAATGTCGAACAAGCATTTACCTATTGTCTATATATATATGAAAGAAGGAAATTTCCTAACATAGCCAACATTATAACATTATAATGCCTACCGAAATTAATTAAAGTCAATTCCTTAGTGTATGAACTTAGCCTTTAAACATTCACAACTAGGATGACTTTCAATACACTATTTTCTTCTCCTTACCAAAACTTATTTCTTAAAACTTAACTCCAGTAGTCTAGCTAATTTAACCATTCTAAAGAAACTAATTGTAGAATATGAGGAGATACTCATCATCTAGTGTCTTTCAGAAGAAGATCAATTAAATACCAAATGAGACATATACAATGTTCACAACTAGACGCTGCTATGCCATTATAACGCTTTCAACAAAATGGAACATACTTACTTGTACTTCCAAGACTCTTTGCCGCTTACCTCTTGGCGATCCTTGGAAATGAAATTTTACGTTTGCGATGTATAGGATGTAGTTCCTTTCCTAGTTCGACGAACTTGTTTTCATTTCCCACGATGGAGCCCAATAAGCCCGGGTATTTGCAACCTGTGCTTTGATACCATATGTAACATACCCAAATATACAAGTTAGTATTTTTAAAATCCTTCAAGTATAAAAGTATTTGTGATAAGGACCACGGTATACCACCCTGATTCAATATAACAAACGTTATTATAGATATCTCCATAAACCATTCTATGTAAACCTTCATTTCAATATACCTTCCTACCCATAAATTATTTGTCTACATTCAAAACATTAATCATTAACTCATTCTTGCATAATGATAAAAGAACTCTCCTTTATATTCTACTATAAAAAGGTCTTCATCTTTTCAATGAAACCTACTTGGGTCAAAACACCAAAGATTGCTCTGATTAATCAAACAAATAGGACATGTTCTAGCATTTTTAATTTTATACCTATGTTTAAACCGATTCTTCGTGCAAACATCATCTTCCTAAACATTGATACTAACAACGGAATTTACTTATTTAATAAAGATTAACCTTTGCATGTCTGAAGAGTAGATGCATCTAGTTTGACAACAACCACCATGATCACATACACATAATTCACTCATAAATGAAAGAGACCGTATATGCCGTCGTTCACCCAACTCTTGGGCTATGTCCACAAAATTGTTGTATCTTGTATTATTTATTGATGAATAATAGATTACATCATGCAACAAAATCGTTGCGCCATTTACCTTCCATTTCTTCACGGAGGACCTTTATCAACTTTAACTCGATTACAGAGATCTATCTCTGTAATAATATTACTACCATCATTACCACTGTCTTTTACCCTAGCATTAAAGTCAACTTCAGAGCTTTGACTCTATATTATATATATACATGTAATATATAACCGTACAAAGGTATACTAAGCATCTAGTACTAAAATTGGTAAGCTATACTTATAAAGCTTTCATGAGATCAAGTATAACCTTTGTATACATTCAAACAATTTCTTATGAGATCTATCTTATCCAATATGAAATTAATTCTCCTTTGGGTGATTCCATAATCGAAAGTATCTTCACCATTTTATGTCACCTACCCAAATTTTGAGAATAATTATTGCCATGTGATTTTCCTATTTGCAAAATATTTGCACTAAATTACAATTTCCAAGTTTTTAAAATTATGACCAATTTGGGTCAAAAAGGAATGTAATGACACTTTTTTATTATTTGATAAATAAAATTGGAGACAAATCCTCAAGAAGTTGTTACAAGAATGTTCACTAGCCCACTAGGAGGAATGGAAGCTGCTGGAAGGCTTGGGACAGATGGCAGCATTTGCACTCTGCCTCTAGCTGTTGGTATGGGACAACTCCCCCCTAATTTTTTGGCATTTCCCCCTCCAGGTGGAGGGAGGTGTGCAGGTAGCTCACTAATGACCAGTTAATCCCAAAGACCTAGGCATCCTATAAAGGCAAATCGAATGGAGTAGGGAGGTCTTACATTCTTTTCTATAGAAAATTTTTCCTCATGTGCATCAGGTGATGACTGAGAGAATTGAATAGGGGAGGCTGAGGAGTGTGAAATCGTAAGGCTGCAGATCTATTATGCGAAGAAATACCAGAAGTGCTGGTGTAGGTCTCCTTGATTGATGAAGTTTGTAAGACTGGATAACTACTTGTTGCTACAGGAGTGAAGACCAAGCTTCTGAGTTTCCTCCTCCTGGTGGTTCAGTGAATAGGCTCGGGGGTCCTAAGGCAGACATTTAGACTGTCTTCAGGAGTTGGTTGGGAGGAACAGGCTTCTGTGGTGTTTGTCCACTCACCTACTGGTTTAGGTTCTACCTATTCTTTGATTATTCTGTTTGCATGTTGAAAATTTATGGTGATTTCAAGATATGATGATTGATTGAATGCAAATGGATAGAATAAAGATTTTATCTGTATTTTTCCCTATGCAAATACATGCATCGTACTCTAGTGCAGAGAAATGTTTAAGTAGATAAAATGATAGGATGAAAGTCTGATTTCAATGAAGTGTTGTGCATCATGATTCTACATTAACATAGCCCTACTGATCTAAGAAGAAAAATGCAGAAGCTCAAACATGACAAGTGTCTCATGCACAGGTATAAAAACAATTGTTTATTTCTCTGCCCAGGAAAATACATTTTACTTCTGTGTAGTTTCAATATCCATTTCATTCTTATCTTTTCGAAATAAAACAGTACTAGATAGAAATTCCCATTTTTTTTTACAAGCATCACATAATCTAGGAATCTCTACTAAAATTTCTTGATCTGTCTGCATGGATATAAAATGAAAGTTTCGCATAGAATAACATCAATCGGCATGGATGCCTGCATACATTCCCCATTTATAGCAGTACATCTAATCTGTATAATTCATTATGCTTTTACATTATTTTAAAGACAAAAGGAAACCTCTGGAAATGATCGCTAACATTTTGCATTTAAAATCCAAACTGAATGTTGATTACATAGTATTGGTTGATAGTCTCATCTCAAATCTTTCGTGCAAACAGTATTAAAACAAGATCCATTTCCTTTACATTTTTTTTACATATAAATTGTTTTTTACAGTCTTCACGGAAAACCCTAGAAATTCCTTCTACCATATCTTTCATCTTCGACATTAATCTATTCATTCATGATCTAGCTTAGATCCTAGTTCATCGCGTTAAACACAACATCAACAGGCTACGACCATTATCGGTCGATTCCCTAGCATCATTTCATTCAAACATACAACTACCAATTCACACATTCACATAATTAAAATCTAGGTTTTCAATAAATAGCACAAATCCCCATCATCCATATTCGAAAAATGTTCAAAACCTATCACATATAAACATGGAAGCTAGACGAGCCAATAACTGGTGGGAGAAACATGTATCCAAACCCGAAATCTTTGCCAACAAAAAAAATATAGACTTTAAGTTTCAGACGAGTCGTCCTGTGCATACAAAGCTATTTCTCCCAGAGTCTATTCATACAAAAATCAACGTAGAACAATCCCGACAATTTTACCATGACGATATCAAACTTTAACGAACGAGGGTTTCCCTCTCAACAGTCCAATTATTTACAAACACAGCCATCTCGGCCCTTGTCACTACACTGCTAACAATAGTAAGACCTGGCCCAGGGAGACCTACGAGGGTTAAACATCGCCGAGACTTACCAGCGATTGGTGCCACAACCTCTTTCCTAAGCCGTCGCCAGGGAAGAAGCCCAAACAATTTAGTACCTGCCAGGTTCCAACGAGACCGATTTTAACACTAGCTCGAAACCCAAACCCAAAAGAAAAACTGGAACATTAAAGTATTAACACGAAAGTGTGGTGGGTTTTTACCTTGGTGTAAAACCCCCGGCTGAGACACTCCACACCTGCTACACAAATGACGAAGCACATTCTGTTACGATTGAAGGTTTGACTCCTAGAGTTAAAAAAATTCACAAACCGTGCAAACCATTATGTGATTATCGCATATGATGCTTACCCATGAAGTGTTGGCCCTCGACGATTGCCCTGCCACCTTGAGAGAGTGAGAAAGTCAACCAGTGACAAGAACGGTATCGTGGCCCAAACTATTCAAAGGTTCGGCCAAAATGTTTCACCGAAACCCTAGATAGAGGCTCCCACAACCACGAGCAAGGTCACACCGAGACGGAGTAACCAGGAGAGTTTTCCACTTCCTGTTGTAGGCACGCAGCCCACAGGTCTACGGTTCGAGCCCGGGGCAGACTTTGAACACCAAACTTCCCTGTAACGGTCGGGCGGCCCCGTTGCAGCAAATGCATGAGATTGAATGAATCCCAAAGGTCGCCCAATGTCGTTTTGGTAACTTTTGAGTTAGGGTTCATCCGACGGCGGAAAATCATGCAACCATCGACGGGCCATGCCTATCATCCACGTGGAGGAAGTATGCTAGTGCATTCAATTACACATTAAGTTGATGCCTCCTCGACGTTGCCAAACCACCCACCTGGATGGCTATTGCTTATTACAGCAAGGATCCACATGACTGATACACCAACTCTTTCACGTGCCAATGGCCAGGTAAGATCGCACTCCGACCACCATTAATTACAATCGGCTAGGACTTCATTGCATGTACCTAAGCCTATGGCAGGTCCCATTCCTCCACACATTCGCATTAATTAGCACCATAGCACCTGCCATGACGAGCACCAACGTTAATACCAACCCCTTACTGAGCCATTGCAATGTAATATTTTCCATTGATTGCTGTACAAAGTCAACGGTAATTGGACAAGTTATGATTCTCTACGTGCACAGCCTGCCACGAAATCGTCCATCAATGCATTGTAGCACAACGAGCCCGCAGTTGGGGACTTTAGAAGCCTTATCACAAACCAATTCATAATTGTTATTACGTAACTCAATCCTTAACCGCGTAAGTTCTAAAGTCTCATTATGGTAGCAATACCATATATAGAAACAATACGATAGTTCTTCTACCATGGTGTGAAAACATTACCATTGCAACGCATCATTTAATTATAAAAACAAATATATCGACCACTATAGTATGTCCAATGTTAAATCGAAATCATATATATATTGGTCCAAGGTTAGAACAAATAATATATATATATATATGCCTCGGTTGAATGTAAAATAACAAAAAAAAAGAAGAAGGGACAGTTACCTAGAGTGCAAGTATCCTCCATCGTGGGGTTTGATTTTAAGCATCAAACCTACCATAGTCTAAGCCACCCAAGTCGTGTCGATATTAACCATGGATGGCCAAATTAATATGATCTAAATACGGGACATTTCGTCACCTTATTGGCATATTAGTTTTCCACGTAACCTTACCATTTGCATGTACCTTGTCCTTACGTCACATATATCATTACAATTAGTTCTAGGTAGCTATCATCATCAATGTCCGAAATAGCTAGCTAGGAAGATGCACACCAAAATTGAGAAGAAGCTTACAACTTGTGTCAAATCGGATGGCTACTGAAAATTACAATTACCATTACAGTTCTGGAAATTGTCATGTTAACCTTACCTTTAAATCTATGTAAGAATAACAGGTACATATGCTTTAGCATAAAAAGCTAAGTAAGCCTCAGGCTCCTTGTAGGAGCCCTTTTATTGTCACAAAGTAACAACTGTCAGTATCATCCTAGGACAACTCGCAGTACTGTTAACACAGGCATAATTAATTATAGTACAAACATGACAGTGCTACTAATCTACCCTTAGCTAAGAAGCTCAAAAGAAATTAAATGATTGGCTGTAATTATGACTTTGGAAATTCCATGCTGACTTCGAATATATTTAACATCTCGCTTTTACAATTAATAGCATTTATTGTCATATTAAAAATTTTAAATTTTTCGTAATTATTGGGATGTTACATTTTATAAAGGAACTGACTTTGGTACTGACCACTATTTCAAAAAGACTATTAGCATAGATACATCCATACAACATCACAAATGTAACCCAATTTCATTCGATAACACAGATCCTCCAGCTCTATGCCGTATTCAACATACCAAAAGATGAATTACAACATTTTCAGTATACAGTTCATTTTAACCTTTTTATCCATGCACAAGAAGAAGAGATAAACACTACTTCATCCACCATACAGATCCTGAAGAAAAACTGGGCTAATCGATAGCATATAGGACATTTAGTGTTTCTCCAAATTTTCACAAATACAACTAAAGATAATGGTAGAGATCTTTTGTTAAGGATATAATAGGCGGGAATAAGGTAAAAAATCCCTTCGAATCTCTTTATAGGTTGCAACTATCTATTATACGAGGATGCGAGTAGATAAAATCTACAAAGGTAAATGTGATCTCCGATCAAAAACAAAGTTTTACAACTCTGTCAAAGGTTATGACGGACCCCATTTTACAAACATGTAACTCTGCATTTAACAGAACTTTACAACACTATTTACTACTAAGGTAAGTGTGAAAATCCTCACAGCAGATCTAAGAGATGATGTATACCTCACAAGAAATTAATTGATTAAGCAAGAAAATAGAAGAAGAGTGGTCAATGCAGTATAATGATCAACATAATAATAATATAGTAGTACTCGGATAGAAGCAAAAATACTTCACACACACTAAATTATTAATCACAAATGGACATATAAATAATACAATGCATGAGGATTCGAATGCCTAAGGTGGCAATTCGAATTAATTAGCCTTCATGGAGTGATCAAAGGATCACTAGAGTGTCATCGGAGCACAACTAGTAGTCTATCTCATCATCGGTGGAGTCATCAATGCACAAGTAACTGTCAACTGTCAGTCAAACTGAGTCTAACTAAGTGTGGTAGGTGTAACTGAGTGTAACTGGAACTAACTGAATGAAGGAGGATCAGTGGAGGGCGCATGAGGAGCTAATTGGAGTCAGAACTGGTAGTTATGTCTCATCGGAGGTCAATCGGAGTGATAACAGCAGTGAGGAGTCAATTTGGCCTTAAATCAAGGAAAGACTGGTGACTAACTGAAGTAAATTGGACTAGTAGGTGACAAAGGTGCCCTTCTCATGCAGTAGGTGAAAGTAGGGTGCATGACAGGCTAGGAGGGCTGAAACTGAGTGGAAGGAAGCTCTGGGGGCTAGCTAACTGAGGGCTAGGTGTTGGGACTGATGACTGGAATGCATGCAAACCCTAAATGATGCATGCAAACCCTAAAAGTGCATGCATGACTGAAAATGTAAATGATCAAAATACTGGTGGGACTAGGATGGAGTATAGGAATATCCTAACACCCCCCCTTAATCCATTCTGGGCCCTGGTAACTAAGACCAAAGGTCACCCAATACAATGAATAATAATAGTCAATAACCCAAGGAAGTGGGGAAAATTTCATGGGAAAAATACCCCCCCCTCAAAACAGACTGTAAGGCACACACAAAAAAATAAATGCTCCAAACTCAAGCAGGTGTGATGCTTGGTCATATGTCTGGAAGTATCTTCTTCTTGGGAAGAAGTGGATCATGCTCAAAAAGCATGTGCTTGTACTTGCTCTTCAGATCGAATGTGATGAGAACAAATCCAAAAGTATGAGGATGATCCTTGAACCTATGATTCGAATCAGTTGAGTTAGGATCAAAAACATGAATATGCAGATAGTCTTTTGTCTTCTCCTTCGAACCATCATGGGTGAGATTATGCCAAAAAGAACCATTAAATAATAATGATTGCTTGAAATCCAAATCAGATTTCAGAGTTGAAGAATATTTTCTTGAGATCTCCTTTCAACGAGCAAGGGTGAAATCAAAACCATCATATGCATGAGAAATTATCTCAAGTAGTGTTTGCTTAGAATCCAAATTATATCCAAGACTTGAATCATGGTTTCTTGAGATCTCCTTTTAACCGTGAGAGGTGAGATCAAAACCAGTAGATGCATGAGAAATTATCCCAAGCAGGTGGCAATGGCCATATTCTTCAATAACCTTCTGAAAGTATGGAATAATGATCATATAGTAGTAAATAAGAGGTGATTGCTTGAGGAGAGCGAATGCATTACCTCCAATAGCTGATTTTACCTCCGAAATAATCATGTGATCATGATGAAAACCAACAGACTCTGGTGCAAGAGAGGATTTATGACCTTCTGCAATATCTAGAGTGCGAACTGGCATAGAAAGAGAAGAAATTTGGAGCATGAGTGTAGAATCTGCAAGTTCTTCTTCTTTGTGGACAACTTCAATATGAGATGTGTTTGATACTGGTTCATGATCAATGAGATCATCAAGGAGGGCGAATGCATCACTTTGCTTGTTCTCGAAAGGGTTTGGACCAATCCCTTCATTTTGCTTGCCAAATATTTCATCCAGGTGGGCCCATAGCTCTTTTGGAGATTCAACATCATCAAGGGAGTAGAATGGAAAGCTTCGAGACATAGCATACATCATGGCTGCAATAGCTCTTCCACCTTCATTTAACCAGTCAATCTTTTCTTCAGAGGATTCGAACTCTCTTTCAAAACAATAATCAAAGAGATCATGTCTCTTCAAATATGCTATCATTTTTGGTTTCCATTCAACATAGTCGAATAGATAAAGAGGAGGGATTTCTTCTGAAAACATTGAAGTTGTAGAAGACCTGCAAAAACAATAGAAATGTCTGCAACTGCTATTGTTGCAAAAGTGCAGAAACTGCTGCACTCGAAATCTTGATAATAACCTGCAAAAAACTCTCAGGAATGGAGATAAACAATACTCTCAACATGCTCTGATATCATGTGAAAATCCTCACAGCAGATCTAAGAGATGATGTATACCTCACAAGAAAGTAATTGATTAAGCAAGAAAATAGAAGAAGAGTGGGCAATGCAGTATAATGAGCAGCATAATAATATTAGAGTAGAACTCGGATAGAAGCAAAACTACTTCACACACACTAAATTATTAATCACAAAGGGACTTATAAATAATACAATGCATGAGGATTTGAATGCCTAAGGTGGAAATTCAAATTAGCCTTCATGGAGTGATCAAAGGATCACTGGAGTGTTATCGGAGCACAACTAGTAGTCTATCTCATCATTGGTGGAGTCATCAATGCACAAGTAATTGTCAGCCGTCAATCAAACTGAGTCTAACTAAGTGTGGTAGGTGTAACTGAGTGTAACTGGAACTAATTGAATGAAGGAGGATCAGTGGAGGGTGCATGAGGAGCTAATTGGAGTCAGAATAGGTAGTCATGTCTCATCGGAGGTCAATCAGAGTGATAACAGCAGTGAGGAGTCAGTATGGCCTTAAATCAAGGAAAGACTGGTGGCTAATTGAAGTAAACTGGACTAGTAGGTGAGAAAGGCACCCTTCTCATGCAGTAGGTGAAAGGAGGGCGCATGACAGGCTAGGAGGGATGAAATTGAGTGGAAGGAAGCTCTGGGGGCTAGCTAACTGAGGGCTAGGTGCTGGGACTGATGACTGGAATGCATGCAAACCGTAAATGATGCATGCAAACCCTAAAAGTGCATGCATGACTGAAAATGTAAATGATCAAAATACTGGTGGGACTAGGATGGAGTATAGGAATATCCTAACAGTAAGAGCCCACTACAGGGTTTGCAAACAATGCAAATTAAGATGCATAACAATCATTGCTAGTAGTAGATCCAGTTGAGTGAACAAAACTCAATGAGCAGATAATAAACTTCCCATCTAATCAAATGTAGATTAAAACAAGCATATGTCTTCTCCTATAATAAGGAACATAGGTTGAACTCTATGATGCGAATAACGCAACATAAAAACGTATAACGTTCATTGCAGAAATCAGTTCTATTATAAAAAGGAAGGAACACAATTTACACCGACTGATGTGGTAATGCTTAGAAGCGAATCTTTTGTCAAAATAAAAGAAAACTTTATAACAAAAATATCCCCCGTGAATACGCATCTCAGGAAGGATAAATAACGCAGAGATAGACTATATCTATCAAATGCAGAGATGACTCCACCAACTAAGGGTGGACTGAGATAAAAAACAAAGAAACGCATAGCATAAGGGTTACCAATGCTCGGTCAAACCAAAAATCATAGAGAGAACTATTTCTGGCAAGGTAGGGTAAACACGCAACAACCACAAAAATAAGGTACTCTGCTAAGCTTTTTTGTTGCATGTTCAAAGTCTAGGTAATAATCTCTGTTAGGCAATTAATTCGGTGGTTGATAGCCTTTTAAGATATCTAAATACCCTATTAAATCAGATATGCGGGGTAACTGATAAGCTACAGTTAAAAGAAGCATGCATATAAAAAAAGGAATGCCTTCACTAAGGAGATGTGGTGAGTAGAAATACCAATGCTGCTATCATCGCAGGAACCAAATACAGGGCAGAGGTCAAACACTTCCCTCCGGTGTTACTTCTTTCTTCGTAGATAACACCGAATCCTTTCCCTTCATGCTCGCCCCCCCTATACGTTTCCTCCTCTAGAACAATATATATATTCCCCATTGGAGGATCCACCCCTCGACGTTAAGTAGCAATAAGGACAGATGGAACTCCACCGATTTGGAGTGGAATCCAGGTTCTACCAAAAGGCAGCGTAATAGCTTCCAGGTGGTTTGAGTTGTTGAGCCTTTCCCACCCCGCTAGGAGACAAGTGTTGGGAAACAGACTTGGCAATCTTTCAAAGCAACCCTGTCACTAGAATCAAATCCTTCTCCTTTGAAGGAGATAGAACATCATTTCAAAACTCGTAGTGCATTATAATGGCGGTAACATAACAAGACAAAATCCTTGTCCTCAAGGGATCAGTTTTGTTTTCCCATCTTATTCGAAATGAAAAGGCACCCTTTCTTTAAGTTTTTAAAGCTCAACACCGAATAGATGCCAAAACCTTACTCGAAGACGCTAACCACTCCCTCTCTTACAAAATTATTGCCTCTAAACCTTAACTAAAATATATCACCATTTTCACAAATGAAATATAGTATCTAAAACTATAATTTCCTTAGCTTGATTCTATTTTTAGAGTATTCTTCATGCGCTCTTATCGGAAATTAGTGGTTAGTGCTATCAGTTTGGCCTTTACGACAGTAGTTATAGTTTTATGAAAATTGATAGGTTTGCGAGAAATTAATACTAGCATGCGACGGATAGTCGCTATCCTCATCCTAGGATCTCGACTTTATCACTTAAGTTATAAGATACTTTACTATCTCTCTAGTTATCGTAGCATTGGAATGACCCTTTGTCATTATTCGCCTTACCATACTAGGTCCAGCTGTCCGTCATTATTAATCTCCTAATATTACCATTTACAATTTAGCAATTAGATCATATAACCTACACGGTTCCACTCGTGGGGCCTTGGCATTGAACTCCTCACCAGCGACCAATATAACAATCAAATTATATTTACAAAATAATAAGGGAAAAATAGGAGGATGTTACATTTATGTAGTCGTGTGTTTTTCATTTATATGTTCCTCCATTTTCTTTCCTTTAAATGTGATGTTAATCATGTGTAGATAATCTTAAATGGCAGAAGCTTTCATAGACAAAAAATCAAAGCTAAAGAAGAATATTTGTTTTTCCCCAAAAGTGGTTGAGCGTAGAAAGAATAAAGGTGGAAAGGAAAGAAAATAGTTAAGGCGGTTTTTTCTTCTGAAGAAAAAAAAGGAAATCAAATAACTACAAGATTGTATCTGGTACAAATCCTGTGAGACATTAGCAAACCTTTCAGGTAACAAAGCTATGTTGTATAGAAGTATGCTTAAGTGATGCAACGAGATCAAGGATAAGCACGAAAAAAAAGAAATCAGATAACTAGAAAATTGCTTGTGAAATTCCTCACATTGGAAAACCTTCCAGGTAACAAAGCTACTTTGTATAGGAGTATACTTCAGTGCTGCAACCAGATCAAGGATAAGCAAAAATATTGTCGATCTAGCCATAAATTTTAGGGTTTCATGCTACTTTTCTTTACTGTGAAATTTTAGGGTTTGATGCTTTAATTAATTTATACAATACATTCACTTGCTACTTTTTTGAAATTAAATGTGATAGGTAAGGTTCTAAATCCACCACTTCTGCACCATGAATGGGATGCCAAGGTTTTGGTATAATGTAATACCCATATTTTGATCCCTAGATCATATTGGTTTGATATGTAAATATTGTAAATATGTAATGTATGATTCTTAGCGTGGAGCTCAAGACCAAGGCCCCGCTACTGAATTCCCAGAATTATAAAGGAGAGTATTTTATATTTTGTGACATGTGTCAGTCGGCCATGGAAAAATGTACAACATGTAAATATTTATAATACAAATAAAATGTCCGAGAGCTATCTATGGAAGCAAAAAAAATGAGGTAGTTGTGTGTTTCCACTAAGGAGATGTGAGGGGTCATGGGATCCAATCCTTTGTTTCAAAGAGTCATCCTGAGAAACCATGATCCATAAATGGTAAGCAACTACATAAGTGGACTTCCATGTTGATATATATTTATGTTGTAAGAAGGAAACTAAGAAATCAACTCATGAATTTAATGGACATGGGCATAACCCATAAATTCATATGGTTGGGTATGGGCTCAGTTTTTGGTACCCAGAAGTCAATCTTCCACAAGGGAATTCATTTCCTTGCATTCCCATTCCATTGTTGGGAAACCAAAGAACAATTCTGAGCATGCTATGCATTCCCAACAAGAGAAATAGCAGAAATCGAAACTTTAGAAAATGCTATGTTTTAGACTGTTAAAATCACCTAGAAACTTGTGTTGGTCGCGAAATTGAGTGGGGGATCCATAGACCCAACCCCTAGGGTGAATTTCAGGGTGTCGAAAGCCCGAAAATCCATGGGAGAACCCAGTTTTGGAAGCTCAAAAGTTGAATTTCATGGCTGCAAATTAACATTGCTAGAAATAAAAAAATCCAAGAGATGATTGAAGTCCGAGAAGGATGATAGGTTGGAATGGATCGATAATCTAGGCAAATAAATTTAAAGGTTTAACAGCTTGGACCTTTATATGCCCACCTTTAATAGAACTAGAGGAAAAGGGCACCCGAGTGACTGTGTAGCAGAGAAGGGGACCTTCCTTGCATTGGGTGTGGTAGGTAATGTGGGTGCCAAGGATTTCTAAGACCAATTGAAATGCATGTAGCTCTGTGGATGAGATAACTGGCTTAGCATTCACCTTCATTTCCTCTCTGTATGCTTGATAAACTTAGTTGTGCACTAGCTTAGCATGAGAATGTGTTCCTATGGCTATGAGTGGACTTGTGTAGTTCCTCCTTAGTAGATACATAGCCCAGCTCGGGGGTGGCCTCTCAACAGAGAGACAAAGTGCTAGATAGAGTTCCTATGGCTGGGTGGAACGTTTCTCTTCCATAGCCAGTTGCTTGCACAACTCGAATTAAAAGATAAGTGTTTATTTGTTAATTTACTGTTGTGCTGAATGAGCATGAATTATTATTGTTATTATGCCTGCGATGAATATGCTCGTATTTGCATGCTGTCTGTGTGAAATCAATTTATTTTCCATTGTGTATTTTATCATGTATCTGCACACTCATTTAAATGTTTTTGAATTCGTAATATGGTCATGGGGCCGAAATTTAGAACCCCACAGATTCGTCATTCCCTCTCCGTTGGTCAGATTGATGGGTGGGGACATGGCATATAAATGTGTCTATATTCATAATGTAGGTCCCATAAATTCTGTCTATTTTGTCTGCTCATATTATAGAGGTTCAAGTTTGATTTTTACTTATGTCTTAATTCCATTTTATGTGAGAAGGGAAGTGGAATTTTGACTTCTTTAGGATACCATCAATATCTTGAATGCATGCTAATTATGACAAATATTTTCGACCTTTGTATCATAATAAAATGCTTCAAACAATGGATGCTTATGAAATTCTACATATCCATGTGGGAAATGAAATTCGTCATGATGTAAAGTATCATTTATACATGATAAAACAAAATTATGCAAATAAAATTATATAAATAATATAAACATAATTGTGTAAAATTACTTATGTAAATATAATTGTATCACTTAAATAAATGTTATAAAATTATGTAAATAAAATTATATAAATAATATAAATTTAATTGCGTAAACATGTTAATTATAAAATTAAAATGATGTAAATAAGAATCGTTTATAAAAAACTAATTATATAAATAAAAAACAAGATAACATCATGTAATTCTTATAAAGTTATGTAATTAAAATTATGTAAATATTATAATAAATGTGATTTTAAATCATAGCAATTTTCATTTTTTTATCCATTTTAGTAATTTAAATTATAATAAAAACAAATTATAAGAAAAAAATTATAGTATATAGATTTATATAAAAAGTTATATAAATATTATTAAAAAAAGTGTGTTATATCCAATTTATATTATATTATAAAAGTAATTTAAATTTAGATTACAATATCCAATATAACATTTAAATTATATTAAAAGTATACAATCTTACATTTCAATATGGACTATATCCACTATTAAAGTATTTGAATTGATTTAATTTAAAAATATTAAAAAAAAATCAAATTAATTCAATGTTAATATTTTTATATGGTTTAGCAAAAATACAGTATAGACATTTATACAAAAAAATTTGTAAACATTATAAGAAATGTGTGTCTAAGTTTTTTTAAATTATATAAATTTCATTTTTTCTCTCGATTTTAGTTTTACACTTCACCAATTAATTCAAGATCATTGATTATAAGAATATATGTAAATATAATATAAAATGTATGTATGAGTTTTAAAATTATATCAATTTAAATTATAGTAAGAGTAATTCAAATTTACATTGAAACATCCAATATAATATTTAAATTATAGCAAGGTATAATGTCACATTTCAATATGCATATATCCATTAATGTGTTTGAACTAGGAATAATTTAATTTGACAGTATTAAAAAGAGATTTCAATTTTCAATGCAAAGCTAATACCCTAACATGGTTTAATATATATATATATATATATATATATATATATATATAGAGAGAGAGAGAGAGAGAGAGGCGACGATGATGATGATGATTGTCTTTAACGTCTAGTGAGACCAATATTCATCTATCGGACCTTAAGAAGAAAGATATTTTTTGGTTTTCTTTAAAATGTTATTTCTATGTTGAAAAAGCTTACATAGGAGTGTCCCTAGCTCACTATAATTTTGAGGATCTAGAAGGTCAGAAAGGTTAGTGTCGGAGCAAAGATTTTGAAACTGAGATATAATGTGAGTGAGATCCCAACATTCTAACAGAAAGTGATTTTCGTCTTCCATGCTCATATAATCACATAGATGGAAAAATATTTCAGCCCAAAGCGTTTTAGATGTTTCCCAACGCCCAGTTTCACTATGAATCTCATGAGAGTTTGTTATAATCTTAGCGATATTAACTTTTTTCTTAGATCTTGTTAAGATAGAAAGATAGTTTTGATCATCGAGATTAGGGTTAATGATCTCTTTGTAATACCGAAGCTTTCTTTTTACCTCTAATTCTTCTTTGCACCACATTTTCTCTTTGAATTTAGAAGTAATAATGTAATTAATGTTATCAATATTTTGTAGAGTGGTAGTTTCATTAATCCTCCAATAATTTAACCAAGTCGTGGAATCTTTAAGCCATCCTCGCTTGAGGCGGAGGTGCTTTTGGATGGAATTAAGAGCAATTTTAGGAAGTTGGTTGTCTCCTATATTGTTTAAATTGTTCTTGTAAATTAGATATCTAATCATAGCCATGCTTTCAATGGGGGATATCCCTGCTTCTAAGAGGACAATAGGATAAGGCATGTTGCTCTTAATTTTAAGATTATAAGTAATAAATTGTTTCTGGATTTGTTCAATTCTTCTCCATGACTCTCTGGAAATGCTAAACCCCAAGCTTCACAACCATATAAAATAATATATATGTATGTGATTTAAAATCATAACAATTTTCACTTTTCCTATCAATTTTAATAATTTTAATAATAATTTAAATTATAATAAAAGTAATTCAATTTTACATTGGAATACCTAATATAACATTTAAATTATATTAAAAATGGTATGATATTACATTTTAATGTGACTTATATTTATGAAACTATTTGAACTTGGATTTCACAATACTAAAAAGGAATTTTGATTTTTAAAACAAAGCAATTTTAATAATAATTTCAATTATAATAAAAGTAATTCAATTTTACATTGGAATACCTAATATAACATTTAAATTATATTAAAAATGGTATGATATTACATTTTAATGTGACTTATATTTATGAAACTATGAACTTGGATTTCACAGTACTAAAAAGGAATTTTGATTTTTAAAACAAAGTTAATAGCATAATATAATTTGGAACAATTATAATGTATAGATTTATAAAAAAATTATGTCAATATTATAAGAAAATATTATAGTATATAGATTTATAAAAAAAATTATGTAAACATTGTATGAAAAAAAATTATGTAAACATTGTAAGAAAAAAATATAGTATATAAATTTATATAAGAAAATTATGTAAACATTATAATAAATGTGTGTATTTTCCAATTGCAATACTCCAGAGACTTACAATTGGACCTCATTATTACTTGTATATCTTGACACTAGCATGGGTATGCCCGCCTTGTCCATGTACATTGCAGATTATATGTGAATCATTCATTATGAGTGGTGTATCTGCAGGGCATCATCCACGTCATTCCGCTGAAGGATATTCTCTCCTCCGATGCAACCTCCACCACACCACCACTTTGAGGGTCCTATGATTTGTATCGGTCATACGATTAGCTCCTAACCTCACACATTAGGGGGCAATTGGTTAACACCAAAAAAATGACCATATACTATCCATATGCATAAAACCTTCAAAAAATGAAAAATAAAGCCAAAAACCAAAAAACACTTTGTCCTGTGTATAAAATCCTATCTAGGACAAGCCCCCTAAAAAGAAGGAACCTCCACCAAAATAGGGTCTTCCCCCCAAAATAGCGGAAGTCCACCAAATATGGAGGTTGCCCACAAAAACAAAATTCCTGCCCACATTCAAACCTTACCAGCGGTGAAAACCAAAAACTACCATGGTTTAGGGTTATAAAAAAAACCCTAAACCATAGTTATAAAAGTAAATTTTTCTACCCTCATAAACACATTCAACCCATTTTTCACTTGCATCCCCTGCTTAGAGCCTCCTCTCTGCAATCCCTCCTGTGTGAAAGTTGAACCTGCTTGTGTTCCTTTCACTCTCATTTGGTCGAGATCTAGCCTGTCCATCCCTATGGTGGCTCGACAGAGAATGATAGCTTCAGGCAGATGAGCGACACACATGCTCTTACAGGTACCTTTGTAACCTTACTCTTTGTGATAAATTTAATAAATCTTTGTATGTATAATTGCATATGCGTGAAATATATGTGGTTTGAATTTTATATATGTTTTTTATTGTGGTAGATAGTTGTTTTTACCATTTTACCTAAGTAGACCTGAATTGTTTTGGGTTATTACGGTTTATTACCTCACATCTAGCTTAGTTTTATTTCGATTTATATCTCATATATGCATATTTTCCATTTTGTTACATATTTTCACCCCAACTTTTTACTGTGCTTCTCACACACAGAGCCATGGGAAGCCATTGTTCCCCGACTTTTTACCGCACTTCTCACACACAGAGCCACAGGAAGCCATTGTTCCCTGACTCTCTACCTTGGCTTCCACAAGCCAGTAGCTCTCATTTTCTTCCTGTTGGTGTGTGAAATCACAGCTAACACCAACCTCATAGCAAAAATTTTTAGAAATTTTTTATTGTAATTTCATGACCTTACTCACCCATATCCATTGGGATGGGTAAATAAAGATACAAATCTTAGGTTCACAAAGAAATGTAAGATCCAATTTTCTATAAGTGAAAACTATATTGATAAAGTGGAGTTATATGTAGTACCACATGATGTGTGTAATGCAATATTTATAATCCCCTACATGTACATGTAGGATGCAATCTTCATCAGGAGAGGAAATTAGTTCCACCTAATCAAGAATAAGAAGTATTTCATCATCAATGTGCAGAAAGGTAAATCGAATATCTCTCATGTAAATTCAAACCATGTGAAGAAAATAATTGGTTCAAGTATGATGTTTTACTCTTCTTAAGATAGAATCATCTAGGAGATGAATCGATAAAGTTCAAGGAATCTCTGAAGGGGTACCATAATTGATCTAAAGGGAATAATTGATAGTTATGGGATCTTTTTCAAGCATATAAATAAGTGATTTTAGAGCCTAAAGGGTCGCCATCTAAGAGGGAAATGGAGCATGAGGTACAATTGTTGGTAAACTCTCCATTACCAAACATTGGGTTATAGAAACAATCCATCTTTGTAGAATATGAAGTGAATAAATAGTTACAATAGCTTTTGGTATAGGGATTCATTCAACCAATCACCTCACCTTGTGGGTTTCCTAACATCATAGTACAAAAAAAGATGGCACTTGGAGAATGTATTTACTACATATCTTTAAATAAGATCACACAAAAGAATCAATACCCTCTACACATCATTAATGACTTGGTATATCAATTATAGCATGAAAGTACACCAAGTTGGATCTCAGCTAGGGATACTATCAAGTATCCTTATTCAAATCAACCATGACTCAAGCGAGGGATCTACACTAAAATTTCATATTTAACCCTACAAAGTTTACATGAGTTATAAGAGTTGTTCCATGTCAACATAAGAGTTTTTTAAATTGGAAAGGTGCATTGGGAGGGGGGGCTCAACAAAAGTATTTTTTGGAGAAATTCCTTAATATTTAGTGAAATTAGTAGCATTATTTGATATATTATAAACACATGTGTTGTGTTTTAGGATTATAGATTGAACCCCTCGATTTTCCATAGCATATAAGGATAAAAGTTTATCATGGGAAAATAATATATATATATATATATATATATATATATATATTTGATGAGATAAAAGAAAAAAATAGTCAAGTGCTAGTGACTGTATTTCCAAATTCCTTTCAAATTGTAGACATTATGTCACTGAATATGTTATTGTTATACTCCAAAGTCCCACTTTGAGTGTTGTTTCACCTCGTCATGGTTTATTCCCATGTGAAACCTAACGACGTTTCCTCCTAATGCACGTCAGAACTTACTCTCACCTAGTTGGTCCCCTCTTTGGCCTTCCTTGGAAACCCTAGAGCCAAATCCAACTTGTTTGATCCTAGTGCCACATCATCGGGTTGAGATGCCACCTTAGTTGGCCCAATTTACTAGAATTTCCGCACCCTGCTAGTAGTACAGCATGCAAAAATTCCCCTTTTTCGCGTTCTGCATACCTGCAGGTGCGCAGAAATTTCAACTTCATCGCATTCTGCTTAGTGTTGGGGGCATGAAAATCCCCTCAACCACCTTACTCCTTGAAGTTGGGATCTTGGATTCGATGGAGAAACTTTAAAGATGATGATTCCTCTCGAATCCCATCTCTTCCTTCTCCTTTTAGTGATTCATCTCCTTGATCCACCTTCTACTCCTTGAGATCCATCATTATATCCTAGTGGTTCGTCTCCCAAACCCTATAAGAAGGAATCCATCCATAAGCTAGGTGGGGAGAATTTGAGGCATCAAACCTATGGTCTTAGGAGTTTTGCAGGGGTAGCAAGGAAGGAGGCTTTGGAGCTGAAGGTTTTCTTGGACATGAAGGGATCACTTTGTAAGTTTCTCCTAGTTTCCATCAATATAACTTGTCTTATTTTCCTATTTCATGTGTTATATTTCAATCATTAGCTTGGAATTTTTCTAATATGATTTAGATCTGAACTGGTATACAAGGTAATTGGAGATTTGCTTTGCTTGTTGTTTGCTTGATTCAAATAGGTTCTACTTGCGAGATTCAAGACAGGAGCTAGAGACAAGACGAACATCTGGTTCAAGGTGAGTTACATTGATTCTTTCTCTCTGAATATATTTAGGATTTGTAAGCATTGTTAGATATAGGATTTTAAGGTAGCATTGGTTTTTTAGCTATATTATATTAAGCTTAGTTAATCTCAGTTTGGTCTAAGGGTAAATCTAACTATCCGTAGGACGGATTTACTTACCACAGAAATTGGCGACTCCACTGGCTTAGATCCAGTTTTCATTTGGTTTTGAAATATTGTTTTCGTTCCATTTGATTCGTTTCCTCAGCATATTTTCAACTTTTTTTACCTTTGATATTAGTTTGGTCCTCTACATTTGGTTCTCTGGGTCTGCAAACCCGAGAAAAGACACAATTATTTCTCAAATTTTCCCCCTTATCCCTTCACTATGAATTTTCGTGCCCCCTTCATACCTACCAAAGTGAAATTTCCCATATTTTGCGCGCACCATCAATGTTCTAGAACACGAAAATCCTCATCTTTCGTGCCCGGGTAACCTTTCAACTGGCGAAAATTCCCTATGTATACTTAAAACTTGTTTTCTTGCTTGTTTGGTTTTTGGTTTCTTATCTTTTGTATTGGATTCACCTTTTTGACACTTATCACGCTTGTGTGACCCCAAGTTAACCCCTGCATTGTCTCGCATTTTTTTTAACCTCTTTTAGACCTTTGCTTGGACTCTTGAGTGAATTGGTAGAAGTTTAAGTGGATTGGAAGTTAGGACATTGTTTCAGTCATTCACTGCACCCTTGATCTTCTTTCACTTCTGCCTTCGATTTACATACTCACTCTAATCTCTATAAGCAATTTTTGAAGCTTAATTTGGTTTCTTTGATTGATCTTTCATTGGTTTGGTTTTTGTGAGTTAAGGTGAAAAGAGACTTAGGCTATTTTCCTTCTTGACCTTTTATTGCAAAAGTGATTTTTACTGAAAATTCAAGGCAGAAATGTTGTATTCATTTTGAATCCTTGAAAGAAGTATTGAAATTTTTTATTACTTGAAAAAGTTTCTTTGCATTCCAATTCATATAATTGGCTTAGAAAAATTTTCAAATTATTTTTTCTCTCCTTCACTTAAAGATCACATTATTTGTTGCAATTAGAAGACATCTTTCCATTCACTTGTCATACATAGTACTCATTAGAAGTAGAAAAGAAAGCATTGTTGGATTCATTTGTTTTTGAAAGTGTAGTTTTAGTTTGGCATAAAAAGAAAAATACAACTATGAGTGTTTTTTCTCTTTGAGAAGTTTGTGCTTGTGCTTATTTTGTTTTTGGGATTGAATAACTCTCTCTTCTTTGTAGCTAGAGATTCATCGAAAAGAAAAGTGCATTGATTCATTCAAATTGCATGGTTTGAGTCGAGTCACAACACTATTGAGTTGCACTTCCACTACCTGCTTGAGTAAGACAACCAACCATTAAAATTTATACCCTAACTGAACACATTTAAACCTCACTTGAGGATATAAAACAATGTGTTATTTAGGTAGGACATCAAGGATAGGAATCCAAATAATTCCCCCCCGTCACTTCACATCTAAAACATAGCAGTTTTCCTTTAGGGTACTAAAATCCTCTTGTATTTTTTGACATGGTTATCAACGAATTTGTTGAGAGGGCCTCCCATTCCATGGGGGTAAGTAGCGAGGAATGGTTCCGGATGGACTTTGTGGAATGCCGCACTCCACTTAGTCCCTAAGGACATAAGTCTATTGTCTTCCTTGTATTTTCCAGCCTCCATACCAGTTGTATGAGGGCTCAAAGGAAGAAGCTCTGGTTAAAATTATAGAACGTGCCATGAACGAGGTAGGTTAGTGTCTTTTTATATAGGGATATTTTACCCATGATCCCTTTTGGTATAGGGATATCCTTCCACATTGGTCTCTCACTTCCTATTGTTCGACTTGGATTTCATCACCTTGCAAAGGATACGATCTGTTGAGGTCTCTAGATCCTAGATAGGAAGTTTTCCTGATATTTTACCTTCTAGAGGGTCTTTTTATTTTCTTAGTGTTGCTTGTTGGAATCTCGGCCATTTTTTTATAGCTCACTTACTGTGACACCGGTCCCAGTCAACTTTTTTGAGCTTTCTCTTTTGGCCTGCGCACCTTTTCTTTTCCTAGCTCCCCTTTTGCACACTTGGTTGCTTCAGGGTTTTCGAGTTATTTTTTATGAGAATTTCCCAAGAACAGTTAATCTTGTTCCATGGAAGACAAATGGAAATCACGCAGACAACAAGGGAAGAGTCCCGATCGAGTACCTAGAACTAGCCAACCCTCATCTTCACGCATACGCACACCTCCTACTAGCAGAGCATCTAGTTAGGGGACTGTTCCACCATCACTTAGTATGACACCACCAGTTCCTACGATACCCCAAACCAATAGCACAGTTCCAGAGACTAGTAATATCCCAAAAACTAGTACGGTACCTGAGACTAGTGTAGTACGACAATCCATTGTTGCACCAGAAGTCAACACCACAGTGGAAACTAATTTAGATCCTGAGGTTAGTGTCTCACTTAAAACCACTGTTATGTCAGAAGTCATTATCCTTTTGGAGGCTAGAACCACTCCAGTTATTCCATCACCATTTGATCTTCCTGAAGGATATGTCGAGATTATTGAGGAATCCGATCCAGTACCCCCCTCAATGATTCACTTTGCTGTGAACTTTAACCAACCCTTTATACAGTTGGAAACCCAACCTATCATAAATTCTTCCCTGGTTATACATAGCTATGAAGTTGGGTCTTCAAGCAATCGTTCTTTCGGAATACCTTCCCCCGACCTTCCTTCAGCCCAAGACATCATGGCATCTATACGAGAAAAAATGGCTAGTATAACCAACGAACAAGTGGCATCGGAATGATTTACACATGAAGATACACAGATACTGGCTTCGACCTCACAATACCCACCTACAACTGCTTATCAAGTGGTAAAATCTCATGATTCCCAAATGCCCTGGTCTTCATCCAATAACACTACCTACCACGAGTCATTCGTAGGTTGGTCAGGACCCACAGAATGGACCCAACCAAAATGATTCCCTGATGAATCAGGAACAACAATTTTTTTTTTATCCAGCCTCTTCATTATGGAACCAAACTCTGGGCCAAGCCCTCGACAATTTCCACACTCTTTCCATACCCTTGCAACTGATGCCCGAAAGTCCCCTCCAACTTTCCCCACATTTATTTCCAAATGAAAATTTTGCCCCTTCTACGGGGAACATTAATACTATGAGGACTGTGAAATTTAGTTCACACCAATATCTGATCAATAAATTAGACACTCTCACAAAGATCTCACACAACTAGTCAAGAACACAGAAAATTACTCACAATAGATACAAACTGTATTAACTCTCATGAATAAAATCCATCAGCCAACCTTTGGAAAGTAATAGGATTTCAATATATAACATTACAATAGAGATTCAAATGGATAGATATTCCATTTGAATCTTCATAAAATTAGACTTACTAAAACTATGCAAATCCCCCCCTAGGTGGAAAGTTTGTTCTCCAAGTCACTACAAAGGCTCGCGAATTTATGAATTAGTGACTTGTAGCTAATGTGTGATGAAAAAAAATTCCAAATCCCAAAATTGGAACGAAGGAACATCATAAAGGATGTGTGGTCCCAAAAACAAGTTTCCCTAGTTGACTAGCTTTTCCCCCTAGGGTAAAAAGCAGTAAAAATCAATGAGACGCCTTTTAAATTTACACCAGAATCTTATCCAGAATATTTTAGAAATGCACCCAAGTGGTATAGGAAGCTTTTGGTCCACACTTGGAAGTCTTGTGGTCCCCTCAAAGTTGCCTTGGGGTCCACACAATGGCTCAAACGACAATTATCTAGTCTAATACATAGGAATTAATCATAAGATGATTAATTAATGCTACCAATGTATTTAAATGACATAGATAGGAGGATTTAATATACCAACAACCCCCCATAAATCTGACTTTATGCTCTAAATATCATAAAATAGAAATACTAAGGGCCCAGTAATAAGACTTGATCACCCTATACAATACTATTGGTCCACAAAACAAGGAAAGAAGGAAAACCTCATGGGAAAAACCTTCCCTCAAAAAATGGACATATCAAAATTGAAAGATTGGTGATCAATCCTTCACTCCACCACATGTTCATCCATCCCAAGCAGTGATCTAAGATGAAAGAATGTCTTCTCAGTAAAATATTTGGTGAAGATGTCTGCAGTTTGCTCACCTATTGGGAAATACTACAAATCAATGATCTGGGCATGCACTAATCCTCTGATGCAGTGCATATGTATCTCAATATTCTTGGTCCTTTGTCTCTGTACTGGATCACTTGACACTCTTATAACACTCTGATTGTCACAAAAGATGACAGTAGGAGTACTAAAGACAATCTCAAACTCTGAAAGAATACCCTGCAACCATACACACTGAGTAGCAGCATTCACTACTCCTCTGTACTCGGCCTCTGCTGAAGATAGTGCAACGGCACTCTGTTTCTTGCTAGAACAACAAACCGGACCACCTCCAAGCATGAATACAAATCTAGATTTGAATTTTCTTTCAAGGCTATCACCAACTCAATCTGAATCAATGAAGCCAAGAAGATCTAGGCTAGAATCTGCAACATAGTGAATCTCAACAGTCTTGGTGCCCTGCACATAGTGAACAATTATTTTTCCATCCCTCCAATGGAGCTCATGTGGCTGCTCCATGTATCTTGATTCCACACTCACATCATAAGCAAGATCAGGCCGATTGTGAGTCAGCTACAGCAAGCTTCCAACAAGCTTCCTAAACAAGTTGCTTTCAACCAAGGGTGTAGATTCTGCTTCTTCCATTCTAACTCCTGAAAGGAATGGAGTCTTAGGAAGCTTGAAATCAGCCATATTGAACTTATTTAACAAATCAGATGCATATTTGGAGTGAGATACCTTTGTTCCATTATCTGTTTGAGAAATCTCAAGCCACAAAAATTGCTTAAGAATTCCCAAGTCACTTATGGAAAAAGCTTGATGCAAAGTAGTCTTCAATGAAGCTATTTGATCAGTAGAGCTACTCGTGATTAAAAAATCATCAAAATACAACACTATAATCATTATTGAACCATCAATCAGCTTCATATAAACATTAGGTTCAGATTTGCATCGAACATAAGATTGTGACAAGAGAAAGTTGTCCATTGTGGCATACCAAGCCCTAGGGGCTTGCTTAAGCTCATATAAGGACTTCTTCAACCTACACACATAGTTAGGATATGATGTATACCCTTATGGATTCTTCATATAAATCTTCTCCTCAAGATCCCCATGGAGGAATGCACTCTTGACATCCATAAGGTGCACTTCCTAGTGCTTGGATGCAAAAATGGCCAAAACTAGTCTTATCGAATCCTTCTTTGCAATTGGTGCAAAAGTATCATTGTAGTCAAGGCCTTGGAATTGGGAGAAGCCCTTTTCTACCAACCTAGCCTTATATTTCACTTCTGTACCATCAACTGCACATTTTTTTTTGTAGATCCACTTACACCTTACCAATTTTCTACCTGCGGGGAGCTTGACTAACTCCCATGTTTCATTCTTCTGCAATGACTAAAACTCATCATCCATAGAAACCTGCCATATTGGTTCATGTGAGGATTCCTCATATGTCTACAGATCAGAATCTACCATCATATAACATTTCTCAAAAAGGTAGGGGTCATTCACATTGAGAGCAGTCTCAAATTGTGATCTAGTCCTCGTTGTGTCCTGAGGATTTCCCACTAGTTCACCTGCTGCTTGAAAAGTCTTAGCAACCCATTTAGGATTTGTTGGTGAATTAGAATCTGCAATAAAATGGTCCTCATCATCATAAATATCAGAATAAAAAAATTCAATAGGAGCATCACTTACTTCTTCAGGTGGTGGTGAAGATGGTTCTCCAATTTCAACACTCTGAGAGGCCTCTTCTTCAAACTGAACACTTCTTTCTATGAATGATTTTTGAGTGCTCATGTTCAGCAACTTATACCCTTTGGATTCCTCTGAATATCCAACAAAAATACATGGTTGTCTTTGGGGCCGCATAGCCCTCCTCTTCTCAAGTGGAATCTGAGCCCAAGCCTTTGAGCCAAAAATCCTGAAATGAGAGATATCGGGTTTGTGCCCTGTCCAAGCCTCAAAAGGAGTGATACCTTTGAGAGATTTTTGTGGCACTCTGTTCTGAATATATGTGGAACAATTTATTTCCTCATCCCATAGCTTGGGAGACAACGAATTTTCCTCAAGCATACATGTGGCCATCTCCTTAAGAGACCTATTTTTCCTCTCAGCAACCCCATTCTGCTGAGGTTTATATGGAACTGTGTGTTGCATCTGAATGCCTGAAGAGGCAAAAAATTGCTGAAACTCTGATTTCACATATTCACCACCATTGTCAGATCTAATAATTTTTATATGCCTACCAGGCTGGTTCCCAACTGAGGCTTTGAATAGCTTGAACAGACCAAAAAATTCAGATTTTAGCTTGATGAAATAAATCCAACAGTACCTGCTAAAGTCATCTATGAAAATGAGGATGTACTTGGAATGGTTCAAAGACTTATGAGGGAATGGACCTGATATGTCAGTGTGAATAAGCTCCAATGGTGTAGAGGTTCTCTCAGTTTTGGATCTCCCATACTTATGCTCAAGGTGTTTTCCTAGGATGCAAGATTGATAGACACCTTTGGAAAATCTGATATTGAGCAACCCTATAACCATTTCTTTCTCATGGAGTTGGGAAAGATATTTATAGTTCAGATGGCCAAATATTTCATGCCATAATTTACTTGACTCATTGGCATGGGTTAAAAGAGCAGAAGGTGAGGGGTATGGCACAAAGTGAGAGAACTTGTAAATTCTATAGCTATGATTAGCAGTGCATAATGCAACAATTTTTCCTATTGAAATTTCAGACATCTCAACATCATTTGGGGTAAAGGTTACTTTCTTGGGCAGCCCTGTGTGGGTCATCTGATAGACTGACAATAGGTTTGCAGTAAGACCGGGAACATACAAGGCATTATTGAATGAACCAAACTCGAGATCTATGATACCCTTGCCTTTGCTAGATGTTTCAGAATTGTCACCCAATACAATATTTGGACCACTGGAAGAGTCAAGTCAAGTAGAAAACATACTTGTAGACACCATGTGTCTTGAAGCTCCAGAATCAATAATGAATGAGGTAGGCTTGGATGTGCTTGCCATCAGTGCAGGTACTCTCTCCTTATCATCAAATTTTTTTCCTCCATCCTTCCTCCTTGCGCTCTCTGGAAGAGGAATGTTGGATTTCTCCAGGATTTTAGCCATTTGGTCAATGGTCTTCTTCATGTAATAGCTTTCAGGATGAAATCCCTTGCTACCATAATTGCACTTTGTCCTCTCATTCTTTTTATTTGGATTCCTCTTGAAATTCGAGGAGTCTTAATTAAATTTTTGCTTGTATTTTCTTTGTTCATTGGGCTTCTTGAAATTTCCCTTCTTCTTCCCTTTCGAACCCTTTGAATCTCCAAAATTCAGAAAGTGGTCTTTGGATGGATTTTTAATGGCTCCCATCAAGACCAATTTGTCTTGTTCTTGTGTCAAAGACTCCATGAATTTTGAAAGTGTCGGGCTCTTCCAATTTTTAATTGCCTTCCTTGTGGAATGGAAGGTCGAGACAAATATTGAGTAGTTGGGGCCAAGTTTGGAGAGAATGGCCAAGACTAATTGATCATCTTTTTTGTCAATACCACATTGCTTCAGCTGCAACACAAGTGATTTGAATTTGGAGAAGAAATCCTGTAGGTTATCGAAATTATGTGGACTCAATGAAACTAGTTCATTATTCGGTTGGTGGCCTCTTAATTCATCGGTCTTTCCGAACAATTTTTGAAGTTTCAGACAAAATTCATTGGGAGAGGTAAGACCATTGAGATGGAATAGAATTTACCTGGATGTAGTGAGACACAACATCCCATAAGCTTCATCTCTTCGATTATGTCACTTTGATTTCTCAACTGTTGAGGTTGGCTCAGCTTCAGTTGCCATAGTCACCCTGTAGAGCCCTTTGCCCCTCAGTATGATCTCCATATGCACCTTCCAGTCAAAATAATTGAATGGAGTGAGGATGATCTGCTATGACTGATCCATGGCAGCTCTGAAATTAATTTTGGAATGATTTGGGTGTGCCCAAAGCTTGCTTGTGCCTTCTTGATGATAGAATGTGCCCTGTGGATGAATTACTGCTCCCTCCTTGAGACTGGTTGGATCCTACAAGACAAGAGAAGGAGAGAGGAATAGCTTGATAGCTCTGATACCATGTGAAATTTAGTTCACACCAAGATCTGATCAAGAAATTACACACTCTCACAAAGATCTCACACAACTAGTCAAGATGTAATACCCTGAATTTTGCTAATTATATTGATGTTATATATTGGGTGTAAAGCCCCGATGCATATGATTTATTTTGGTATACTGGGCGTAAGCCCCAATGCACATGCTTTACTTTTATTATGCTAGGCGTAAGCCCCAATGCACATGACGTATCTTAGTTATAGATTTACATATTTGGGCATGGACCTTGACAGATGCAGGTTATTGTTATATACTGGGCAGAAAGCGCTAATGTATTTGATTGATGTTTTATTATGAGATTGGGTACAAAACCCTAATAGACTGAGATGATCTTTGTTATATACTGTGCAGATTTATGATATGCATGAATGACTTTTATGATGTATTGAGCATGGAATCTGGAGCACATGGATGACCTATGTACTGGGCATAAGCCCCAATGTACATAGAGGACTTTTATCATGTACTGGATGTAAGCCCCGATGTACATAGAGTGTTGGGAATAATCCCTGGAGCACTCCAAATTGATGTTGAGCATAAGCTCTGGAGCATCGGATCTTTGGCCATTGTATCCCTAGGTGTATCTTACAAATACATCCTAGCACTAGTGTTGAGTAAAGAGCTCTAGAATTGCACTAGTGTAACGCCCATGTAAAAGTGTTGAGCCTAAGCTCTGAATAGCACTAGGGGTTACTTTACTTAAGAAAGTGTTGAGTTGAGGAAGCTCTGAATAGCACCAGTCATCATACTTATTTTAATTTGATTAATTGATTCATTACTCATCTCATCAAGGACGGAGGAAACTACCACGGAAAATGAGGTAATACAACATGCAAAGGGACCTAGAGCTACCTAACCTAGTCGACCATCCAAACCTACCACGGCTTTGTCAAAAGAGTGGACCTTAACTAATAAATCATCAAAAGTATAATGCTATATACCTACTTGATTTAATCAATGTGATTAAGTAAAGAGATCCTCACTCATGTACAAAGATATACATAAATATATGTATATAAAAGATACTAACTACAAGTAAAAGATATTACTTATAAATAAAGATAGTAATATAAGTAAAGGATAATACTTATAAATAAATTTATAAGAAAAAATATAATTATTATATTAAAAGATAATATAAAGTTCCTTTACTAAATTTATAAAGGAACAAGTTAAGAAGTTCCAGATAAACTAAAGTTATAATTCAATAAAAATTTCAATATATATATATATATTAATTCAAACTGAAAATCAACTTAAGTTAATATTAAAGAAATTAATATTCTCAACTGCTATTTTCAAAAGTTCACCTATAAAAACTAGGACAATTCCCAAAGAGAGGGCATCTATATTTTTATCATTTTTATATGGTAGCAAGAGAGAATTTGTCCCACATAATTGAAAGATAAAATTATTGCAAGATTGGATTACCAACAACTGTCTACCCTAGGTCCTCTAGTTTTCCTATTGCATGTTGGATACAGCTCGGGGGGATCCGATCATAACTAGGAACGGTTCTGGGTCATGGTTGGGAGGAACGTGGTAGTTCCAAATTCATTTGGTTACCATCCTACAGGTCAGCTAAGCATAATTGTTTTCATTAATTAGTGTTTGAGGTGTGTAGGTGTGCAAGGATAGGATCCCAGCTGCAAATTAAGGTATGAGTTACTTTTATGTTACAAGCTGAAAGTTTATAAATTAAAATTCCATTATTGCAATCTCTTTTTCTGATTAACTTCAGGCATTGGGAGCACGGGATATTGCATTGGCTCCTTGGGTTAAAATATTTATATTTCAAGTTTAAATTCCTGTTTAATTTTTAAACCTTAGCTAAGTTGAAACAGTAAAGAGTTTACAACCATAACCCAATTAAAAATTACAGCAAAATCATCTCTTGCCAAGAGATCGATTCGCTTGGTTTTCCCAAGCCTAGAATCCTAGTTTTCCAACTTAGTTAAAATCAAATCCCATACAGTGCAAATATTTCAATTAAAATAATAATATAAATCTCTGATAGAGATGCGTAGAGTCTCGCTCAAACGATTTTAAAAATCAATGTAGCATGGACATTAACATATAGATAAATCATCACCCATAAACTCATGCGTAACAAAGCAACCACCCCAGTTTCCTTTCCCTAAATTCGCCAATACAGGCTGTTACATTTAGGGAACGTCTTCAGACTTGTAGTTTTCCTAATAAAAGTCAAGACTCGGGATCGAGTCCTATGCACAAACACTTCTAAAAATCTATGAATTACATAAAGGAAACACGCTACAGCGTGGACTTCCATCCGACTCATCATAAATATTAGACCATAGAGAAAAGTATAAAATGAATACGATTTTTATGCTAAGGGATCTGCCCATAAAATTTCACATAAGAATATCCAAAACAAAGAAATTAACTCAGGATCATTCCTTATTATAGTCAATGTAGAGATAACATGTTACACAATAATTTCATCCCCAGAGCGTTAAAATGACTCTTTTTATAGAGGTTGTAACTCTCTAAAACTGAAAACGCATTTCAGTTACAAACACACCAAATCCTTGCTTCCGATTGGAACATAAACTCATTCTTTATAATTAAAAATCATACTATAGAAATCTAAACACCATACACAGAAGCAGAACAAAATGCACAACCAGTTAGGTCTTTTCCCTTTAATAGAAATTAACAACACTTCAAACATTCATTCCATAGAGAGATTCGATTTCCAGATCAAAACGCCTAATTTGAAATGATGAGAGTAAAACTGAGAACACATTAAATTAAACGCTGATAGGAGCTTCACGCTTAGTCTTCACCCAACGAAATAGTAAAAAACCTAGGTTAAACATAAAGATTCTGAGAGTTACGCAGGGTCAAACGCTACTCACAGCAGCTGTAAAAAAATAAAATTATATCCACAACTCTGACTAAGATCAATTAAAAAGACTTCATATTAATTATTAAATGGAATTTTTCCAAAAAACTGAAACCAGAATCGATTATACAGGATTCAAGTTAGGGCCTCCTCTAAACCCAGAAATGCCATACAGGCTATAAATTAATCAAAATTATGGATTATACATTTACAGAGCATGCCACAGAACCTGGCCACATTTTCTCATCCAAACTTAGCATCACATTAAAACCCCAGAAATTTCGAATGGGTAAACCATTCCCAAAACTCTTACATACTGAGCTAACGAACAGTATAGGAAACCATTTCACATGGGAGGAGAAAATGGCCACAGAGGACCAAGCTTACCATGGCCATCATAGCTACAAAAACCCCATCATGCCAAACTCGAAATTCCAACACTGTAAACCCTGTCACAAACTCAAACTCCAAGCCTTAGTTACCATTCTCAGTAAATCGAAAGTGAAGCACCAATAGTTTAAACAGAGAATAAGATTTTAGAATTTACCTCGTAGGGAAGCTTTCCCTCACGCTGTTTGGATGAGGGCAGACCTGAGCGAAATTCTCATGGCCAATGCTGGTCTCATGGCCTCACTTCGCAACACTAAGAGCCCCATACTCTTACCATCAAACTCGCAGACCTAGAGCTCTCCATCCAAACACAATAACAACGAAAATGAACTACAATGAAAGCCAACCTAGTTTCATAGGATCTTACCATGCTCCATCTAGATAGCATCATCTAGGGCAAGTGCATTAAAATGCCACCAAATCCCACTACTCCTTATATGTTTATCCACTCTCCATAGTTTAGAGTGTCACTCACCTTAAGTTCGATTTTGTCACCATGGCAATTTTTGCTTTTGAATGGTTTTGACTATTATCACAATAAACTTATACTTGGTTCACATTCCAAAAATTTTACCAGGTCCTTTTATAAATATAACAAATTTATATAGCATCAGCTTAAACGCCTACAAAAACAAATGTAGAAATAGACTTCAGCATAAATGATAAGTAAGCCAAGCCGTGCTACCAAATTAACCACTTCACGCTTTTTATAAGAGATTTACAAGAGAACAATACATTCTAAAAGATGTTCTACTTCATAGGGAAACATAAAAACCATTAGAGTTTAAGCATGCACAATAAAACCGAAATATATCTACTAACTCAATGTGGATCATTAGAAAATCATTCCCATGCATCGCTTCCACATAATTATAACCAACCACATCAAATAAATCCAATAGTGAATCATGAACAGAAGTATCAACTATGCATTTACATTGTATTGATAATTCTTCCATTTATTTTCCCAGTACTTAAGTTAATTTACTAAACATTTACTTAAATAGACGATTGATAGTTGTATAGGAAAAATTTTAAATTTTTACAATATTAGGGACTTTACACAAGAACACATAAAATTACTCACAATAGATACAAATTGTATTAACTCTCATGAATAAAATAAATCATCCAACCTTTGTAAATTAATAGGATGTCAATATATAACATTACAATATAGATTCAAATGGCTAAAGATGCCATTTGGATCTTCACAAAATTAGACTTACTAAAACTATGCAAATTCCCCCTAGGTGGTAAGTGTGTTCTCCAAGTCACTCCAAAGGCTCACGAATTTCTAAATTAGTGACCTGTAGCTGATGTGTGATGAAAAAAAATGCCAAATCCCAAAAATGGAAAGAAGAAACATCATAGAGGATGTGTGGTCCCAGAAACAAGTTTCCCTAGTTAACTTGTTTTTCCCCCTAGGGTAAAAAGTAGTAAAAATCAGTGAGGCACCTTTTACACCAGAATATTTTCCAGAATCTTTTAGAAATGCTCCCAAGTGGTCTAGGAAGATTTTGGTCCACACTTGGAAGTCTTTTGGTCCCCCCAAAGTTTCCTTTTGGTCCACACAATGGCTCAAATGGCAATTAATTAGTCTAATACATAGGAATTAATCATAAGATGATTAATTAATGCTACCAATGTATTTAAATGACATAGATAGGAGGATTTAATATTCCAACAAGGACAAACCCTACTTTCTCGTCATTTCCCTTACCATTTGGAACTAGTGCACCACTATCTTCACAAGTTGGCTCTACTAGTGCAGCCAACCAATCTGCACAACCAAACTCTTCTAATGATTCCATTAGAAGAACATCTATTCCTATTGTTCAAACACCCATTGTTACTGGAGGTCATTCTTCGGCCACAAGTTTCACTATTTTCAGAGGACAACCGTTTATTAGATCCCCAAGTGGAACCAATAACCAACCTCCTCTGTTTAGACCATATACCATGTGGGGATCACACACCTCACTTTTGGAGGAAAACCATTTGTTGTTACCCCAAGTGGGACCAATTAATAACCTCCTCCATCAACATCAGCTGCTCCGTGGGGACAACAAAATCAACCTGGCGACGGACAACCTTTTGTTAGTACCCCAAGTGGGACCAACATACCATTTCCTTCATCAGGCCCAATTCCTTCTTGGGGGCCACAAATCCCACCTATTGGGGGACATTCCATATTTCGAAACCATAACCAAGCTGGGGGGAAACCTAATCAACATAAAGCCTTCTTCCCCCCTAACTTGAATTCTAGAGTACCCTATTCCGGTGCCTCAAACACTCAATGGAATCCACCCCCTCAAACCCCATCTCTTAATCAGAGCGGAAAAAATAATCCATGGGCTCCATTATTCCAGGCACCTCCCCCCTCTCAAGGCATGGGAAATCCACCCAATCAAGGATTTGGAAACATTCCCTAGACTCAAAAACCCCAGGTTTCTACACCATTTATTCCCACCCAGTAGTATGTTCAACAACCAGCATCCTACTCGATTCTGAATGAATTAATGAACCCTATGATTCCTAATCAACAACCGGTTAACCAGATGGTCCCTAATGCACAAAAATTCCAATAGTAACCCACAGGTAATATGTTCGGGTATAACATGCAACAATATGCAGTGCAGGGCCCAACGGGCATCCCAACACCCCATCAATACTATTCATTCCTGTATCCCAATAGACAATTACCATTTTTGGAAACATTAGATCTCCCCGACTTTTCCAGAATCATTAATGATCCCATTTTGCACGAACCACATTGGCCACCCATACATTCCAAGCTTCCATCTAACATCCCTAATTTTGATGCTAAACCCTGGGAAGACCCTAAAAATAATGTTATGACATTCCATATGTGGTATTCTTCTAACTCACTGATCGACGATTCCATACGATTGAGGCTCTTCCAACGCACACTTACCGGTATGGCAGTGAAATGGTACATCGAGCTTCCCCAACGCTCTTTCTGAGACTTCAACACACTTGCTATGCATTTTTTGACACACTTCTAGCTTCCCATTTGATATGATATTGGAAAAGACCTTTTAACTTCGTTGAGCCAATCTACTTCCACCCAGATTTCTGATCACATCCATGAGTGGAGGAGATGTCGAAGATTAAGCAAGGCACCTATTCTGGACCAATTACTGGCTGAATTGTTCACCAAGTCATTACTGCCACCCATTTCCAGGGATGTTGCAATGGGCAGACCTATCACGAAGGAAAAATAAATCGCTCATGCAAAAAATATGGATTTTGTTTATTCCCAATCCGGAATACTATACGAACTTATTCCTCACTTTCCCCACCACACTAGTGATGTATCAAGGCCCTCTACCGAACCTCCTATCGATGGTGTAGTTGGTTCTATGAAGGCCTAGCCTGCGAAAAAATCTGGTGGAAAACAAACAACTGCTGCCCCACCTCAATCCCAGGCTACACCCAAAACATCTACCTCTCCTTCTCAGACCTCGGAGGTGAACGCCATTCAATCCTTTGGAGGGAAAAATAAGAATAATAAAAGAAAATCTAAAAATTATTTTTCTTAGTAGGAAAATCCCAAACCCCAACAAACCAACGCTGATAAACCTAAACATAAAGCTAAATTCCCCTGCCTTATATGTCAAGAAGACCATTACACAAAGTAATGTCCTTCTAAATAGGAAGTTAACAAATTTGTTGAAGGATCTTCCCGCACGACAGTCTTAACGGACCCTTTCCCACATCAACAATAGAAAATGGTTTCACACAACCCCCCGCAAGGGGGAAACCAGAATGATAATTCCCAACCAGAGACATCCTCACATCGCGATATCCTTATGATGAGTAACGAGACTATTCACATATCCACTCGTTCAAATACATATGAGTTTGTCTCCATTCCAAATAAGAATGGGAATTACAAAGACAAAACTACTTTGGAATACGTTCCATCACCACCTCCACTATCAAGTTCTCTTCATATCGAGAGACCTCCTACTGACATTGTGCTGCACCCACATAAGGCCACCATTCGAAAATAGACATTCAATCCCAACGTGCGAGCAACCCAAAATTACAACATCGTTGAGGACTTAGCTCAAGCACCCTGTGCAATGTCCACTATCGAAGTTTTACAACACTGCCCTACTCAATGTAAAACCCTATTGTCAACACTTGGAGCTATTGATCTTGATTCTTCCAATACAATCATGTTCAACTTGGAATACTTTAAGCCACGCCTGTCTCATCAGTTGGCCTTTAAGATTCACACTAAAATCTGTTATTGTACTGTTTTGGATGGAGGTGCCTCCACATCAATCATGTCTTTGTCCCATTGGAGAGCCATTGGCTCTCCTGAAGTAACTCTGTCTCCCACTACTCTAAAATCCTTCGATGACCGCAATTTTCAACCATACGAAATCATCCCATCGCTCGTTATAGAACTAGGGGAAAAAAACATCTTTATCCATGTTGAAATCATGGATGCTCCATTAGATTATAACATCTTACTTGGTCAAAATTGGTTTTACGCCATGACTGTTGTAGCATCCTCATTTTACCATTTGGTCCAATTTCCTCATCAGGGGAAAATTGTTACCATCGATCAATTAGACTTTTGCACACCGCACATTCACTCCAACACCGCCAATAATGTCCCATTGTTGACACAAGCTCAACATCATTATTAGGACATTGTTGTTGGTCTACTGGAAGACTCCTCCATCATTGGATTATTTATGGGACTCCCACCCCCAATATTTCCAATAAATATGATCTCTTCAAGCATCAATCAACCTCATGAATCTCATGATTCCTGGGTTATTCTGAGTCCTGCCGATTGTGAAAACATCGATGATTGTATTCCTCTGAACTACAATCAAGAAACCTACCATGTTATTCAATCAACATCCGATTGGATCGACACAATTGACCACCATAGTATGGCACCTCTCCCACCTCGAATCAATTCATCCTTTCCCTCTATAGAATCCCTTTCACAGACTTTTTGATCTCATGAATCAATCATGGAGATCATGAGCATCGATGAACCACCATGGGAATCTCACCATCATCGGTCTTCTTTCCCAATGATTCAGGAGGTTGATCCTGATACAAAATCCAACATTTCACTGGACATTGCCAAAACTAGATTTCCCTCTTCTTCACATGATGTGTTTTCTAAAGGAAACTTAGCTAATATCATGGAAACCATTCCTATTGACATCTCCGTGAAGCCTGGTATCATGGAACATATCCATTTAGTAAAATCCTGCACACATACTGAGGTGGAATTCTATACTGCCTTATTTAAAGAGTTCTGCAATGTTTTTGCTTGGAGTTATGAAGAAATGCCAGACGTAGACCCATCTATAGTGGTTCATGAAATCCAAGTCTTTCCTGGTGCCCGACCCATCCGACAAAAACTCCGACCCATTCATCCCCGCAAAACTACATCTATTAAAGCGGAAGTCAAAAAACTTATTCCTGCTAGTTTCATATACTCTGTCCCATTGATAGATTGGGTGTCTAATATCATTCCTGTAGCTAAGAAACATGGTACAATTAGAGTCTGCATTGATTATAGATACTTGAACAAAGCTTGTCCCAAGGACAACTACCCAACTCCCTTTTTTTATCATTATATCGACAATTGTGCTAGGTGTGTCATCTTTTCCTTCATGGATGGCTTCTTTGGCTAAAATCAGATTGAGACACTCTCGTGTGACCAGCATAAGAATGCTTTTATATTCCCATGGGAGACCTTTGCATATCGCAAATTACCCTTTGGTATCAAGAACATCGGGGTGATTTTTCAACGGGCCATGTCATATGCATTTCACGATATCAAGCATGTTGTGGAACCCTATCTGGATGACCTACCCATTCATTCCAATTCACGAGAGGACCATCTCGATCATTTGAGTGCAATATTCTCACGATGTCGCCACTACAATGTTTGCTTGAATCCACATAAATGTGTATTATGTGTCAAAGCCGGTATATTGTTAGGTTTCATTATCTTCAAGGACGGCATACGCCTTGACCCTTTGAAGGTGGAGGCTATCTTAGCCTTACCTTCTCTCTCCAATATTCCAGAACTCCTGAGTTTGCAAGGGCATGCAAATGTTTTATGCCGCTTTGTTTTCAACTTCGCCAAGATCACTACGGGCTACATGAGGCTTCTTAATAAATACATTCCATTCATCTGGGATGACGAAACCCAATGGTATTTTGACAACTTGAAGAAGGCCCTTACCCATGCTCTTGTGACACAACCCCCCGATTACACAAGAGACTACATTTTATATCTTGCTGCCTCTACTACCACTGTTATCATGGTGTTGGTTCATGTAGAAAATAACAGTCAAGAACATGTAGTATACTACCTCATCAAGAGTCTTATTGACTCTGAGACACGTTAATCGCATGTGGAGAAAGTGGCTCTGGCCATAGTTTTTGTGGTCCAGAGATTTAGACATTACATTTTTCTTCACAAAACCATCATCATCGCGAGCTTCAATATTATGTACTACATCCTAACACATCAAGTGCTAGGGAGGGAATATTCCCATTGGATTGTTGTTCTCCCGAAATTCAATTTGGAGTTTTCCAAAGTAAAGTCCAAAAAATCCTTGGTCTTTGCCAAGCTTATTTGCGCATTTCCCTGTGTCAATGATCAATATGAGCCCATTGATTCGTTTCCAGATGAATCTTTGTTTCTCATTGGCACAAATGATCCCTGGTATGGAGACATCATCTTGTATCTCCAGACCCAATGTTTTCAACCGTACCTCAACCATGCTGAATGTTGCTGCATCAGACACCACGCTAAATATTACCTTATCATTAGCGACACCCATTACTAACGTGGTATAGATTATTTGTTATGACGTTGTCTAACACTTGATGAAGCCAAACATGTTCTTAATGAATGCCACTTAGTAGCATGTGGTGGTCATCTTTATGGGATAGATACAGCCCAGAAAATCTTGCACGTGGGATACTTCTAGGCTACGATCTTCAAAGACTGTGTTGAAGCGGTTAAGAAGTGCCCTCCGTGCCAATTCTTTCATGCCAAGAAACATTCACACGCCGCTACGCTTCATCATGTCATTGTCTTCGGCCCCTTTGCAAAATGGGGTATTGATTTTAGTCACTGTAATCCCACTTCAGTTGGGGGGCATAGCTATGTTATTGTAGTTGTGGATTACTTCACTAAATGGGTTGAAGCCATGCCTATGTACGTAGAAGACGGAAAGATAACAACATTATTCATATTCAATCATATCATAGCTAGGTTTGGAGTCCCGTATGCCATCGTAACTGACCACGGTTCCCACTTCATGAACCATATGATGTATGACTTGAGTTCCAAACTGGGTTTTCGTCACGAAAACTCAACCCCACACTACCCACAGGAAAAAAGTCAAGTAGAGGTGCTCAATAAAGTATTGAAACGCATCATTCAGTGCACCTTGGTACCCAAAAATACAAATGGAACTTAGCTCTGTTCTCAACTCTTTGGGCCTACAAAAATTCAGTAAAAAATGCAACCAGGTTTACACCATTCCAACTGGTCTATGGCCTGGAACCAATCCTACTGATTGAATGTGAGATACCGTCTCTAAAGCTAGCCGTAGAAATATTACCCAACACAACCACCGAGGAAGAGCAGATTCTATACCTATCTAAGCTAGATGAAACCCATTGAGATGCGACACTAGCCAACGAGGCCCATTAGAAATGTGTCAAAGCTCAATACGACAAATCCATTCAACCTCGAGTGTTCAACGAAGGTGACCTAGTCCTAACCTATGATCAAATGTAAGTTAAGTTAGGTAAATGCAAGTTAGAATCTATGTGGTACGGTCCCTACGTTGTTAAATATGTGTTAGAGAAGGGAGCTTACGAGCTCATAGATAGTGATAGTATATATTTGGGAGAGCCCCGCAACAGGATTTACCCAAAGAGATACTACGCGTAGGTCCATCCTGCATGGAACACCTTGTATATAATGTATATAGAGTGATTGTGGTTATTTTTTGTGTGACAGGTCCTATCTTGTACACAATCATTTATCTTGAATTGTGATTTTATGCCCAGATGTTAAGCAAATGGTGCTAGTCGACATACCCGGAACCTTGCTTCTGCGTCATGGGTACTATATTCCCCTGCTGGTGATTTGATATCCTCAGGTGGTATCTGCTTGGGCCCTGTAACAAATAACATCGCGGAGTATCATGCTGTCATCGGACTTCTAACCGAAGTTTCTTCTCTTGGAATTTGTTCCTTAATAATCTACCTGGACTCCCAATTCCTCGTGTATCACCTAAATCACATCTGCACCATCCATGATACTACACTACTTCTTTTATATAGAAGGGTATGCCTCCTTGAACGATCATTTGATTACATTTTCTATCAGCATGTACCGAGGGAATTCAACATGCTAGCTGATTCGTTAGCTAACTATATGTTGGATTGGCATCTAGCACACACATAATCAACATACCATAAAAGAATACATGTACATATGTAAACATACAAATCATCACAGATAAACCATAGAGATAGGACCATATATATATATATATATATATATATATATCATGTAAAACGTGTTTTTTTGCCACATAAAACAACATAATGTGTCCAAAGTCAAAATTGGGTACACAACCCATCTCTCAAGCCTACATATTTATACATGCCTCTAGTAATAATATTCTCTAAACACTAGTCACAAGGTGCACGATGCTCATGGTATCACACCACTGCCCTGGAAACTCGACGGAGCAACCTCCCAATCTGCTCTGGCATGCCCACAATGTGCCTCTAGAGATGATACGACACCTCAAGCATCCTCATCGGAGGGACACCCATCATCAATCCTTCTAAGTTCAGATCCACGTCACAGAGCTCTCCTGCCTCATCTTCTTCAACCTGGTACTCCACCCCACGTCGTCACCGTGGAGATGATCATGTCGACCTCATTGGCCCTCGATCTGCAACATTGTACACATACGTTAGACTTTCTACACATTATCAAAATGAAATGAAAATAACATAAACTAAAAAAACTAAAACCAAATCTGAAGGTTATATACATGTCTCGTCCCAATTATCATCCTCGGGAAGGACTAGATCAATGTCGCCACGGAAGTCCGCCCCAACATAGGGATAGTCTTCGACCATGACGATATTTTCTTTGCAACCATAGTCTTGAGCCATGGGTATAACCCCTTGGAATTGTCAAAAACCACCATTTTAAATTAGATATCCAATTAGTGTGCATGTAATGATTTCATTGAACTGTTGAAAGATAAAATTATTTTGTTCCATTAATATAATGTTTTCATAACACAATAGTGGCATGTTACTTGTTCAACACAATAAATGTAAGATATGAAATATTGCTTAAAAGATCATTTGCAATGAGCATGTAATTATATATTTCAATAAGATAATTTATAAACGTGTAAAATAAATTGACATAAGAACAAGTGGAAACTCAAGGGAAAATATGCAATAAATTGTATCATGCATTGATAGCCAATTGTTTATAATACTATATATAGAAAAGTAGTTGGCCCTTATATGGCTTGTCAATGTACATGTATCCCTAGGTACAACAATGTACATGTATGGAAAAGTACATATATCCAAGAGGACACATAAAAAACCCTAGTTGGTAGCAACTAACTATCATTGAATAATCACTAATGTATCCCAAGGTACAATGATGTACATGTATGGAAAAGTACATATATCCAAGAGGACACATCAAAAATCAATATTTCGCTTGTTTTTCCCCGGCTTTTCTCTATCAACCATCTCCCTGGGATCACTCTACATATTAAGATTCTGCAAATCAAAGATCAATTTTTTTAATCAAATTACTACACTAATACCCTAGCACTACCATTTTTTTAAAATTATTTATGACAAGCACTCACCAAATCCAATCAGGGTATTGATGCCTGCGATGTGCTCGTGGAAGTCCTCTTTATAATTGTGCTCTACAAATACAAGATCATATCTCAATTAATTCAACAATTATCAACTTGTGCATGTAAATTGAATAAAAAAAACTTGGTCGGGAATGAACATATCACCACAGGAGGAGACCCGGTCACAATCATGGATTGACCAAAGGGGCCAGGAACTAGTGCTGATAATGGCTACAATCGCCAAATGCTGAAATAGTTAGACATGCATGAATAAAAAATATAGTTACATGATTATTCTATGTACATATGTTAAAATAGTTACCTCTGTATGAGTTGTTGCTATTGCATATGCGGCACTAACTATAGCATCAATGAACTTTTTTAGGTTAGGACTAGATGGATCTCTCATGGGTTTTTTATAGAGGGGATCCACACCCTTTCTAGGAGTGGATCCTCTTGTATACACACAACTATTTTGCACATTTGGATTGTAAGGAGAGGAAACTGCGGGATGTTCTCTAAATATAGTAAGTGTTGGCTACAATCACCAAGTGTTGATGTAGTTAGACATGCATTAATCAATGAACTAACATGTATTAACAAAATGACAATGTTGAAATAGTTATTGATGTATGGTATGCTTCCAACAAAGTTGTGGCATGACTTACCATACTCTCATTCCCCGTGGACTATGTAGCACTTATCTCCCCACCAGGGGGGAGCTCAATAGAAGAAAATATTCCCCCCTATGGGGGATCTACAACCTACAATTTAGAAAATTATAAATATTAGATTGTGTAGAATTAAATAACTAACATGTGATAACAAAATAACATGTATTAAAAAAATAACATGTTGAAATAGTTACCTCAGTGTGAGTTGTTGCCGCCGAAGGTACAACAACATCTCGTACATCAAAAGTGTTTCATGCACAAACCTATGGAATATCCCGAGCATCGCCAGTGAATAATTCTTTCCCCATTGCCCCTACTTGTAGCAACTGCATGTTTTAAAAACATTACAAGTACTAGCAATCTATATATGTGTATAGTAAAGAAAAAAAATTGAACAAGGATATTGTTCTAACAATTTACTTACCTGGGTAAAAGACCCAGTAAAACTATCATCTACGTACATAGGACCATAGTAGGGATGACTGCACATTGTGCATAGGTGGGGTTCATGATATGCTGGTATATCCCCACTACTAGATGCTCCTATTCCACTCAAATGTGGTGTCTGTAACCCACCGAGAGGTGGTGGCCTTGCCCCACCAAGAGGCGGTGGCTCTATCGTACCAAGAGGTGGTTTCTCTGATGGCCCTTCCTGGTACATACCCTGAAGATAAGTTTTGTGGCGAAAAACCACCTGTACTAGCTGTAGGAATGACTCATGTGTCTATGGGACCAACTAATGTGCAAGAGGAACATATGTCATGGGTGGCCTATGAGGTGGAGGGACTGGGAGATTTTGATCTATGTGAATCACATTGGGATGTTGTTGAGGCATACCCAACCTAATTCCCTGGTACTCCAAGATATCGAAATAGTCCACATGCTTCCCCATAACAAATTATGCATACATATTTCTGAGAAAATATAAGGGAAGCTCCCTATTTTTATGTGGTGGTGCACCACAGATCATGTACTATCGGTTCATCCAATTATCTATGAATAGTTGATATATACACCACTCAATAGAAATATGCACCTTTCAAACGTATGGGATTTCACACGTTTGTGGATTTCTAAAAAGGGCAAAGGTTTTTTGTTTTGTTATTTTCAATTTCTTAAAATCCTTGTAGCTAAGTCCATCAGCATATTCACGTCGCTTTCTCTCTCTATATGTAGCAATTTCTTGTAGGGAACTATTTAACCTACTAAAGGTCTCTAACATCACATCCAAATTCGATGCAAGCATACGATGTATGTCATCAACAATGGCAATTGAGGCTCAAATTTATCTGAGCCTCTGAATTTCATGCAAATTTGTATATTTGCATGAGCATCCATGCTTGCCACTACAATAAAAAAATGAATCGTTAAAAACATATACATGTTATAATGACATCTCTTAAAAATGAAAAATGTAAAAGTAGTGTACAAGAAGAAGAGGTTCAAGCATGTATGTATAATTGCCATCGTTCAAACCTAAATTAGTTTTAGGTGAAGATGTAAAAATGAGTCAGGTGGTAGAAGTGAATGGAAATTTGTGCTAGGGTACATGTGCCAAGGTTTCATACATTGGTAAAAGGTTGGTTGGTATTCCACTTAAAATCTAAAGAATATTTTGTTAATATTGTGTGGTCTAGGTGGTTGTAGAGTAATGCAACATAATTTTACCCTGAAGAAATGGATGCCTAGTTTTGACCCTAGCTCAAAGAGCAAACCATGCATCCTATGTGTGTAAAACTTGTTGGTTTAGTGCTCGACCTCTAGACTGTGTCCAAGTATTTAAGGGTATTGTGAATAACATAGGGACTTTTTAAGAAGATAGAGGTGTTGTAGGGGGCATGGTAATTTTTAAGGGCAAAATATCGCCAATTGGCAATTTTTCGAGCTCTTTTTCAAAAAATAAATTCGTTATTTGGTCATTTCTAGTCTCTAATATTGCCTATATTTACATCAAATTTGTTTTTTCATCATAATATTCGCCAAAATTTATATATTTCAGTATTAACTTGTATGTTTCATATTTAGTATTCGCCTACCTATCTATATACATGTTTTTTTCAATCCAAAATAAACGCCTATGATATTATACTTAAGTATAATATTATAATCCTTAAAAAATACCCTGGCAGGGGGATTAAGTAAAGATATACAAAAGTAATTTTCTGAGCTTAGAAAGGGCATAAAATGTCATATTTATATTTCTTAGAATCATGCCCTTCCAAATGTTTTGGAAGGAAATTAAAAATCCTTGAATGATATGGTTACTTTGTGTTAATAATATACACTAACATAGTAGGGTTGGGTGAGCACTCTAATTTCTTTTCCTTTGGTAGTTTATTTGACCTACATAAGCCTAATATTATATTGATCCAAGAGACAATGAGAGAGTAAAAGGATAATGGAGGAATTTGCAAAGACATGGAAGGAATAGGAATTTTCAATCATTTATTCAACAAGGTGTTCTAATGGTTTGTTAGAGTATAATTTTTATGGCATCCCCAACATTCTATGATGTAAAATTTATGGAATCCTTCAGTGACATCCTCTACATTGATGAACCCCTTCACTTTCAAGTTAGATTTGGTACTTAATTAGACTATGGGTATGGATTTAGTATGTAATTTGGTTATGGAAATTTAGTTTTTGGTTTCATTTAATTGGATTTACAAATTAGGGAAACATAAAAAATTATATGTTTAACAAGGAAATGAGGCAAAATTAAAGAGAATAACAGCTTAAGGAACCATGCCTACCTCTTCCAATTTTCCCTCCTATTCAAATTTATGTCGTCCTCTTCCAATTTTCCCCTCTACTAGTGCAAAATGCTCGAGCATTTTTTCTTCTCTCTGTCAGTTTCTATGACTGTCTTTTTCTATTGGACTCGGAATGGAAGTTGATTGTGGTCCCTTTTGGGTTTTATACTATGTTAAATAAAACACTCAAGCGTTATGTAATACGTAACGTTGTATCATTATGTAATTACATAACGCTCGAGCATTTTTTGGAAAAAATAACGCTCAAGCATTATGTTTAATACGTAGCGCTCTATCGTTATGTAATTACATAATGCTCAAGCGTTATGTAAAGATAATGCTTAAGCATTATGTAATTACATAATGCTAGAGCATTTTTATTTCCTATCCTAGATGTTAGCTAACATGGCAGGCTCAGGCTTTCCCATGCCTAGATGAAATAAGTGCTCGAGCATTTATGATTTACTAAACTCTTGATCTTTTCACGAATATACCATTGCATCTAAAAGGTCCCTCGACTTTGTACACTCTCCCTATAGATATTCATTTTTATTGACAAATTTGTGTGGTAATGTAGCTCAAGTAGAGTTATTTCCAATTATAAAGTGATGTGGGGTCAAATCAAACATTCCCTTACCATTTTCTATTTATGTTTTCATTTTACCATTTCCCTATTCTATTTCTGTAAATTATAATTTTCACTAGGTTAGTCTAGTTCTAGTTGAAATCTATACTTTTAATGGTATAATTTTGTGGGAATGTAGCTCAAGTAGAGATATTGTCTTTTAGCAATTTATTTGGGTTCAAATCCCAACATTCCTTTACAAGTTTTTTTACTATTTTATGTTTGTATTTGTGTAAATTTTAATCTACAAACAATTGGCACTAAACCTGGCACTAAAAATGAATATAAACCTGGTGCTAAAAGGAATATGAACCCAGCACTAAAAATTGATCGAAACCATGGACTAAAAAAGAAGCTAAAGTTGGTTCTAGAAAGGAAGTTAAACCCAATTTTATGTTAAAATGCTGATTAATGTTTAATTTGGCATCAACAAGTGTGTCGAATTGAAAAAAATAACACTAAAATATGGAGCTAAAATAGGCATTAATGGCCTATTTTTTTGTAGTGGAAGATATGGAGATGGATAAACACCTCCATATTAAGATCTATGTCAATAAGACAAAGGAATATTCTCTATTTGATTCTTGTTCATAATCCAACCTCATATCACAACTAGTTAGAAATATTTGATTGTAATTTCATGACCATGCTCACCCATGTCCATTGGGATGGGCAAATAAGGGTACAAACCTTAGGTTCACTAAGAAGTGCAAGATTCAATTTTTTATAAGTGGATTTACTATATTAATAAAGTGGAGCTGTATGTAGTACCACTTGATGTGTGGAATGTAATATTAGAATTCCTTACCTATACATGTAGGATGCAATCTTCATGATGAGAGAAAAATAGTGCTGCCTAATCAAGGATAAGAAGTATTTCATCATCAATGTGCAGAAATGAAAATGATAACCAAGTGAAGAAAATGATTGGTTCAAGTAGGATGTTTTTCTCTTCTTAAGATAGAATCAACTCGGAGATGAATCGATAAAGTAAAAGGAATATCTGAAGGGGTGCTATAAAGGGCATAAATGATAGTTGTAGGATCTTTTGTAGGCATATAAATAAGTAATTTGGGAGCTTTTTGCAGGCATATAAATATGTGATGTTAGAGCCTAAAGGGTCACCACCTAAGAGGGAAGTGGAGCATGAGGTATGATTTTTGGTAAAATCCCCATTTCCAAACATTGGGTTATAGAAACAATCAATCTTTGTAGAAGATGAAGTGAAGAAATAGTTACAATAGATTTTGGTGTAGAGATTGAATTCAATCAAGTACCTTACCTTGTGGGATGCCTAACATCATAATACCAAAAAAGGATGGGACTTGGAGAATGTATTGACTACATATCTTTAAATAATATCACACACAAGAATAAATACCCTCTACACATAATTAATGACTTGGTAGATCAATTGCAGCATGAAAGTACTTCACCAAGTTGGATCTCAAATATGGATACCATCAAGTATGACTATTCAAACTACCTATGAATCGAGTGGGGGGTCTGCACTAATATTTCATATTTCACCCTAGAAGGTTTCTAGGGGTTATAAGAGTTGTGCCATTTCAACGTACTAAGTGTAAAAATAAAAGAACGCATTAAAAATGACACGTAAAAAATGGATACCTAAGATATCTAGTGAAAATATGGTTTTTAAAAATGGAAAGGTGCATTGGGAGGGGGGCTCGACAATAGGATTTTTGAAGGCATTCCTTAATATATAGTGAAATTAGGGGTATTCTTTAATATATTATAAATGCATGTGTTTTGTTTTAGGATGACAGATTGAACCCCTCAAATTGCCCCATAGCATCCAAGGATAGTCCAGTTTATCATATGAAAACAATTTAAAAGAAAAGATTTGATGAGATAAAACAAAAAATAGTCAAACACGAGTCATTGTATTTTCAAATTTTTAAAATACTTTCAAAGTGGAGACATTATGTAAGTGAATATCATGTTATGGGAGCACCCTTGATGTAGGGAGATAAGTTATTATTCTAGCATTCTGAAATGTTCCATTGAGGAAACTTGAATGACACTACATATGATAAGGAACTCTATGTTCTAGTTCAACCTATTACGAAATGAAAGCACTTGATGATGGAAAAGAAGACCATCATCCACACTAATCACCAACCAATATAGTGCTTACAATCCTAGAGTAGCTTCAACAAAGAAAAAACTATAAGTGGATGGGGTTTTCACAACAATTTCATCCAATCATCAAATATAATAAGAAAAGTACTAATATGTTGGTAGCCATGCCCTCAAGGTCACCCACATCGAATATCATAGCTTTGTGAACTCTTATGCACATGGATCCTTTCACGCATTATGTAAACAAAGAAGCATACACAAAAGATGAAAATTTTAAAGAGGTATTTTAGTAGCTACAAGACCAAGTACATGTAGAACAAAGTGACATTAAAGATTATTATCATCTTCATGATGGGTTTTTCCACAATCTAGACAAGCTTTGTGTTTCAAAAGGAGAAATATTGAAACACTTTAAATTTACCTAAACCACCTACGACTCAAACTCAAATAGGGTTTGCATAAAGATTTAAAATCTTGGCTAAATCATCCATAAATCAAAGAAGAAGTCACTATACAAAATATGAGTAATATTAAAAGACATTATTACATCTAAATTTAGAAGAAATTGTGGGCCATAAAAAATTAGAGGATAAGATAAAATTAAGATACTATAAGGAGGTGATCAACGATTCAGAAGTTAAAAACTGAAAAATAATTTATCAAACTTTGAGACACTAAAGGGTTGGAGATGAAAAGCACATGCCACGTGTACTCTACATTAGATCTCAATTTCTAAATATTTGTTTCCTAATCTTCCTACTCTTTTAACTCATCAAAACTATGCTGATGTAGGAATGATTTCCTTATTATTTTTCAAGTGCACAAGTAATATTCTAAATCAAACCAAGTAATCTTTTTCATAAGATTTCATAAACCAAAATTGGTCTTAATAGACTTTAATAATCAACATCATCATCATTATCACTTATTAATAATGCAAAATATATAGAAAACCTACTCTAATGCATTCTTAATTTAGGAAATAAAAATTAATAGATAATTATTTTTATTAAAATTAAATATAATGATATTAAATAAGAATTCATCTTAACCTCTCATATGCCTATATTTGTAATGTGGGGGATTTTAAGATCTAGAAATGTTGCAATATTTGAAAATAGGATTACAAATGTCCATGTTGTTAGTTCAAGGATTGTTGCCCAGGTCTTTAAAGACATGAACCCAAATATGTATAAGATTACCTTTGAACCCTTTTTGTGAGAATAGTGTTCATTGGTTATTTTGATGGGGTTACATAATCAGGTATATGTGGTGGAGGAATGTTCCTAACATTTAAACTACATAATCATTGTTTCTTTTTTGGATTGGTTGTGGTAAAGGATCCAATATCAAATTTGAATTATTGGCATTGTGAGTTTCCTGTTTTTTTTTCTTTTACTAAAGGTATAGACTCACAAATCACAGTTAATTGGATTGCTAGAAAATAGAATCTTGAGGTAGTTGTCTTGGAAAAGCGGTGTTCTAAGATAAGCATTGTACAAGGCTCTTTCATTGAAATCTCTTTTAAAAATATGAACATGTTAACCAAAAAACAATTGGGTTACTTGAGGGCCTTCTTTTTTTCAAGGAGATTAAAGACAAGTCTCTAATATTTGAGGTCTCTTTTTAGGGCATTTAAGGTCTCTTTTTAGACCATTTATTTAGAGATGAAGACCCTATAATGTTTATTTAAGGAGCAATTTCTAAAATTAGTATTCTTGATAGGTCTCATTTTGTACTATCTATATTATCTTTAATTCAAAATATGAATAACAAATAATTAATTTTTGTTTTATTCATATATATATATATATATAACTTTTTTTTCTTTTCATTTCAACATATTCTAATTTATTAATATTATATCATAAATATTCATAAATCTAATATAGACAACTTTATATTATTTTTGATTCAAAATATGAATAACAAATAACTAATTTTTGTTTCATATATATATATAACTTTTTTTTTATCATTTCAACATATTCTAATTTATTAATATTATATCATAAATATTCATAAATCCACCGAGGACTACTTTTTACATGTGCTTAAAACCTAAATGCTCTTAAATGAATTTGACATGATTACATGTTTAGTTCATTACCCTCCACACATTTTGAGAGTCCCTTTGATATGAAGTTGAATGCAGTAATATATATATATATATAACATTTCCATATAATTTAATTTATTACTATTACATCATAAACACTTATATGTCAAATGCAATAATATAGTTCTATAGTTCTATACGCAAAGATTACTTTTTTACATGTGCTTAGAACCTAAATACTCTGGAATTAATTTGGCATGATTGCATGTTTAATTCATTGCCCTCCACACATTTTTCAGAGTCCCTTTGAAGTGAAAAGATGGAGAGTTCGTCTTTGTGGGGTTGAGTGCAACAAGATAAGGTGATTAGATTTATTTCTTCTTTCCGTATGCGTTTGGTTTTGGACTTTCCATTTGTTTTTTCTTCCATTTAAACTTTATTGTACTATTGCTGCCAGGAGACAAGTGTTGTATTCCTCCATTCACCCGTGAAGGGTCCACAGTTGAAAGGAAAAAGCCGCCTTTCCTTTTTCATTTTCATCTGGACATGTTATCAAATTCTTGTTACCAACCCAACTTTTGTTCTTATTGTGTAAGAACAGTAGAATTTGGAAAAAAAATTCAAATGTCTGAAGGTGTTCGGTCACATCGATTAGGCGGCCGGGCCCTTTGTAACGTATTTTGTTTTCTCGACCGGTTGTTGGATCCTTGGAAGGACGAGATGAACAAGCACTTTTATTTTGTCTCATCTTACGTATGGATTAGACTGCCGTTCCGTTATGCCCGTCCTGATAATAAGAACTCTGATAGAGAAATACCTAGAAGCCCTGTATTGGATCAGATTTTCCTTCTTTCCTTCAAAGTGGTGTTGTTCTTGCTGATGCTGTTATTGTGTAGAACTATCATGTGTATACATCATCATAAATAAAACATACGTTCTCTACTTATCGCCTTAGCTGCAAGGCACTGGAGCAAGACAAAAAGACCTGTGTTTATCTCAGAATAAAGCAAAGGAATATCATTCTCATACACACGGTTGGAACGTCGTATTCGTTTTTGTCTTTAGGAGAAAGAGATTTATGCTTTTGTTAGCTAGCTGTACGTTTGTTGTCTCTCTCTCTGTATCGTCGCTCTCCAGCGACAGTAAGCCCTCACATCTAACTTTGGCGAATGTAGCAGTTCTTATTACAGGCCCACTCAATTTGTCAGGAAATTGGTAGAGTGGGCCAGTTGCTTCTGAGTGCGGAATGACATTATGTTGCCAATGTTTTCAAATCTATACGAGCATTCACACACAGGCAGAATGATAATACTATTTTTCTGGAGTGGATGAATTATTGCCGGTCGTCCAGGTGGGTCCTACAGATTAGACCAGACGAAATCGGTGACAAAAATTTCGTTAAATTTTGGTCATGCCCGTCTCATTCTTCTCTTTACAAATTCCGTTGACTGATTGCTAATTGGTATTCGGATTAAAGTAAAGGGTTCCTGAGCAGGTCAGGTCCGACTCTGATTCCGAATGGCGAACACCCTTTCGAGCATCATTCTAATAATTAATGCTGTATATAAACCCTAACCCTAAGTACGTTGCATATAAACCCTAACCCTAAGTACGTTGCAAAGTTTACGCTCGAGAAGGATTAAGTATTTTCTTAATAATTAACTTTGATTAATTTAAGTTCAAAGATAAGTAGTCCCAAAATCATCCTGCCAAACGGACGGATGAAAAAGGAAAACGATTTGTTCCACCTTTGTCCGGATGTTTTGGATTACGAAAGATTAAAACATTTAATTTATCCAAAACGTTTTTGTCAATGTTTTGTCCAGTTCAGGAACTCCAATTGTAACAGGATTGCCAAATTTACGTACAGTTTCCTACTCAGGTTTGACTCTTCAATTTGTATAATTTTTATTTTTTATTTTTATCTCCCGACTATCAACAATAGTAATTACCAGCTTTTTCTGAGGTGCAGTTTTCTGAAGAAGTTTACACTCACCACACTTCCCCGCAAAAAGACAACCAATATCATACCCACAACTGATTCCTGTCCTCAACCCCTTTAAAAACCTACACTCCCATTCAAGTGAGAAATGCCTTAGAAAAACTCCAACAAGATCCGACAATCATTACAAGAACTACTTACCAATTCTACTACTTACCCCACCTTACTCTTCAGTTTGTATTTATCTGCATTTCTCTCTCCAGTCCATAATTCAACTAAATTTTTAGTCAGTTTTACTTGAAACTAGATTACAGCTCAGAGCTCTATCCTAATAGTGAATTTTAAACTTACGTCATTAATTGAACAGATTTTATTAAATTCTTAGATACGATGGACGGATAAACTTCATTATATAGGATTGGTAGTTAATGGAAACAGACAAAAGGCAAAAACAAGAAGTAAGAAATGGATTTATTATAAGATAACAGAGTTTAATATTATTTTATATGTATGGGTAGGTTATTTGGTAAACAAGTTTGATTTTATGTTTAGTTTTAAAAAATAGGTTATCACAGCAATATATTCATATGTAACTACGTATTTATCAAATATAAAGAAAATCAAATATTTTTAGATAGAATATATATATATATATATATAATTTTCTAAAAATATTTAGGTGTAATTAATATATATACATATATAACTTTTATAACTTTATTTTTACTAATGTAAAAGCTTAAAATGATAATAAGTTGATCAATGTTTCATGAGTATCTTTTGTCCATCGTATTTATGTATAAAATAATGTAATATTATATATATTTCATTTATTTTTAATTCTAAAATAAATATAAAATTATTTTAATCTTTATTATATTTATGTTTCAATATAATATATATATATATATTAATAATTTTTTAATTTATGAAAAATCTTAAAATATAAAGAATCAATTAATTATATTATATAAGTTGTTTAATGTTTTATGAGTATTTTTTGTCCATCGTATTTATATATAAAATAATGTAATATTATATATATTTCATTTATTTTTAATTTTAAAATAAATATAAAATTATTTTAATCTTTATTATATTTATGTTTCAATATAATATATATATATAATTTTTTAATTTATGACAAATCTTAAAATATAAAGAATCAATTAATTATATTATATAAGTTGTTTAATGTTTTATGAGTATTTTTTTAATTTTTTATGTATAAACTTTTTATTTATAAAATAAACATAATTATTTTTTAATATTTATTATATTTATTTTTTCAATTAGATAATGAAAACCATCCCCTTATGTTACCATGACACCAAACCTTGATTTAAATTGTAATCTTTACATTTTCGTAGATGTTATATATATATATATATATATATATATATATATATAACAAAAAACACAACATATAATAAATAGGACGAGTAATCTTATGAACAGGGTGAAAAGTAATGTTATAAACCTTGATTTAAATTGTAATCTTTACATTTTCGTAGATGTTATATATATATATATATATATATAACAAAAAACACAACATATAAATAGGACGAGTAATCTTATTAACAGGGTGAAAAGTAATGTTATAAATTAGATAACAAAAAACAATTTTTTATTAATTTTGATTAATCAAATCATTATCATTATATTTTATTATTAACCTTTTGCAATTATTAAAATAAAAACTATTTGTTTTTCTTAATTTTATCTATATGTAAAAAAAGCATTAAGACACTTGGTGATATTTTTTTCAGATTCCAATGCCAATGTGTTGTAGTTTAACATATTCAACATTGTTATATATTAATTATTAATTACTTTTCAAAAATATTGTAACTTGTATAAAAATAAAGATATTTTTATAATAAAATATACTAGAATAAAATTAATATATTAATTCAAGATCTATCAAGTATTTAGAGGGATCAAATCTAGTGTGATGTGATTCACTTTATATTTAGAGGGATCAAATCTAGTGTGATGTGATTCTGAAAGTGAAGCCATTAACATTGACATGTAGTAAAAATTTCAACACTTAAATTTAACTAATCATATATTTTTCCTTAAAATTGTATTTATGTGCTTGAAAATATTTAAGAAGTAGCCTTAAATTACTATAGTTATGATAAGTTAAAAAGTTATTAAGGTAAATATTGTAGGAAATATTTTGAAGTTGCACTCTAATGTGGGTGTAAATTGGATATTTTATGAGAAAGTGATTTTCATCTTCAACTCTCTTAGTATCACAAAGATGACAAATCCTTTATCCCCCAACATTTTAGGAATTGTCCATTGCCATATTTCACTTTGAAGCTCGTGATAGTTTGTCCTTACTTTAGCAATGTTGATTTTTTTTTTTAACTAGTTAAAATAAAGAGATACTTTTGCTCTTCTAGATTAGGTTTGATCACGGCCTAGAGTGACTGCTTCCTCAACTCTGACTCTAATGATGTAGCCAAGATATGATGTCTTTATTCCAACCTCGTTTAATCCTAGGGGGTTCACTCTGTGACCTATGACATATGACATGCATTCATGGGATATTAAAGAATACCCCTAATTTCACTAGGTATTAAGGAATGCCTCAAAAAATGTTTTCATTGAACCCCCTTAACCATACAATTTTTCAATAAAAAAATCCCTATTAGCACTAGATATTCTCAGGTTATTGACAAGTTTAGGAACTCTAAGGGTTCGTGAAGATAAATTAATTTTAATATAGGAGTCAAGGTAAGTTGTCCCCTATCTCCTACCCTTTTTTGGTTATCCCTAGTCATGATCCTTCTTTTTTACATTGATTATATTGTTATTATGGTGAGGGGTCCGTATGATATCTACAAGAAACTAGAAATTCACAAGTATTTTTTAGCTAAAGATGACCAAATAGCGAATTTATTTTTTGAAAAAAACCCCAAAAAATAGCCAATTGGTGAAATTTCGCCCCTAAAAATTACCCTAGTTATGATGAGTTAAAAAGTTACTAAGGTCAATATTGTAGTAAATATTTTGAAGTTGCACTCTAATGTGGGTGTAAGTTGGATATTTTATGAGAAAGTGATTTTTATCTTCAACCCTCTTAGTATCACAAAGATGACAAATTATTTTATCCCACAACATTTTAGGAATTGTCCATTGCCCTATTTCACTATGGAGCTCGTGATAGTTTGTCCTTAATTTAGCAATGTTGATTTTTTTCTTTAAACTAGTTAAAATAAAGAGATACTTTTTTTCTTCTATATTAGGTTTGATCATGGCCTTATAGTATCTTAATTTTCTTATCAACTAATTCTTTATTGTACCACAATTTCTCCTTAAATTTAAATGTAATAATACTTTTAATATTATTATTATTCTATAGAGTAACTCCTTCCTCAAATATAACTCTCTAATGATGTAGGCAAGATATGGTGTCCATATGCCAACCTCGTTTAATCCTAGAGGGTTCACTCTATGAACCTATGACATATGACATGCATTCATGGGAAATTAAAGAATACCCCTAATTTCACTAGGTATTAAGGAATGCCTCAAAAAATGTTTTCATTGAACCCCCTTAACCATACAATTTTTCAATAAAAAACCCCTATTAGCACTAGATATTCTCAGGTTATTGACAAGTTTAGGAAATGTGAGGGTTCATGAAGATAAATTAATTTTAATATAGGATTCAAGGTAAGTTGTCTCTTATATCCTATGTAACATACCCTTTTTGTTGAAAAACATTTTATGTTGGAAACCTTATCTAAACTTTTATTGTAAAGTTTTATATTGGACAAGTGTCCAAGGATGACTGTAATTTGCACAATATTTTATTGTTTAATAAATTAAATAGGAGACAAACACCTAAGGGGACTGTTGAAAGAGTGTTTACTGACCCACTAGGTGGAATGGAATCTAGGGTAGAACGCAATGGACAAATGGCAGCTTCATGAGGCAACTAACTAGCTGTTGGTATGGGACAACTCCCTTGAAATGTGGTCATAGTTCCCTGAAAGAAGGGACTGGAGCTTGAGGCTCATTTATTGAAAACTGACCACTAAAGACCTAGGAAGTCTATATAAGAGCCATCGAATTGTGGACTGAGGTTCATCACTTTTCCTGACGAGAAAATTTACCTTGGGGTTTTGCTATGCTTGCACCCAAGAGATTCAATGAGGGGATATGCTGAGTTTTTGATCATGGTGTAAGTCTTCCTGCTATACTGTTGAGTGCAGAAGTTACATTGTTGAGTGCAGAAATTATACTATTGAGTGCAGAAGTTACATTATTGAGTACCTTGGTTCGACATAGAATCTTCTGCCTAGTGGTTTAGTGAACATGCTCGGGGGTCCAAAGGAGGCAAGTAGATTGGTTTCTTCTCCTGGAGAAGGTTGGGAGGAACAGGCCTCCTTGGGTGTTTGTCAGTCCTATCTACAGTTACAGGTTCTACTTGTTTTCTCTGTTTCTAAGTAGTTAAATTATTTTCTGAAAGTACTGATTAAGTATTCATTAGTTTAAATTGTTATTATCATTATGTAGAAGTAAATATTGAATTCTGGTCTAGTTATAAAGTTGTAGAATAATGACTAAATTAGATGAAATGATAGAAATAATGCCTTCTCTACATTTTTCCCCATACTGTTTTCTGTATCGTACTCTAGTACAGAGAGATAGAATTAAAGTAGATGAATGATAGACAAAATGTCAAATGAATGAATAGATTAGCATTGATTCACTTCTTAATAATCCTCATTAGTTCTATGCTATAAATTATGTTTGTCTAGGCTCAGGAGGTTTCTGTAATAAATATAGGATCACACACAGGTCAACTAATTCTTTATATCTAATACCAAATCCATTCTTATCTTATCATCCTTTCTGATATTTTAATTGTAATATCCCAAATTTTTGGACTAACTATTTTGATTGTTATATGGGGCCACAGCCCCAACACCTATGTTTTATTTGAAGTATTGGGCATGAGCCCTAGCACATATGATTATTCTATTATATATATATATATATATATTGACATATCGGGCATGGACCCTGATTGACTTCTTTATTTGAGTATATACTGGGCAAAAAGGCCCCAATGTTCAAATGTTGTTCTTCAGCTTTGATATGGGTACAAACCCTAATATACTGAGATGATCTTTTGTTACTTACTATGTAGAACTATGATTTTTTCATGATTTGACTTATGAGTGTGTTGAGCATGGAATCAGAAACACACATATAACCTATGTACTGGGCATAAGCCTCGATGTATCTAGAAGAATGTTTATGCACTAGGAGTAAGCCCTGAGGTACATTGAGTGTTGGGCCTACACCCTGGAGCACTGCAAGCTTGATAAATGAATACCGGATCCGAGGCAACTTAAATATCCTAGATGTGCCTCATGACCACATTCTAGCACTAGTGTTGAGCAGAGGCTCTCGAATTGCACTAGCGTAATTCCCATGTGAGAGTGTTGAGTTAAAAGGCTCTGAAGAGCACTCAGGTTTACTGGATCTCAAAGTGTTGAGTCTAAAAGACTCTGAATAGCACTTCTTTCATCACATTTATTTGATTTAATTAAATGATTCATCTTTTATCTATCATCAAGTACTACAGGAACTACCATGTTAAATGAGGGATACCGACATGCAAAGAGAGAGAGACTAGAGGTGCCTATCCAAGTTTACCGAGACCATCCAAAGAATTGGACCTTGTCCTTAAAAGATAAAAGAAGTATCATGTGAAGATACATAATTTAATAAAAGATAATTACCAGTAGTCTTCTATGACTAACATGTATAAAGGCTTCAAGGCTAATATTATTATTAAGAGCTTTAATAATAATGGGTTCATTATTTAACTATGAAATATAATTATTATAGATGGCTTATGCATTTGGTAAAATATTAGTAAAGATGTGTTAATAGTTAAGTGAAATATTATATTATTATTATAATTATTATTATTATAATTATTATTAATATAATTATTATTGAGAGCTGAAATCAAAATCACTATAGTTAAATAGTTGGAAAAGTCCTAGTTCAAAAGGACTATATATTTAATTAAATAATATCTTTTAAATATTAATTATTTAATTTAAAGAAACTAATTATTTCAACAGTATTAATTAAAAGACTTCCCTACTTAAAGAGGGAAGATCCCTAATTTAGGGACAACTATCTTTTCATTATCATTCTCTGGTGGTAACTAAAGAAAAAAAAAGGACTTCTCCTCCAAGAAACTGAGCCGACAATAACCCTAGGTCCTTTATCTCTGTTGCATGTTGGAATCCAGCACGGGGGGATCCATACAGAACCAGGAATGGTTGTAGGATCATGGTTTGGAGGAACACGGCAGCCCCAAAGTTATCTAGTTAAGGAGAACATTCTAACAGGTCATCTAAGCTCAGTAGTTTCTTCCCACTAATTATTGTCTGAGTGTGCAGGTTACTACAGGAGAGGAGCAAGCCAGAGGTCAAGCGGGTATAAATTGTTGAACCCACTATTTCCAGTTATGTAGTAGCTAGGCATTTTAAATTAGGTTATGTTATTACAGTATTGTTCTCCCCTAATTATTTACAGCATTTAAACTCTCTTTTGAAGCAAGGGCCTTTAGGGCATAGGCTCTTGGGTTGGCCCATTTTAAATATAGGACTGTAAGCCCAGCATTTATTTAAACTCTGGATTTATAACGTAGAAACCGCAGAATGTCTAGCAAGTCTAGTAAACTAGCCTATGCTAGACATTACGCCATCAAAAAACCTAGAAACCCTACTATGGATTTTCGAAGGAATACTAACACGGTGTATTGTTTCCATTAATTTTATCCCTATTAATTTCCAGGTTAGGATTACTATGTCTTTATTTTTATAATTATGTGTTCTGTTTAAAATCGTTTTATCAAATCGTAAAACGGGGATTACTTTTGCCTCTTGAATTCTTTTATTATTTTATTCCCCTTATGATCACGAATCATCAACTAGAAATGACAGCAGCTGCTAACAAGACTTTGATTTCTCTTAGTTACATTACATATTAAATCGTAGATTAAACAGTATCAGTAAGTATTATACTTTTGTTCCTTCAAACCAAGATACCATTCCACATTATCAACGTCTCTACGTTTTCAACATAACAGTCAACCACTACATCGAAATTAATCAACAGATATTTCTTTTCAGGGATCGAATCCCACATAAAACATAGCATTTATTTAGCAGTATCTATTAACATTTAGACACATAAGTCAAGATATCAAACCCCACAACGACTCCATGAGTGACCTTGTTTCTCATACAAATCACCCACAGCGTAGCAATAACACACAAAACCCTATTCTCTCAATATCAAATGTATAGCAGCTAGGGTCTCACATCTTTTAAAAGAATAGAAAAGCAGGATTCTTACATAGTTGTTCATCAACCTAGACATATGGTGGAACATACATTCTACAGAATTAAATCCACTATCAACCGAATATTTCGTTTAGCAAGTGTCAAAAGCTTACAGACAAGTTTCAAATACAAACACAGGTCATGGGATCAAATCCCTATACTTTCTCTTCATTAGAACCCTTCCTATCTTTTGCAAACGCAACAGTAAGAACCAAAATACAAACTTCTCAGGCTCAAAGATAAAATAACATGAGGATTACGATTTCCTACCATACTTATCTTAAATAGTTAAATCATACGAAGATAGCAGAACTACATTTGTTTCCACTTTATTAAATACATGTTCATGGTTTCACGCTTACGGCTTAGCTTTCCAAAAACTTAAAAGAGATACATGTGGGTAGAAACCGTAGTTACACAATGTAGAAATCCCCTGAGAACCAGTGGCCCAAGCACCCCTTTTAAACAAAAAAACCTTTCAGGGTTACCTTCCTCTATATCAACAAGCAACATACCCATAAACCAGTCAAAGCGACCTCATCGAGATTTCTAACAACAACTGGTGAGCCAAAGGCCACACGAAATCCCTTTAGCAAATACTACACCATCCAAACTCACAAGAGGCAAAAGCAGGGATGGGAAAATCTGGACTTACCATTTTCCCATGCTAATCAATGCCAAGGTTGTTGAACTCCTGGTGGAAACCCCCCCCAGAGTAGAATCATTTTCCACCTGCCACGAAAACATTACCACGAAGTTAAAACAAAATAGAGATGATGTTGGTAAAAAGATTTATAATGAAGGAGCTCGAATCGGAGACATGACATTACCTGTAAGTTGCTCCTCCTCTGCGTCTCCTTTCAAGCCACCAACGAGTGCTAGGACCACGAGTGAAGCTCGGGTCAGAGCACAGAGCTCTCAAACATAACGAACACTTACCATAACCAAAATGAACTACAGGGTATGAACTTCGTTGGTGTAAAACCCAAGGGAAAACCCTCCTGTATAGCTGGTAGCTTGCCCATGTGATTCATATGACTGCATTTAAAGTCTTCACTAAACTCGAATTATTTCCCATTTTTTACCTTGTCCCCTATAGTGGGAGGTCATTGTTTAAAACATTGATGTTCAACGAATATTACAAATGCCAACGAGTATTGCAAGGATCAACATATAATTCAAGGTACCAACAAGTATTTTAACATACCATCACCAAAACCATTTATAACCTTTAGGAGGATGAAGTAGGACCCCAGGTAGTTGTCTTCATAGGAACACATGTAAATACGGAATTACAATACAGTGCATTAGCAAAACTTGCTAAGTAAGTCAAAAGTCCCAAATCCTACTCCTTACCTCTCTTAAAACACTAATTCTCCATCATGAGCCTTAAAAGAAAACTCTCCTCTTCAAGGGTCCATCTTGCCTGGAAATAACAATTTAGACTTTTACAATTCATACGGTATGGAAGTATTACTTTTTACAATCATCCTAGTAATTGTGCACATGCAATGTTTCTTACATCTTCTACCTAACCCACCACTTCCGTAGGACCAAGAAATTATTAATTGATGAGACTATGTTACTAGGATACCTTAACTTTTAAAATATCGCATAGGTGTCGGTACATCTCTTATTTTTATCAGTGTTGAAGTTAATTTACAAATCTGTTGATGCCCCGAAGATCGCAGCATCAAGCAAAAAGGGATTCTCCCCAGTAAACTATCCGAATTAGATTGTCCACCATTTGGTATGGGGAATCCGTCCGGTTAGCGGTTGTGGCTACTGTTAGATTTGGAGATTTGCTTCCTTTTACACCGGTTATAGCCCGATCTACCGGTTTTATTTTATTTTATTGTTATGATGATATGCAAGTGCCTAAGCTAAATTAATCTAAATGTATAACTTGAAACAAATCTGTATCTAAAACTGAAATAAATCTAATCTATCCTTGCAAGGAGCAAATTGTAAAAATGAGTAATGTGCTGAAAGAAATATCTAAAGATTGCTTGGATAGCCATTTAAATCATAAAGAAACATTTTCAACAAAGGGTTAAGATATTAAAGATAGATTTAATACACATAAAAGCATTCTATTACTCATTTAGGAAAAACATCATTGCACAGGAAATAGTAAGATCATTCATCACACAGAAACAATTCAGAACATCGAAGAAAGATTTCACAGCAGTGTCAGAATGTCATAAGAATAATCCAGCATGCATCTAGTCCACATTTCCAGGCAAAACAAATGTCTTCCTCAGGCTCTTTATTAGGAAAAATCGCTTTCTTGGAGCAAGTTAACAAATAGTTCGTACAAGCTCTGAAAATTCTTTTCCCTGCAAAAAAGTCCCTCTACTCCTCTTCTTAACTTCTACTTATAACTTTACAAAAAGCTCCATGAGCTGACAAGTGTACCCTAATTCTAGAAGCTTCTAATTTGGATTTTTGGTGTATAATTATCTATTTCCCAGATTCATGGGACACCTTTCATATGAGACAAAATGATAGCCAGCTATCCCTTTAAAGCATTTATACAAAAGGTAGAATTTCAGCTTCTCCTTTTATTTACAACAAAGTAAGAATGGTCTATCTATTCTACTGGGGCTTCTGCTTGTTGACTTGAAGACTCGCCTCCACCAACTGGCTTGCTTGTAATTATCGAGCCATCTATACCTTGAATGTATGTGGTCCATTGGTTGATATCCTTTACAATAAGCTTGCTACGGGAAGATATTGTTGCCTGGGACACTATTTCATGTTTGCGTAGGTCCGATTTGATCAGCGCTTTTCCCTTTGTGGCCTCTTTAGCCATCGCTTCTAGGAAGTGAATATGTACTGCAGGCTGGCAAATGAACTGCTGAAATTCATCCTGGGTCAATACTTCTATCTTCTTGATGGAAGCTAAGCCTTCATCCAGCTCGTTCTGTAGCTCGAATAATTGATCTTCTTCCTTTGGGGAATCATAAATGGAGGCAGGAAGAATGAGATCGTATTTGCTATGTGATTCCCTGAGTGTGGAGTAAAACGAACAACACTTGTGGACCGTCTTCCTGATTTCCAAACTTAGCTTGGTGCCGCAATCCTTGGCGAATTCAAGGATCCCTATATCCACGTCCAATTCATCTCCTGTAGCGATGTGTAAGTGTGAAAAGAGTTGAGATTTTTTCTTTTTCCACTCAGATTGTTGTCTCAGCTCCTCTACATGCTTTGCAAACTTTTCTCGAGTTTTTAGGGCTTTGGTTTCAATTGTTGTCATTTTCTTAATCATATCTTTCATGCTCCAAATCTCTTCCAAGATCAGTACTAGTAGTTGATGGATTCTAATCCGCATGTCACATGCTTGTGTGCGAAATGTGGACAAATTTTGTTGGTCTTTCGCTGCCTCTTTGAGCTGTTTCCCCAATTGTTCCTATTCTTGAATCATCCCTTCATACTCCTGTTGGTGAAGATGAATTTTTTGAGCCCTGCTTGCTTCGAGTTCCTCCAGTTCTGTTATTCAAGCTTTTAAATTCTTCAGTTCATCTTTATAGATAGCCAACTACATTTCTAAGGAGTTCTTCTCATTCTCAAGCTGGAAAACTCTTGAATTTAGCACCAGATGCTCTCCTAACAACTCATTGTATTTCTCTTTTAATTTGTTTGCTTCCAACACCTCCCTCTTTCTATCATCTCTGATCTTAAAGCATTGTTCCCTGTAATGCTTTATCTCACCTTTCAAAAAATCAATATTGGCTTTAGTTGCCTTAGCATTGCATTGGGATTGGAACGTGGGGTTGGCATTAGTTCCTTGGACCAATGTTTTCTTTGCTATCCATAATTCATATTTGTCCTCCTCATTTTCCATATTCTTTGTCCTGCCTTCTATTTTCTTTACGCTCCTATCAATAATGGCCCTTAATGTTTGCTACAGTGCATTGGGATTGGAACGTGGGGTTGGCATTAGTTCCTTGGACCAATGTTTTCTTTGTTATCCATAATTCATATTTGTCCTCCTCATTTTCCATATTCTTTGTCCTGCCTTCTATTTTCTTTACGCTCCTATCAATAATGGCCCTTTTTCGCTCATGGAAATAAACGGTGTCCAGGTCTGCTACTTTGCGCTGCTTCCTAGGGTTATATGGGGTCAACGCTAAGCTCCCTGAAGAGGCACCTTCTTTCTGAGTTCCCCCCGGAGTGTATATCAATGGTGGGTCCACCTCCATATCTGTCGGAGTAGATGGCTTCGGCTCGGGAGACTTCTCTGTCTGTTCTTTCTCCTTCTCTCCAGCTAACTCTTCTTGATGTGCCTGTAACTTAGCTGCTTCTTCATTCATCGGCCTTTCTTCTTCCTCATGTTGTTTCTTGGTAACTTGTTCTTGGGATACCCGATCTTCTTTTTCCTTCTGGATCCTGGAAGCCTCTTCCCGCTGTTTCAACTAAGAGGCTTGCTCTTGCTACTTCCTAGCAATCTCCTCTTGCTGAAGCTTGGCAGTTAGCTCACCTTGAATTCTTGCTTCTTCTTGGTCCTGCTGCTACTTGAGAGCCTTCTCTTGGATCACTCTATCCTACTCTTGCTTGAGGGTTTTCTCTTGGAATACCCGATCTTCTTCTTCCTTCTGGATCCTGGCAGCCTCTTCCTGTTGTTTCAATTGAGAGGCTTGCTCCTGTTGCTTCCTTACAATCTCCTCTTGCTGAAGCTTGGAAGTTAGCTCACCTTGAATTCTTGCTTCTTCTTGGTCCTGTTGTTGCTTGAGAGCCAGCTCTTGGATCACTCTGTCCTACTCCTACTTGAGGGTTTTCTTTTGGAGCACTTTGTCCTGCTCTAATTCTGATGGATCCCTTGATTGTGAGGCCGATGGTTCCTGCTCTATTTGGATCAGAACAACGGGTTTGGGGCTTGGATCTTTCACAACTTTCTTCTTGTAACGCTTCCCTAGCTCAGTTAGGTTGTAGGTGCTCCTGAATAATTCCTCGTCTAGGTCCTTAGCATGAGCATATTCAAAGGAGATCTTGAGGTCAAGACAATGTTGGCTTACCGCACTGTTGGGGTCATGCCTTCTGAAAGGGACCGTGCCAAAATGGAAAACTTCCAAGCCTTGAGCGTAATTTTCCCCATCTCTTGCTCTCAAGAGGATGTAAGCTCCAATGGTAAATGGCATGGGAGGATACATGCCCTTCCTCCAGTCTGTTAAGAACTTACTTATTGCGCTGGTGCCGAAGAGTTGTCTCACGGCCTCTTTGTGAATTACAAAATCTGTAACATACCGAGGGAACATAAATGGCTCATGAGTTCCTCCACTCATCCTAATGTATGTGCCTTCTGAACTATGATAATAGTCTCTGAATTGTTCAATGATAGGCATTGCATTCTCCGACATACAATCTGGTTCTTTTACAAAAATGAGCTGGTATATTGGCATGATAAACCTCTTGCAAACCATCTTGTAGTGGTTTGCATATCTACTTTCCCATGTACACTGATAAGCCATGAAGAGAGCTGTTTCATTTGGCTTCCATGAGCAACCCAAGTCCGAGAACGTATGCTTGCTTAACAAGCAGTCAATCAGGTATGAAGAAATGAAGAAAACCGCTTTCTTTTGGGTTAGTCCTCCTTGGGCTGCTGTTAGCTATGAGGCTAAACTATATGAAATTATTTCATCCCAGTTGAAGATGGTGCCTTTCATGGCTATATGAAACATTACCGGCACCCATCCGATCTTAAACATATTGCCATTAGGCATGCTGAAGATTCGACTCAACATCATGATGATGAGTCTGTAAGGGGTCTTTAGAAGGTTGCTTTCATATTCATTGTTCTGCTTCCTCCTAATCTTCCTGTCATTTATCGTCATCTTACGAGCAGATTCTAGTGGGTCCATTTGATGTTTTGCTATCCAATCATCGTCTAAACAAGCCCTGGGTGAAGGAAATCTATAGGTAGCAGTGACATGCTCAGCAACGAAAGATGCTAGGATCAACCCATTTTTATCATTCATGAGCCTTGTGTCGGTCTGGATGTGGGGAATTAACCATCCGATAACTTCGGAACAAGGGAACAATTCGGGACGAGTTGTTGCTTTATGCAAACAAGACCTTCAGATATTGGCATATACCAGAGCATCTTCTATGGAGGTTGTTGTAATGTCTTGAGCCGCGATGAATCTGTATAAATCACCCCATTGAAATTTAGGGGCGGAGCTCCCAGGGGAAACACCAGTGGTAGCTTGTGTGTCAGCAAACATCATCTCGAGAGAAGTATCTAATAGGATTTCAACCTCTCAGTCTAAGGTTATTTTCTGCACTACCTTCTTCTTTGTTGACTTCCTATGCATGATGATCCTATGGTGAGCAAGGAAATGTCAATAAAGACTTTAGTTAGACCACTTCTTCAAGAATTAGCAACACTCTATAGTAGAGCCAAAATATAACATTTCTACAATATACAGGCTGTCTTAAAAATCATAATTATCTTCATTTTAAGTTTAAGCTTAATTCAACAATGCCATTCCATGCTAAAAGTAAAGACAAGACATCAGGGCAATGAGCAAGATCATCTTTGAATCTGCGCCATTCATTTTCAATGTGCAAGTATCCCCCGAATTGTCATACAAACTTGTGCAAGTCTAATGAAGATTTCTGTGCTAGCGCCTAAATAGAGCTTTGCGCCGAACTTGGGATTCTGCGCGCACTAAGACCAGTTATCTAATGTGTGCTGGGGTACAAACGAGATTTTATGCGCTAATACTTAGATGTTTCATGCGCGCCGGCCCCTAAGATTATTTGTGCGCCAAGCGAAAAATGTATTTTCTGCGCTAATGCCCAAAATATTTCGTGTGCTAGTGCTCCAATTTTATCCATGTGCCAAAGCTAAAAACATTCGTGTGCTATTCCAAACAACTTTGCATGCGCTATCCTAACCTTATTTCTGCGCTAGCTTTCAGTGTTTAAGCATTTTATGCATCGGCAACTGATAGTGTAGATTGCATAAAAGATGGAGAAACCCCGCGGCTGTTGGCTTCTATGAGTTATACTTCCAGGCTAGGTTATCAGGGTTCTAAGTGGCCACGATGGGTTGATTTAATATATCCTAAGGCAATTTTGGTCGAGCATTGTGGGTTTTACGTGCCCTTGGCGTGAATGAACACTGCTTTCGATTGAGCAGGGTATTTTGGTGTTCACAAGATGAAACTTTAGCTGCAGGGAACGAGAAGGATTGGGTTTTACGCGCATGAGATGCTTGGCAGGGAGTTTCATTTTGCATTGGATATTGTGGCTTCTACGGGTTTGAGTGAAAAAACTCTGCAGCCACTAAGATTCTGCTGGGACGATTCAGGAATATCAAGCTGGGCGAAAAACTTACTTAGGACGCCAAGGACATGACGACAGGATAGAGCTCATGCTCGCAGGCAGGGACAAAGCTTTCTGGGTTTTGGTTCACGCAGGGCGACTTCGGATTCTCATTTCTAGGATCAAGGACGAGGGAAATCGCTCTATGCCCTAAAAGCTTCTTAAAGACTCATGAATCGAACTCCCTATGGTGTAAAAACAAACTCATGCAAACGAAAAGAGCGAAGGGCCTACCTATTAGACTGGCAAGGTCCGTCGAGGGTGAACATTCTGAGGTAGGAGATGAATTCCGCAGGCACCTGGCGAATAGAAAACCTCGCTCTTGATGAGAATGGCAAACTCCGGTTTCTCGACGAATATAAAATGTGTTGAAAACCTCGTTACACTCATTTAAATAAGGATGGAATTTATGTCACATATGACAATGGGTTGGCGGATTTAATTTCACGGGGCTTGAGGCTCTCTGCCATTAAAATGGCACATGGCTCTATTAAAGACCCCACCAACCTCACTGGTGCATAAGGGTTGAGGAGATTTTTCACGCCAAGCATTGAGCAATGATTTAACTTCTGCACTAAGGCGACGTTCATATCTTATGCATTTTGCACTAAGCGCAGGTTTAAACATTAAATCTCGTGCTCAAGCAACGATCCTGCCATTACGGATGCGCTCCTAAAACTGTGCCAGGGTTTGGGCTATCGAAAGAGACCAAGCGCAACGTTATAAGTGGGGATGATAAGTATAGCTCCTATGCCAATGGAGCCGATTCTATCATCAAGGCTTGCGCTGGGAGGAATGCGCCAACTCTTAATTCTTCCAAGAAGCTGAAGTGCAACTCCAAGGTAGAAAAGATAAGGATATTTCTTGTGCCATAGGCGGCCAAGGAATGGTTATCACTTGCGCTAACGGCGGTCGGCTTATTGTTAAAAATTGCATGCCAGATAAAAGATTTGGGACTTGTCAAAAGGGGTGGCAGAGTTGGAGCTAGAGTATGTGTCAGACGAAGGTCTTGGGGTTGTAGGACGCACCAAAGTGACGGAGGATTTAAGGACAAAACTTGCACTACAGCAGGTGAATTAAAACTAAAAAAATGCGCTGAAGAGAAAAGACTGATTTTGCTTTAGAAAAAAAAAATGAGAGAACTCTTTTGGACACAGGTGATGAAAATCCGTCAAGTTAGAGAAAGAAATAAAATCGAGAGACAAAGGAAAAACTTGCTACAGAAGCATTGAAAGGAGGGGCCCCAAATATCTTCAAAATTTTGGGGAGGGGTGTTGTATCAACAATAATTGGCGAATTGCTGGAGAACACAGATCTCTGAAAAACTCTTTCGTTCACCGGAAGGATTCTTTTATAATTTGTTCACCTCATGTGCAGCATTTGACTTGAGCGTTCGAATCTCGGCGAAGGAAGTAGTCGCTTTATCTGTTGGTCATCGGGACAGGGGAGCTTTGATAAAGATATCCTTCAGACGACCACTGTCATCGGACTCCACAGGATTGTAACAACATCTCGTAGACACTATTGCTCTTGTTTCTCATTCCCATGCTGCATGCATCCTTTTGGATGTTTATGCATTTCACAGCTTTTTGCTATTTGAGCCTTCCAGAAATATTTTCTTTCGAATTATGATCTTTGATTTTGGTTCTTCATTCCATAGTGTCCTTTTGTGTGAGCGAGAGATTTTATTGATTTGTCAAGCCTCACGGATGGAGAAGAACCTAGCTTGAGCTGAGTCTTTTGGACAGCTTTCTTGATTTGAATGTTTTGCATTTATCTCAGCCATGCTTTGATTGAGGCTAGAATTTCTGGAAAACAGACCCTTGATTATTAGCCTTTTGCATTTTGATTTACAGCATGGAGTCACTTCAATACCCTATGCCTTCGAGACGTGCTTCCTTTCCGTGGGTCCAACCATAGCGATCCTCTTGAGATGCTTTTAAGTGTGAGGGTGGATGGAGCCCAAATATAGTGATAAAGATATTCATAGATCTTTGCTATTTCAACAAGGGTTAGTGTGACCAACAGAACATGATCTCTTCGTTCTGGAGAACGATCAACAAAGACAAAATGTGTGAGTAAACTTTCTTTCGAGGATACACTTCCAGTTCCACGGGTCGTGAGATTTCTTAAGAGATCTACCTTCATGAGAGGCCCAATTGCAAACATTTTAGGAAAACAAATTTGAACAAAAGTTCAAATGCTGAGAGGAAATGGCAATTTAGCTAAAACACAAAAAACAAAAGACTAAAGTAAAACAAAAGAAAAGATTTATTTATGTACAAAAAGTCTCATTGAGACTATGCAAAGTATTGTTTCAAGGCGAGGCCATTGAGAGGAAGGGTTACGTCCTCTCCCTGGAGGTCTGTTAGTTTGTAAGTGGATGGGCCGAGCTTTGCAGAGATTTGGTAAGGGCCTATCCATAAGTGTTGGAATTTCGTGTGCATCCCCTTGCCCTCATGATTATGGTCCCATTTCAGGACTAAATCCCCCACTTCAAAACTTCTTTTACCAGATTTCCTTTTATCGAACCATCTTTTGACTATATCTTGGTGCTGATGAAACCGGTCTTTAGTTTTCTGTCGGGCTTCTTCAAGTTGAAGAAAGGTATTGATCCTAGATTGTAAGACCTGACTACCAGACCCTCGAGAGGCTTGGGACAACTGTAAGGATGGAAGCAAGATATTGGGAGGGAGAATGGCTTCCTTGCCATAGACGAGAGTGTAAGGGGAAACCCCTAATGCATTCTTTGGAGTCACCCTATCTGCCCATAAGGAATTTGGGAGAGCTATGTGCCAACTTCGTTGATTTTCTATCACATTCTTCTTGAGAATTCGGATGAGGTTTTTGTTTGAAGATTCAGCTACTCCATTTCCTTGAGGGTAATAATTGGCTGAATAATGCAGTTTAATTCCCCATTCATAAACAAATTCATTTATTTTAAAAGACAAGAAATAGGTGGCATTATCAAATACTAGGGAAATTGGAACCTCAAACCTGGTTATGATGTTCTCTTTCAAGAAACTAATGACTGCACCTTTGTTGATCTTGCACAATGGGATAGCCTCCGTCCATCTGGTGAAGTATTCAGTGGCTATGAGGATGTGTCGATGTTGAAGAGAAGAATTTTCCTTGATCTCTCCAATGACATCTATACCCCATTGTTCGAAAGTTTTTGAGATAATAACCGGCTGCAAAGGTCCTGCTACCTTAGGTAATTTCCCAGCACTTCTTTGGCATATATCACAATTTCGTGCATAAGCATGAGCATCTTGGAATAAAGTGGGTCAATAATATCCATCTCTGAGTATTTTGTGAGTTGTTGTCTCTCCTGAATAATGTCCATCAACAGGACCATCATGTAACTCTTTGACAACTTGACTTGCATTTTCTTTCTCTAGACATCTAAGGAAAATTTCGTCGTAATTTTTTCTGAAAAGTATTCCATCAATGATTTGATAAGCTACTGATTTTAAATGGAGTACCCTTATTTGCTCAGAACTCCAGTGCTCAGGTAGGTATCCTTGCTGCAAATAATGCACTAGATCCCTATACCATGATTGAGGAGCTGTGAAGATAGGACATACTTCGGCTGAATTAAGCTCGGCTTCATTCTTCCAATGTTGCTCTTCATCAATCGGATGTTCTGTCAGCAATTTACACAGGCCTTGTCTTTTGATGATGGTGGTTGGTTTAAATTCTAAATCATATTCTTGAAGAGTTGTGACCCAGTTTCCCCTCCTTTCTCCTAATTCCTTTTAAACGAAAAGAGATCTAACAGTTGGGTGGGGAACTATAAATTTAGTTCTGTTCTTAAGAATATATGGTCTGAACTGTTTGACCGCTTTGAAGACAGCATACGCATGTTTGTCGATAATGGGATAATTCAGTTCATCACCCTGTAGACTAGTGCTCATAAATGAGATTGGGTACTCATCTCCTAATTATACCTTTTGCGTGAGCATAGCCGCGAGAGAGTCATCTGAAGCAAAAGTATAAAAAATAAAATATTTGTCAAAGTCTGGGCTTCTTAAGGAAGGAGCCTTACCTATGGCTTCCTTAATGTCTCTGAATGCATCCTTTTCCAAGTCTATCCACTTGAACCGTATGCTTTGCTTAACCATTTGCTGCAAAGGTTTAACAATTTGAGCGAAATCGGGGACAAATCTTCGGACAAAATTGATAGTGCCCATAAATGACTGCATGGATTTCTTGTTATGAGGCATTGGAATTTTATTGATAGCTTGTACTTTCTCTTGATCTATTGAAACTCCCCTTTTTGAAATGTTGTGGCCCAACAATTTATCTTTGGGAACAACAAACACAGTCTTCTTGGGATTTAAAGAGATACCATATTTTCGGCAACGCTAAAAAATTTGTTTCAAGTGAACAACATGATCTTCTCTTTTCTTTGAAAAAACTGTCACATCATCTAGATAGACAATGACACAGTGACCTCCCAATCCTCGGAAGGCGATGTCCATTTCTCGCTGGAACGTAGCTCCTGTGTTTATTAGGCCAGATGGCATTCTTCGGTATGCGAAAGTTCCCCACTTAGTGTGGAAAGTAGTCTTAAGACGGTCTTCTTCAACTACTAATACTTGATTGTAACCAGAGAAACCATCAAGAAGGGAAAAGAGTTCTGATCCTGATACCATGTGGAGAATTTGTTCCATTGAAGGGACGGGATAGTTGTCTTTATCTGAAGCTCTATTCAAATTTCTGAAGTCAATACATAGTCTTATCTCTCCTGACTTCTTTCTCACGGGAACTAGGTTAGCAACCCACTCAGAATGCTAGACTTTAAAGATTATTTTAGCATCCAGTAACTTCTTCAGTTCCTTTTGAATCATAGGTTCAAGAGTATGATGCATCCTTCTTAATTACTACTGAAACGGCTTGACATCAACTTTCATTGGTATGACATGCTGAATAATGTGGATGTCATATGTTTTCAGATCTTCATAAGTCCATGCAAAAACATCCTTATATTGTCGAAACAGCTTGATGAACTTATCTCTTTCTCCTGGTGAACAACATTTGCCAAGGTTAACAAATTTTGGTTCAGCCTCGGTGCCCAGATTCACTAATTCATGTTGCATCGATGATCTATTGGTCTTGGTATTTGTTAGACTTTTGAACTTGCTCTGTAGATCAAACAACATTTCAAGTGACCTCACCCCTTTGGGGATGAAATTGCATTTAGCTGTATCTTTCTTTTGTAAAACAGGATTGTGTTCTTTTTCATCTATCACAGCTTCTTGGAATATGTTTTTGTTTGTTAGAAAAATGATAATTTGTTCGTCATCATCGAAAACTCTAAAGTTTGTGATATTGTCAGGGACAGAAGTCCTGAAAATCAATTCAATTGAGCAGTTGTTATTAGTTGGCACCAATCTGGAAGCGTACGTTGCTAATAAATCAACTGCAAAATTTTGCAGTCTAGGAATAGACTTTATATTGAAAGCATCAAAATGCATAATTAGATCCCATACCTCAGCCTGATAACTCCTCAAATGAGGTGAAAGACAGTGAATGGTATCTCTTTCATGTCTCACAACTATTTCCGAGTCACCAAACACCTTTAGGTACTTAACATTTAAAACGATGGCTTTCTTCAATCCGTGGACTAAAGCTTCATATTCAGCAGTGTTGTTAGTACAATCAAATTCTAACCTATAGGACAAAAAGTACTTATTTTTTCCTGGATCCATGAGAACACAACCGGCTCCGGATCCTTCCAAATTTTTAGAACCATCAAAGTACAATGTCCAAAACATATCATTTGATTCATCTAAGTTAGTATCTTTATGATCTAAGTCAATGACTAAGCTAACTATATTATAGTCAATATCATCAGTCCGAGAAAAATGAAGGATATTAGACTGTTCATCTGATTCATGGCTGATAGTTTCAAACTGATAATTACCCGGATCAATTTCTAAGAAATAATTTCCCAAAACTGAGGATGAAAAGGCTACAACTTCATTCTTTCCTTCTAGTTGAGTTACATTTTGTTTCATTTGTGGTTCTCTCAAAACCTTGATCTGATTCTATCTATTTTGATATGGAAACCACAAATGGGACCAGTTAGTTGCAAAGTAACCATTCAACTTTGTGGACCAGTCCCTACTTAGTATCAAACCATAGGCTTCGGGAATGTCAACTACCATTATATCAATGAACTGACAAACTCTAGAATTTGCTGACAACCTAATGAGGACATCTTTCATTTCCCCGATAACTTTGACAACAATCCTATCTAACTGAATAATATGGGCAGGAGATGGAATTGGTTTCCCATTAATCTTTTTACAGATTGACAGTGGCATGACAATCGAAGATGCTCCAGAATCTACCAGACAATTGTGAACATTATGATTGAAAATTTCAAAAGTTAAAAGAAACAGCAACGTCTGAGATTTGGATTTCCCGCCAATACCAGCCTCATTAATTTCAGGGTCTTCTTGAGTATCTGTTAATGGAGTGCTGGGATGGGATTGAAGAGCATGCAACAACTTGTCTCGTTGCTGGGGAAAACTGCACATATCGAATATTGAAACATTTACCTTTACTTTCTTTATATCTTCAATGATGTCATATACTATATCACATTATTTTACAATTCTATTTCGATGGTCTGTCTTATTCAGTGTGACCTTTGGTTGTTGAACTGTTGTGTCAATGTATGGCTGCTTGGCCTCTGTTGGGTTAGCTTTAGGTTGTGGTGGAATGACTGTTATGTGTCTTCTAGGTAACTCTTTTGAAACTTTAGGTTTGAGAATAATCGATCTTGGAATTGGATCTGCAATGGGACCTTTACTGCGAGTGTTAATGTTTACAACAGAGATTGGGCTTTCCACTGGATCATCTTCTACTAATTCAGTTAAAGGTACCCAATCCCATAGCACCATGGTAGTGTCTGGAGATGGTTCCTCTATCTCAAGGCTTGGTTCCTCTGGAGGATCGTCTTTATCTGGAATCTGTGAATCGAGCTTTTGATGCATGACTAAACTCATAGAGTTAATCCATTGTGGGCAGCACTTTTCCGAGTGTGGCTCTTGATGAAAGGTACAAAGGTGTTCCATCCCTATTTCATTCATATTTAAAACAGGAGAAGTGTTCATAGGTGGATGAGATTGATCGTTTTCTTCTCTCTTCTTGTAGAATGGTTTGAAAGGATTCCTAGATGTACTAGCTGCTTTATCTTTCTCGAGATCTACAATTTTATTGGACAATTTCTGCATCATCTTAACTACATTCTCCATGTCTGCTGATGACTCTTCTTTATTCCTGGTGAGCAGCAAGGTTTTTTTACTAGTTGTTGGTTTTGTCTCTACATCTAAGGCATGTTTGGCAATGTTGTCTGCTTCTTCTTCCGCCTTCCTAGTTTCTTCAAAATTTTCTATCAAGGTGGTTTTCTTAGATCTTTTAACGAACATTGCTATAGGCCCTTCAAGTGCTATTGTATAATATTCAACCAGAGATTCTTCTACTGATTTATTTGCTTCACTGAAATGATTCAAGAGTGTAGTGAACCTTTGGTTGAAGTCTTGAACCTTTTCTTTCTTTTCCATTCTCATGGACAATAATTCTTTCATGAGTGTAGCTATAGTCTTTTGATTTCCATACTTCTTTAAGAAACATGTTTCAAATTCTTCCCAGCTGGAAATTGAGCTAGCTTGTAAGCTAAAATACCAGGAAGAAATTTTTGGTTCAAATGTGTATGGGAAAATCCTACAAACTACATCTTCATGTTGTACATTTAAAAGATTTCAAGGCTAAATAAAAACTCTTGAGATGATCTTCAGCAAAAATGGCTTTTCCTGGGTCGAATTTGGGCAAGAATTTCTCTGGATTTTTAGGCAGATTGTGGAATGGCCCAGCTAGATTTAATGCTCCCCTCGCTCTCCAAGCAGGTACAACCATGGTTCTATGTGGAGAATCAGGTGGAGAATCGTGTGGTGAATTAAGTGGAGTGTCCTTTGGAGTAACAAGTTCTCCAAGATTTTTTGGATTTGAATTTTTTTTTGGGTTTTCAAGATCGATTTCTTTCAGGGGTTCTGCAATCTCTTCCAAAGTTAAATTTACAAGCTCTTCAAAATTTTGCACAAGAATCGAATCACGGGTGCACTGTCTTTCTTTTCTGGGAGTATTTTTCCTAGGGAGGAAAGTTACTACGTTTAAACCACCTAGTTTCCTAACATAAGATCATATATGTCTTCTTAAATCTTCTATTTTTGCAAAAGGCACAGCATATAACACTTCTTGATGTTCAAAATCAGAGATGGGGTTTTCTTGATTTTCTACTTCAAGATTTGGGTTGTCTGAAATTCTTGTTTCAAGCAGGTTTTCAGTAACATTTTTGACAATGGGAGATTTTTCTTTATCAGCCATGCACCTCAGGCCCTTCTTCTAGCACCAAAAACTATTGATGCCCCGAAGATCGTAGCATCAAGCAGAAAAGGATTCTCCCAGGTAAACTATCCCAATTAGATTGTCCATGGTTTGGTATGGGGAATCTGTCCAGTTCTTCAAGCATTAGCAACACTCTATGGCAGAGCCAAAATATAACATTTCTACAATATACAGGCTATCTTAAAAATCATAATTATCTTCATTTCAAGTTTAAGATTAATTCAACAATGCCATTCCATGCTAAAAGTAAAGACAAGACATGAGGACAATGAGCAAGATCATCTTTGAATCTGCGCCATTCATTTTCAATGTGCAGTTATCCCCTGAATTGTCATACAAACTTGCGCGAGTCTGATGAAGATTTCTGTGCTAACGCTTAAATAGAGCTTTGCGCCGAACTTGGGATTCTGCGTGCGCTAGGGGTACAAGCAGGATTTTATGCGCTAATACTTAGATGTTTCATGAGCGTCGGCGCCTAAGATTATTTGTGCGCTAAGCGAAAATGTATTTTCTGTGCTAATGCCCAAAATATTTCGTGCGCTAGCGCCCCAATTTTATCCATGCACCAAAGCTAAAAACATTCATGCGCTAGTCGAAACAACTTTGCATGCGCTATCCTAACCTTATTTCTGCTCTAGCGCTCAGTGTTTAAACATTTTATGCATCAGCAGCTGATAGTGTAGATTGCGTAAAAGATGGAGAAACCTTGCTGTTGTTGGCTTCTATGAGTTAGACTTCCGGGCTAGGTTATCAGGGTTCTAAGTGGCCACGATGGGTTGATTTAATATATCCTAAGGCAAATTCGACTGAGCATTGTGGGTTTTACGCGCCCTTGGCGTGAATGAACACTGCTTTCGGTTGAGCAGGGTATCTCGGTGTTCACAGGATGAAATTTTAGCTATAGGGAACGAGAAGGATTGGGTTTTACATACATTAGATGCTTGGCAGGGATTTTCATTTTGCATTGGATACCGCGGCTTCTACAGGTTTGAGTGAAAAAACTTTGCGGCCGCTAAGATTCTACTAGGATGATTCAGGAATATCAAGGTGGGCAAAAAACTTACTCAGGCTGTCGAGGACATGACGACAGGATAGAGCTCATGCTCGCAGGCAGGGACAAAGCTTTTCGGGTTTCGGTTCGCGTAGGGAGACTTCAGATTCTCATTTCTGGGATCAAGGATGAGGGAAATCGCTCTATGCCCTAAAAGCTTCTTAAAGACTCATGTAATGAACTCCCTATGGTGTAAAAACAAACTCATGCAAACAAAAAGAGCGAAGGGCCTACCTATTAGATTGGCAGGGTTCGTCGAGGGTGAACCTTCCGAGGCAGGAGATGAATTTCGCAGGCACCTGGCGAATAGAAAACGTCGCTCTTGATGAGAATGGCGAACTCTGATTTCTCGATGAATATAAAATGTGCTGAAAACCCCGTTGCACTCGTTTAAATAAGGGTGCATTTATGTCACATACGACGATGGGTTGGCAGATTTAATTTCATGGGTCTCGAGGCTCTCTGCCATTAAAATGGCACATGGCTCTATTAAAGACCCCACCAACCTCGCCCGTGCACAAGGGTCAAGGATATTTTTCACACCAAGCATCAAGCAATGATTTAACTTCTGCGTTAGGGCGGCGATCATATCTTATATGTTTTGCGCTAAGCACAGGTTTAAACATTAAATCTCATGCTCAAGCAGAGATCCTTCCATTACGGATGCGCTCCTAAAACTGTGCCAGGGTTTGGGCTATCGAAAGAGACCAAGTGCAACATTACAAGCGAGGATGATAAGTATATCTCTTGCACCAATGGCACCGATTCTATCATCAAGGCTTGCGTTGGGAGGAACATGCCAACTCTTAATTCTTCCAAGAAGGTGAAGTGCAAATCCAAGGCGAGAAAGATAAGGATATTTATTGTGCCATAGGCGGCCGAGGAATGGTTATCACTTGCGCTAACGGCGGCCGGATTATTGTTAAAAATTGCATGCCAGATAAAAGATTTGGGACTTGTCAAAAGGGGCGGCAGAGTTGGAGCTAGAGTATGCGTCAGATGGAGGTCTTGGGGTTGTAGGACATGCCAAAGCGACATAGGATTTAAGGACAAAACTTGCGCTACAGTAGGTGAATTAAAACTAAAAAAACACACTGAAGAGAAAAGACGGATTTTGCTTCAGAAAAAACAATGAGAGAACTCTTTCGGAAACAAGTGATGAAAATCTGTCAAGTTAGAGAAAGAAATAAACTCGAGAGACAAAGGAAAAACTTGCTACAAAAGCATTGAAAGGAGGGCCCCCAAATATCTTCAAAATTTTGGGGAGGGGTGTTGTATCAACAACAAAATCATCATAGGTGGAACAACTTTTATTACAATGTCGAAATTTTTTTTTTGTTTACTATTTTTAGGGACATTACATTAATTATGTTCATATCTTTGTATGTTTGTAATTTAAATACTAGTAAAACAAACATAGTTGAATGATATCGTTTTGAAAAACTTGTTTTATCACTACACTAGCAGATGTAAAATAATTCAGGGTTTACTTTTGCATGTTACTCTAAACCCTTTTTGTTTAAAGACAATCTAATATTTTGCATTGTTTAAATATCAAACAATTATTGATATTCATACATAAGACCGACTACTATTACATAGGAACTATTCAGAAGTGATTAATTTTTATAATATTTGCTACTATAAGCCCTTAAGCTTAGAACGAGGTTGTTTTTGATAAATGTCCTAAAGTTTGGCAGAAACCCTAGTTTCACATTTTCATTATTTGGTCTTTTATTAACAAAATAGTGATACTTATAGATCATCCAGAATAGAATTTAAATAACATTAAAATGCCATGCTAAACAACGCAGCAGCCCTTCGAAGTAAAAAGCTATAGGCTCGAGTCTTATGTAAAAACTAGTTAAATAATAGTTCTTACTTTACCTTATTCAAACAATCAAACATTTCAGTTACCGTACTTAAAGCTTTCTCTAACCCTAAACAAAAATGAGGAACAAACTTCTTAATTCCAGCATCAAACAAGGGTTTACAATCTCAGCATAGTTATAGGCTGCATCGAAATCATTTAGACAAATGAGAACAATTCTCAGTTCACCGATTCAACTTCATAAAACTTCCATTAGAAAGCCACTGCTTAAAAACCTAACAGATTTAAAAATCGATTGCACAGTTAAGATTACACATTTGACTCTCGGCCATTATGTTTGTTCAAACATTAATATTATCCTAACAGTAGGGTTAAAAGTAGCTTTGAACGAATCCATTCACTCTTTGAGATTACAACAACAATTTTTACAAACCATGGCGTAGGTATAACAAACACTGGAATCAGTTTTCAGTTAAACAAAGGATAAATAATTGAAAATAAGCTGTAACAAACTTATACACAGATAACAAAATTTATAGCGATACACCGGGTCGAAACCCCCAAGGGTTTTCAAGCCCAAACATGACATCTCTTTTAAACGACTGAGGGTAAAACCTTTGAGCAATAGAAGTTTCTTTTACAAAACACCCTACAAAGAAATGTAGTGAAAAGAACATAGAGTAGGCCGAGAAGAACATCTCCTTTAAAGACATCTCTTAGAACACACAGTAGGGCCATAACAACCGACCTCCAAAGACCCCAATTGTTGGCTAACAACAAACAACAACCCACGACTGTCAAGAAGGAGAAACCACCGAGTCTTACCGGTGGTTAAGCGGTGCCTCCATGAAGCTGCAATTAACAACAAACTGCATATAGAGAATGCCTGCCAACGAAAAAGATGAAGATTAGATAATGCATTTGGAATCTAAAATAATTTTACACATGACTGAGATTTTTTTCTCGAAACATTACCTCCATAACTGTCCCTTCTGGAACGAGGATGCCACTATCTACAAAGAACCTGAACCTTCATCACAATGCAGTGAAGCTGGAACTCATCTCTGAGAACTTGCAAGCAAACCACTATCTATTCCAAAACACTTGCACAACTATCACCAACATTGAAATGACATTAACCACCAGCCATTAAAACAAAGGGCTCGGCTCTGAGTATCGTTGATACAATCTCAGGTCGTAAGGTCGAAATTTGGAGGTGCTTCACCTCACAGCCAAAAACTCGTAGCTTATCGGCCTTCACCGAGCCCACTCAGGAAACAATGAATGCAAAAACTACATTACAACGAAGTATTACCAAGTGCGATTAGGGTATCATCAAACTCGAGGTAGCTACCACGTGACAATCACCACATCGATGCCAATGATGCTTTCCACTACAATCTTACATTAATGCACTTTAAGAACCCCAGCTACCATGTATGTGGAATCCCTGCCAAGGAGGGTAAGCAACTTAGGTTAGCACTCATTTTTCTTATAATCTGAACCTTAGAAAATAGCTTATATCATTTTATAAATTCCTAAGTCACGAGCTTGCCAATTTAATGCGAAAAGCTTTCAATTACGATGCCTTCGAGTAAGTTTCGACCACCCATCACATTATCACCGTATTGTTAAAGTTTTGTAGAACCAAAATCACACTGGTAAACTATGTAAACTCAATTGTATCAAACCACACATATGGTATAGGGAGTATGATCATAAACATTATTAAGTTTTTAAGACCATATTCTTAGGTATTTTAAGATCAAAGACTTGGACTTTAGCATTATAACTTTAACTAAAGTTTGTAGTAAAAGTATCAATACATTTCTTCAAATATTAAAAGTGGGAAAAGAACTTCAACAGAGCATTGTCACCAACCATGATAAAGGATCCCTTTCAACATTATTAGAAATGTACATCACATGGAATAAGTGATCAAGTATAGAAGTAATTTAAATAACATATAAGTTAAAGAATGATACTTTCACCTTAATCAGATAAAAAGAGAGAACACATATTACAGTCTTTAAAGCTCAAACTCTTCACTATGAAGTATACATAACTACTGATAATAGGAGATATAGTCCTTCTGAATAACTTATTATAATGGGTAGAGAATGAATGGTGTGGATCTCACCACGAACCTTTTTCTAACTTTTTTTATCTCTTTTAAAAACTTGAAATTTAAAACTGATAACGTTTAGAACCTCTGCGTTTCTTTATTGAAATGATAACCTCCTTTTACATGTAATCTGTGAATTGAACGTTTCAAATGTTTTAGCATAAATGCTATGTAATCCTTGGGGTGCCATAGGGCCCCTTCATCATTAAAGAGAAAAGAAACAGTTAGATTATGCAAACTATAGCAAATAAATATAGCAAGCATCGATAACATTTCATAATTGAAACAATACACTTGCAAATGTTATTTCCACAATTTATTTCAGTATGTCCTTTTAGTAAATAAAAATGCTTTTTTTTATTCCGCACAATTACTTTAAGCAATTAATGCTACATTGAAAATTTTTAAATTTTACGAAATTTTGGGATGTTACACCCTTTTTTGGTTATCCCTAGTCATGATCCTTCTTTTTTACATTGATGATATTGTTATTATGGTGAGGGGTCCGTATGATATCGACAATAAACTAGAAATTCACAAGTATTTTTTCTCTCGTATAGGTATAATTGTTAACCGTGACAAACAAAGGTTATGACAATCAATCGCAAAAGATCAGTTATGCTAATTTCACGTATGACAACAAAAACTTGGAGGAAGTGACTTGATATAAATATCTTGGAATAAATCTTCGACAAAAGCATAATTGGAACTATAGAATCCCCAAAAGGATTAATGGAGGGAGGACAGCTTATTATCAACTAGAAAACAATTGTAAATCAACAATCCTTTGTCTTTGGGATAAGAAGAGACTCCTCTTTGAGACTCTCAAGACTCATGGTTTCTTATATCAATGTGAAGTTTGGGGTTCCAACATCTTTAGATAATTGTGGAGAATGATAAAAAAATCCAAAAGTATTGTATAACATAGAATCTCAAAATTAAAGGCAATACACCCTATCCTATTCTCCTCATAGAAGTGAGATTTTGCCTCATGGAGAGCATGTCTATGGCTATGTAACTAAAGTACAAGAACAAGATGAACAACATTGGAGACAAGAGACTTTATAAGATTTCTTCATGCTCTAATTAAAACAACCTATGGATAAAACCACAAGGGGTTCATTAAGTAGTTAATACTTTAGCACATGAGTTCATATTGTGGGATTTAATACTCTAAAAAATCGAAGCAATGTATTTCCTAATATATAAGGGTCGTGGGGTATTTTTAATATATTAGAAACATATAGATTTGAGAAGGGTCTAAACTATATATATATATATATGGATTTGAATAGGGTATACACGGGTTTGAATATATGTACTCTATGTTTAAAGATAGTGTAAATTTGATTGTGTGTGAAGTCATATTAGTGTTTGAATAAATATGATTTATGTGTGAAGGTGGTGTAAATCTAGTTGTGTTTGGAGTTAGATTGGTATTTGAATATGAATCATTTCTAAGTGAATGTGGAGTGAAGTCGATTGGAATTACTATGTATGAAATCAACCTATGTTTAGGGGATTTCTTTGTATCTTGAAATACTATATGTGACTAAGATTTCATAATTCACCCTGGAAGGTCTTTTGGGGATTAATAAAAAGTGGTGTTCTATTTTACCATACTAATAGTAAAAATAAAAAGGGGTATTGAAATTGACATGAAAAAAATGGATATCAATCTTGCCAACCAATTTTTAAGATTTATACTCGGTATCCTTCAATGCCCTTAACTTTCTATTTTGAGAGTTGCTTAACCCCAAAATCTATGTCTTCTAAAGAGAAAACTTCTTCCTCTCTAGAAAGTGTTCGAATTTTGTACACAACATCATGGAATTCATAAATATTTTCAACGTAGGAATTCTAGTCCCTTGAGGGGAATCATATCATTTTCTCTAGTATTATGACTTAGAATATGCCTTTAGAATTTCGTAGGATCTATCTTAGAAATGTACAAAATATTCTCTTTATATATACATATATGTAGTACCTTTTTTTCCTTTTAGTTGGGGCTTTGTACCTATATATCTTGTCATATTTTAATACTTGTTAGAAGCATCCATAATGGCCTTTCTAGCATGCTTGCACTCTTTATAATTCCAAAGGTTCACAATTAAGAAAACCCCCTTTATTAATGAACTTGATAATATATTGGTCAACAAGGTGAATCCCCCATCTATATCAAATAAGAATAGAATTGCTAGGAAGAAGAAGTTGAAACTTCAAATATTGGGGATCGAAGCCTCTATCGATGGGAAGCTCTAATGAGAAAAATGTGTCTGTGAAGAGATTATTAAAACCAAGATTCATATAGGAAAAATGACTTTACGTAATTTTATATGAATTCCTTTTATTGTTTTTACAATTAATTAAGATTTTTTATTTTGAGATTTTATGTATTTGGATTTACAACTAGTTTTTTGTTTTTGTTTTTCATTCATATATATATATATATATATATGAATGCTTTCTATGAATGTAATCTTGTTACTATATAAGAAAAACATTCTATGGTTTTCTCCCATTTGGGTTTCCACATTAAATCTCTTGTGCACTATGTGTGGTTTATGTGATGATAAATAAAAAATTTAATGGTTAATGTTTACATTATATAATTAATGTTTGAAATGGTAAATTGTGTGAAATATTGATTCAGACCCCGTCTCAGTATTTCCAACAATTGGTATCAGATTGGTTTCCTTCAAGATAGTCTAGCAGCTGGAAGGAATATCTATAGAGCACATGGATGAACATGAAATTATTTACTATGTAGATGGGGTTCCTATTATCTATGGATCAAATTTTGATCATTGGATTATAAGGATGATACTCTATTTATAGGCATAAGGTCTTGATATTTGGAAATTGTTTGTGAATGGTTACATCACTCCAAAAATACCACCAAAAATAGTAGCCAAGAAGGAGTTAAGGAAGAATAATGTAATGGAAATGGATATCATCTTGCATGGACTATCTCATCCTATGAAATAAAAAGTTGGAAAGTGTTCATCAACTAAAGAAATTTGGGACAAGCCACAATACCTCTACAGAAAGGGATCTCTCGATCAAGAACATGGATAAAATCAAAAGGAAATGCCAGATACAAATAATGAAGAACATCTAGAAGCAAGTGATGAAGTTCCTGAGAGCGATGCTTCTGAAGATAAAGAAGATTTAGAAATTGAAGGGGTTGTATATATTGAAGCTGAATTAATTAATGCCCTAGATAACTTGAGAAAAGAAAGAAAGAAGAACAATATGCTAATGGAACAACTACAAAAGTATCAAGAAGAGAATACAGTGCTAGTTAAAGAAGGTAAGAAGACTGAAGAAACATGATCAACTCAACTAAAAGAGAAGGAGGAAGCATGTAAAAGAAAGGAAAATTATTGTCAAGATCAAGAAGTTGAAATTGGCTTCTTAAACAAAGAATTGAAGAAGTTGAGTTTGGAAAACATGGAAATTGAATAGCTTAGAAATGAGAATTAGTTATTAAAAGGTCATTTGCAAAAATATCATGGGGATGATCATAATTCAAAAGGACATATGGAATAGAGTATTAAAGAATCTGAAAGGAACATTGTTGGTCTAAAAGGTCAAATCGAAGAGGCCAATAAAGTTGAATAAGACCTAACAAGTCAACTTCAAGAGAACAAGGAAATTTGTCAAAAGAAAGAACTTGATATTCTTTCTCTAAAGGAATATTTGGACAAGACGGGTGCTCCGTTGAAGACAAATTCAAGCTTTGAGAAGAGCATTGAATAAATTCAAAGATCTATACTACTAGAAAAGGAAAGTGTAGAAAAGGTTAAGAGTTATGCAAATATTCTCAGAAGCTCCCATCGAGTAAAATATTACAAAGGAAGAAGTCATGTCCAACAAGATTCAAGGAAGAATGGATACATAGAAGTTACATCACAAAGAAGATCCTTTGCTCCTATGTACCAAAGTTTATTTTTCGGTTATTATTTTTCATGTAATGATTTTGGACATGGGGATAGAGACAACAAAGCTTATGGAGGAAATGATCAAGCAAGGAATGGAGGTGTCCACATGAACTACAATGTTGAATGTTACATCTGCCACAATTATGGACACATGGCTAGAGATTGTAGAAGTATGATGAACCATAATATTGAATGTTACAAATGCCACAAATTTGGACAAAAAACTTTTGAATGCAAAAGTATGATGGATTCTTCCATGAAAGAAAAGTATTATACCAAAGTATGGAAGATGAAGTTAGAAGGACAGAAGGAAGAAGCTTGTGGATTGGTCCTCTCTATAGAATATGAAAGTTCAAAGTTTTGGACAGAAACCAAAGCAATTCTGTTATCTTAAAGATGGGAAGCATATTGAATGACAGCATAACAAATCCCAAGATTGAAGACAAAAAAGAATTGGTATTACATGCTAAAGATGCGCAGGAAAAAAAGGTCAATAGAGAAGTCTCAGAGTACATACCTGCAATAGTTTCTAAGTCCAGTAATAAAAAGAAATCAGCAAGCAAAAAGAAAAGTGCCAAGTTTACAGATGATTATCCTGAAGCAGAGTAGCATTACAAATTGTTCTAAACAATATGGCATAAAATATCCTAATATTATGGATAATGTTGAGGGGGAGTGTAACTAATAGGAAAGGAAGATTGATGAAAAGTCAGAAGAGCAATGGTTTGGAAAATCATTCAGGAACATAGGGAGAGCTAATTCAAAAAGCTTCAAGAAATGGCAAATTCTAAGGGGGAGAACTATCAACAAAGAAAAATATTTTCAAAATGCATTCATAGTCAAATAAAGTTATCTTATGCAAGGGAGAAAATAATCAGCAAAACAAAGTCACAAAAGAGAATCATATTGACAGGGGGGATCCAACATGGGGAGCAGGTGAATAAGGTTGCTTCATCCCTTTTGTCATTTATATCAAATGGGGAGAGAGAGTTGAATCTGTTTCCATCAATGAAAAACAGGAATATTGTTGGAAGAAATTGTCATTGATGTCAAATAGGATGTCATTGATGTCAGAAGGGTGAAAAGATCTGTAGTGCTTCCATTGGTGTTAGGGTTATAATGATGATGTGGCTGTAATAGAGATTGATTGTTTGGGAATGTTTGATGAAGACTTGAAGGCCCAAGATAAGAACCTAATGATCTTAAGGAATCCCTTGGAGAATAATCCTTGCCACAAGTGCACATAACTCCAAAGTGGTCCCCTTATGGCGTAGTAGTTGCGCATGGACCTCACGGTATGAATTGTAAACAATTGGTGCAAATCCCGTAGAGAATATCCTAATGACCATGATGATGTGGATTGTAAAGGAGTCCCTAAAGTGTCCCAAAGAATTCTGGAGAATTTCCTAAAGAATGATGTTGGGTCCACATGACCACGATAATGGGTTAGATGACAATGATCATGGTCACCTAATCATGATGATGAGAAGTGCAAGGAATTCCCTAAAGTTTCCTTGAAGCAATGTCAGAAAGAATTGTGAATAAATCCCTAAAATATTGTTGTTGGGTACGTGTGACCATGTGGTTGGGGTCATATAAACCATGGTGGAGAAGGCCCTATAGAGTCAGAAGTGTAAGGAATTCCCTAAAGTTTCCTTGAAGCAATGTTTGAAAGAATTGTGAAGAAATCCCTAAAATAGTGTTGTTGGGTTCGCGTGACCATGTGGTTGGGGTCACATAAACCATGGTGGAGAAGGCCCTATAGAATCCCCAAATTTGTTCTGAAGCAAGTTGGTTTGAATCTTAAAGTGTCCCCAAAATAATGGTGTTTGGTCCACATGACCCTGAAAGTTGTGGTACTTTGTCCTATTGGACCACATGAAGTGGAAAGGATCCTCACAAGAAATAATGATGAGTCAGCCAAGTACGATGATGTGGAAAAGGTCTAAGTCCCATTTGAGAATGTATGGATTGATATTAAAGTTTTGGTGAAGTGTCATGGTGGATCCTGGAAGTGAGGAACTAACCCTTGATACCCCCCTAAAAATTGGAAATCATTTTTTTAAGAAAGAGTAAATTTTTTTTGAAAAAATGAGTGGGATTCCCCTTGGGGGGTATAAATTAGATATGAAACTTTTCATTTTCAATAAATTAAAATTTAATATCTCACATACAAGAGCATAGGACCAAATTTAAAGGGTATATGAAGTGAACAAGGCCGAAATTCTAGGGGAAGATGAATTCTTGTGATGATTTCTATTTGGGATTTTTGTTGTGAAATCAGTTTTAGGTCATCTTAGTGTTTTCACTATATCTTATGTTATAGGCCAATTCATAAATTTTACATTGGATGATATCAATTAGACATCTTTATTAACTTGTGGTAGAAGTTTCATATGCTTATTCGTTGCAGTTTCAGATATATGACCTCAGGAAGTTGTGAGGAACCTCCAACAATTAATTAATGAAAATGCACGATATATCAAAAATAACAAAACACATAACAGATATATTGATCGTGGGACACTTTGAGGGGGAAACCTCCTTTGATCAAGCTCAATACAAATCAATTCTGGATGCCTTCATTGGCCTCAACACGTACTTATATACTAAGTTTATGCACTAACAATATGGATCAATACCAGAGAACATGTAATACTGTGGGACGACTTACAAAGCATATGCGTCCAATAAAAATATACTAACAAAGTAAAGAGAAGGGTTGACATGGGTTCCTAACATCCCCTCCCCCTTAGAAAATCCTTTGTCCTCAAATATTTAGATTTGGAAATTGATGTTGGATCTGAAGGAGTGGTTCCCATGTAGCATCCTCTGGTTGCATTCCATGCCACGAAATGAATACCTCTGTGATAGATCGAGAGTGAAGATGACGAGTGCTCCTATTGAGGATGGTCTCTGACTCCAAAAGGATGGATCCTTCATTATCCAGTTCCGGTAAAATGGTTTGTCCTCTGATGTTGGTGCCAAAAAATTTCGTCAGACAAGAGACATGAAATACTTGATGAATGCAGGAAGAAGGAGGAAGTTCCAATTTATAAGCAACGGACCCAATATTCTGAAGAACCTTATAGGGCCCATAAAAATTTGGAGCGAGCTTATGACGCTCTTTGAGTTTCAGGGAAGATTGCTTGGAAGGCTGTAGATGAAGAAAAACCATATCACCTGCTTGAAAAGTGCTACCAGAATGGTGCTAATCGGCTTGTTGTTTCATTCGAATTCTTGCCATGTGAATATTGTCCTGCAAAATGTGAAGAATCCGATCACAGTTTCAAAGAACCGTGTCAATTTCCTGAACTAGTGAACTGCTGAGGGTGTATGGAAGAAGAACTGGTAGTGCTTGAACATAGATTGCTTCATATGGAGTCATTTTAGATGCAGTATTGTACCACCATTCAATGAGAGGGAGCCACTTCGCCCACTAAGGTTGTTGTTTGGAGGTGAAGAAACGAAGATAAGTTTCCAAACATTATTGGTAATTTCAATTGGACCATCTGCTTGTGGGTGAGACCCTGAACTCATCTTCAGTTTGGTTCTAGTGTGGCAAAATAGTTTTGTCCAAAAATGACTAGTGAAAGTTGCATCACGATCCGAGACAATGGAAGAATGGATTTCATGAAGATGAAAGATTTCGAGAAGGAAAATTTGTGCGATTGAGGAGGCTGTATAGGGATGGATGAGGGCACAAAATTGATTATATTTGTATAGGAGAGAAACCAAAACCAAAATCACTGTCTTCCCTCTAGATTTAGGGATCCCTTCAATGAAATCCATAGAAATATCTGTCTAAATCCATGTAGGGATGGGAAAGAGTTCGAGCAATCTCAGAAGGAGTTTCGTTTCACCCTTATTGAGTTGGGAAGCATCACATTCAACCACCATCTGTTGAATTGTCCTTTTCATTCCCTGCCAAAAGAAGTTACGATCTTCCCGCTCATACATTTTGAGGAACCCAGAGTGCCTTGTCGATGGAGAAGCATGGAGTTCATAGAAGACAGCCTGTTGAAGATCTATGCTCTAGGGAAGCACTAGATGGCCCTTGTATCTTAGGGAAGTACCATCCAAGAGTAATGTGGTACAATAGAGTGGTTGTTGGCCAACCGTTGGATGATTTGAGATAATGAGGATTCATTGACATATCCATGTTGAACAGATTGCAACCAATTTGGAACATGCATAGAAATAGATGAAAGATAAACTTGGTCATCAAGTGTGCGAGAAAGAGCATCCACCACCATATTTTCCTTACCCTTCTTGTAAGTGATCACATAGGCATAACCCATGAGTTTGCTAACCCATTTATGTTGTGATGGGGAGGAGACCTGTTGTTCCAGGAAATATGTTAGACTTTGGTGATCAGTCTTGATGCAGAAATAGTTCCCTAATAGGTATGGTCACCACTTCTGTACTGCATGCAAAATAGCCATCATTTCCTTCTCATATGTAGAGGGGGCTAAATTCTTACCAGAAAGGGATCTTGAAGGTGGCAATCCCACTTGGTCAACAAATACACCTACATATCTATCCAAAATTTGTTGTAGATCTAAAGGACTAGTGGAGACCGTTGATGGGTGCATCTGAATGGAATGGAGTTGAGCGATGACACTATGTGAATTCTTCTTAAGAATCTTTTCCATGTGATGTGAACTGATGATGTGGAGAGACCCTGGTTGTAAGCTCGTCAATGTGTGTTTTTTCCCATTGACTGAAAACTGCATCCAAAGTTCAGCAAAATGCCATAAGATGGGGCCAAGTGTGCATAACCATTAAGCGCCAACCACCACATCACATCCTCCTAAGGCCAAGAAAAACATGTCAGAGCGCGGGTTATAATATCCCATAAAGATACGCACATTGTGACACTTCCCCTTGCAAGGTAAGGTGCCCCCATTGGAAATCATGACTTCAAAGTTGGAGAAAAGATGGACAAAAAAATCAGCCTATTTGGCGATCCGAGGGTCAATGAAGTTATGAGTGCTACCAGAATCAATGAGTATTATAAGAGGGAGCTTCTTGAAGTAACCCTTGACCCACATTGTTTGTGGGGTGGTGACTCCAGCTAAAGCATGGAGAGATATATCTGGGTGGTTGTCCTGAGACGGAGGGTCAACAGGCGGCTGCTGAATGTTGACTTGATCATCTATTGTATATGGAGCTTCTTTACCAAGTTCAGAGGCAGGAAGAGAATCCACATCCAAGAGATAGAGATTTTTCTCAACACATCTATGGCCCCAAGTGAATTTCTCATCACAATTATAATAAGCCCTTTTTCTCTACGTGCCCGCATCTCTGATTTAGACAAATGTTTGATAGGAGTTGGTCGAGGAGCTGGCATGATGGGAGGTTGTTGGGAAACCATATTTCTGAATGAAACAAAAGTGTATTTGGAGCATTGTTGGGATGTGATCTTGTCCTCCGCCAACTTAGAAAAACCTAGGACTTCCATCATTGTGTTGGGACAGAACATTTTAACCTCTGATCGGATTACATCCTTGAGACCACTGATAAAACAACTTTGGTAGAATTCATCATACAATCCTTTTGTGTGATTGTCCAGTTTCTCAAATTATGTCTAATACTCTCTCACAGTGCCAATTTGGCGAAGTTTAGTGAGTGCTCCTATGAAGTCATCAAAAGCACTAGGACCAAATCGTTGCAAAAAGAGCTGGCAAAAATCTGTCCATTTTGGCTCTTCATGAACCTTGATGTACTGGCGGTACCATTGAAGGGATTCATGTTCCAAATGGAAGGATGCAAGTGGAACTTTGTTGACATCAAAAGTATTATGAAGACTGAAATATTGTTCTGCTCGGTATATCCATCCAGTCGGATCATTACCATTGAAGCAAGGAAAATCAAGCTTCGGCCCACAAAAATTGTTGGAAGAAGAGAACCCAGTGTCTGCAGAATATTCTGGCTGTTGTTTATTGTTCATGGATGAATGCTGAAGATGGAGGCTGAAAAACATTTCATCTAGATATTAGAGTTTGGTTTTGAGGGTTGCAAGTTCTTCCTCCATGATTTTTCCTCCTGTGCGGGTGATAACCATAACTAGGAGTTCTTTTTTTTTGAATGGGCATAAAAACAAAAACAAAAGCTTCTTTAGTAAAGGAAAATTTGGATTTGGGAAAAAATATGATGGGTAATTGTGGTTTGACAAGGTTTTGGACACTTTCTGATGGACAGGGAAGAAGAAAATGGGGATTTCAGAAGCAGGGTTAAAGAATGAGAAAATTTGTCAAAGAGGGACAAAGAAGCAAAAATAGGAAATAAACATTGTGGCAAAATTTGAAGGCGATTGGGTGAAAATCGAAGAAGTTATGGAAAACCCTAAAAATAGACAGATGTGAGATTTCTGGCTTCGAGAAGTGGAATTTGGGATAGGGTCCTCAAGAATGAAATATTAAGAATGGGATGGCAGGGGTGTTAGTTAATTTTCAAGGGAAGCAGAGTTAAAACAAAGAAGATATGGAGAAAAAAAAGAATGGATCTATAACGGCACAGAAGTGATGCGAGGACGCAAAAGTGATCTGCAACAGTTCTGGATAGATGTAATATGTGAATCAGCTGCCAATAGATATGGACCCCAGATATGTGAGGCTTCCTAAAGGTTCAGGGGAGTCACTCGGTCACCAATGATGTCTAACGGCTTGTGTATTAGGGAAGTACCCCTCACTCCACGGCTTAGGTAAAACTGATAACCACTTTGCCATGAACGACAACTCTTGGTTTACCTCACGAGTGGGAACTAGTCAATCAGGTAGGGATCGTTTCCCTTTTCGCTGGCAGGTCCTCTCAATGGGCCATCTACTTTAGGGTTCCTGTGGTACTCCTCACAATTTGAGTTTTAGGGCTTTTCCCAAGTACTTCCCAAAGTTAAGTGGATAGGGATTATTCCCGGATCCGAACATGCAATTGAAAGGAACAATACAGATGTGAAAAAAAAAATTGGCAAAAATTCCACCCAATGAGCCCAAGAAATTGCTCTGATAGAAGATGTGAGGAACCTCCAACAATTAATTATGAAAATGCACGATATATCAAAAATAACAAAACACAAAATATATTTATTGATCGTAGGCCACTTTGAGGGGGCAACCTCCTTTGAGCAAGCTCAATACAAATAAATTTTGGATGCCTTCATTGGCCTCAACACATACTTATATACTAAGTCTATGCGCCAATAATATGGATCAATACTATGGAACATATAATACTATGGGACGACTTACAAAGCATATGCGTCCAATAGCAATATACTAACAAAGTAAAGAGAAGGGTTGACATGGGTTCCTAACAAAAGTTAGGGTTTTTGAATACTCTTCAAACATGTCAGTTTGGTATTTTTTTTATAACTTTTGATCTGTATTGATTATGATTGTGTCCCTTGGAGAGGATGTATTATATGTTTTGATCCATATATGGTTCAATTTTCATATCTTCTTTAGCTACAGTTTTGGAGATATGATCTCGGGAAGTTGGATCTTCTGAATGACTTAGAAATCATCTTTTAAACAGGCCAGTTTGGATTTTTCACTATAATTTTTTATTCAAGATATTTTAAGGTGACCCTTCGAAGATATGTAGTATATATATTGAAGAACGTGTGGTATAAGTTTCATATTCTGATTCATTACAGGTTTGGATTTATACTTGTTGGAAGTCAGGGTTTGTGACAGTGATAGTGATAGTGAAAATTCAAGAGAAGGTTGAAAATATATTGTGGAATTTTTACATATGGTATCATACTCATAAAGTTCATGGATCATTAGAAATATTGTTGTAAGGGATGTGTGATGAAATTATATAGGGTTTATTTTGTTTCCATCTTGTTGTCTTGAAAAAGGTATGAATTTTGTGCATGCTCTAGACTTGCTTCTCTCTTGGCATACTTTATCATGATCTTGGCACAAATCTTGGTGATTATATTGGCATATTGTTGGCATAGATCATGGTGATTTGTAGGCATAGATATTGGTTATTTATTGGTATAGATCATGGTGATTATCTAGGCATATTGTATGATGGTCTTGTCATATATCATATTAGCTATCTTTGTATATTCCATGGTAATGTTTTTGCATATGGCTCATCTCTTAGAGTGTCCAATGTTTTGAAATTCCTATGATGTAAAAGTTGAGGATGAAAATGAAATCAATGGATGATTGTTTCTAGATATAGATTTTAGACATGTACAAGTTGTTATAGTGTGATAGATATTGAGACAATGTGATAGTGATTGTGGCATTGTGACATTAACAGTGGCATTGTGTCATAGTCAATGATTGTGGCATTTAGATAGAGATATAGTGATTGTGAAAGGGACAAATATATAGCTACAAAGACAGAGATGTAGATACATTTTGATAGAGACAAAGATACAGATTGCAAAGACAGTGATTGGGGTATTGTGACATAGATAGTGATTGTGACAAGTTGACAGAGACAGTGATACGAGTTGACATATATAGTGATGCAGGTACATATTGATAGAGATAGTGATATAGGTACAGGTTGTGACAAAGACAATGACAATGATATATTGATTCTCTTATTCATATCAGGGTGGTAGGACGGGGAAAGGATAGGGATTTGTTGATTCCTTTCAATCAAGGAGTTGGAGATTCTTTCAGGTTGGATCCTGTAAATCATGGGGTTGGAGCCTCCTTCTAGTTGATAATGGTAAATCAAGGAGTTGGAGCTTCCTTCAGGCTTGTTCTTGTAAATCAAGGGGTTGGTGCCTCCTTCCAGTCGTTCCTAGAGAATCTTGGAAGTTGGTGCTTCCTTTGAATGTAATCTTGTTAAGATATAAGAAAAACATTCCATGGTTTTCTCCCATTTGGATTTCCATGTTAAATCTCTTGTGCACTGTGTATGGTTTATGTGATGATGAATAACATTATTAATGATTAATATTTAGATGATGTAATTAATCTTTGAAATGGTAAATTGTACGAAATATTGATTCACCACCCTCTTAGTATTTCTAATATATATATATATATATAATATTTGTTCATATCATTTACATGAACAATGAAGTTAAAAAGATAATTAAATGTAATTGGTTGTAATTTAGTCTATTTATTGTATCTTTACCTTTAACTAATTAATCATAAATCCTTATTTGTTTGATTATATCTTTATGATGATCTAATGTTTATTTATTTTATCTAATCAAATAACTTGTTTATGCTTTTTACTTATGCTTAGTTAATTGACAAAATAACTGCATTTTTAATTAAAATGGTATTCAATAAAAAAAATGAATTTTTATTTCTATTTTTTCCTAGTTTTATTTAAAAATACTTTGAAGATAACTTTATTATTAGATATTCCATCGGTTGAATATGTATAATTATTTGATTTTGATTTTGTTTATAAATGCAAACAATACAATTTTAATTTATTCAGTTTTATTTGGGTATTTTTTATTTAGCTATATGTAATGAAAAGAATAGAAGGTCACGAATTTTTAATTTGAGTAGGAATGGTTAGCATGACTATCGACTTGATGAAAAAATAAAAAGTAAAAAATATAATTATTAAAATAAATGTATTAATATGAGTGGGACCTCTATAATCTATGAAACCATACTAAGAATTAAAAAAAAAAATGAAAATAAAATTTTGATGTGTTTTTTTCTTAACCTGTAATATACTCATTCTTGTGTGGTTTTCTAAAAGATCCTTAATATAACCATATAACCACCTTTTGAAATTAGTAGACTGAGTAAGTTATGTAAGCTAATTAATGTTTCAACTTATTATTAAGAATTAATCATTTAATAGATTGAAAGAATCTCACTTTCTAAGTCTCGTCACAACTTCTCTAGATACTTTCTTTTGTACAGGTAAGGAATGATTAATGGTTCTAAAAGAATAGTGCAGAACTAGAAACTTCTTTCAACTCGTAAAGCACTTTAATACATAGCAGTAGCCTTAGTTTCTATGCCCATGATGACCATGTAATCATCAGTACTTAAATAATAAAATTTAAATACTTTTTAAATGAACTATTATGTTGTAGTATTATGATAGCATTAAAATATCCTCCATCTCTCTCTCTTCAAATTTATATAATTTCTTTTATATTTAAAGATGTGAGTGTTTCCACTTGCAAAATATAATGCGAGGAGCGAGTAATAAATTAATATGTCATAAATTATTTAGCTTAGTTAGGCAGTTTGTACCCTTTCTATTCATGAGGTAGATAATGATAATACCATTACGAGTGGGTTGGTGGTGCACCTATAGCAAGGTATCATTATCTAGTGAGGGTTGGAAATCTGGACCATTGTCCACTAGATGAGAAATGGGATAGTTTTCATTGAACTGGGAAGGCTCATGTAGCCTAAGCTAGGAGACATGTACTACTGGATGACTACCCAATTGTAGTGGAAGCTGTAGTTTGAGGGCATTTTCTTTGACCTGTTAGAAAATCTAATATGGTCCATAACAAAGTGGATGAAGTTTATGACATTTAACCCTTGAAAGCGTTGTTATTGAAGATATGTGCATACCTTATCACTAACCTGGAAGGATGTAGGGATATGATGGTGACCACACAACATCTTGATGTGTTCTTAGTTACTTTCAAGGGTTCTATGAACCTAGATATGAACATGGAATAGATTTTTCACAAATGCAATGAACTTCTTCTTGACATTGAATTGGTGTTGTGAAGTAGGATTCAGTAAGGTGGATTGGAATTGAAAAGGATGGGTTATTGGTACTCATAAAAAAAATTCAAAAGGAGAATATCTTGTGGTTAAGTGCAATTCTCCATTATAACCACGGGGACTTCACTAGAAGGCAATATAATATCACGTTCATTCATATTGCGGTATTAAATATTCATGAAAACCTAAAAATTATATTCTTATATATTAAGGGGCAAAGGGTTTTTTTATTTAATGTAACAATACAAAAATACTTTGGGGTCTTTTTTATAAGGGCGGGCTGACAAATATCCACCAAATGGAGATGGCGGGATCATGGCCGGATGAGAAATTAGGTTGAGGCAAGTCTCGGGCTTACCAGTACACAAGGAAATCACGTCTTGAGGCATGCTTGAGGCCATGGGTTTCGTGGTGAAGTGGGTTTTGAGTCAATCATAGTCAAGATACATTGGTTATTAACAACCAATTGTTACAAATAACACTCAACCAGTTGTTACCAATAGACTTGGGAGGCTCTAAGCCTCCAGGGCCTGTTATAGCCCCTCGATAGGTCTTGGGGGCTTGAATACCCAACCACTCGTGCCTATCACAGGCCTTGGGAGGTTTAGTCAGCCTCCTAGAGCTTGTTACATGCCCTGGGGGCTTGGATACCTAGCCCACAATAGGCTTAGTCGACGATTAGGGAACTGCAACATGCAATCTAAATGTTGTACTATGTGCATTGGCTCTAGTGACATACAAGAAGTGATCTCCTATCTCTTCATTAGACCATTAGATGTTGCAAATCATAATGATATGTGGTTGAGTAATTGCATTGTCGGTGAAGTAATGTGCATCCACAATATACATTGAAAGAAATAAGGTGCATTGTAGAATGCATGTGGGGTCATAAGAGGGGTATCATATCAATATACTACGTGAAATATAAAGGGGTATAAAAAATGTTAATGAAAAAATTGATACATACAATATATAGTGAAAATAGTGGTTTTTCTTAATAGGGAAGGCATATTGGGAGGGGGTAAAAAAAAAATATTTTGGAAGGTATTTTCCAATATTTAGTTAAATTAGGGGTATTGTTTCATATGCCATGAACGAACATGCTATGATAGCAGTTTATTGAGTGAATCCCCCATGATTATAACAATGATGCACTATGTGTACAATGCCTTACCCCATTGCTCATTTAGAGAAATTAGACCAAGGTGTGATTGGTCACCTCAATTTATCCATTAGTTTAGGGGTGGAAAGAAGTAAAGAATAATATCTTTCACTCCATCCTTTTCCAAAGATCCTTCCAAAAATAATTGAAAAAACATTCATCCCTATCAAAACCGATAGTGCAAGTAAGGTCAAAACTTACCCAAAAATCACATAAAAAAAACTATGTTGTCTCTCGTGCAGGAATATGCTTGTTATAGGGCATGAACAAGGCCAACTTTAAAAATGAAAAACTAAGATAAAAACAAAATTATATATTTCAGAAGGGTTAATGGAAAGCTTAAAATAAAATCCATAGGAACATCCTCCAAAAGAATGTAGGAGGTGGGAGTGATTGGTACAATCAAAGCTTTCAATTAGCAAGATTGTTTTAGCTATCTAAGGAACAATGCCTTACAAATACATTAAAATGTTTGGAAATATAAGGCCAATAAAAATGTTTCTCTAGATGCAAGAGTCTTATGGATTTCGAAGTGTTCCCTATAAAGTGAACAATATGCTTCCCCGATTAGCAACAAACTACCCTCAATAGTAGCTACACAAATCTTTTGCATGTGGTACAAAAACAGACTCAAAGTCTGTAATCAAGAAACAGTGTCAAGTTCATTGCAGTAGGTTTTTACAGGGCATGTGTACAATTAAACCAAACACTACATCAATAGCATAGTGTTGTTTCCAGTGATTAAAAGTGGGAATTCTTACATCCAAAATTTGCGATACTAGAATAGCTTGAAGACTCAATAGATCAACTACTTGATTGCGTGACCTCTTCTTCTATTTGAGCACTAGATGAAATTTTTTGATATAGTCAACCCATTTGTGGTTGCACTCTTCTTGAATATTATATTATGAATTTAGAAACACCAATAGATGGTGATCTCTCTAGAGCACAATTTCTTTATACAACAAATAATGATTTTCATATTTTAAAATTTGAACCAATGCACAGAATTCCTTATCACATATGTTGTACTTTAGTTTGGATACTAATAAGGCCTCTAAATGATATGTTATATGATTGTTTCCCTATTTGAGAACAAACCCAGTAGTGTAATTAGAAGCATCCCACTCTATCTCAAAGGTATGTTGGAATTCAAACAATCTAAGGATGGTTGCATAACATAAGAGATGATCGAGATGTTGAAAACTTGGCTTTGATGTTAGGGGTCCAATAAAAAATACATTGATTGGAGATGACATGGAGAGGACATGCCAACCTAGAAAACTTTAAAGTTAAATTTTGATAAAAATTAACACCACCCAAAAAAGGTTTTAAAGGTCATCCATAGTGTGGGGTAAGTGCTAGTCTAAGAGGGTCTTGACATTATTGGGGTTCAACTTACTTCCTTTTGTACACATTAAAAATCCCAATGAAGAAATAGAGCATTGGCCAAACACGAATTTTCTGAGTTTTATGTGTAGTTGATTGGCACACAAAATATCCAACAATTGATGAATATGGAGGAGATGGTCATCATGGGTCTTTCTAAAAATTAAGATATCATCCAGATAAATAATGACAAAAAATCCAAGGTGGGGATTCAATAAGTCGACAATGGGTCTCATAAAAGTGGCAAGGGAATTGGTTACACCAAAGGGCATAACCAACCACTCATAAAGCCTAGATTTTGTCTTGAATATTATTTTCAATGCATCAATTTCCTTCAGTCTAACCTAACGGTATCTTAAAGTTAGATCCAACTTTGAAAACTAAAAAGTGCCATGTAATTTCTCTAGCAAATTCTCAATATGAGGTGATGGGTATATATTCACGTTGTTCATCTTATTGAGATATATATAGTCAATGGCTAGCTTCCATACATGGTTTTATTCTTATGTATAATAAAGGTAGGTGATCAACAACAAAGTCAGCATTTGGGGTGAATCTTTCCTACTTGCAATAGCTGCTAAATTTGTTTATAAAAATCATCTTTATCGATATGGGTAAAGATAATAGGGTTGGGAATTGGGAATAGAGGAACCAGGAAAAAATTCAACAATGTCCTCAATATGTCACGGGGGTGGAAAAGTGCTAGGTTCAATAAAAACATATTGATAGTCAAAGAGAAGGAATTCCAATGTTGTAGTGGGGGAAGGGTTGACTAGGATTAGATTTTCAAATAAAACATAAATGGAAATATATATGGAGAATGACTTGGAATACAACATCATTATATGATAGGGTTTCTGGAGAGGAAGCAATGCATGAGTGAAAGAAAAAGTGTTGACCATCCTTATTGAGGGTGTATACATTGGTATGTGAAGAATATTTGGAAGAGTGCTCATGCTAGTAAGGTATCCCTATAAATAATTTGGTCCAATCTAGTAGTGTAACATCACAAAAATATATTTCTAAAAAATGAGGGCCAATGGAAAATATGATATTACACTTTTGGGTAACAAACAAGGATTGAGCAGCCTCATTCACCCACCTAAGATAGTATGAATGAGGGTGGTTAGCTACAATAAAATAAAATGACTTGACAATGGCCACAAATACAAAGTGTCTTTAGATACTATTGTCCATGATGAGATTAGGAAGATGATCTTTAATTTGGAAATTTTAAGTAAAGAGCATGCGGTGGGTGGGAGAGGTTGGATGTGTCATCAAAGAAAAGTTTGGATTAGTTGTGGTTAGGTTTACCACATCAATGAAAATATGTAGAGTGGTAAGTGATGTGTTAGGGTCAAATTATAAGTTATTGGAAGAGATTGGTCACTATAAAGTACAACACTCTATTGCATTGTGGGAGGATAAGAATGTGTAATATTGACCATTAGAGGGTGGAGCTGTACAAACCATAGGAGAAGGAAAACCCATGGGGCTTCCCATTTGGAAGGGATGAATCGAGATGGAGAGCGAAAGGGAACCATGTGTTTCACTTGCTTCTTTTTAGGAGCTAAAGAAGTTGAAAAGACAATGAAAGAGAATATTTATGCACCAAAGAAACTTCATCATGGAGAGTGGGATGTAAACCATAGTTAAATTAAATACCAGTACCTATTATGGATCTAAAATAGATAGTTTCACTTGGATTTTGTAGAATATTTCAATGTATTGTTGAAGTGTTTGAGTGGAAAGCTAGAGGAGTTGAATTCAATTGACCCATATGATCTTGACAGAGCATCCTAGATAGAAATTCTCTGAAAGTGTAGTGAAAAAATGGTCCTAGGTATTGATGGAACTATAGGGAGAACCGATCCTCTCATCATTGAGTTCTTGTGCAAAGGGAGTATGTAGTGCCACCCATATGTTTAGCCTAATCCCACCATTGGAAAGATAATATTTGTACATGGTAGGATTCCAAGGTGAGTTTGTCCATTTTTAATAGCACGGTTTAATGTCGGAAATATTAAGAGAATGCTCATATCCAATCCTCGATCTAATTTCCATCAAAAGCAATAGAAAACTAAGTCATCATCAATATAGGGTCCCATCATAGTCTAGAGGTTAGTTGAAATGTGGTCTTGTTGAGCTTCAAATCTTCTAGTTATGTAGCTAGATCACATATCAATAGAGTATGCTCCTAAAGAAGGTTATCTTGATGTTGAATAATTTGTTGTTGATGATGTAAAAAATAAACTTGTTCTGCTACAAGGGAGGCATCCTCGTGACTAGATTTATTGGGAGGAGCGATGAAGTTCTTGTTGAGATCATGGAATAACTTAAGAAGTGTGTAATAATAATGTGAGATATATAGATAGTTGTGTCTCTCTATGTACCTCTATTATCCTCTCTGAATAATAATAATGATGATGATGATGATGATGATGATGATGATGATGGTTATGGGGAGATTATCCCTCTCAAGGAATTGGAGGCCTGGTGTGGAAAGGAATGGATCCCTTTTATGTGGTTGTTAAAGTAAAATCTAATACCAAATTGATACGTAAATAGAATAAGTAGTATAGAATTAAAAACTTATTTTAATTCAAAAATTGGTTTAACATATGCAATAATAGCCTTCTTTTATAAAGAGACTATATCAACCCTTTTGTTTTAATAATAAAAATTAATTATTTCTTAAATACACTATTATGTTATATTATGTTATGTTGTAGCCCTATTATCCTCCAACCTTTCACCCAAATATTACCACAACTTCTCTATGCATTCTTAAGAACTCTTCACTGCCTAACTTTAATGTGCAAATCCTCCTTTTCAATTTCTGATCTTTAATATATTTTTTAAATAAGATACCAATTCTTTTCATTAAGTTGCCAATCTTTTCATTAAGTTGCCAATCTTTGATTTGCATCATAATTTATCAATATTACTAATGTGTATTATTTTGATTATATACTTTACGAATTGAAATAATTTGTTTTATTCAGGTTTACCTTATCGTAATAAAGTAATTCATAAATTTCTTTAAATAATTAAAATTATAAATAATTCCTTTCATAAAAACTAGTATATATACATAAGATTTCTTATAAAGAGTTGTGATTTAGCTCTCATTATTATAATAAAACTAAAAAAATTATTATTTTAGTGTTTTGATTACTATTAAGTTTATTTAGATTAATATTTATCTGTCAAGTTTCTATTGCTTTATTCTCTTTATATGTTGAAACTCATTTATGCTCTATCTTAAACCTGAATTTCTACTTAGTATCGAACATCGAGTGTTTCTTGCAAATTTGTTATTTAACTGTCTCTTTGTGGTAGCATGAAATGTTTTTTTCATATAAAGTGACAATCTTCCATAAAAATACACACATTCTTGGATCGTGGTTTGTGGAAGCATCCTCTAATGTATACCAACTACAAATCATAGTTTTAGATCTGTGTGGTCCAATAAAATTGAGGGTGGCCTCTTCTTGCACATAGCCTAAGAGGTACTGTAGATCTCCATGATCTATGGATCTTAGTGTCATTCTTTTATATCAAAGCCATGGCTTAACAATCAAAATCTGGCTTTTGAGTAGCAATGCAACCTCTATGCTCTAATTTCATGGCATAATAAATCCATGGGTATGGGATTTTGTTGCACAAATTTGTGTTTTGTGTCAGATATTTGTTATCCCTTGGCTTTTTTAAGTAGTGTTACATACTCAAATCTAATTTGAGTACAGATCAAACATCATTTCCTTGATTTCAAATTTGCTTTCCAACACTCAATTGGAAAGTCATCCCATTCACCCCCATGGATGCCTGACATCAGAGTAGCTCGAAACTTTTATGGTGTTGCACAACTCTGGAAACCTCAATCACTCGTGGTTTTTGGTGGCTTTTATGAGCACTTTGTAGCTACAATCTATTCTTTACAATAATCGAAGCATTACACTAGCCAACATCATACCAAATTTGAGTGAATGGTATCAATGGCTTGCCTATGGACCCACAAACAAATTTTTGGGATGGATGGGATATTTCATGAATATGTAGTTTGTATCCATAAAAAAAGTGAAATCCTCTTGGTGAATCTTTTGAAAAAAAAGTGAAATCCTCTTGGTGAATCTTTTCATCGATTTCAATGTGGCATTTGCATTCGTTGTGATATATGATGTTGAGTGAACTATTGCTCAAGTCGGACCATAATGTCAAAGGGAGGGACAAAGACGTTTCCGTGAATGGAAGGGAAGGGAACGATGGCTACCATGCTCTTTAGTTTTAGAATTTTATGGTTGCATTTTTGTTTGGTTGTTAATTTTTAACCAAACATGTTTTCATTAACATATGGTGAATATTTAATTTTATCAATCGAAGGTCATTGACATAGACATATTTGTATTTTTCTAATTTATCATGTATTGACAATTTTTTTGACTTAACTATTTACCAAATGTATATAATATGACCATAAGGAGACATATGTGGGGTTAAATGTATATGTAATAGTGATAGGTGCAATTAAGAGTCCACATGTGAAATGTTTGAATACATATATATATATATATATAAAGATCATATGAATGTTGTTGCCTTAAACTCTTTAAGGAATGTATGTGATATGACCCCAAGGGGGGCTATATTGGATTAAATGTATATTTAATGAAGTAAATGTATATCATTGTAAGTATGTGTAATTTTCATTGCCTTAGCTCTGATACCAAATATTAAAGCCTTGGAATAGCATAATAAATTAGAGTACACACCATGTATAGAAAAAGTAATGTGGATAACAACTTCAATATAGATAATAAAGATGAGATACACAATAAATCCTTAAAGAATTTGGGAACCTTTTCCAAATACCCGAATAGATTCATATGTCCAATTCACACCTTCCCCTCAACAATGACTATAGGACCTTATATATACATATTCACTCAGTACACATGTGGGCCATTCATTAGGCCAACCTCCATTGAATATACATTTAACCTCATGTATGCCCCCTTGGGGTCATGTCATGTACATTTAAATCCATATATGCCCTCCTTGAAGTATTAGATCATATAAATTTAACGCCATATATGCCCCCATTGGATCATAATAAAAGCATCCATTCATGTCTTGTTTGAGGTACTATGAAGAACATTGAACACTCTCTTTCCAATGAGTGGTTGCATGCGACATTGATTTTCCTTTTCTAGGGCCTTTTTTTTCTCACAAGTTGAATATATATGTGATGATTCCTCACTTGTATATGGGTAGCTATCATGACCTTGTTTCTAGGGAACCATGTCGATGATTTCTTTCATTGATGGCACATCAATTTTTTTGCGCATCTCTTTTTGCACTTTTTAGAAGTGAATTTTTGGGCACTCATTTAGATATTCTTAGAGTGTCACTTGCTTGTATACAAAACTAAGTTTATCAATCTTTTGAGGCTAGCCACTTTCAAACACTTCTTGGTTAGGTTCATACATATCATGATCACCTTCAACTCGTACCTCCATACCTTTCCCATTGTTTATGACATCCATTAGCATCATCTATGTCCATATGGTTCAACATTGTGGGGGTATGGGAGGTGATTGTTCCTTGGGTTATTCTTTACTATTCATTAGTTTGTTTGAGATCAACTATTCATCAAAGTGAGAGCCATACATAACATTGATTCATATCTTAACTCTGTGGTTTAAGTAGTCAGCTACCCAAGCAACACCAATGAGATGAATTAACATTCATAGGGGCACTCATTTTATCTTGTTTTTCTCAATTGTTCGTAAGTACTTGATTAGATCTTTTTTATGTTGAAACTAATTTTAGAGGATCAATCTCTTTTATATTCTTCCTTAAGAGCAATTTGTTATTATATTATCTTTTAGAGGATAATATCTTTATATTCTCACTCCCCGAATTTGAAAATTGTTGCGTAGGTTTCTTATGTGGATCTTTAATGGCATTACTAGCTTGGGGTTATTCCTCAATTTTTAGAGTTATGGCCATACTTAATGTTTGGATCTTTTTGCATTTGTAGGCTCAACAAGGTTGTTTGAGGTTACTTGGCCCATTGTTTATTGTTTTGGTCTTAAATTTTTGTTGAATATTTTAGCCTCTATAGGATTCATGCTCTTCCCATTCATCACATCTTAGTAAGGTATTCTATAGTTTGAGCTCTAGTACATTTTTAACATTGGTGATTTTGTCTCTTTTGGGGAGGGCTTTCTTCCTATGGGTTTTTATCCTTTTCTCCCCTTGTGAGATTTTGTACAAATTTTTTTCTCTTTCTTGACTAAAGTGAGTTTGTACTTAGATACCTTAGTAGGCTTTTGTTGTCGGCACCAAAATTTTCTTTCTTTTTACTCCTTGTTTTTCTTAAAGGGAGGTGTCAATATATGTAGAAAAATGTTAATATCGCATACATGTTAATACTTATTTGTCAAGTTGGTATACTTATCTATTAGGTTGGTACACTTTGTTTGAAATAATAGTATGTAGATCTGTACTCTTTGTTTTTTTATGTCTAGGCTTATGTATGATCTAGGTTAAAACTGATTTTATAAGTTCATATATGACATAGGTTAAGTTTGACTATCTTTTGTAAAGGTGGTTTTTCTTGTAGGTTTTTCTCCTTTTCTCTCCATATAAAAGTTTTTTACTTGGATAATTATGTACAGACAATTCTTTACTTGGATATTTAAGTATGTCTCATTATGAGGACCAAATTTTTTCTTTTGTTTACTCACATTCACTTAAAGAGGATTGTTAGTGTATATAACATTGCTAAACTTTGTTGATGTATATGTAACTTCGGAATGTATTTCACATATATGTATATTGTATTCCTATAGAGATGTTATTATTCCTCTATACGGAAGTGTCGTTATTTATATTGTAAGTGTCGTAACTTATACTTGATGGGTTATTAGACCACCTTGTTTGGGGTCGGCCTTGTATAAGTCATGTGGGTCAAAGGGTTATTAGACCACCCTATTGGGGGTCGGCCATGTGGGTCAAAGGGTTATTAGACCACCCTATTGGGGGTCGTCCCATTCAGCATTATGTTATGTGGTTAAGTTCGAGCCTACATGAGTTAGGTAAAAAGGAAAGTCAAGTCAAGTATAAATAGAGTGCGGGAGGCACTCTATTTACTCACTCACTTCTCACACATGCACTCAAGGAGGAGTGGCGCACTTATGGAGGAGGAGGATCTGCTGCTAGGTTATGTCTATCTCTCATGGTTGGTTGTATCATTGCTCTATCTATCTCTGAGGAAGTTATTAGGGTTTTTCACCTTTATGGTTTTCCCCAAGTAAATATTTGTGTCTCTTGTGTGCTTGCATTATTGTCACCATGATTGATATGCTGTAGATATGCTATACATGTTGTTCTCTCAGTTAAGATCCTAGATCATATTGAAGTAAATTCAGAAAATTTAACATGGTATCAGAGCTAGCCTGAAAGAAGGCATGATATGGCATGTATGACACTTGTTGCACTTACGATGCTAGGGCTTGATATAGAAAAAACCAGTCATCGTAGCACTTTCGCTATAAATCCGTTTTGGCAAATTTTTCGGATCTGAAATTGTTACAGGACGAAGATTAAATCTCCAGGTACCTTGTGTCCAAAGGACAACCTCTAATTCGTTGTACTTTGTGATTTATGATTTGTGCAATATAGGGTTTCTGCCTCTTCCAGATCTGAGTTAAAATCAGGTGACCTTGGGAAAAAGGTCATAACTTGGGCTAGGAAGCTCGAAATGAAATTTCGTAAAAAGTGACAGGTATTAAACAGACTGTAATATCTCATAAAACGTTTTCATAAGCCGAAGGTGAACCAGTGACACGTGGCACGCCGTACAAGTTCGCTCTCCTGTATTATCCCATAAACAGGTCACGTTGAGACACTTGGCATAACTCTCTCTCAGAGAATCCAATTGAGGTAAGAACTGTCAGGATGGAAAGATAACAGGCCGAGATATCTCAGGAAAGAGTTTCAAAAGCCGAAGTTGAAACAGTGACACGTGGCACGCCGTACAAGTTTTCTCTCCTGTATTATCCCAAAACAGGTCACGTTGCGACATTTGGCATAACTCTCTCTCAGAAAATCCAATTGAGGTTAGACCTATCACGATGGAAAGCTAACAGGTCAGGCTATCTCAGGAAACTTTTTCAGACCCTGTGGATCAAAAATTTTGGAGTTACACCAGAAACAATCAGGTACATATTTCTGTCAAAACATAATTATTTTTTGGTACCTTCATTCATGGCTTCCGGAAATTAGGGATTTGGAGAAAGTTGGAATTTTTGTAATCGGAAACCATGGCTGAATGATACTCATCAAAATAAAAATTTAGAGACCAAGATCAGAATTTTTGGTTGGGCAGAAGGCCGGGCTTGATCAGACCCTAGTTCGGGACTTTGATCAGGAAAGTGGAAAATTAGGGCTTCTGTAAAAATAGGAATTTTTGAAATCTGTGACCATGGCTGGAAGCTCCTCATAAAAATAGAAGCTTAGAGCTTTGGATCAAACCTTTTGATTGGGCAGAAGAGTGGGCTTCATCAAACCCCAATTCAGGGTCACGTCTAGTGAATCTGGAAGTTTCAAAGGCAAAATTGAGGAGTGAAACTTTGGAGTTTTCAAATTCTGAATATACCAGTTTGATCAGCTCATCAAGGCGCATATTTCTATCCTTTCGGAAGTTTGAAATTCAAAGTTTGAATTTTTGGGGTTTCTCTGACAAACCCATATCTAGCTCCAGGTCCAGTTCTTGCAAATCAAGTGGATATGGTTAATCCTAGAAGAAGATGGATTGGTCACATGCATAAGTGAAGGCGTTCTTGTTTCAGAGGGAGATAAGGCTAAGGCTTTACATAAGGAGATTACAAGCGATCTCGACAGGTATGACTCATCGAGGTATGTTTTGAGATTTGTTCTTGATTAAGTTTATGGTATGTTTATCTTCATGTTATTACGGTCAGTACAATCTTGATTTTAGATTTGTTGTATCACCTTAACAAAATTATGAATGCATGATAGAAGATATTCATTGGTTAGGGTGTTGACACTTATAATTGTACTAATGCATTATGGTGTTGTATGAGGTTTATGTTGTCTACTAACATGAAAGGTACACCAAGAAAGACAAATCATGTTCCAGTTCAAGAACATATGATCATGATGACATGAGGATAAATACTCATCCATTGTCATGGATCTCATAGAAGATCCATTTACGAGGTATGTATAACTTGGTTTTATAATGGCTAACCTATGAGATATACAGGTTACTAGCACAAGTCATTGAAGAAGAACAAGAAGACATCATGTGAGTATGTTAGACATAACTAACTAGCATGCTAATCCAGGTATGTTTTTCCTATATCAAGATAGAATCCTACCTTGTGTTAGGATCTTATACTGTTGTTGATAATGATTATTCATGAAGTCATAGGTTTGAATAGTCATGGTTGTATGCATATTGGGTTTCTTACCATAATTGATGATATGACTAACCAAAAGAATCATGAAGGTATAGGTTTGAATAATCACAGGTTTTATGCATATTATATCTCTTATCTTGATTGATGATTCAACTAAAGAGTCATAGGTTTGAGTAATTATAGGTTTAGACATGTTATGCTTCTTATGATTTGACTAACCATAAGAATCCTACATAAACCTTGAATGACAATGCTTATTATTTCTGTTTGAAATGATCATGACTTTACATGCTTGAGATTATTGTGTTTTAATAGTATACTAATGAATGTATGATTTTATATGAGATCACAAGGATAACACAATCATGATACTAATAAGCATGCATAGGAACCAAGGATGAATATGAGTTCAAGAACAGGTAATCCAGGAAGCAAAGATCAAGAGGGAGCACACTCTAGTTGTTCCTGCAAGAAAGCAAAGGAACACACTTCAGTATTTTCTGCAAGGATACAGATATTCAGAGGGAGTTGACCATCTTTCCACAACAGAAAGGTGTAGAAGAAGCTACTTCAGATTAGGACTCCAGCAGCTCCTGTAAGGAAGCAAAGACTCAGAGGGAGTCCATCCAACGAACAAACAAAGATAAGTATTTTAATTTCTTGCATATTTGTCTGTTTAAATAAAATTGTTCAACGATGTATATGCTCATGTTCCTAGACTTAGGATATGTATTGTGCATATTAGAATAGTTGCATTGATGAACAGTATACTACTAATATACATGGGTAAGTGGCCTATGGCACTGTACAACATTCCATTGCTACTTATCTAGAATGAAACCTCTTTGCTGACATGTTGGGAGTTGTGCACACTCTGAACAATGTTCTGGTAGAGATTGGAACGCATCTAGAAAGTTACGGAATATGGATAAATGTTGTATTGAAGCATTGGCTAAGATAATTGCATGACTGTATGACATATTTATTTATGTGTAAGAATTTGTTCTGAAAACTATGAGATGTTTTCTAATCATGCAATTTAACTTGTTGTGTAGGAAAGATCGTATGCCATCACCTACAAAAGAAGAACTACAACATTTGTTGAACAACAAAATTATCTATTGAAGCTATTGAAGTTCCCAGGATATGGGAAGAATGCCATGATCCATCGATCATGAAGAACGATGGTTGGAATGCGGTCCCAAGAGCTGAAGGGAATTCTGTTGTGACTTCCAATGGAACTATCAGATCAAGCATGTTGCAGATGGCAACATAGAGAAATATAAAAGTGATGAAATAGAAGATACACCAAATGGATTCAAGACAGCTTCCTTGAATGGTGTAGTTGAAGAAGAAGTGTATGTGGAGCAGCCACTTGGTTCTGAGACACATGATAGGAAATCATATATGTGCAGAACTTGGTATGGTAAAGATAGATTGATTGTTGACACACAGTGGAAGCTTACTACCGATTTCGAGATGAAGAACTTGGGGATGATGAAATATTTGTTTTTGGCATGGAGGTGTGGCAGAGTGCAGAAGGAATCTTCCTTGGACAAGGGAAGTATGCAGTAGAGATCCTGAAGAGGTTCGGGATGATGGATTGCAAGGCCATGGCCACACCTATGGCATCGAATCCGAAGCTTTTATGTGATGCTTCATCTGAGCTGGTTGATGTCTCTAGGTATCGTCAGATGATTGGGACATTGATGTACCTGACGAACACGAGACCAGACATTTGCTTTGTTGTGAACACATTGAGCTAGTTCTTGACGGATCCGAGGAGTGTTCACTTGGTTGTTGTAAAGCATGTTCTGAGGTACCTGAAGGGTACAGTGGATTATGGGCTCAAGTATGAGGTGAATCAAAAGTTTAACCTGCAGGGTTATGTTGATTCAGATTGGACTGGCAGTGCTGCAGACAGGAAGAGCACATCTGGGTGTTGCTTCAGTATGGGATCAGGTGTGATCTCTTGGTTTAGCAGGAAGCAGTCCTGCGTAGCACTGAGTACAGCTGAGGCTAAGTATGTTGCATCCTGTTCAGCTAGTTGTGAGGCAGTATGGCTACGGAAGCTATTGTCTGAGTTATTTGATCTCCCGTTGGATGCTACTGGTATCTTCTGTGATAACCAGAGTTGTGTGAAGCTGTCTGAGAACCCAGTGTTTCATGACAGGTCGAAACACATAGAGATCAAATATCACTATATCAGGGATATGGTGCAGAGAGGAGCTGTGAAGCTCCTATATGTTGCGATAGACGAGCAGATTGCAGATGTGCTGACGAAGCCACTAGCCAGGGTGAAGTTCGAGTACTTTAGAGAGAGACTTGGCGTTCTTCAGATCGAGGAAACTTCGAGGAAGAAGTGATGGACACATTTGCTGAAGCCATTCCAAGCATGTTGGAAGGAGGATCCTTCACATGGCTGTGGATGTAAGCGCTGGATGATGAGCATCAGGATGATGTTCTGGTTTCTGCTTGGATATGATCAGTTGGATCATTTTTATGTATGTATGTACGCATCATGTTGGATGCTGGATATGATCAGTTGGATCATTTTTATGTATGTATGTACGCATCATGTTGGATGATGGATATGATCAGTTGGATCATTTTTATGTATGTATGTACGCATCATGTTGATGCTGGATATGATCAGTTGGATCATGTGTATGTATTTTGTATATGCATCATGTTGGATGCTTGGACCATGTATCTGTATATGTATCAGGTGGATACATTGTATGATCAGGTGGATCATGTATGGTGATATGTATCATGTATTTGTATTTGTATCAGGTGGATACATTGATGATCAGGAGGATCATATATGATGATATGTATCAGGTAGATACTTGGTATGCATCAGGTAGATGCATTGATGATCAGGTGGATCAGGTATGATGACATGCAGCAGAATGTTGCAGTGATGATCAGGATGATCATGGATACATCAGGATGATGTATGGTGAGTATCAGGTTGATACTCTGTGGCTGTGGATCAGGTTGTGCAGATGAGCATGTAATCCGGTGCCCTGGGAGATTTGTAGATGGTCTTTCGAGGTTTTGCCTATGGCATGTAATTCGGTGCCCTAGGACATCTGGAAAATGCTCTTTCGAGGTTTTGCTCTGGGAGGACATGTAATTCGGTGCCCTGGGAGATCTGCAGATAGTCTTTCGAGGTTTTTCCTATGGCATGTAATTCGGTTCCCTGGGATATCGGGCAGATGCTCTTTCGAGGTTTTGTCCTATGGCATGTAATTCGTTTCCCTGGGAGATCCGATAGGTTGGGCTGTGTGCCCGTAATCAGTCCTGGGATGCTCTTGCGAGTTTTTTCCATGACATGTAATTCGTTGCCCTGGGAGATCCTATAGGTAGAGCTGTGTGCTTGTAACATCCTGGGATGCTCTTGCGAGGTTTTGTGGTGAGGTCAGATGTAATACGGTGCCCTGGGAGATCCTATAGGTAGAGCTGTGTGCTCGTAACAACCTGGGATGCTCTTTCGAGGTTTTGTGACGCACGTAATAAGTCCTGAGGATTCCACAGTATGGCTAGTGATGGTGAAGACCTGCAGGTGGTGGGCCTACATCCAGTATGAAAAAGGACTGGCTCTGTAGAACTTCCTATGACGAGTAGATTCAGAGATTGATTGAGATAGCAGCAGCAGTGACGATGATGATGACTCGATGACGATTATCCAGTGACGATGATCCAGAGAAGATGACTTGTGCTAGAAGAACTGTGCTGAGAAATACATTCCTAGTTAAGAGGGAGTGTTGATGTATATGTAACTTCGGAATGTATTTCACATATATGTATATTGTATTCCTATAGAGATGTTATTATTCCTCTATAGAGATGTTATTATTCCTCTATAGGAATGTATTTCACATATATGTATATTGTATTCCTATAGAGATGTAACTTCGGAAGTGTCGTTATTTATATTGTAAGTGTCGTAACTTATACTTGATGGGTTATTAGACCACCTTGTTTGGGGTCGGCCTTGTATAAGTCATGTGGGTCAAAGAGTTATTAGACCACCCTATTGGGGGTCGGCCATGTGGGTCAAAGGGTTATTAGACCACCCTATTGGGGGTCGGCCCAGTCAGCATTATGTTATGTGGTTAAGTTCGAGCCTACATGAGTTAGGTAAAAAGGCAAGTCAAGTCAAGTATAAATAGAGTGCGGGAGGCACTCTATTTACTCACTCACTTCTCACACATGCACTCAAGGAGGAGTGGCGCACTTATGGAGGAGGAGGATCTGCTGCTAGGTTATGTCTATCTCTCATGGTTGGTTGTATCATTGCTCTATCTATCTCTGAGGAAGTTATTAGGGTTTTTCACCTTTATGGTTTTCCCCAAGTAAATCTTTGTGTCTCTTGTGTGCTTGCATTATTGTCACCATGATTGATATGCTGTAGATATGCTATACATGTTGTTCTCTCAGTTAAGATCCTAGATCATATTGAAGTAAATTCAGAAAATTTAAAAAACTTTTATGTTTGATGACTTTTAAGATTGTTATAAATAGACCTAACATTCATTGTAATACCATAATACCATTATATAAATCAATCTTTGTTCTATTTGTTAAATGTTGAGTATTATTCTCTACATAATATAATAATAATAATAATTTAATTTTGAAATCACTATAAAATACATTTATTTGGTGAGTTAGAAGTTTGGTATTTAGGATAAGGACTACTTTCATGCAACAATTTGACTAATAAAGTTTAGTGAGGTTTATATACCTTAACCACATTTTAAAATAAAACACATATTTTTAAATGCTAGACCCTCCAAGTAATAATAGGCCAAGGTTTTTTGGTAGATTTGAATAAAACATGTTTTTAAATGTTAAATCTTACAAAGTAACAATAGGCTAAGCTTTTTGGGCAGATTTTTTATCAAATCTAGTCAAAATTGGGCATAGAAATTGCTATCTAGGTAATTATGCAATTTAATTGCAAATACTTGTCTTAGACTACCTACCAGATTTTAAAACTATTGAAATCATGGAAATCACTATTTGAACACTCCAAATTGCAATTCCAGTGTTTATTCCTCTCCCAGATTCGGACTATTCGGAGCATTTTGGTTAGCAGATATACTGCTTCTGTAATAATTAACAAGCTCTCGACCAGAGTACATTTTGTGAAACAACTAGGCAAATATTATTCAGCCTACTACAGAAATCTAGTCAAAATTGGGCCTGGAAATTGCTATTTAGGTAATTATGCAATTTAATTGCAAATACTTGTCTTAGACTACCTACCAGATGTTAAAACTACTGAAATCATGGAAATCACTATTTGAACACTCCAAATTGCAATTCCAGTGTTTATTCCTCTCCCAGATTCCGACTACTCAGAGCATTTTGGTTATAGCAGATATACTGCTTCTGTAATAATTAATTAGCTCTTGACCAGAGTACATTTTGTGAAACTAAGCAAATATTATTCAATCTACTACAGGCCATTTAATGCGGCAGCAGCAGGCCTGTGGACCGTTGGATCTTAGTTGATGCTTGAGATCCAACGGCCCACAGGCCTGTGCCACCGCATTTAATGACCTGCAACAGGCTGAATATTAATCGCTGAATTGTCTCTGGCTAAAACGAATTGCTCAATATCGATGTGCATTCAGCAGTTTGTATAGACCATTAAGGGAGACGAGAGCGCAAATGATGCCACGGTGCGACGGATCATACTTTTTGTTGTGCTGTATATGGTATAATGAAGAATCTAGTAAACCAGACGGAGCCTGAGATGCGTTTTCCCACGCACGTGGGCGTCTGGGCAGAGGGCATTGATGGAGACACTAGCATGGAGGGTTGCATATATGTTAACTATTACTATTATTGTCAGATCTGTATTTAAGAAGAGAAAAACAATTAGAAAACAAAGATTGTGCTTGTGGCAATATGATTGTGCTGAGACTGATAGATGGTGTCCGTGTAGCGATGGGGCCACGACACTATGAGGATTTAACTTTTTGTCCCACAAGTTATATCGTCCATTACCATGACAGCCTCCCCATGTGCTCATCCCCCTAACTCCGTCGTTAAAAATTGTGGATGGTACAAATGACTCATGAGGCTCTGCAATGGGAGAAAAAGAAAAAAAGGAGCACAGAGGACTGATATGAGTTTGAGATGATGGATCTTGACGATGGTCAGAGACGGATTTTAAGGAATCCTGCTGAGAGCCGGAGAGGGTCCCCTCCGTGTAGAGGCCGGGCTGGACTATTATCCTTTTGGGTGTTCACTTTCTATATGCGGGGAGTGGCTATCGGTTCTCTACCCTGTGAAAAAAGTCAGAAAGGGCCGTCTTCTCGAATCCCCGTGGGAAAGGGGGCTACCAAAACATTACATAAATCCAATCCTCTGGACCTATTTCTACTTTATCACATGGATCTTGCACAGAGAAGGCAGTGCATGACCCCGCTCCTCTGCTGCGGCCACTTGCCTTTAGGCCGGCCATGAATCATCCGAAACAAACCCAGCTTGTGTATTGAGGTCACGCGTGGGATGGCGGGTCCTCCATTTATCCTTTCTCAGTCTATTCCTACTTTACTTTGCAGTACACCTTTTTTTTCTTTGCATTGTGACCATAGATTGCATTGCAGCGACAGCCCTAAAACAACAGAATCCCCATCCGGATTTTCATGAGTTTATCTCCATTGTGTGATTTTGGATAATCCAAAGGTTTCCAAAATTAAAATATCTTGTACATTAATTAAGATAGAGACAATGAATGCCGTTATAGGTTGCGATTGAAATGGTGATCAATAAGACCGACCTGAGACGACCTGCGATGTGGAAATGATTGAAATTACAGTTTTAGGTTGTTGGTATTGTATATTCACGATGCTTCAAGGTAATTGAGTACCTTAAATTCATCTATTGGATATGAAACAATTTAGATCCAGTCATATATCATTAATTAAGATAGAGACGATCATATAGATGTAGGTTAGGATTGATGAAATTGCACTTTTAAGTTGTTGGTATTGTATATTCAGAATGTCTCACAGTAAGTAATTAAGTTGGTTGAATTCATTTCTATAATCAAAATTGCAATATCATTTAACTAACTCTTATTGAATTTGAAACAATTCAGATCCGACCACTTATCATATAATAAACCTCACCTAATATTTAATACTCCTTGGCTAAATAGTGAACCTAATTTTTTTAGAACTCTTATTATTCATGTGATAAGTAAATAAGCAATTATTCAACCACATATCATATAATGGACTTTATGTAGCATTTAATGTTTCGTGTCTGATGTAATTTAATAAGTATTAGTAGATAGTGAACTTAATGTTTTTTCCTTCTTTTTCTTTGATCTTGCATTTGGCCCTTGGCCGTGCTCCCTGGCTGCTAGACTCTATGCCTCGTCAGAGAGGAAGGTCTCGCAGAGGAAGATCTAGCCGCGCAGGACTTCACCGCCTCAAAGAGTTATGGGGAAGGCGTCTCCATCCCGGTCCTCCTGATGATAGACAAAAGCTCGTTTGTTGGCCGATCATCTCTCCTCAGGAAAGAACGATGGGTGCATCAATCACTATTGGCTAGTTAACACATATTAGGAGCCCTTATGGAAGAAATGAAAGCTAACTGCGACAGAGCCAGAGAAATCACTTAGTCTCTGAAAGCTCACTCGACCTCGTTGAACGACCTAGCTTGTTCTCTGGAATCTATCTTCGGCAGACAGAATTTTTCCCGAGATGGCCATGCAGGAGTGCACCTCACAGGTGGAAGCCATGGCAGTGGGATTTAGGTTGGTGGCAGTCACGATGGTGGAATTCGGGTCGGTGGAAGTCATGCGGGAGGAAGTCGGATTGGTGGCAGTATGGCAGGTGGCAATATGGCGAGTGGCGGCCATGCGGGTGGAGAAAGCACCATCAGCCCAATGGATAATTCGCTAGAAGCTGGGGAAGGAGACAAAATTCATCTACGCTTTGAGCCTTGTGGCAAGGAGATTGCCACTCACTCCTTTCCCACCTCTTCCACGGTCGTCCAGCTTCCATACAAAAGAGTATGGGATGACACAGAGAAGACTTCTTCTCCCTAGCGCAAATTGGCTCCCCTACTTGTCAAAAGCTCGGACCAAGATGCGACTGAGGAGGATAACTTCAGCTTCCCAATTCTGGAAGACCCCCCCCCCCCACAAAATGTTGCAGCAACAAATAAATAAGGTTCCAAAGAACCTCTCTATTTTTCAGCTTTTTTGTCTCTGCTCGCCTTTGTTGTTTTTTCGAGTAGATACTATGTGGGCTCTCACAGCCATACACTTTTTCCTGATCATAATGATGTTTTCTGTAATTACCGGAAGATGGGATACCTCCGTTATACCCACTTTGATCTTTCTGCTCTCTTGAGCGGGTGGTTCTACACTCTAAAGCCACCATTACCAGCTCTGTGTTATGTAAACTTGACTCTTATTATTTAATAGATCTATGCAACTTACAAAAAGAAAATAACTAAATAACTAAAACAATTACATTTTTAAAAGTGGTTGATATAAATATATAATATTAGTTTGTTAGTTCTTGTTTAAAGGATCCAAAAAAGTTGCTTACCATTGTTGACATTTCTAAACTTGATTGATATAAATATATCATACCATTTTGTCATTTTTTTTTTTAAAATTTTGTCCAGTTAAAATTTGGATCCAAGTAAGTTGCTTACAATTGCCGCAGTACCATGGGTTGTGGCTTTGGCCGGCGTTTTCCAAGTCACTTTATCCGTCAAAGCTGAATACGGGCACATACCCCACTGCATGGGATCTCTCTGTTTTTTCCGTTTTCAAAAACCGATCTTGTGCAGACTGAGACTGAAGTATATGCGGTCTTCATGAGTTCCTTTCCGAAGGAGCTTTTGGAGGGCCCAAAGTGTAGCCCTCTCGGGTGACAACGTGCACGCCAATCCATTCAGAAAATTGATTTATACCTCACATGCCCTCTGTGGAGTTCAGAGGATATCTGTGGTTAATAAATTAATAGATTTCGGCTTACATGGATTGAGACAAACAAGTGGAAATAGAACTCCGAAGAATGAGATGTTCGGATCAATGGGCAACGGTTCGGGTCCCAACAAGTCACCGCACGATTTCGATGTTCCACCGCCTCGTCCTATTAAATTATAATGCGAAGGCGGCATCAAAGACCGCCACCACCCAGTCGCCATAATCGCCAAATATCTGCGTGGTCCAACCCGTTTGAAATTTAAAAGTTGAATTTAAAAAATTTGTTGTCGATGATTTGCAGTGTATAAAATTCTCAGGCGATGCGTTTCCATGAACAATCATTATCAAAGCAATAAGAAACTTAAAGTTGTGTCCCGTTCAAATTTTTATACGGTGTATTAAATGTTGTGGCCCTTATTCTTCGCCCTGGCTGGAAATTTGATATAAAAGTATAATACCGTGCACAATATTTTCCATAATTGATTTTTAATTTAGTTCCCCGTGCGGACTGTAGCACGTCAATAAGAAACATAAAAATTGTACAGTTTTCCACAGTCTCACGTAACTCGCGTATGTTTCTACAATAACGTGGGGGATCAAAACTTGGTATCATCACGGATTATTAAATATAGAAACGAGGAGAGATACTCGTGTTATCATGATTTTAGATATTGGATCATAATTGTTTTCGAAAGAAGTTAAATTCAATTGGGAACAGTGTTTTATTGTAAAAAGAATCAGATTGGACAGGTTTAAACGTTCGGTAAGGTATTTTTGGAGCCGGTCCGGTAAGCTTATTTTTGGAGTTTTTTTATTTCGTGGAATTTGTTTTCAAAAATAAATTGGAATAATTAGACATTCTACTATTTGTATTTTTCAAATTGTAATTTTGATTGTAAAAATAGATTCAGTATTTTCCATTATTTTTGGTATCTTGATTATGAAATTCCAACAACCTAAAACTACAATTCCAACAATTTTAGTTTAATTATGCAATTTCAACAACCTAAAACTGCAATTCCAACAATCTAAAATTGCAATTCCAATCATTTCAACAAAATTTTGACTGAAAAAATAGCCCAAAAATGGATGCAAATAATATAAGCTTAGCTTATTTCTAATTTCAATTCTTCATTTTTAAATTTTGTTAGAAGTAAGAATTTTATTAATTTATTTATTTATTTTTGTTTCAAGAGTTTTTTGGTTAATGAACTAACTAAATTTTTATTAATGAAAAAATAGTAATTTAAACATGTTTTTTTTTTGTAATGCTGCAAAAGTTCTATTAAGCTAAAAGAGTACAAAATACATGTGTTTTTACAATCTGTGGTGGCTTGAAAGAATATATAGCCACCAACCTAGAACCATGAAGAGATCAAAGTGATGCTTATCAAAATTACAAAAAACCTGACTTGTGTAAGAAGTCCAGGGTAGCACTGAAAAAACGAGTTTTCTTTGTGGACTAGCGAAACTGTAAACTAAAAAGCAATTAAACATAGCAAGAAATAAAATTCGGGAGATGTAGGGAGGGGCCCGAACATTCTCATGTGTAGACATTCTGAGAGGCGTTTGCAACAGTAGCCTGCGTGTCAGCAGGAGATTCCTCCACGATGGGGTAGGGAGGATACTTCTCCGCGACGGGGTCATTCGTCAGCATTTTCACGGGCAGGGGCACGGTCTTCTTGAAGGGAAAGAACCCCTGGTCGTTGCGAACATGCTTAGACAGAACAGGACCCGTGGTGGTGGGGATGGGGAAGGACAGAGGCACTTTCCCTTTGGACTGACTTGAGGGTGAACAGGCCCGCTTATTCCTGCCACGAAGGAGAGGTCTCTGAAGTCAGTCTTACGAGTGCTGTTGCGAGGGGAGGGTCTAGAAAGGGCATAGGACTGCCGGTTGAAAGTGCCCTCTAGGCTACACAAAACGACTTCCATATTGGGAAGGGTGGCCTTCAAATTCTGGGTGGCATTTCTAGCGGTCACTGAGTTGACGAGTAGGTCCTCCATTAACAGCCCAAACATATTCTTAACAAGCCCGTAGGAGTCAGTTTGCTTACCACGACTTCCGGTGGAGAGGCGTTCCGCCAGTAGTCTGGCTTACCAATTGTCTATCAGAAGGCGGACTGGGACCGTGACCTCCTCCCCGTAGCCTTTTTCCATATTCTCTGCATCATTCTTGGTGGTGCTTTTCTTTCTTTTGCCTCTGGATCCTTTTGGCCTGCCCATGATTGAAGACCGGAGGGAGAGCGATGCAGAATAGGCTGAAAGAACAGTTTGTAGAACGTCACTACGGAGCTGAATCGAGTTCGCAAGAAGAGCTATCAGATGGGTGGCCGCGAACAACAAGAACAAGAGAGCAGGAGGAGCCCAATTTGCTGGTCTGTGGGGATTGTGAAATGAGGGATGAGGATGCATGGTTATCGACGAGCCAAGGTGATGACAGTCAGGGTTCCTTAAAACCGCATGCAGGAACAACCTGGAGTAGGGATGTCGAGTTCGCCTCCAGCAGGATCGAGAGGACATCACCGAAGAGGGTTTTAATGAACAAGGCCCTGGGGTGGCCGCCAAGTTAAGGTCTCGCTGTCAGGAGCGCCACGAGGCCCGCCTGTTTTCCCATGTGTCTTGTGCTTGGGTTCGCATGTTCTCCAACTCATCCCATCACCCGCATCCAGGGGTAATTTAAACATGTTAGATTTAGATATATTTTCCTTTTATTTTAATCTTTGTCAAAAAAATTGAAAAGAATTGTGAAAATTGTAAATATAAATTGTTGAGATTGAATAATTTAGATTATTTGAAAACTCTAAATCTATTTATCAATTCAAAAACAGAGTTTAAACAATAAAACTAACACATAGCACACCCACTTAACTTGTGGAAGGTGAACACGGATAGGCCACAAGTTAAGTGGCATGGACAAGTATTATCCAGGCATAAACTACCCTTTTCTTTTTTCATAATTGTGTACACTTGTCCCATCTTCCTTCAATCTAGGAAAAACATAAATAGCCGTACACTTCAAATTGTAAGATATGTACACCTTTAGGGGTAATTCCAATATAAAAAGAAAACAAAAATGTAATAAAAAGAAATGGTTGTATAGTTAGATTTTGATAAAACAAAACATGTAAATAAAAATTACAATTTGGAAAAAAATAAAACAATTTAAAGGTCCCTTCTCAAACGCCGGCAAGTTATAACCGGCAAAAGGATTTAAGATACTGTCATGATGTTACAGCAGAACACCACTTGCAACGCCGTGGAGGATATCTTGGAGATCCATAAAACAAAATTATAAAAGAAACAGCCACCAAATGCCTTGGGCCTCATGCAGTACGACTGGGCTTTCTCGGTCAATCTTTTCAGGGTTTTGTAAATCGTTAGCAGGGAGGAAGCGTGGAAAAGGGGTCCGCCGGCCTCCTTGGCGACCTGCTTTCTTTTTAATTTTGAATTTGAGCTGTGCACGTGCAGCCGGAACGGGTTTCGCTGAAGGTTGAATTCGTGCGGGGATGGATTTGGCCGTCGTGTAGGGCACATCCGTTGCCTCGATTACGCCCATTTCTTACTACTGATACGGGTTTTGTCTGTATAGTGATCCCTCCGTTACGACAAAATTTTCACCAGCCCGCTGAACCAAGCGTTGCATCGCACACAAACGGGACAAGGAACACGAGGGTCCATACTCCAAACCCCTGTCCATCACGGTGAACGATAAAATTGTCCAATATCCACACCCACAATATATAAATATACAGAAATCATTTGTACTTAGACATTGCGTCTTTCTTGATTGATCTTCTTGAAGGGTTGAAAAAAAAATCTAAACGGTAGTTTGGCAGATGTTTGTTACATGTGAGAGCACCCTCCCTGCAGTCCTAATTATGATATCAGTCACAAAGCCTGCAGACTGTCATCAGGGCCACTTCTGGTAACAAGTGCTTATACAGTTGGCCGGCGTGGTGCTGTTTCAGGCTGGAATTCACCCTCTTCATGGCCATTATTCAATCAATCTTGGTACTGCTCATATGTATATAGGGTTTGCAGGTATCGCTGTACTTCAGTGTATTCTATTGCATGAGAGTGTTTGACAGTCTTCCATCGGGCATCGAAGCCAGTAGCGTTTGATAATCTGTGTTTGCTACTCAGTCCCATACGGTCGCTGCTTGTTCTTCTTCATCCGGATCCAACATGACCTCTTTGCCCTCTCCAGGCACCGCTGCTTCAGGCACTTCGGGCTCAATCCATGGCACCTCTCTGCACATTTCAACAGTCCCGGGGTTTAATTCTTCCTCAGATAGAACGTCTTCCCCCTTTGCTGTTTCGTCCACCACTTTCAACAGCAACAAGCGCAAACGTCGTCCAGCAGGAACCCCTGGTATGGTAGCAATTCTTGTCTTTGGTTATAACCATAGCCCTGAATGTGGGCTAAATATTATTGTTATCTATGTGCAGATCCCGATGCAGAAGTCGTGGCATTGTCGCCCAAAACGTTAATGGAATCCGATAGATATGTCTGCGAGATTTGTAACCAGGGCTTCCAGAGGGATCAAAACCTGCAGATGCACAGGCGTCGGCACAAGGTTCCGTGGAAACTGTTAAAGAGACCTACTCCAGAAGTCCGCAAGCGAGTATATGTCTGTCCAGACCCAACATGCCTTCACAACGATCCATGCCATGCTCTGGGAGACCTAGTCGGCATCAAGAAGCACTTCCGCAGAAAACACAGCATTGAGAAGCAATGGAAGTGTGAAAAGTGCTCAAAGGGATATGCAGTCCAATCAGACTATAAAGCCCATCTGAAGACCTGCGGAACCAGAGGCCATTCTTGCGACTGTGGAAGAGTCTTTTCAAGGTATATATAATATTTTGTATGCCAAATTCTCCAATGTTATCCGTTTCAAATTACTTCAATTACCATCCAACGGGTCAGACCAGATCGAGTTTTATTCAGTTCTTCACAATACATCATTTGAATATGTTCAATTTGCCTGGTTGCCTGTGTTTATTCGTTAACGAACATAAGTGGTATTTTTGAATTGAGCATATCTTGCCGACCCATCAGCCATGGAACTGACTTCGATCTTTTGTCTACGATGTTGAAGGGTCGAGAGTTTCATTGAACACCAAGACACTTGTATTACAGCCAAAGAAAGGGCAGCTTTTGGATACTGTATCGATCAGCCGAGCCCGCCATCTCTAACAGCCGGAACCAGGAGTTCCAACGATACTCTCAGCGCCACCAGGTCTGGGCTTTCATCCGTAGGTATACAATTCGATTCTGGTAAGCTTCATGACCAAGCAGCAAATTGGCTGAATATGGAACTGCAAGAGCTTCAGTTTCTTCCTGCCAACCCCCAATCTGACACTTTCGAAACAGCAATACGACAGGCTAACAATGCAGCTGGCACTGTAACGAGAGATCATATCAGAAGCCTAGGATATGACCCGAGGTCGAATCTGTCTACCTCACCTCCCAAAGAGCACAGGTTTCTGGATGACACCTCTGAAAGTCCTCTAAGGTTGCAGCTCTCTATTGGACTCTGCACCGATCCTTCGGCAAACCGTGAAAACAAGCCATATGTAAAACCTGATCAATTCGGTGCTGCTAACCAAAGGCAGCGAGGCAATAGGGCAGGAATTCAAATAGCTCTAGGACTCACGCTCTCTTCTAATGATTCATTCTCGGGCAATAATAACGTTGAGGCTAACTATGAGTGATGTTTTGAATAGTTTATCTAGATCATTACGAAGGCAGCCATTAGCCTTCTATGAAGAAAAATAAGTTTACCTTATTCGAAGCACATGGTAATACATGAGTTCAGATCGTTGTCATCACCGATTTTCTCAAGAGTTTTTCCTGACAAGTCTATCGACAACAGTGTATTTGTTTATGGCCATTGGAGGTCGCAGAAAAGGAGATTTGTTTCTGTTCATGTGTATATACAGAGAGAAGTCCACAGCATCCATGACTGAAGCTCAAACACAAAGGGCGTTCTGTGGGCAAATATTGGGCTTCTTAACTTGTAAGAATGTAGCAGAAGAGTTTGATGCCTGAGCAAACCCTATAAAAGTGCTAAGACTGAAGCAAGCACAGCCAACTGATCAAGAAGCATTCGGAAATCTCTGGATTGGCATGTGTATAGCCCATTTACCCCAACGAGAAACATATCCTTGTTTATTTTTATAAAGTTGGCATAAAGTTATTGTTTATGTTTTTTTTTCTTTCTTTCTTCTGAAGTTCTCCCTCATCATTATTTAGGGGCTGGACATATGAAATGAAAGATACATTATAAATATGGTGATCACTCGATAGGGAGAACTCATAACTGTAAATGTGTAAACTTGCCAAAGCAAGCTAGTGGGATATGTGTGCTTGTTGACTGTTCTGTCCTGGTTTATGTGGAATCTGTTCTGGTTCATGTGGAATCTCTACAACTGTCTTATATTACTGACTAAATTTATATAATATATCCTTTATGCATCTATGTTGCCAGGCGAAGTTATTCATGTTCACAAAGTTTTATATAACCTATCAGATAAGGGAATTCTCGGGTTTATAAAACTATTGAAATCACAAAGCAAGTTTCTACGGTCTCGTACTTATAAAATGCAGTGCAAATACAAACCGAGGCTTTTTATAAAATTATAATATTAGTGAAATCTTGGGCTTATAAAACTCATTGAAAACAAAAGCAGCATCAATACATTCCATGTATACTCTTGGGTGTTTCTATCTCACATACACCATGAGTCATAAATCCTGTATATAACATTTGGTAGCTAAAACAATAGTAAAAATAGCAACAAAGTGTTCCTGAACAAAATGTTGCTTAAGTTTTATAAAAATATTTAATAGTGGATTGCTTTTTTAAAATAAAATGAATTTAAATATAAAAATTAACTTTATCTCAAAATCTTGTTTGAATTTGATAAGTTTTTTAAAACCCATTAATTATATTTAGTTTTTATAATATATAATATTTACTTTCTAATCAATACATAATATTGTTTTTCCTTTACCAATCACCTCATGGAATGATGTTTTGGTTAGTATGAAACTGTAAGTTAGGTATTTTCATTACATTTTCATTATCAATTTTGAGTAGTTTTTTTATGTAAAACTTATTTAAGTATATATTGTAACGATATAATTTCACACATATAATGTTACAATATACTTAATCTTTGTGGATAATATTAGTATGGAAAAGCATGTATTGACTATTATTTCAAGTATATCAAAAATTTTAATAATTGACTAAATTACTCTTAATAAATATAATCAAATGTATCAAAGAATTTCAATAACTTTATTAGTTTAATCTATATTTTTAAAAAGTGAATAATTGATTGAATAATTTTTGATAAATTTAATCTTATAATAATTATATCACTAAACTTGAAATCATAATCAATTGTACAACTAACAGAGGTATGGAAGCTTTTCAATATCTTCAAATGATCATGTTTAACATACTGCTTCAATTTAGAAAGCAATGCACATGCATATAAAATTTATCACTATTTTTTATTTAATCATTACATATATTTACATTATAATTATTCTGTCAATTTGTCTTTAACATGTTTTATATAGAATTTTTTATTACATACCAAACTTAGATAGACTATTTCAACTTGTAAGATATTATCACATGTTAACAAAAATACAAAGTGCACCACATTACATTCATAAGCAACATCAAACCACCGCAACTTTTATCAACCAAAGTTCATAACATTTATGTGCATTATTTGGGTTCTTGATTTGTTTACACAGCCGAGGACCTGAGCTTCGTTATCTTTACAAAGACTTTACCAAGACAAACGTAATTATAACCATCCTGCTCACACAATACATGAGAAAACTTTAACAATGTTCATTGTACTGTGTCAACTAACCATTTTTTTTCATTTCATGGAAAGGGCCAGATGTGCAGAAAATGCTGAAAATGCTTTCTACGCTACGCTACTTCATGAGAAGGAAAACGCTTGCTATGCTACTTCATGAGAGAAGAATGTGCAGGTTTAACCTACTAAATTAATCGAGTCTCAATGATAAATAACATATAAACTATAGTAGTATAATTCTATATATGAATATAATTTGGATAATATACTTAAGGTAAAAGTCCAATATTAATAAAATAGGGAAGTAGTTTTCTTATATGAATAATAATTCTACTGAAATATGCATAAATATACATTTAAAATTATTGGTTTATTTCTAGACATGTTATTATAATCAAAATTATTATTTAAAAACAAAAATATAAAATCTTAATGTAGTGGGAATAGAAAGTGTGAGAGATAACAACTAGTTAGTAATAATTATTTTTATAAGAAAGTATGAAATTGAATGTTATTTACATTTTATATTCATTAAATAATTAAAATGTAGTATTCCAAAATTAGTTTTTCAAAGTTCAATTTTCCAATGTATTTGTATTTTACCTATGCTGAATATTCCACTAATTCGAATTATTCAGACTTTCCATACATGAAAGGCTAATACGACGGAATTATGCTACTATGATATAAACATGTAATCATTAAACAATTAAATGTATTATTTAGCAACTAATAAGCAATTATACTATATTAAAGAATAATAATTTTGTTATGAGTAAGAGTAAGGAGTATTCAATAGCATAAAGGTTCTCCATAAAATTACGCATCGTAGCCCTAATTAAACATTCATTCATAATATCTCCTACTGAAGCCGTTAATAAATAGGCATAACAAACTATAATCCATTTATGGTTTTAAAATTCCAATGGATGGAACAATTAATTTTTCAACTTCAACATTCATTATTTATTCCCCATAAGTGCTAACATATATAGAAATAATTGCTCTCCTACAATGTTGTGAGGTGTATGATTCTCCCAATTGCCACATGCCTTGCAAGAGTATAAGGGAGATCAATGCATCAAACTATTTGTCAACTACTAGGTTCCATAAGGTGCATAGATTCACAACACTACTTAAATTTATCTATGCTCACAAGTTTTGTAACACATCTATAACATTTGCAAAGTGTGAAATTTCTCCAACATTACTTCTTTATCCTCTACCATCATTCCGAATAAGATCATATTGGATATTGATACATGGTTTGTCTTTGCATGAAAAGTATGTCCAAATAAATGGTAATATTACTATTATAGAGAATTGTAATCACTCTTTGACTTAGCCCCGCATTTGAACATAGTTCTATACGACAATTGGCCTTCTTACCAACTTGATTAGCTCCCATATGCTATGCCTTTGTAGTGGGACAAAGTGACAACAACTTGTTCTTTGCTCATTTAACTCACTTAATCAAATAGTAGAAACACATATATGCTAACACATTTCCTTTAATCTACATCCCCTTCTCAATCAAAATCCACATAAAGTTGTATATCCATTGAGTGTTGGTCCGTTGGAACATCACTATGATAACAAATATAATACTTCAAATTAACACATAAATACCTAAAAACGTTGTTCACTATAACCCAATGTGCAACTCTAGGATTAGGAATGGGTAATGTTTAGTTTAGCACAAACCATAGCATACATCAAACTACATTAGAATAAGGAACACATGCCATATTTCCCATGTCTATAAGTGTTGTAGAACACTAATCAACGGAAAGCTTAATTCCCATAGAAATTGGAACATTCAATGCTCTACAATTAACCATGCAAAATTGATACACCATAGATTTCACATGCTTACTATGGCTCAACCAAATATTAATGTTAGCTCTATATCTCCTTATCTCTATTTCTAAGATATATTTTGTAGGTTTGAATTCCTTCATGTTAAATTGTGTTGAAATTTCAAATCATGACTCAAATCCTTAATATTATCAAAAAAATAACATATCATGTACATACAAAGGGATAACAAGGAAATGACCACCATCGTGATTTTAATACAAATAGTGCAAAAAAATAAAAAGTTCGATACCACATTCCAGAAATTGTTTGAGGCCATATACATAACTTTTTAATTAGCAAGCCAATGATTATTTACTTTCTTCAAGGTAGTGCTATGGATGTCTTATATAAATATTCTCCTTCAAGTCACCATGTAGGAATGATGTTTTCACATCCAATTGTTCTATTTCTAAATCAAAGGTTATTGCTAAAGACAATAGAAATTTCTTAGATGTTAACTCAGTGATTGGGAAAAAATATTGCCAAGGTATAGATAATCTCATCCTAGGATTATCCTTTCACAACCAACCTCGTATTGTACTTTTCAACACTTCCATCTAAACCAACTTTCGTTTTGAAAACCCATTTACATCAAATGAGTTTTCGTCAATCAAGAAATGATACCAAGTCGCATGTATGATTTTTTTCCAAGTACAAGCATCTCCTCATACATAGCCAACCTATATGACTCCTTATCTTCCATTTTTGTTGTCTCTTTCAAAGTTCTAGTCTAATTGGTGTTTAAGGAAAAATAAAATATGCATATGGAATTTGATAGACCATAAATATACTTGCCTAGTTTCCTTCTTTACTTAGTGGACCTCCTTAAAGTTTGAGTTTGAGTTTGTTCCTCTTCTTCCAAATACTATGAGCCCTTCTCATCAAGTCCATCATGAAATTCTTGTTAATTTTTTTGTTCAAATGTCTTGGTCTTAGGTTGTAGTTGAACAAATTACCTCTTCTCATCCTCTTCTAGTTGCACCATATTGAGAAGATATTGAACTTATATATGAAAAAAAAATCAACAATATAAAACTTTCCCAACCATAGGATCCCACATCTTATTTGATGAAACTCCTTAGGCACATGAGCATATGCCTCATGACCAAAAAAATACAAAGACACTAAATTGAGGGCTTGTTACCTTCCTAGACCTCCATAAGGCTCTTATCAATAAGAGCTAATGTAGGAGACATGTTTATCAAGTAACATGTAGTAGAAACCACTTATACCTTTAACTTATTTTCTATGCCAACTCCACAAAGCATACTCCTAGAAATTTCTATCAACGTCTTGTTAATTAGTTATGTAACTCTATTCTGCTCAGGGTACACAGTGACTTGTTTATGTCTTTTAATTCCATTCTTCCTACAAAAAATTATCAAAATTTGTAGAAAAAAACACATTTTCATTATCATTGCTCAACACCTTAACCATCCTATCACCTCATTTTCTAAGAGAGATTTAAACACCTTAATCCAAGTAAGGACCTCATATTTAGTTATGATAAAATATACCCATGTCCTTCTAGGGTAATTATCAACGAATGACACATAATACAAAAACATACAAACTGAAGGAACTTTAGTAACATAAAATACATCATAATGAATTAAGTCCATTAACTCATAAGATTTGTGAGAACTAGAATAAAATTGAACATAGTTATCTTTTTTATTTATGCAACCCTTGAAAAAATCAAATTCAATAACACAATCATTCAATCCATCAACAATCTTTTTTCTTTTCAAGACTCATAGACCCCTTTCACCTATATGGCCCAATCGTTTTGTTAACACCCAAAATGACCCCCTAGGTTGTGGGAGAGGGCAATTTGGGGTAACCACTAACCAATCTTTAGCTTTTGCTACTGACCCAACAGAAACAGAGAGGGCTCTCTCTATAAACTCATAGAATACTGGAAATCATCAAGATTGTCGATAATGAAGAAAACACACCAGCATTCATCCTTCAAGATATTCAATTACAACAATACAGAAGATTAGATTTCTGTTGGAACAAAATGATTTAAATGTTGCTTGGATGAAACATATGAATCTCTATTTGGGCAATGGAGTCACATTTAAAAAAAACTCTGAAAATTCATTTACAAATGCGTTAACACAGGGGTGAGGTATTAAATAGCTCGTAGCCAAAGCAATTTTTATTGGTGAAACAAAAGAGAGAGAAATAATCCATTGATATAAGGCATACAATGATGAATCCCATATCAATTTTAGCGAAAAAGTAATGGTGAAATCCTTGGAAATAGATAAGCAAAGCATAATTTCTTTGAATTCCACTTAACTATCACACTGCACCAAGTATGAAAGAATGTTACAGACTGGAATTAACAATGAGAGATACACAATTCACATGGAAAAAGAAAGAACAGAATGCAAGATCAGTTACACAAGAATCCCTGAAAACATCAGCTCAGCTCTGCAATTTTTATTCAGAATATAGCTCAAATTGTCTTACAGAACAATACACAAAAATTATCATAAATGTTTTCAACACCTTATCATTCCATTACATTTCATATATAGATGCTGGGAGTCCTCTTGCTCGACTCATTTAAACCAAAAACAATTATATCGGAGTGACACCTCATTCAGGTTTATCTGCCACTATCACTAAAAAACAGAAACAGCTAGAATCGACCTAACTGTTTTCTTACAATCCATCGGTATTATTACTAAGTAATAGTTACTTCAAAGTAAAAAAGTAAAGATAGTAAAGTAATAGTTCCAGCTGGCTATTTTTATAGCCGCCTAAAAAATCATTACAAATTTTTCAAATAATAGGAAAGTTTTTAAGAAGTCTCTGATTCCAAACAAGCATCAACAACTATAAAAAGACAAATATGACTGAGGTAGATGGAGAACGTATAGCGATTTGCTATATTTTTCTATATTGGCTTATTGATCTGTAGGTGGGAGGTCATAATCCACCATCTCTTTCACCATAACTCGTATTTCAATGTGCTCAATATAGAAGAATGGAGGAAGCCTTTCACCAATGGCAATCAGTTTGTTAAAGATTTAAAAGTCCTCTTCGACCTTTTCCATCAAGGTTCTGCCTATAAGCAGCTGTTTCAAGCGTTTGAACTTCGTGTGATTCATCCTTATTTCCCACAGTAGGTTTTTATAAGCGTTGTGAGAGATTAGTTCCTTGTTATCATCCCAAAAAGAAGGTTACCATATTTCAACCAGCTTATCAAATTTCCCTTTGAACTCTGCCACTTGACTCTTCATCTCCTCAACTTTGGCCTCTACACTCTCAGCCTGGGCATATTTCCCTAAGATCCTTGGAGCCGCTGCAAGTGTAGTAATTCGGTTCCCAATATTTAACTTCATCCTTTCCTCTTCTGATAGACCATTCAGGAAAGTGATGGCATTTAGTGTAGTTTCCTTGGGTCTTCGGGATAAGGTATCCCTAGCAACTTCACAACATGTAATAACATCACTAATGGTCTTCTCCTTTATCCTTATAAACTCAAGGTAGGGTCTAAAGTTCTCAGCTTCCTTAACGATCTTGTCCCATACCAAGTGTTTACATCCTTGCAAAGCCGCCTGCTCGGTAACCTGATGAGTGAGTTTTTTATTGATCTCAATTAACTCTTTGTGTTTCTCTTGGATGACTTGGGCTTCTTCTTTATTTCTTTTATTCTCTTCTTCCAAGTTCTGAGCCCTTTCTTTCAGCTCCTTAATTTCCACATCTTTCAGGCTAATGTGAGACATAGCTTGCACAAGATTGTGAGTACTACTGCTTTCCCCACTTTAGTTCAAATTGGTAGGCTGCATGTCCAAATTGGACAAGTTAGTTTTCAAATCATCAAGCTATTTTTCTAAGATTTTTTTCCCTTTTTTCCATCTATCTTCCTTCTACGCAAATTTCAGCAACTCTGCTTTATATTCACTTATTTCTTTAGACTAGGCTTCTTTTTGTATCTTGAAGTCTATCGCTTCGGGAGCTTCGATCAACCAGATATTTGGAACTTTTTCCTTCTTTTGTAGTTTCAGAATCAGCTTGTCTTTTTCTTCCAACATCTTGCTCATGCTTTTACCTCCACCGTCACTTATGACTAGGTCAGATTGTACCTTTTTGACCTGCTGTTGAAGTTCTCGGTTTTCAGTTTTCTCTTGCTTTAATTGGTTTTCCAATTTTTTCACAGTAACCAGCAAGTTGTCACTTTTCAATGCTGCTTTCACAAAATCATCATATACAAGATCACTAACCTGCTTGTGAAACTGGATCTTATCTGGCATAGGTATTTTTTTCCAATTGATTTTTGTCTCGGTCACGCCCTCTTCCATCACTACTTCCAAGTTTAAGATGTTGTTATTCATCCCTCTGCTGGTCATCAAGGAAGTTTTGGTACTCGACAAACCTCTGGCTATAGGCATAGAGTCAAACAGTCTTTGGGATGAGACTCGTTTGTTTTGATCGTATTGTTTACATAGGTCAGCCTTGGACTGAAATTTATTACCAACATCTCCCTGTGCATATTACCGAAACTTATATTCTACAACCTGTATTTCAGGAGCCGAGGACTCCTCATTATTTTCTTCTCCACTATCCATTGGGACAGTCAATTCTTCCTGAGCTACTGTAACAACCAGCTCCTCATTAGTGGGGGAAGAAATTGACTCAACTTGAATATCTGCAACAATTATCTCATCTTCTACTTCCAATTTGGGCTGTTTGTCTCCATTACCTTTCTCAATATCCATGTCCCTAATTTCATCTAAGTCTCTTTTGTTGGGAATGTTATATCTCTTCACATGGTGGCTGCGTGTACAACACGATCCCCTCCCCATTTGTTGGGAATGTTATATCTCTTCATCTAAGTCTCTTTTTTCGCGATTTTGACCCATTGTACTCTATCTAATCTCGGTAAAATGGATTAGGGTTGTAACCTAATTTCGGGTAAACGAATTAGGGTTTTAGATGGTGTGGAATACCATATATTGTATTGTAAATGGTTGAATTAACATATAATGAAAAGGAGCAGTGCGGCTCTAATTTTTACTGGTTTTTTCCCGGTTAAGGGTTTCCAGGTGAAAATCTCTGTGTTATGTGTGTGCCATTGTGTATTTTCTGTTAATGCTTAAGAATCAATATAAGTTTGTACTTCACTGTTAAGGTTTAAAACTTACATTTTTTTCGGTCCACCTCCACGGTGTCTGACACTTGATCTAAATCCATTATTAAATTAGATAACATGAGATCTCCTCCCTGTGTCTCCACTACTTCCTCTTCCTTGGGTTCCCAACGCAACAAATTTCGCCCCTTCAACACCCCTTCTGGTTCTGTATGCTCAAAAGTGCTGAGGTTACATTCTTTCCTCCTTTTGGAGATATTGTGCAAGGGGTCATATTTGATGGCCACATCTTTCTTGAACCCTAGTGACTTCAATAACTCTTCCACCTCTGACAAAGCTTCTTTATTCTTCAAAATGACATGCCCTACCTTCCAAGGACATTTCACATTCGTGGTCTTCTTATGTTTTAAGAATTGCACTTCTTCCAGGGCCAATTTCTGTCTAATAAATTCAAGTGCAAAGATTTGCAATGTCAAAAAATCGGGTAGAACATAAGGCTCTTGCACAAAACTGTACAACCTAATGAATGTAGCTTCTTTCAACAAAAATCAGTCACTGACAGCTAGTTCGTCCTTCAACTGCATCATTGTTTCCATTTCAGGTAGCACTCTAGGCAATTATTCCCCAAAGATGATTTTATAAACAGGGGGCAAAACATAGTTCAAATAATTGAAAACATTGTCTACCAAAATATCTGTCTCAAGCAGTGAGGAGAAATGTGGGCTTTCGGCGCTGCTATACATAATCACTTTCATCAACTACGTTTGATATCTAAGAAACCTAGTACTCTGGAAATTTCTCAATTGTACATGTATCTTTTCCGCCAAAAATTCATCAAACCTCAAGGATGGGATGAGCCCACTTTCGGACCTATCTAGACTGATGCTAATCCTAAAAAGAAAACTTAATTGAACTTCGGTCACCCACAAATCAGTATCCAACCCTAGAAACTGAGCTGACAAAGAAAGAACCAACTGGAAATTTTCATCAAAAAGGCTGACATTTAGGGGGTAGGGTTCTTCAGAGATTTCAGATGTAGGTTTCAGACATGTGGCTAAGAAATCTTGATAGCTTTCGCGGTTGATTTGGCGATACAAGTAAACCACCGAATCTTCAGAAAAACTCTCCAACTCTTGGTACTAAGACTCTGGAATGAAAAAGGAATTCCTAACAGTTGAGGCATCTATATTGCAAATGACTCTGGACTTATGGGCGTCCATAATGATTCTTTGGGGTTCCGAATAATTATAAGAACACCATGTTACAAACTCGGGGAAAGAGAACACTTGGTCAAGGAAAAAGAAAATGAACGACGACCTAAAGACTCCATGTATATCCAGTCCCTGTTCATGCAAGGATTCCAACCTATTTTTAATTTCCGGAACTGGGAGCCGAATGAATGTATCAAATACATCGGCGTCCCTGTCCTCCAGGGTAACCTTAACCCTAGAAATGGTATAATCTTCCTCTTCCCACATCTTATAATGTAAAAGACTTATATTTTTAGAAGAATGGCTGTTACAGATCCTACTTGTCACCTTGGAAACTCTGCACGCACCCTGTCGAAGGTTCTGTCTCCTTCGTCGTCTGCCACACACCGAGAGACTTTCTGACTTCGACAGGCTTTGGAAACAAATGTCAACCTTCACGTCCATTCTTATATATATAATTGGGTTTCCATAACTTCTTCCCTCTTTGGTCCGCTGTCCTTTGATCTCAACCGTTGAATTCTCATGTGCTCATTTTCCATCATTGGATCTGAGTTTCCTTTTACCCACTAATTTGACAACCTATCCACTTCCACTGTCAGATCAGCTCTGCTAGTCTTCATCTGGGCCGTTAATCTCATTTGTATGCATCTACGGGGTAGCATCGCATGCACCCAAAAAGCTTCTCCTATATCACTCTTTCTCTACGCGACAAGTTATGGAGTTTACACCTGTCCGGTGGGACCCGGACCATCGCATCTACCTTGCCGCTATTCATCGTGCTACTTCTTGATGTGATGATGTATGAGGACCATCCACTTCTTCTTAGATGTTTATCTATGGTGAGTCCTCATACTCGACTTAGTTTTTAGATTTTAGTTTGCTGGTGGGGTCTCCCCTGTTACACCCTGTGCATTTCAGATTCCCACCAATCATTGATCTGGCTCTTCTTTCCACTCGAACCATAGATCTGTCGGAGACTTAGGCCCTTTCTGTGGTAAATAAAACCAAACCCTTATATCTCTAAAGGATAATATCCACCGTATATCCTTGCATCTATCCCTACCATCGCATGCGCCCAAGATGTCATTGCTTGTTGCTCCTTTCTTCTTGCGACACGCTCCTAATCCGACACTTGTCTGGCGGGACCCCGGCCCATCGCATCCACATATTTCCCTTTCTTCCTTGCAACTTGGCCATGTGGTGGTCTATTTAAAACTATAGATCTTGCTCCTGTTCTTGATCAACGGTGTCGATTTGTGCAACATTTAATCTTTCATAATTTTCCCGTGGACTATAGGTTTTAGGGTGTTCTCCTTTTGTGGGCGGCGGATGCTGGCTCCGCCCACTTGGGCGCCCAAAGGGCTGCTCCAGTGGGGCGGCCCTTTGGGCGCCCAAGTGGGCGGCCCTTTGGGCACCCAAGTGGACGGAGCCAACACCCGCCGCCCACTTTTGGGCGGGCGGGTGCTGGCTCTGCCCGCCTCTTTGGGGGGATTTTTGTTTTTTTTGTTTGTATTTTTAATTTTTGTTTTGTTTAATTTTTAAATTTTTGTTTTAAAGTTTGGTTTTGTTTAATTTTGATTTTGATTTTTTTTTTTTGTAAAGTTTAGTTTTTTTTTTTAATTTTTAATTTTTTTTGTAAAGTTTTTTTTTTAATTTATTTTTTGTAAAGTCTTTTTTTTTAATTTGTAAAGTCTAGTTTGTTTTTTGGTTTTTTTTTGGTAAAGTTTAGGTTTTATTTTTTATTTTTTAAGTTTAGGTTTTTATTTTAATTTTTTAATTTTTTAATTTTTTTAAGTTGGGTTTTAAATTGTTTTTAGTTAAAACGATGTGTGAGGGGTAATGGGGTAGTGGGTAGGGCATTAGGAAATGTAATTTTCGGGTGGCTAAGGTAGGGGGTAATGTAGGGGGCTAGGGCATTAGGAAATGTACTTTTTTTTAAAAATGTATATTAATGGTTGGTTGAGGGGTTAGGGTAGGATATGTAATTATTTTTTTAAATGTAATTTTAAAAAAAAATTATTAATAGTTTGTTAGGGGGTTAGGGTAGAAGGGACGCATTATAATTATTTTTTTAACTTTTGTAATAGTTTGTGGGGGGGTAGTGATAAGGTTAGGGTAGAAGGGGGCAATGTAATTTTAATAAATATTATCTTTTTAAATTTTAATAATAATTGGTTAGGTGGTTAAATATTATGAAAAATAATGTGAAATAGTATCATTTTTATACAAAATGACTAAAAATCTGTTAAAAATGGGTTTAAATGTCTTCTTTTTCTCGATTTGTTTACTATTTTTTCCATAAAAATATATTATCTATGATTAAATTTTAAAGATAAATTTCGAAAATCTATGTGTTTTTCATTATAGCTAGCTTCTAAATGTATGTTTTTTGTTAAATTTCTAAAAAACACACTTGAAAATAGAAGTTAAAAGAACTTTACAATAAAGATGTGTCAAAGGCCCAAAAAAATGCCTCAAAATGAAAATGTGTGATACTGGTATCAACCCTTTTTGAAACGGAGGTAAAAATAACTACTAAAATTAGGAGAGAGAAAAACGAGAACTGTGTCGAGTTCTCATTTCATAGTATAAGTGGTTATCTTAGTTAAAATGTCTATAGTTTCAAATTCTACCACAATGTCCTAATTAATCAATTAATAGAGACACATGGCGCAAAGGTAATTTCACCCATTTGGTTCTCATTTTTCACTATTTTTTTGTAGGATCAATCTTCTAAGACTAAATTTCTCTATGGAAGACCTTTTTTACTAGCTCATAGTTCAAATTTATGTATCATTTGAGATTTTTGTCGCGATTACTAATATTTTTGTTGAAGACCTAGTTCTGGCAAATTATGAAGTCATGATCCCAGAAGCTAACATTTAAGTCATTTTAAGCTCTTGTTTGGACTATTTAAACCTAAACAAGATCGCCGAGCAAACTTGACCTCTTCAAGCTCGTTAAATTAATTGAAGGCTCATCCACTCAGGTATAGAATTACCCCTTTTCCGGGCCTAGGTGGATAAATTACGGAAAAGGTATACTCTAGGTATACTTCTGTATGCACTAGAAGAGTTATTCTTCCTTTGTTTTATACTTTTTCGGGGGAGGAGACTAACTGTACAAAAAAGGACCTTTCGAAGCCTTTCTTTAGGGTTTTCAGGCTCTCTAAACCAAGGATAATTTTAGGGGCGAAATTTAGCCCATGGGCTATTTTTCCATGTTTTTTTCCAAAAGAAGATTCGTCAATTTGCATTTTTTGAAGCCCCATTTCGCCCAATTTTGATGGGGTAAACTTTTTTCACTCTAAAAATCGCCAAATTATTATATAAACTATATAAAATCCTTAGAAATTGAAATAATTTTATAAAAAAAATCGCCAAATATTTTATAGTTGACATTTTTAGAATTGGTAATATTTGCCAAGGTTTATACACTTTTAAATAAGTATGGGTCCTTAAAATTATCCCTGCTCTAAACATGAAAACACCAAGCGAGCATTCACCTACTCGGGCTCGATGTGAAATCCATGAGAGGGTAAATAGAGGATTGCTTAAGTTTTTCAACTCTATAAACAAGAAAACACCGCCGAGCACAGACCAATCCGGGCTCGATATAAAATCCACGGATAGGCATAAAGAGGATTGTTTAAGTTTTTCAGACTCTATAAACAGGAAAACACTGGCGAGCATTAATTTGCTTGGGCTCGATACTAAAATCCACGAGCAAATATATGGCGTTATTGTTTAAGTTTTACACACTCCTTGAAATTGAAAACACCGGCGAGCAGGAACAGATCTCAACTCGATATTAAAATTTAGAGATCGGTAGTATAGAGCAATATTCTATCTCTTCTTCAAACTCTGTAAACAATGAAGAAGGTCCTGAGTTTTCCTCCCATGGGCTTGTTAAACTTTTACATTGTTGGATCTATTGAGTTTTCATTCTTTCTTGGACTCATTAAAAAACCAAGAAAGGTAGTCTTCTATCTAAAAAGAATAAGGAATGGGAAAGATGTGTCATATCTTCAGTGTCAAGGCAGTTCAGTCAGTTCTATCCTTGAACATAGCACCTACTTGAGTCTATCATGTCAGTTGGGTTTAGTTTTCGACCTTAGGGTGAACCTTATCTCCGAGTTGTTTACTCCCCCTGTTGGTTATTCTTCCAACCATATGGAGGGTCTATTAATGTCTCCTACATTACAGGATTATATCATTTCCCCCATTATGTTGAAAACTGCCTAAGTCACTTTGTGTCATGCTCACTGTTTAAGAATATACCTTGTGCTGGCCATTCTGCAGTTTATCTTGACCTCATGTGTCGGCCATCCTAGTGTCAGTCTTGTTACATGTATTACTCCATATCATCTCATACCAGTTGAGTGTCCCTCGTGTTGGATGGAGGATTCCTTAAGGCCTCCCTTCCAATGGACTTCTTCCCATCGACATCAACTCATTTTGCTCTGGGAATGAAGTTTAGAGTTTTGGTTAGTACCTTGGAGATTGCAGTCACCAGTGGCAATTTTCCTCACTGTTGAATGATGAAAATACATCAATGTCTCTTATTCTATAGGATCCTCAAGTGTTCAACTCCAAGTCCACTTACTCACACTTGTTGGATCGTACTAGGTACCTTGGGCCCCATCATCATTATCGATGGAAGCCATCACGTTTGTTAATGGTATACATCAATGAGCAGTAATCAAATGATACCCCCCATGTTCGACTCTCACCTCATCTATTCACATGGTTATGGTTTGTACCTTGAGTTGTTTTGGATGAAGACCTTGGGATGTTGATGACATCACCTCATCATGTTATCACCCAAGTTGCGCAAGACTGAGCCTCACTCATATTTGGCTCTCCATGAGACATAGATCCAGTTTTTTGTTATGGCTATGATATCTCACTTTGACATGGATCCACACTTGTATTCCAAGTGGCCATGTTTTATATACATCTCCTTGTTATGTATCAGAGATCATATTTGTATCACACTACACATCTATATGATGTCAAGATTGTAATTGCTCGCTGACCTTGATCTTTGTTTCAGGTGTTCTTGTGATTTGCTTCCGCGGTTCCTTGCTCTTCCTCTGGCTTCGGACTATAATGTATTTCGTCCGTCGCTTCCCTCTGACCTAACACATCAGGGGGCATCTGTTATAGGTCAAATATGCACTTCTCCGTCCGTGATCACCTTGAGCTGTAGATCACACAAAAGGACAACTTCGATTGAAGAGCATGATGACCTTAGATGACACCTTGGCCTGATTCAAGCTGGAAAAACCCTAAAAAACATCATTTTGAGACATGGGCGCTACTCCTCTCAAGAAAACTGGCGTATGTACTCTACGGGTGATTCCATGAATATGGGTAACTCTTTTTGGCCAAATATGACGGTGAAAAATGGAAATTTTATCCATGTATTAAATTGAAGCCCTTGAAACTCATATTTGCCAAATGAATTTTGACATGCGGTTGAAAAGCAAAATGTAGAGAATTATGTTGGCTTTCCAATGATATTTTTTTCGAAATATTCCAATGTCATTTATCGTGTTGAATTTTCATTTAATGAAATGTGTGTACTTAAAAATTTGAAGAGCAATTAACAAGTAGTTTGTGTTCGTGCACGATAATTTAACGTCAAAGTAATAATTTTAAAAAATGAAATATGTGAACATGATTTAGACAGAATATTTCAGTCGCATTTTGCACACATGTGTGTTTGTGCACGAAATATTTTTATTGTTTACATAATTTGCAAAACTAAAAATACCCTTTTGAAGAGGATGCGTTTATCTAGGGCTTGTGTATTTTTTCAAATTTTTTGGATGTGTATTTTGAATGTTGTGAATTTATCTTTGAGCTCAATCGAAGTTGTCGGCGAGGTTTTTTAGGGCAAGTTTTAGTAGAAATTTAAAAACAAAAGACATATGAAGATAAAAATTTGTAAATTTTATATATCTGGATAGAGGATTCGTTGACGAATCCAATGGTATCAAGTCTGTTCATTAATGAGCATTTAATGACATGGTTTATCTATGTGGAAGGCAAACAAAAATTTCATTCTGCAGTGAAAAGGGCTCTCGGCCTGTTTTTTAAGCCGTCGATTGAAGGTTTTAACATACCTCGATCGAGGGTTTAACAACACCTTAATCAAGGGTTTAACAACATCTTGATCAAGGTATTTTAAAACCCTTGATCGAGGTATTTGCTTGATCGAGGGCCTAAAACAAGCCTTTTTATGTTTTTGAAAAGCTAGATCTAGCTTTTCAAAAGCTCAATCGAGCTTTTCAAAACCTAGATCAAGCTTTTCAAAAGCTAGATCGAGATTTTGAAAAGCTAGATCGAGCTTTTGAAAAGCTAGATCGAGGTCTTGTTTCAACCCTGGATCAAGGTTGTTTAAAACCCTCGATCGAGGTATTTTAGAGCCCTCGATTGAGCTTTTAAAACCCTCGATCGAGCTTGTAAAACCTCGACCGAGGGCTCTAAAAGACCTCGATTGAGGGTCCGAAAAACAATTTTTTCCCATTCTAACCACCAAAAATGGTGAACGATATTCGTGGATTCACCTCTACTCCAATGTACAATAGTAGCGTACACCTCCTTATGGGCGCTACTCCTCTTCAGCAGACTAGCACACAACATCTAAAAAGTGACAAACGCTAATATTTAATGCTGTAGTCATGCCCTAGGCGCTACTCCACTGTGAAATAGTAGCGCACACCTTAAAATATGATCAAAAAATAATTAATTCCATGAATGGGGATTAGTTGCAGTTGGTTTCCCAACTTCCCTAACTTCCCATGCAACTACCTTTCGACCTGAACTGCCTACCTTGTCCTATAAATACAAGGAGGATTGAAGAGAGGGGTTAGACATAGAGACATGTTATATATGAGAGCCATTGAGAGACTCTTCTATATGAGAGGCTTGTATTGAATGAGGTTATGTTGGAGGAATTCTTAAGTCAGAGAGGAGCAGGAGCCTAGGATCAGGTTGCATGAGCATGTTGCAAAGTCAGATATATTTTGTATCATTCACAGGTTTTTGACAATAAAAGGTTGAAGCATCTTTCCCGCCCCAAATCAATTGCTTATTGGATTATGTATTTGTTTGGTTCAATGTTGGTTAATGCTTGATGTTTGAATTACTTATCAATTCTATCATTATTATATTGGCCAAGATACGCTGAGAAAGGTCTTTGTGTTGCAGGTTTATCGAACGGGAGATTGGATTGAGGATCGAGCGCAAGATTGTATAAAAGATAGGATCGAACTTCGTTCAAAAGGTATGTCCTCAAGAACTATAATCTATTTCCATTGATAAACATCTCTATAATGCAATTAGTATGTTTACCTGTCACCCCCTTAAGTTGATAATGTCCATTTCCTCATTATAGGGTAGTATTTCCCACCAACAGAAGGGTTAGTGAAACCACTTTTCTTTTTTCTTCAAAGATCTGACATTGGTGACAAACAACAGTTTCTTTATATACATTTGAAAACATGGTGGGCCAAAAGAAACCAGCCCTCAGGATCTTGTTGACTGTCACCTTCGAAGAATGATGTCCACCACAGTCTCCCTTGTGAAATTTCTGCTTTGTGTGTTTAGGTTCTTCCTCAAGCAAGTACTTCAGCAGTACACCTCCAGGGTAGTTCCAATATAAGAATTGATTCATAATATAGTACTTCACAGCCTTTAGCTTCACGGCTCCTGCCCTGCTTTTGTTTAACCCTGGAGGATCTTGTAAGTTTTGTAACACATACACAACGTCAGCATACCAAGGGGATGTAGAGAATTCTGGCCTCACCTGCACTCCTACATCCAGCTGATCAGGCTGATCTTGTAAGAAGTTCAGTTGCAAAGAGTCATAGTTGGTATTGGTCATTAATTTTTCTAACCCTTGCCCTTTCACCAATTTGGTGGGATTTATCTCCAGGTTGTATTCCAGACAACAATCCATTTGGCTCTTCTTCCTTCTGGGTCTGCTTGGGTGAGGATACCCTTCACAAAACTGTTTGGGACATGAGCAATGATGTGCGAATGGAGGATGTAAACCCTGAAATATTTTAGTGACTTGACCAAGGAATCAACCTGCTTCTCTATAATATCATATTTCAATTCTGCATCTATCAGTACCCTGCTGAAAAAAGCAATCGATTGTTCAACGTTCTGGGCATTTATCTATAACAACACCCCTGCTACTGTGTGTTCCGAAGCATAAGAAAAAATAAAAAATTCCTTATAAAAATCTGGATTGGCTAATACCGGGGCTTCAGTGATAGCATTTTTAATCCCTTTGAAAGAATCTCTTGCTTCCTCAGTCCATTTTACCTGATTTTCCTTTCTTAACATATTGGTAATATTCATCATAATTTCTGCAAAGCTTGGAATGAACCTTCTAAAAACACCTACTTGTCTAATGAAAGACTGCACTTCCTTTTTGCTTCTCGGCTCTCCAACTTTCTGGATGGCACTAACTCTTTCAGGATCAATCTTGATACCTCCCTTGGAAATAATATGACCCAAGAGCTTAGCTTCTTCTAAAGCAAAATGTGATTTCTTAGGATTAAGGGAAATACTGTATTTCATACATTTCCAAAAAACTTGTTCCCAATGCTTTAGGTGCTCTTCATCATATCTTGAGTACACAGTTATGTCATCCATGTATACAACCACAAACTTATCCTTTTCTTCAGCGAATGCTATGTCCATTGCTCCCTGGAAGGTAGCTCATGCATTCATCATCCCTAAAGGCATCTTAGCATACATGAAAGTACCCCAAGGAGTGGTAAAAGCGGCCTTCTCTTGGTCTTCAGGACATACTTTGATTTGGTTGTATCTGGAGAACCCATCCATAGTAGAGATCATGTCTTCCCCTACTACCTTTTGTAAGATATGCTCCATTTTGGATAGGGGGTAATTATCCTTTAGTGAAGCCCTGTTCAGGTTCCTGAAATCTATGCAGATTCTAATTTCACCATTCTTCTTCCTTATAGGAACTAGATTTTCTATCCATTGGGAAAATCTCAGGGTAACAATGATTTTTGCATTAAACAATCTTCTAATCTCTTTTTCTATCACCGGCATCAGCTTAGGGTTTATCCTCCTGAACTTTTGCTTAAAAGGATTTTCTCCTAGTTTGATTGTAATAGAGTGTTGTATTATCGACGTGTCGTATTCCTTCAGTTCTTCATAACTCCATGCAAATGCAGCGGCATATTTCTTCATCAACTCTACATATCGCTTCTTCTTTTTAGCAGGTAGCTTCTTAGACAAGTTTACTATCTGAGGCTTTTCTTTAGTGTCCATGTTTTGTTCTTCTACTGCCTCTTTAGGGGGTTCTAACTTTTGGGATTTTTGCTACGTCATTTTGGTCAAAAAACCTCTCCAGGGGTATCAATCCATTGGGGATATAGTTACTTTTCAATTGAACAATATCCTTACAACCCAACATGTTTTTCCAATCTCTGCTTTCATCTTTTTCATCTGTTCATTTTTCTTGGTCTATCAGACCCTCCACGTTCTCATTTTCTGAATCAATATGGACATTAGCAAACTCATTAGACAATTCCAAAAACCTTTTGATTTGTAGATCATCATCAAATACCTGCCAGTATTTAGAATTGTCTAGAATAGATGGCCTATTCACTACTTCCACCTCATATTTCTCTTGAGAAAAAATAGGAGTTTTAAAACCACCGACAGTGGTGGCTAAAGACTCTGCCACTAAATTTTCAAACCTCGGAATCACCTAGATCTTTTGTTCGGTGAAAAATTTCCCAAACATATCCCAAACTTCATTTCTATAGGCTCTCATAGTGGGGTGTTTTTCATGATAACTGTCATTTACTTGATTGACCACCAATTCTGAATCTCAAAAAATGTGTATCCTTTTTGCTCCCAAATCCTTTAAAGCTCTTAGTCCCAAAAGTAGAGCTTCATACTCAGCCACATTATTAGTGCACTCAAAAGTTAACTTATATGATAGGGCTCTAGACTCTTGGTCAGGAGGTATGATTGAAACCCCTGCACTAGCACCATTTTTGCTCAGTGATCCATCAAAGTACATCTTCCATAGCCCTTCCTCGTTTTTATGTTTCTTTGAGGCCTCATACCTCGTGGAAAACTCTTTGTCTTCCTGGACCTCATGGAAAAATGGGGGCACAGGATTAGTATGTTGGCCGTCATGAAAGAAAATAGAGGAACCTATACCTATGTCTATAGCATACACTGGGTGATTTTTAGGCTTGCCATCACTTCTGACCACATAGGCCATTCTCTTTTCTCTATATAGATTTCTATTGCTTCCAAGAAGTGGTATAGTGGCATAAGATAAGTCCATTTGCATGGTTCCTTTCAACTTCTTTACCCAGGATCTTGATAACAACAACCCAAACTTAGCGGGAACTTTTGCCACTATTACATCCATCATAATGCTCTTCGCCGGAATTTGGGAAAGGGTCACTACTACATCTTTAATCAAACCCAAACATGGGACCTTCCTGGAATAAAAAGAATACAGGTCTTTATAGGGTCTCGTGACTTCTAACCCCAACTTATCCACCACTGATTTTGGCATCAGGTTGTGTGAAGCCCCAGAATCTATCAGCGAATTATGTAACAACTTACCATGGATATTCAAACTCAAATAGAAGGGAGGGACTTCTTCATCATTTGATTCTTCCAGCTTGGAACCGAAGATTATAGTGGGGTCGTCATCTGTTACTTCTAGTATGTACTGCATACCTTCTGCTTGTCCCTTTACCAGGTTAGTTATATCTTCCCTATATTCATTATTCCTCACCAACTCATTCGAGGGGATAGAGATCTTTACCTATGACAGTTCAGCTTTTAGACTGAATGTCGAAGCTGGCCTCACTACTTCAATGACCTCTGGTTTCCTATTCTTTTTAGAATGCTGCCCCTTATCTTCTGAGGCTTTCTTAGCAGTGACATCTGGCTGTTTTCCCTTTAGCTTCTCCATATTTTGCTGAGTCTTGGATAGCTGAACATGGGCAGACTTCCCTTCACTTATTGGTATCTCCCTGCTTCTTAACTTCATCTTTCTTTGGATATCATCTACAACATTCATGTAACCCATTTTGTACTACTCAGACTCAAATCCAACAACTTTACTAGCATTCTCCCCGTTGAAGAAGTCATGCTCTCTTTGGGTTAAATGTACTTCATGGTCTAGGGAGTCAAAGAGGTGGATTTGGTCTCCGGTATGTTCGTCAGGTCCTTCTTCATCCACCAAATTTTTAGGGAAGGGAGGCCTTATTTGGGGGTCTTCTTGATTTCTTGGATTTCTTGGAGGGGGTGGCCTTCTGAAGTGAGGGTTTCTTATTTAATTGTCGGGCTTCTCTCTAGCAAGAGGTTTACTTTCCATGGCTAGCCTATCCATTAGCTTATCCATGGTTTTCATCATAGTATCAATCTTGGCATCACTAGAAGAGGAGGAGGTAGAAGCTAGGGCTTCTTGCTTCTTTTTATCTACTTCTGTTTTGCCCTTCATTTTCCCTGAAGCCATCATGTTGGCTTCCACCTCCACGACATCCTTGAGCATAGTAGGTAGGGTGGCGGATTTCATCTCTCTTAAGGTGCATGAGAAATATCCGTCAAAAGCATCTGCGTAGTGGAGCTTTGCAGCGCCTACTAAGGGTTTTAGGTCATCTGGAATAGAATTATAGGATTTCATGAACCTAGCAGAAAACTCATTAAATAATTCAAAACATCCTTTCTTCATATGGTTATACTGGGATAGGACTAGTGCAGGTCTCCCTATCATTTCCCACCTCTCTAAGAACAATGTCTTAAAGGCTGCAAAATCATTAATAGAAGCATTTGGCAACATCCTGAACCATTTTTTGGGTTCCCCAAACAAACTCTGAGCAAACAACCTCATCTTAACATCATCATGGTCTAATTCCTCTAAATCAATAAAGTCTTCAAATTTGTCTACATGCTGCTTGGCAGAAAAACTTCCCTCTCCATCATAGGAAACGATTCTCTGGGCTTAGTTCTGCGGGAGATTGTGCAAGGCAGCTGGAAGGGACAATGGTGCAAATCTAGCAACCATGGGTCTAGGCGGATTTGGAGCTTAGGGATGAATATTCTGGGCGGGATTACTTGTAGAGATTGTGGTATGAGGCTGAGGGATCTGAGAACCAGATATGGATTTTTCTGCTTTGATAGTATCCCACAACTTAAGCCAGACAGGGTCTAACAAATAGGATTCAGGGGCATTCATACCTTCTTCACCTAGGCTTAGATAAGACTTAGATCCTAATCTTGGCAAGGGCTTTCCGATATCTATTTCTATAGCCAATTCTTGAAGAGCATGGATTTCTCCTTTGGACCCAATTCTTTTAATGCTAGAAAAAGTAGTTTTATCCTGTCCGATCTTACGTCTAAATAATATTTCTGGATTTTCCACACTTAACAGAATTTTGGAAACAGGATTACCTCTCGTATGGATCTTTCTCGATGCCAGGATGCCTTCCGCTTGAGCTTTCTTTCAGAAATGAACTTGGCTCACTAATCTTCCCCAGTGGAGGCTTTATTGAATGTGGATCTTCATGAGTGGAGTCGTTAGGGAAAAATTGCACAACCCTCTAGAATTTTGGAAATATCTGTTTTCCCATAGGGATCTCTTCTTTCTTTGAATATTTAGAATCCTTTGTCGTTTTTGCAGGGATAATAAAATAATCACGTTCCCTGGCAACGATGCCTATTTGTTAGCACCCAAAATGACCCCCTAGGTTATGGGAGAGGGAAAACTGGGGTAACGACTAACCAATCTTTAGCTTGTGCTACTGACCCAACACAAATAGAGAGGGCTCTCTCTATAAACTCACAAAATACTGGAAATCATCAAGATTGTCAATAATGAAGAAAATGCACCAGCATTCATCCTTCAAGATATTCAATTACAACAATACAGAAGATCATATTTCTGTTGGAACAAAATGATTTAAACATTGCTTAAATCCTTCCGCGGTTCCTTGCTCTTCCTCTGGCTTCGGACTATAATGTATTTCGTCCGTCGCTTCCCTCTCACCTAACACATCAGGGGGCATCTGTTATAGGTCAAATATGCACTTCTCCGTCCGTGATCACCTTGAGCTGTAGATCACACAAAAGGACAACTTCGATTGAAGAGCATGATGACCTTAGATGACACCTTGGCCTGATTCAAGCTGGAAAAACCCTAAAAAACAACATTTTGAGACATGGGCGCTACTCCTCTCAAGAAAACTGGCGTATGTACTCTACAGGTGATTCCATGAATATGGGTAACTCTTTTTGGCCAAATATGACGGTGAAAAATGGAAATTTTATCCATGTATTAAATTGAAGCCCTCGAAACTCATATTTGCCAAATGAATTTTGACATGCGGTTGAAAAGCAAAATGTAGAGAATTATGTTGGCTTTCCAATGATATTTTTTTCGAAATATTCCAATGTCATTTATCGTGTTGAATTTTCATTTAATGAAATGTGTGTACTTAAAAATTTGAAGAGCAATTAACAAGTAGTTTGTGTTCGTGCACGATAATTTAACGTCAAAGTAATAATTTTAAAAAATGAAATATGTGAACATGATTTAGACAGAATATTTCAGTCGCATTTTGCACACATGTGTGTTTGTGCATGAAATATTTTTATTGTTTACATAATTTTCAAAACTAAAAATACCCTTTTGAAGAGGATGCGTTTATCTAGGGCTTGTGTATTTTTTCAAATTTTTTGGATGTGTATTTTGAATGTTGTGAATTTATCTTTGAGCTCAATCGAAGTTGTCGGCGGGGTTTTTTAGGGCAAGTTTTAGTAGAAATTTAAAAACAAAAGACATATGAAGATAAAAATTTGTAAATTTTATATATCTGGATAGAGGATTCGTTGACGAATCCAATGGTATCAAGTCTGTTCATTAATGAGCATTTAATGACATGGTTTATCTATGTGGAAGGAAAACAAAAATTTCATTCTGCAGTGAAAAGGGCTCTCGGCCTGTTTTTTAAGCCCTCGATTGAAGGTTTTAACATACCTCGATCGAGGGTTTAACAACACCTTAATCAAGGGTTTAACAACATCTTGATCAAGGTATTTTAAAACCCTTGATCGAGGTATTTGCTTGATCGAGGGCCTAAAACAAGCCTTTTTATGTTTTTGAAAAGCTAGATCTAGCTTTTCAAAAGCTCAATCGAGCTTTTCAAAACCTAGATCAATCTTTTCGAAAGCTAGATCGAGATTTTGAAAAGCTAGATCGAGCTTTTGAAAAGCTAGATCGAGGTCTTGTTTCAAACCTGGATCAAGGTTGTTTAAAACCCTGGATCGAGGTATTTTAGAGCCCTCGATTGAGCTTTTAAAACCCTCGATCGAGCTTGTAAAACCTCGACCGAGGGCTCTAAAAGACCTCGATTGAGGGTCCGAAAAGCAATTTTTTCCCATTCCATCCACCAAAAATGGTGAACGATATTCGTGGATTCACCGCTACTCCAGTGTACAATAGTAGCGTACACCTCCTTATGGGCGCTACTCCTCTTCAGCAGACTAGCGCACAACATCTAAAAAGTGACAAACGCTAGTATTTAATGCTGTAGTCATGCCCTAGGCGCTACTTCACTGTGAAATAGTAGCGCACACCTTAAAATATGATCAAAAAATAATTAATTTCATTAATGGGGATTAGTTCCAGTTGGTTTCCCAACTTCCCTAACTTCCCATGCAACTACCTCTCGACCTGAACTGCCTACCTTGTCCTATAAATACAAGGAGGATTGAAGAGAGGGGTTAGACATAGAGACATGTTATATATGAGAGCCATTGAGAGACTCTTCTATATGAGAGGCTTGTATTGAATGAGGTTATGTTGGAGGAATTCTGAAGTCAGAGAGGAGCAGGAACCTAGGATCAGGTTGCATGAGCATGTTGCAAAGTCAGATATATTTTGTATCATTCACAGGTTTTTGACAATAAAAGGTTGAAGCATCTTTCCCGCCCCAAATCAATTGCTTATTGGATTATGTATTTGTTTGGTTCAATGTTGGTTAATGCTTGATGTTTGAATTACTTATCAATTCTATCATTATTATATTGGCCAAGATACGCTGAGAAAGGTCTTTGTGTTGCAGGTTTATCGAACGGGAGATTGGATTGAGGATCAAGCGCAAGATTGTATAAAAGATAGGATCGAACTTCGTTCAAAAGGTATGTCCTCAAGAACTATAATCTATTTCCATTGATAAACATCTCTATAATGCAATTAGTATGTTTACCTGTCACCCCCTTAAGTTGATAATGTCCATTTCCTCATTATAGGGTAGTATTTCCCACCAACAGAAGGGTTAGTGAAACCACTTTTCTTTTTTCTTCAAAGATCTGACATTGGTGACAAACAACAGTTTCTTTATATACATTTGAAAACATGGTGGGCCAAAAGAAACCAGCCCTCAGGATCTTGTTGACTGTCACCTTCGAAGAATGATGTCCACCACAGTCTCCCTTGTGAAATTTCTGCTTTGTGTGTTTAGGTTCTTCCTCAAGCAAGTACTTCAGCAATACACCTCCAGGGTAGTTCCAATATAAGAATTGATTCATAATATAGTACTTCACAGCCTTTAGCTTCACGGCTCCTGCCCTGCTTTTGTTTAACCTTGGAGGATCTTGTAAGTTTTGTAACACATACACAACGTCAGCATACCAAGGGGATGTAGATAATTCTGGCCTCACCTGCACTCCTACATCCAGCTGATCAGGCTGATCTTGTAAGAAGTTCAGTTGCAAAGAGTCATAGTTGGTATTGGTCATTAATTTTTCTAACCCTTGCCCTTTCACCAATTTGGTGGGATTTATCTCCAGGTTGTATTCCAGACAACAATCCATTTGGCTCTTCTTCCTTCTGGGTATGCTTGGGTGAGGATACCCTTCACAACACTGTTTGGGACATGAGAAATGATGTGCGAATGGAGGATGTAAACCCTGAAATATTTTAGTGACTTGACCAAGGAATCAACCTGCTTCTCTATAATATCATATTTCAATTCTGCATCTATCAGTACCCTGCTGAAAAAAGCAATCGACTGTTCAACGTTCTGGGCATTTCTCTATAACAACACCCCTGCTACTGTGTGTTCCGAAGCATAAGAAAAAATAAAAAATTCCTTATAAAAATCTGGATTGGCTAATACCGGGGCTTCAGTGATAGCATTTTTAATCCCTTTGAAAGAATCTCTTGCTTCCTCAGTCCATTTTACCTGATTTTCCTTTCTTAACATATTGGTAATATTCATCATAATTTCTGCAAAGCTTGGAATGAACCTTCTAAAAACACCTACTTGTCTAATGAAAGACTGCACTTCCTTTTTGTTTCTCGGCTCTCCAACTTTCTGGATGGCACTAACTCTTTCAGGATCAATCTTGATACCTCCCTTGGAAATAATATGACCCAAGAGCTTAGCTTCTTCTAAAGCAAAATGTGATTTCTTAGGATTAAGGGAAATACTGTATTTCATACATTTCCAAAAAACTTGTTCCCAATGCTTTAGGTGCTCTTCATCAGATCTTGAGTACACAGTTATGTCATCCATGTATACAACCACAAACTTATCCTTTTCTTCAGCGAATGCTATGTCCATTGCTCCCTGGAAGGTAGCTCATGCATTCATCAGCCCTAAAGGCATCTTAGCATACATGAAAGAACCCCAAGGAGTGGTAAAAGCGGCCTTCTCTTGGTCTTCAGGACATACTTTGATTTGGTTGTATCTGGAGAACCCATCCATAGTAGAGATCATGTCTGCCCCTACTACCTTTTGTAAGATATGCTCCATTTTGGATACGGGGTAATTATCCTTTAGTGAAGCCCTGTTCAGGTTCCTGAAATCTATGCAGATTCTAATTTCACCATTCTTCTTCCTTATAGGAACTAGATTTTCTATCCATTGGGAAAATCTCAGGGTAACAATGATTTTTGCATTAAACAATCTTCTAATCTCTTTTTCTATCACCGGCATCAGCTTAGGGTTTATCCTCCTGAACTTTTGCTTAAAAGGATTTTCTCCTAGTTTGATTGGAATAGAGTGTTGTATTATCGACGTGTCGTATTCCTTCAGTTCTTCATAACTCCATGCAAATGCAGCGGCATATTTCTTCATCAAATCTACATATCGCTTCTTCTTTTTAGCAGGTAGCTTCTTAGACAAGTTTACTATCTGAGGCTTTTCTTTAGTGTCCATGTTTTGTTCTTCTACTGCCTCTTTAGGGGGTTCTAACTTTGGGATTTTTGCTACGTCATTTTGGTGAAAAAACCTCTCCAGGGGTATCAATCCCTTGGGGATATAGTTACTTTTCAATTGAACAATATCCTTACAACCCAACATGTTTTTCCAATCTCTCCTTTCATCTTTTTCATCTGTTCATTTTTCTTGGTCTATCAGACCCTCCACGTTCTCATTTTCTGAGTCAATATGGACATTAGCAAACTCATTAGACAATTCCAAAAACCTTTTGATTTGTAGATCATCATCAAATACCTGCCAGTATTTAGAATTGTCTAGAATAGATGGCCTATTCACTACTTCCACCTCATATTTCTCTTGAGAAAAAATAGGAGTTTTAAAACCACCGACAGTGGTGGCTAAAGAGTCTGCCACTAGATTTTCAAACCTCGGAATCACCTAGATCTTTTGTTCGGTGAAAAATTTCCCAAACATATCCCAAACTTCATTTCTATAGGCTCTCATAGTGGGGTGTTTTTCATGATAACTGTCATTTACTTGATTGACCACAAATTCTGAATTCCAAAAATGTGTATCCTTTTTGCTCCCAAATCCTTTAAAGCTCTTAGTCCCAAAAGTAGAGCTTCATACTCAGCCACATTATTAGTGCACTCAAAAGTTAACTTATATGATAGGGCTCTGGACTCTTGGTCAGGAGGTATGATTGAAACCCCTGCACTAGCACCATTTTTGCTCAGTGATCCATCAAAGTACATCTTCCATAGCCCTTCCTCGTTTTTATGTTTCTTTGAGGCCTCATACCTCGCGGAAAACTCTTTGTCTTCCTGGACCTCATGGAAAAATGGGGGCACAGGATTAGTATGTGGGCCGTCATGAAAGAAAATAGAGGAACCTATACCTATGTCTATAGCATACACTGGGTGATTTTTAGGCTTGCCATCACTGCTGACCACATAGGCCATTCTCTTTTCTCTATATAGATTTCTATTGCTTCCAAAAAGTGGTATAGTGGCATAAGATAAGTCCATTTGCATGGTTCCTTTCAACTTTACCCAGGATCTTGATAACAACAACCCAAACTTAGCGGGAACTTTTGCCACTATTACATCCATCATAATGCTCTTCGCCGGAATTTGGGCAAGGGTCACTACTACATCTTTAATCAAACCCAAACATGGGACCTTCCTGGAATAAAAAGAATACAGGTCTTTATAGGGTCTCGTGACTTCTAACCCCAACTTATCCACCACTGATTTTGGCATCAGGTTGTGTGAAGCCCCAGAATCTATCAGGGAATTATGTAACAACTTACCATGGATATTCCAACTCAAATAGAAGGGAGGGACTTCTTCATCGTTTGATTCTTCCAGCTTGGAACCGAAGATTATAGTGGTGTCGTCATCTGTTACTTCTAGTATGTACTGCATACCTTCTGCTTGTCCCTTTACCAGGTTAGTTATATCTTCCCTATATTCATTATTCCTCAACAACTCATTCAAGGGGATAGAGATCTTTACCTATGACAGTTCAGCTTTTAGACTGAATGTCGAAGCTGGCCTCACTACTTCAATGACCTCTGGTTGCCTATTCTCTTTAGAATGCTGCCCCTTATCTTCTGAGGCTTTCTTAGCAGTGACATCTGGCTGTTTTCCCTTTAGCTTCTCCATATTTTGCTGATTCTTGGATAGCTGAACATTGGCAGACTTCCCTTCACTTATTGGTATCTCCCTGCTTCTTAACTTCATCTTTCTTTGGATATCATCTACAACATTCATGTAACCCATTTGGTACTACTCAGACTCAAATCCAACAACTTTACTAGCATTCTCCCCGTTGAAGAAGTCATGCTCTCTTTGGGTTAAATGTACTTCATGGTCTAGGGAGTCAAAGAGGTGGATTTGGTCTCCGGTAGGTTCGTCAGGTCCTTCTTCATCCACCAAATTTTTAGGGAAGGGAGGCCTTATTTGGGGGTCTTCTTGATTTCTTGGATTTCTTGGAGGGGGTGGCCTTTTGAAGTGAGGGTTTCTTATTTAATTGTCGGGCTTCTCTCTAGCAAGAGGTTTACTTTCCATGGCTAGCCTATCCATTAGCTTATCCATGGTTTTCATCATAGTATCAATCTTGGCATCACTAGAAGAGGAGGAGGTAGAAGCTAGGGCTTCTTGCTTCTTTTTATCTACTTCTGTTTTGCCCTTCATTTTCCCTGAAGCCATCATGTTGGCTTCCACCTCCACGACATCCTTGAGCATAGTAGGTAGGGTGGCGGATTTCATCTCTCTTAAGGTGCATGAGAAATATCCGTCAAAAGCATCTGCGTAGTGGAGCTTTGCAGCGCCTACTAAGGGTTTTAGGTCATCTGGAATAGAATTATAGGATTTCATGAACCTAGCAGAAAACTCATTAAATAATTCAAAACATCCTTTCTTCATATGGTTATACTGGGATAGGACTAGTGCAGGTCTCCCTATCATTTCCCACCTCTCTAAGAACAATGTCTTAAAGGCTGCAAAATCATTAATAGAAGCATTTGGCAACATCCTGAACCATTTTTTGGGTTCCCCAAACAAACTCTGAGCAAACAACCTCATCTTAACATCATCATGGTCTACTTCCTCTAAATCAATAAAGTCTTCAAATTTGTCTACATGCTGCTTGGCAGAAAAACTTCCCTCTCCATCATAGGAAACGATTCTCTGGGCTTAGTTCTGCGGGAGATTGTGCAAGGCAGCTAGAAGGGCCAATGGTGCAAATCTAGCAACCATGGGTCTAGGCGGATTTGGAGCTTAGGGATGAATATTCTGGGCGGGATTACTTGTAGAGATTGTGGTATGAGGATGAGGGATCTGAGAACCAGATATGGATTTTTCTGCTTTGATAGTATCCCACAACTTAAGCCAGACAGGGTCTAACAAATAGGATTCAGGGGCATTCATACCTTCTTCACCTAGGCTTAGATAAGACTCAGATCCTAATCTTGGCAAGGGCTTTCCGATATCTATTTCTATAGCCAATTCTTGAAGAGCATGGATTTCTCCTTTGGACCCAATTCTTTTAATGCTAGAAAAAGTAGTTTTATCCTGTCCGATCTTACGTCTAAATAATATTTCTGGATTTTCCACACTTAACAGAATTTTGGAAACAGGATTACCTCTCGTATGGATCTTTCTCGATGCCAGGATGCCTTCCGCTTGAGCTTTCTTTCAGAAATGAACTTGGCTCACTAATCTTCCCCAGTGGAGGCTTTATTGAATGTGGATCTTCATGAGTGGAGTCGTTAGGGAAAAATTGCACAACCCTCTAAAATTTTGGAAATATCTGTTTTCCCATAGGGATCTCTTCTTTCTTTGAATATTTAGAATCCTTTGTCGTTTTTGCAGGGATAATAAAAGATTCACGTTCCCTGGCAACGATGCCTATTTGTTAGCACCCAAAATGACCCCCTAGGTTATGGGAGAGGGAAAACTGGGGTAACGACTAACCAATCTTTAGCTTGTGCTACTGACCCAACACAAATAGAGAGGGCTCTCTCTATAAACTCACAAAATACTGGAAATCATCAAGATTGTCAATAATGAAGAAAATGCACCAGCATTCATCCTTCAAGATATTCAATTACAACAATACAGAAGATCATATTTCTGTTGGAACAAAATGATTTAAACATTGCTTGGATGAAACATATGAATCTCTATTTGGGCAATGGAGTCACATTTAAGCAAACTTTGAAAATTCATTTAGAAATGCTTCACAAATGCGTTAACACAGGGGTAAGGTAGTAAATAGCTTGTAGTCAAAGCGATTTTTATTGGTGAAACAGAAGAGAGAGAAACAATCCATTGATATAAGGCATACAATGATGAATCCTATATCAATTTTAGCAGAAAAGTAATGGTGAAATACTTGGAAAGAGATAAGTAGAGCATAATTTCTATGAATTCCACTTAACTATCACACTGCATCAAGTATGGAAGAATGTTATAGACTAGAATTAACAATGAGAGATACACAATTCACATGGAAAAGGAAAGAACAAACTACAAGACCAGTTACACAAGAATCCCTGAAAATATCAACTCAGCTCTGCAATTTTTATTCAGAATATAGCTCAAATTGTCTTACAGAACAATACACAAAAATTCTCATAAAAGTTTTCAACACCTTATCATTCCATTACATTGCATTGCATATATAGATGCTGGGAGTCATCTTGCTCGACTCATATAAACAAAAAACAGTTATATTGGAGTGACACCTCATTCAGGTTTATCTACTACTATCACTACCAAACAGAAACAGGTAGAACCGACGTAACTATTTTCTTACAATCCATCAGTATTATTACTAAGTAATACTTACTTCAAAGTAAAAATGTAAAGATAGCAAAGTAATAGTTCCAACTGGCTATTTACATAGCCGCCTCAAAAAATATTACAAATTTTTCAAATAATAGGAAAGTTTTTAAGAAGTCTCTGATTCCAAACAAGCATCAACAACTATAAAAAGACAAATATCACCGAGGCAGATGGAGAACGTATAGCGATTTGCTATATTTTTCTATATTGGCCCATTGATCTGCAGGTGGGAGGTCATAGTCCATCATCTCTTTCACCATAACTCGTATTTCAATGTGCTTAGTATAGAAGAACAAAGGAATCCTTTCACCAATGGCGATCAGTCTGTTCAAGATTTCAAAGTCCTCTTCAACCTTTTCCATCAAGGTTCTGCCTATAAGAAGTTGGTTCAAGCGTTTGAACTTCGTGTGATCCATCCTTATTTCCCACAGTAGGTTTTTATAAGCGTTGTGAGAGATTAGTTCCTGGTTATCATCCCATAATGAAGGTAACCCTATTTCAACTAGCTTATCAAACTACCCTATTTCAACTAGCTTACCTTCCTAGACCTCCATAAGGCTCTTATCAATAAGAGCTAATGTAGTTGACATGTTTATCAAGTAACATGTAGTAGAAACCACTTATACCTATAACTTATTTTCTATGCCAACTCCACAAAGCATACTCCTAGAAATTTCTATCAATGTCTTGTTAATTAGTTATGTAACTCCGTTCTGCTTAGGGTACATATTGACTTGTTTATGTCTTTTAATGCCATTCTTCCTGCAAAAAATTATCAAAATTTGTAGAAAAAAACACATTTTCATTATCGTTGCTCAACACCTTAACCATCCTATCACCTCATTTTCTAAGAGAGATTTAAACACCTTAATCCAAGTAAGGACCTCATACTTAGTTATGATAAAATATACCCATGTCCTTCTAGGGTAATTATCAATGAATGACACATAATACAAAGTCATACAAACTGGAGGAACTTTAGTAAGATAAAATACATCATAATGAATTAAGTCCATTAACTCACAAGATTTGTGAGAACTAGAATAAAATTGAACATAGTTATGCTTTTTATTCATGCAACCCTTGAAAAAATCAAATTTAATAACACAATCATTCAATCCATCAACAATCTTTTTTCTTTTCAAGACTCATAGACCCCTTTCACCTATATGGCCCAATCATTGTGTTAACACCCAAAATGACCCCCTAGGTTGTGGGAGAGGGAAAACTGGGGTAACCACTAACTAATCTTTAGCTTGTGCTACTAAACCAACACAAATAGAGAGGGCTCTCTCTATAAACTTACAGAATACTGGAAATCATCAAGATTGTCAATAATGAAGAAAACACACCAACATTCATCCTTCAAGATATTCAATTACAACAATACAGAAGATCATATTTCTGTTGGAACAGAATGATTTAAATGTTGCTTGGACGAAACATATGAATCTCTATTTGGGCCATGGAGTCACATTTAAACAAACTCTTAAAATTCATTTACAAATGCTTCTCAAATGCGTTAACACAGGGGCGAGGTAGTAAATAGCTCGTAGTCAAAGTGATTTTTATTGGTGAAACGGAAGAGAGAGAAATAATCCATTGAAATAAGGCATACAATGATGAATCCTATATCAATTTTAGCAGAAAAGTAATGGTGAAATCCTTGGAAAGAGATAAGCAGAGCATAATTTCTTTGAATTCCACTTAACTATCACACTGCACCAAGTATGAAAGAATGTTATAGACTGGAATTAACAATGAGAGATACACAATTCACATGGAAAAAGAAAGAACAGACTACAAGACCAGTTACACAAGAATCCCTAAAAACATCACCTCAGCTCTGCAATTAATATTCATAATATAACTCAAATTGTCTTCCAGAACAATACACAAAAATTCTCATAAAAGTTTTCAACACCTTATCATTCCATTACATTGCATTGCATATATAGATGCTGGGAGTCCTCTTGCTCGACTCATCTAAACCAAAAATAGTTATATCGGAGTGACACCTCATTCAGGTTTATCCGCCACTATCACTACAAAATAGAAATAGGTAGAACTGGCCTAACTGTTTTCTTTCAATCCATCGGTATTATTACTAAGTAATAGTTACTTCAAAGTAAAAAAGTAAAGATAGTAAAGTAATAGTTCCAGCTGGCTATTTATATAGGATAAAAAAATATTACAAATTTTTCAAATAATAGGAAAGTTTTTAAGAAGTCTTTGATTCCAAACAAGCATCAACAACTATAAAAAGACAAATATCACAGAGGCCGATGGAGAACGTATAGCGATTTGCTATATTTTTATATATTGGCCCATTGTTCTGCAGGTGGGAGGTCATAGTCCAGCATCTCTTTCACCATAACTTGTATTTCAATGTGCTCAGTATAGAAGAATGGAGGAAGCCTTTCACCAATGGCGATCAGTCTGTTCAAGATTTCAAAGTCCTCTTCGACCTTTTCCATCAAGGTTCTGCCTATAAGCAACTGTTTCAAGCGTTTGAACTTCATGTGATCCATCCTTATTGCCCACAGTAGGTTTTTATAAGCATTATGAGATATTAGTTCCTGGTTATCATCCCAGAAATAAGGTAACCCTTTTTCAACCAGCTTATCAAACTGCCATTTGAACTCTGGCACTTGACTCTTCATCTCCTCGACTTTGGCCTCTACACTCTCAACCTGGGAATATTTCCCCAAGATCCTTCGAGCCGCTGCAAGTGTAGTAATCCGGTTCCCAATATTTAACTTCATCCTTTCCTCTTCTGATATACCATTCAGGAAAGTGATGGCATTTAGTGCAGTTTCCTTAGGTCTTCGGGCTACGGTCTCCCTAGCAACTTCACAACCTGTAATAACATCACTAATGGTCTTCTCCTTTATCCTTATAAAATCAAGGTAGGGTCTAAAGTTCTCAGCTTCCTTAATGATCATGTCCCATACCAAGTGTTTACATCCTTCCAAAGCCGCCTTCCCGGTAACCTGATGAGTGAGTTTTTTATTGATCTCAATTAACTCTTTGTGTTTCTCTTGGAGGACTTGGGCTTCTTCTTCCTTTCTTTTATTCTCTTCTTCTAACTTCTAAGCCCTTTCTTTCAGCTCGTTAATTTGCACATCTTTTAGGCTAATGTGAGACATAGCCTGCGCAAGACTATGAGTACTACTGCTTTCCCCACTTTGGTTCAAATTGGTAGGCCGCATGTCCAAATTGGAAAAGTTAGTTTTCAAATCATCAAGCTGTTTTTCTAAGCTTATTTTCCCTTTTTTCCATCTATCGTCCTTCTCCACAAATTTCAGCAACTCTGCGTTACATTCACTTATTTCTTTAGACAAGGATTCTTTTTGTATCTCGAAGTCTGTTGCTTCGGAAGCTTCGATTAGCCGGATATTTGGAACTTCTTCCTTCTTCTATAGTTTTAGAATCAGCTTGTCTTTTTCTGCCAACATCTTGCTCATGCTTTTACCTCTACCGTCACTTATGACTAGGTCAGATTGTACCTTTCTGACCTGCTGTTGAAGTGCTTGGTTTTCACTTTTCTCTTGCTTTAATTGGTTTTCCAATTTTTTCACAGTAACCAGCAAGTTGTCGCTTTTCAATGCTGCTTTCACAAAATCATCATATACAAGATCACTAACCTGCTTGTGAAACTGGATCTTATCTGGCATAGGTATTTTTTTCCAATTGATTTTTGTCTCGGTTACTCCCTCTTCCATCACTACTGCCAAGTTTAAGATGTTTTCATTCATACCTCTGCTGGTCATCAAGGAAGTTTTGGTATTCGACAAACCTCTGGCTATAGGCATAGAGTCAAATAGTCTCTAGGATGAGACTCATTTGTTTTGATCATATTGTTTATAGAGGTTGGCCTTGGACCGAAATTTATTACCAACATCTCCCTCCTTAACATCTTGAAACTTATATTCTACAACCTGGATTTCAGGAGCTGAGGACTCCTCATTATTTGCTTCTCCACTATCCATTGGGACAGTCAATTCTTCCTGAGCTGTTGTAACAACCAGCTCCTCTTTAGTGGGGGAAGAAATTGACTCGGCTTGAATATCTGCAACAATTAACTCATCTTCTACTTCCAATTTGGGTCGTTTGTCTCTATTACCTTCCTTAGTATCCATGTCCTTGAATTCATCTAAGTCTCTTTTCCGACCCACCTCCACGGTGTTCGACACTTGATCTAAATCCATTATTAAATCAGATAACATGAGATCTCCTCCCTGTGTCTCCACTACTTCCTTCGCCTCGGGTTCCCAACGCAACAAATTTTGCCCCTTTAGTACCCCTTTTGGTTCTGTATGCTCAAAAACGTTGAGGTTACATTCTTTCCTCCTTTTGGAGATATTGTGCAAGGGGTCGTATTTGATGGCCACATCTTTCTTGAACTCTAGCGACTTCAATAACTCTTCCACCTCTAACAAAGATTCTTTATTCTTCACAATGAAAGGCCCTACCTTCCAAGGACATTTCACATCCGTGGTATTCTTATGTTTTAAGAATTTCACTTCTTCCAGGGCCAATTTCTATCTGATAAATTCAAGTGCAAAGATCCGCAATGTCAGAAAAGCGGGTAGAACATAAGGCTCCCGCACAAAACCGTACAACCTAATGACTGTAGCTTCTTTCAACAAAAACCAATCACCGACAACCAGTTCGTCCTTCAACTGCGTCATTGTTTTCATTTCAGGTAGCACTCTAGGCAATTCTTCCCGAAAAATGATTTTATAAACATGGGGCAAAACATAGTTCAAATAATTGAAAACATTGCCTACCAAAATATCTGTCTCAAGCAGTGAGGAGAAATGTGGGCGTCAAATGACTTTGGATTTATGGGTGTCCATAATGACTCTTTGGGGTTCCAAATAATTAGAAGAACACCATGTTACAAACTCAGGGAAAGAGAACACTTGGTCAAGGAAAAAGAAAATGAATGACGACCTAAAGACTCCATGTATATCCAGTCCCTGTTCATGCAAGGCTTCCAGCCTCTTTTTAATTTCCAGAACTGGGAGCTGAATGCATGCATCAAATACATCAGAGTCCCTATACTCCAGGGAAACCTTAACCCTAGAACTGGTAGAAGCTTCCTCTTCCCCCATCTTATACTATAAAAGACTTAGATTTTTAGAAGAATGGCGGTTACAGATCCTACCTATCACCTTGGAAGCTCTGCACGCACCCTGTCGAAGGCTCTGTCACCTTCGTCATCTTCCACACGCCGAGAGACTTTCTGACTTTGACAAGCTTTGGAAACAAATATCAACCTTCATGGGCATTCTTATATATATAATCGGGTTTCCATAATTTCTGCCCTCTTTGGTCCGCTTTCCTTTGATCTCAACCGTTGAATTCTCATGTGCTCATTTTTCGTCATCAGATCTAAGTTTCCTTTTACCCATTGATTTGACAACCTATCCATTTCCACCGTCAGATCAGCTCCGCTAGTCTTCATCTAGGCCGTTAATCTCATTTGTATGCATCTATGGGGTAGCATCGCATGCACCCAAAAAGCTTCTCCTATATCACTCTTTCTCTATGCGACAGTTGTGGAGCTAACACCTGTCTGGTGGGACCTGGACCATCGCATCTACCCTACCGTTATTCGTCGTGCTACTTCTTGATGCGACGATGTATGAGGACCATCCACTTCTTCTCAGACATGTATCTATGGTGAGTCCTCATAATTGACTTAGTTTTTACATTTTAGTCTACTAGTGGGGTGTCCTTTGTTATACCCTGTGTGTTTCAGACTCCCACCAGCCATTGATCTGGCTCTTCTTTCCACCCGAACCATAGATCTGTCAGAGACTTAGGCCCTTTCTGTGGTAAATGAACCCGAACCCTTAGATCTTGAAAGGATAATCTCCATTGTATATCCTAGCATCTGTCCCTACCATCGCATGCGTCGAATATGGCATTGCTTACTGCTCCTTTCTTCTTGTGACACGCTCCTAAGCCAACACCTGTCTGGCGAGACCCAGCCCATCGCATCCACATATTTCCCTTTCTTCCTCGCAACTTGGCCATGCGACGATCTATTTAAAACCGTAGATCTTGCTCCCGCTCTTGATCAACGGTGTTAATCTGTGCGACATTTAATCTTTCATAATTTTCCCGCGGACTATAGGTTTTAGGGTGTTCTCCTTTTGTCTTAAGTCATTGTTTTTCCCTATTAATACTTATCCCTTTACATTAGCCCATTTTATTGCTCTGGACCCCTTCTAGATCATTCTTTCTCATGTCTAAGCACCTGGCCATCGAGGATGGAGATCACTTCCAGCTTTTCCTCATGTAGTTGTATGACCTTCCACCTTTCACATACAGGTTTTTATGCTGCAAAATAGCAAAAAATATATAGGTGCTAACATGTTGGTTCCATAACAATGTCTTCTCTGCATGTAATTTGATGTCTAAAGCAAGACTTCATTTAGGTACCCAATAAGCATGACCATCACAACTATATACATGTTATGATTTTGAAGGTATAGAATTTACATATCTATTTGTTGCAAGAATTGAAGAATTGTTGTATTGAATGGTGGACACATCCAAATGGAGTATAGTGCCCACACATACAAGTGAGCACCATAGACCCTTAAACCATCTTACACATTTTTTTAAAGAAAATAACCTACACATTAGCGAGTTTGGCTCCAAATATTTTAATCTACAAGTAACTCAGGAATCCATCCTTAGCTTCCATGAATCAAAATTACTACTATTGAATTACTTCATTTCTAATCTATATTTGCCTGCCATTTTTTTGCAACAAGATTTTCCTCCACACAAGCTCCCACTCAAACTAAGATTAAATAAAAAAATGTGTCCCTAACATGTTTGATATGAGGTGATAGGCTTTGATACCAAATTAAAGGTTCTGATATCTAATGAAATGATGTAGAAATGTGAAATATTCTTCTTACACTAATCTAGGAGAGAAAAACTAAATAAACATAATTGCAATAATAAACAACACATAAACTTACAACTATTAAACAACACGAGAAAATGTGCAGAAAACTAAATAAGTATGGTTTCTTTAATAAATAACACATCAACATACAACTATCAAACAACGCAATTTCTCTACGAAACCTTCTCAACGAAAAAAAACCCACATTCCTAGGCACACTTAATGTTGATTTAGCAACTAAGAAATGACTATGATACACTAAAAAGCCTCTATGCTCAACATGAGTATTCAATACCATAAAACTTTTGGAGAAATTTCGATACCATGACAATAAGTTCAAAGCTGATTCACAATACCTTCAATCCAAGAATTCAATAAATAAGCATAGAAAAGCCACAAATCATTTACAACTTAACAATTCTTAAAAATCATCAACAATTAATTAAACAATTATTATTGTTAAACATTCAATTAAACAATTATTATTGTTAAACATTCAATACTTAGTATTCCTCAATATTTATTCCCTTTTATTGCAGAGCATTTAATCCCTATCTCTCCTTAGCATTTCCTATCCAAACAGTTACTTCAATCCTTAGCAATTCATTCTTTGGTTTATGACTTTATCTATCGCCATTTCTTCCACCCTTCTATGCTCTTTTTTGATATCTATTATGCTGCACAGAAATCTCAAACAGTTTGAAATGTTCTTTTTCCCTTATCATCCTTTCTCTTTTGTTTTCTCACGATGTGTTCATCTTGTATTAGACATAATGTTTTTGAGTGACCCATCCTTTGGGCTTAGCTATTCTCTTTCTTCATTGGACGAATCTTGAACATATTTTTTTCTTAATCAGAAATGCCAAAGCCTTCGGGAAGAGATGTGATATGCATCCAATCTACTAATAACATAACATATAATCTATCTTGGTATCAATATTAAAATTAATCATCCACTATGAAGGCATATTAACTTTGTACGTCTTTTGTAACCATCATAACTTATACGGATTCAAAACTTACAAGATTCCAATTTGAGCCTCTTTCCCCACCATGCACTTTACCTTATCGTTCTTTCTATAGCTTCCTCTTCTCTTTTATGATCTTTCTCATCATGTCTAATTGCAATGGTTTAGTTATCACTCTTATATGTAATATTTCGATTATTGATTAACAAAAATTGTACATATTTTAACACATCCACTTAATTTGAAACAATGTCTCATCTTCTTACATTATCTCATTACCTATAATGATGATTTGAATGATGATTATAAATTACCTTTTATAAGTTAAACATAATAAGAAAATTATTTTAAAGTATACAATTCAAATGTATCACTCTTTTTATTAAAAATTTGTTGTATAATTTTTATTTATATAATTTATGTTATCTAGTAAAAGTAAAATGATAGAATGTATATCTTTGTAGATTTTGTACACCTATGTATATATGGGGTCCCTTGTCCCACAAACAAAGGGGTCTCATACACCAAATTAGTGTCTTCCTTCGCGGTGACCTTAAAAATAGATTATTATTATTATTATAAATGTATATTTTTATTAGTGGTCTTTGGCATAGTAATTGTTGAGTAGTTTCTTAGGTAATTAGATCTGCCCAAAAGAACAATGGTATGGTCAAATAAAGAATATGAGTGAGGCAAATTGCATTGAAATATTGTATTGTAAGCTTTTAATATGTGAATGAACATATGGACTATTAAATTTGAAATAGTTTTTGCATATATTGAATTAATATAGACTGGGAGAAGGCCAAGAATGTTACATAGAGCGTTAAGTATCAAATATATCAAGAACACATTTCTATTAAGTAGTAGCAAAGGGAAGCAAAAACAAGCGTGGGCTACTTTGCAATGCTAAGCTAAGCTTTTATGTTTATGTTGTGAAGGCATATTGTAATAATTCAGTTTTTTCACATAATAAATATTTGATCCATTAATTGATAATGACAATGACAATCAAACTATTAGGAGTTTTAAGAGTTTGAGATTGTGGAGATGAGATTTAGAATACGCTAATTAATAATTATAATGACAAGTAGACTATTAGGAATATGATATTAGGAATATGAGGTTGTGGAGATGTAATTTATAATATATTGAATTTGATATATACAGTTAATTTATTTTTATACTAAACAATTTAAATTATTTGTTTATTATTTTTATGTTTTTAAATCATAGATCATATGAGAGTATTGGGTTTCCAATTGCATTAAGTTAATAAAGAGATGGCTACATCTCAATATAAAAAAATTATAATCATTCATAAATGATATAATTTTTTACAAATTTTAGTTTCATTTTTATTTATAATTTAATTAATTATAATATATCAAAACTTTGAAATATATTTATTTGAAAATTTTAAATATATATATATATATATATATATATAATTTAAAACTTTAAAATATAATAATTTCAAATATATGAATAGATATAATTTTACCAACTTTGTCTAGATATTTAGAAACACATAATTTTATCTATGAACAAAATGGATCAAGCTACTATTCATAACAATAAGTTTACTCTACCTTAATCTTTGTTTCTATTTTGTATGAAATTGGATGCTAGCATTATTAACATATTATATAATTTTTATTTACAATATTTAATGTTTGTTTTGTCATTACTTTTATTGGTTGCAGATAATGTAATATTTAAGGTAGATAAGTATTAATTTGGTATTTAGTCTTTATTATTATTTTACGATAAAATAATATAAAGATATATAATAATATTATTATAATAGTGGATGTGAGTATTCAAATTATTATTAAATTTTTAATATTCATTTTATTAATGTTAAATTTTTAAATTTATTATTTTTAATTATATTATAAAATATTATTTTATTAATTAAAAATATTGAAATGATAACTTTTATGTAATTTTGGTAATTAAATAAAAAATTTAAAAAATAATTATAATATTAAATTTGATGTTCTAATTCAATTTCAAAATTAATCCATATTGAATTGATTATAACTTTAGATCTATTCATTATATTTTAAATTGAAAATGTAAAAACTTCAAATATTCTTCAAAGTAGAGAAACTTATTAAATATATTTATAAACATAATTATACATTAATAAGAATAATAAGTATCTTAAAATTAAATAATTAAAAACCATATCATTATTGATGAATATGTTGTAACGATAAGATTCATGAGGTTATTGGTTGTTATATATATATATAAGTAAGTGAGAAAGTAGTAACTTTTGTGTTTTCATTTTAACATATTATAATAAGTAAGAAAATAACTATGTTTGGAGTGGAAAGTGAACACATTTCATTCTTAGTAAAGTGAAGGTGTGTTTTTATGTTTGGGTGGTATCTTTCTATTTTCAGAGATAAATATTTTTCGAGCATCTAAGGTTTTTTATTATTGATTTTTTATTTACTTGATAAGATGAATCCAAATTATTTAAAGACTTAGTTTAAATTAGTGATTTTTTCTTATGACATATTACAATCTTTAGCGAAATATTAATTGTAATGAAGATTTAGAAAAAAAAAATTCTTGACTAGAAAGTCTAATTATTATAGATATACTTATTGAAATATGGTGAAAAAAATAAAATATAGGAAATGAAATTATTTTCTAGAATATATAACTTTTATTTATAAAAATTTGATATAATTTATAAAAATTCATGTTTTAATAGTGATATGATAATTTTCTCCAAAATATAATGCATATATTAAAATTAAGGTGCTAATTTAGTATGCAAATGACATAATTTATTGAAACAAAATTAGTATATAATTTTATAAATTAATAAAGTTAATTAAGTGATCAGTGTTAACATGTTTTAACATAAAAAAAAATTTGGTATGAGGTAGGTGTTTGTACTTTGCATCATATATTTTGTCTTCATGCACTAAAATGTTATGTCACAAATAAACAAATTATGTATTTTACAATTTATGATATATGCATAAATTAAGAAAATAGAAAACAATCAATATATGAATCTAAAACCTAACTAGCCCACTCATATAACACATAAACAAAGGTAGTGTTATCCAATTTTTTGAATTTGCATGAAGGAAGAAGCAGAGTTATTGCATAAATTCATAATTATGTAAGACATGAACCTTTCCTTGAACATTTGGACCTATTTTATTAGCTATGTTTTAAAAGTAAGTATTTAGCATTAGGACCTATTTTCCTCTCTTGTAGGCACATTTCCTTTGTGAAAAAACACCTAACGGAACCCATAAGATTATAAGAAGAATGATCAAGTCGATAAACCATTGATTATTTCATGGTCATGAAATTAGATTACAACTAGGGGAGCCCCTCTTCCATGAGTCCATGGCTAAAATCTTGTTTTTTTAAATGATTTATACAACTAGGATATCATTGAATACTTGAGACAATGCAATTTTTTGCATTAAAGGGTCAAAATAAGAAAATTCTACCTTGAGAGTGTATGGATAGTGTGTTCACATTGACCTTTCCCAAACATGCTTGTGGGAGCTTTTCACTCTCAATTCTACTACTATAATTTTCTATGCACCCAAGACAATGTTTCGAAGTGTACTTGAATGGCTTCAAGAGGTTGGTTGAAACTCGCCTTGAAACAATAAAAGTGACTCAGATCGACAAACCCTCAATTCTATTGGACTAGTGGCATTGGATTGCACTAAGGGGGAACCCCCTCCCATGATACCATTCCCTAGGCCTTTTCTTATTTCATGATTTCCAAAACTAAAATTGTGTTCATTAGGAGACAATGCAACTTTTTGCATTGAAGGGCCAAAATTGAAAAAAAATACTTGTAGAGCATGTTGATAGTGTTCTCATATCATATTGGGCCCACACATGGTTATAGGATCTTATGAGACTCAATTTTTCCACTTATATTGGTTTGTATTCCTTGGGACCAATTCTTCAAGTGTCCTTGAGAAGCTTGACCTAAACACAATCAAGGGCACAAAATGGAAACCAACAATCAAAGAGAAGTGCCATTAGTTGTAGCACATCAATTTCAATGGGGCCATCCTCCTTGTGTTGTCAACAAGGTTGAATACAACACCTCTCGTGTTTTTACCCATGGATCCAAATGATTGTGTTATCATATCATTTTGTTTTTTTTATCATATCATCTTAGGATTGTAATGCAACTTGTAGAAATGGTATCATAATATTTAATTTACACAAAAAATCACTAGGGACCCTTAACCCTTGTACCCTAAGAAACCCTTGTACCCTAAGATTTGAGAATTGCTAACATTCTAGGAGAGGATGGACAATGTGAGAACTCGTTACACTCAGTTTTATTAAATGTAGGACTCTAAACCTCAATAAGATCAACTTCATTTGACTCATGTGCCATGGAATAAGGTGCCCCCTAGCTAGTCTACTTCATACTAAATCCATGGTGCATTATATATTTTCAAGGACAATTTTATGCAAGAAGACTCCATGCACCATATAGTGTCTTCTTGGTTGAAGAGATATCTAATACTCCCAATACTTTTGAATTATTTTGATTAAGTATTTTTTATTTGAGAAATATTATCCAACATTTATTTTGTAAGAGTTATAAAACTCCGTGAGGTAAAATACTCACATTCATGTCAGTAAATATTATGAACAAGAAATATTATTTTACTATTAATAAAATCTAGACACTTGGAGCCACGAGTTGAAAGAGGGGACACCATCATGAGACAATGAACAAGTGGAAAGCAAGGAAGATATTTGATATCAATCAAATCCAAGTCAAAATTTCAGCAAACCGAACAGATCCACATTTATAGGAATCAAGAGATCAACTTGAGATTTGATTGAGATGGCACAAGAACTGGGAAATCTATCTATCTATATATATATATATATATATATGAGTGCACTAAGGAGACACAGGATGTTGTGTAGTGTATAGAGAGAAATTGTTGCTATGTTGAGGGAAAGTTGTTGAGTACTCTTTGAAAGGACTCTTGGAAAGAGTCCGCGTTCAGATATTGCTTAAGTTCATTTGTCTATGATGGTGGTCCAGTTCGAGGGTGAAGTTGGACAAGTAGTATGGTTGTCCTGTTTTACGGTTGAGAGGAACTGGAAAGCTCCAAATTTGTTTCCCTTCTAAATTTTCAAGTAAGTGTTTTATTCCATATTTTCTTAATAATCACATCAACTACATAAATTATTTTGGTTAGATTTATTTACTACGGATCAACCACCAAGAACATATTCTTATTTGTTTTATTTTTATTTGAATACGTGCATTAAATTTTATTTTGGGTATTCGAACGGGGTGATCTGCAGATATATTGTTGTAACAGAAGGAACAGTTATGTAAATCACATCAATTCTTATTAAAGGTCTGTGCATGAATTCGACTGAGAAAATAGTTATGGAAAATGTGTGTTACTACATTTTGGGCAGATTCGAGCCATCGAATCATGCCAGCTGTTTCAGTCGCTGTATATTTCTTTCCAACAAAACCTGGACCGATCGGTAGTCGGACGCAATACTGTGATAGCACGCTACTACTCGGTTATCCACTGCTCCCATATCTAGGACTTACTTCCTGTATCGATCTACCTCAGGTTGTTACTATAGATAGGATTATATCATTTTATTGCGGGCGTATGGACCACGAAAGGAATTGATCCCTAAATTCTGTATGTAGTCAATCTACAACATATTTAAGATCTAAGAGTTAAGCTGTAACTATTTGACCAGTAATGAACTCTGTGTTAAATATCGAACGTAATGCCTTGGACAATACCTCTATAGTCAGTCACTGTGGTGAGGGTCCAGATTCAATGCCATAGCCCATAGTCCCTGTTTTGTGTCTCATAATTGTGCGTTCCAGCTCTGTGGCCGAATGTTTCCATACTTGGCATGTCTATTGCGCATTACCTTCTTCCTCGTGAGATCCGCTCACAGTATATGTTACCCCGGTGACACTGCTTAGGAGGAATCTGACCTACCAGTGGCGTTGTTCCCTCTAGAGAAAGACGACCTCAGTCGACGGGTCGCCACCCCTTATTTCTGCCCTGTCTACTCGTTTGTTCCCGCAGTTATCGCAGTTGGTGTCGAACCATTTGCTTAGTATTTGGAATATATTTGAAGTTACTTTTAATTTTATGTATATACTTTATTTTTATTAGAGTTTGCATTTCATGAATTTCATATAAATGGAACGGATTTGGAAAATTGTTGCCAAAGTGTGAAATAAGCAAATCATACTAAGAATATCTAGAAATTAGCACTCAAAGCATTATCACTTCGATGTTGTTTGCATATTTTGATGGAAGATGAGCTAGAGTACCACATGAAGGTAAATGTAGGATGCCACTTTTTATGTCTTTTATCCTCTATGTTAGTGTTATACATGTAACCTTGATTTGTGATTTTTGAGTAGTTGATATAGTGGACAATAAGTATCATTGATGAAATGCCATAATGGTTAGTATTTAATATGATAGTTAGAAGGTGGTTTACTGATTTGTAATTAATGAAATAGTTATGTTAGACCTAGAATCATTATATAAGATTACCCCTTGAATAAGATTGCATGATTTTTCTCAATGTCTCATTCTTTGAGGTTAGGTATTTTCAAGGAATTTGGGATTTACCACTTCATTGAGATTAGTGGTTTGGATGTAATGAGATTCCATCCTTTCACCTACCAAGAATATTGGGTGTCCAAGCTAAGCTACAAGGAAAAATGACCAAACATTAAATAAATCAAAACGAAAACATCAGGTGGAATTAGAGGAGGAAGACAAAGGTGAAAAGAGAGGAGACAATGAAGTGGAGAGAACAAAAGCACAAGGGAATGCTTGGTAGAAATACAACATAATTTTGAAAGAAGGAAAGGTATTGGCCACCAATTAACTTGTTTGAGATAACTTGCAAGACCACACTTGCAAGCCCACAAGAGCACAAGGAATAAGTGAGGACACCAAAATGAATTTGGGCTTTCCAACATCACTAAGACAAGTAGCATGTTATATTTGTTAAAATCAAAGCACATGCAGATAGAAATTGCACACTGCAACACTCTGCATACTTGTATTACTTCATGAACATATTTATATACTAGAGAAAGAGACTTCTCTAAAAAGATCTGTCTACCAACAAACTGTCTAGATGCAATGTAATGGTTTTGAGTGTGTCAATCTTGGGACTTACAAAGAACTAACTATTATTTATCTTGTCAACGACTAATAGTGGGAGTAATTACCATACTCTAACAATGTTTATGAGTTGCCATCCTTACAACTACCAAAAAGACAAGCCACCAGGAAATAGGCCAAAAACCAACAAAAATACCTTGTCTAAGAAATAAAATGTACCCAAGATTCTTAGAGTGAACTTCTAATGGGCATGAGTGGAATTGCATTCAAACATTTAAGAGGTTTGTTGGTAGTTCACACTAAAAATTAAGATTGAAAATAACAAGTACATGATTCTCATTAATATTTATATAGGAAAATGATAGTAGCTCCCCTTCCCCAATTTATATTGACATTGATATAATTATAGTATAATTAAAGAACATGTGCACTTATTGTACAATTATATATCTCTAGAATTATATACATCTCTTATTTATAACTAGAATTCAACTTTCTTGAAAACAAAAACCTAAATTCATCTAAATACTTGTGAGTGAGGTTCCCAAATTACATATATATATATGGTGTAAATCAATTTTGGGAGAATAGATATCTTCCTCTCAATAAAAGTGATCATTTGTAGGAGTATAAATCAAAAAATAAAAGACAATTATACATACTTTAAAGTTAAGTTTACCAAACATTTTTAGATACAAAAATAACTAAATAATATATATATATATATATATATATATATATATATATATAATATTTAGTATTAACTTCATTTAAAAAACCATCCTAATCATCTATAACGCCTTAAAAAATATGTAATCATTTTGATGAAAACATTAAGATGTTTAATACATTATGTAAAAAATAAAGCATTGACACAAACATAAATATAATCATAATCATTTTGGTGAAAACATTAAAATGAGTATTAATACTCTGAATGAAAATCATCATTATATTGACCAAAAAATATTGGTAAACTAATATCTAAACCATGGATTGGTGTTTATATTTTAGAATTTGGGGTGGAGTAGCAAGTATGATTTTCCTAAATTGCTGGAAGATGAGACAAGTGTATTGTTCACATTGATTTTATGGGCATCATTTGAAATAAACAATTATATTAAAAAAATATAAAAAATAACTCATAGCTCACGCATGTGCAAACATTTTGTAATACACCTAGGAACCTTAATTATTATTTGTTTTTATAAAACCTTATGTTATTATTTTTATTTGACATTAATTGACCAAGTGGGGTCAAAACATTTGTGAAAGAATTATTATTATTTTTAAATAATCAAATAAGGGAATCAAAATTGAAGGAAGTCGTTGAAGAGTGTTTGTTGACCCACAAGGAGGAAATGACAAGTGTCAAGAGAAACCTAGTACTGCAAGCCAACCTAGTAAAGGCGCACATGATGCAGGATGCATCTTCCTCCCTAATGTTCAAGTCATGACTCATATTGAAGCATTACAAGCAGGAGACTCATGAATGACCTAAGTCCTAGGAAAACGCCATAATGCAACGATTTCATCCACTGAACAAGAGGTTCATGATGAAGGGGAGAATACGCCGAGTATTGGATTCACCCACTGAGCATGAGGCTTATGGTGAAGTGAGGTTGTGACCTAACTTGTAAGAGGGACTCTGTGACCAAGTATTTTTCCTTGTGGTTCAGAAAACAGGCTCGGAGGTTTCAGAGAAAGTAGTTTGGCTGCTTTGGGAGTTGGTTGGGAGGAACAATGACCTTCAGCTTTGATTTTCCTTTGCTCAAATTCAGGTTTTGTTATTTATTTCTGAAATTCCTGATGATATCCAATAGTTGCATAGCTTGGTACAGATTCTATATATTTATTTCTGACATATCTATTGTTGTATCTAAGCTCTATTCTATTCATTTAAATTATGATTTGTATAATCATTGTGAGTCGCGTTGCTTAGTTTTGGTCCCATTTGACTTAATTTATGAACTGTCTAATGATTGCTTTCTCAAATTAGGTTTTATTTCTTTACTTTTGAACTGTCTGATTTCTGTAAGTGATATCTAATAATTTCATTTCTTAGTTCAGGTCTGTTATTTCATTTATGTACTATCTATTTATTGCAAATAATGACTTACTGTACATGCATGCTACCAGAAATGATTAATCTTGCTTATGCATGTTATTTAGGAATGATTATTTGCTTACGCATGTTGACATATAACGTTTTATTGTTGATTACTGTTTTACTATAAGTATTTTTATTCATTTCTAGACTTGCATGCAAGATATTCAAATACTGGATTAAGTTTGTTTCAGTCATTCATATATCAATGTCTGTGTAAATTCCTTATCATTATAGGAAAAACATTGTATAGGGTTCATTGCAAATGAGTTTATAGTTCAGGCTTTTGATTTATAACATTGTTATAAGTCTAGGTTTATACAGACTTAAATGTGAAATTATATAGAACAAAATGTTGAACTTATTACAAAGAATCATTAGATAAGTGGTTGTACTCTCCAAGTTTTTATAGAGACAAAGGGCTTAAAGTTTTAAGAGTCCATAACTTGGGTGACTCAGTTAGGAATTTTAACTGTTAGAGGAAGGGCATTTATTTTATTTTGTTACACATATTTAGTAGAGTAATTATAACAGTTTTGAGAGATATTACTAATGCAAACTCTAGATCATGTCTATTAATCTTATCTAATTAATTATAAGTTTCAAATCATTGGTTTACCTAAGTTTTGGCTTACTTGTTAAACATTTCCACAAGCTATCAAACTCACTAAATCAACACCCATAATATTGTTCTAACCCTAGAAAATTTGGGGTTCCGCAATGTGGAAGTTGGATTGCGGACCCGTCATGTTAAACAGTCAGAATCAGGGTTCCGCAACCCACAAATCCATAATTGCTGAAGATGGATTGCAGAACCGCATTTTTTAAATGGCCAGGTTTGGGGTTCCGCAACCCGCATCCACAATGGGGATTGCGGATTGCGGAACCATAAAGTAAAACGGTTGGGTTTGGGGTTCCGCAATGCGGATTGCGTATTGCGGAGCTGTAAAGTAAAAAGGTTGGGTTTGGGGTTCTGCAACCCGCATCCACAATGCATATTGCAGATAGCGGAACCATAAAGTCAAACAGTCGGGTTTGATGTTCCGCAACTCGCATCTACAATGCGAATTGCGGATTGCGGAACCATAAAGTTAAATGGGCAGATTTTAGGGTACCGCAACCTGCATCCGCAACGCAGATGGAAGATTGCAGAACCATAAAGCTAAATAGGAAAAGTTTGGGGTTCCGTAACCTGCATCCGCAATTGCCGAATCCGGGGTTGTGGAACCGTAAATTTACACAGTTGGATTTTGGAATCTGCAAGGATTTTGGGTAAATGCAGATGCGGGTTGTGGTACCCTAAAGTTAAACAGGCGGAGTTTGGGGTTCCACAACTTGCATCCGCAATTGCGGAAGCCCGTGTTGCGGAACCGTAAATTTACACAGTCGAATTTTGGAATCCGCAAGGATTTTTGGTAAAGGGTTAAGCCCTCATTTTTGCTAATTGTGTAGAGATTTAAAATTTATTAATGATTAATGGTACTTATATAGCTTATAATGCTTAATTCAATGGTTATTCAAGAACATAACCTTGACATGATCCTAACCTTGGCTTAGAGTCCAATATGTAATCAAGTAAAGTAATTTGTCTTCCATAAGTATACATACTTTTATTCTATTTATTTATCCTATTAATCTTTATTTTTATTTTTAGGGATTTTGGGGTATGTGACATAATGGTATCAGAGCATGGTTACAACACTTGGCCCAAAGGGATCAACATTGAAATAAGTACAAATAGAAAACTAACTTTTGTGCTATGGTTGACTCTCTTATGGTACAGAAAGGGAAGTATAACCTTGATTTTGTAGGAAACTATGGCAAATATTGAAATATCATCTGAAGAAGAGTTCCATACTAGAGAACAAGTAAATAATGATCAAGAAAACATTAATGATGATAATATATGGGTGGATCTAAATGAGAGTAGAAATGATAACCCATTGGAACTGTTACAAACAATAAAATATTTAAAAGAAGAACTACAAAGTGTTAGAAATATAATGAATGAATTCTGAAAGCACAAGAGGAGTTAAACAATGTCTTGTTATCAAAATTACATGATCAAGAAATAGAAAAGAAGAAGGGATCTAAGAAAGAGACATCAAGGACTGCATCTTATAAATTCAAGGCAAGGAAGTTAAATTTCTCAGATAGTGAAACTGAGTCTTCAAGTGGAGTTTCACCTAAACAGAGTAAAAAGAATTACAAAGAATCTAGTGAAAGTAGTGATGGTAATAGTATAGTAAGAAAAGTAAACCTTATGAAGATATTTTTGGTGAATTTAAGAAGATAAAACCTCCTATATTCAATGGTGAGATTGAAACTGGAGAAGAATCGAAAGCTTGGCTGTTAGGAATGAAGAAGTACTTTTAGATTTACAATTACTCTAATGAATTAAAAGCAAAGATGACAATTTAGAACTTAATAGGAAAAACCAACATTTGGTGGCAAGATATTAAGAAAGTGAAATGAATTAAAGAACGTCACTTAACTTGGAAATTTTTTAAGAAATACTTTAAAAGAAAATACTTGTCGGAACATTATTATGAAGAAAAAGCTAAAGAGTTTTATGATTTGAAACTGGGAACTTATACAATGAAGGAACTGTGTAGTAAATTTATGAGTTTTTTTACGTTATGTGCCTTATATTGTTGATGAAAAACCTAAAGTACAATGCTTTCTCAACTGCTTACCAACAATTTACAAGGAAAGAATTGAGTATGACAATCCTAAAAAATTGGATGAAGCTATGAGAAAAGAAAATTTATGTTATGATCAAGATAAGAACAGGAGAGATAATGTACCAAGTTGGAAGAATAGAAAACATGAGAGCTTTGAACATAAAAGAAAAGTTATGAGATTTAATAATACTTATGTGAATGACCATTGAAACTATTAGAGAAATAACTTCATAGGTTTTAAGTGACATAATCCTACAGTAATGAAAGAAAGAGAAGCACCTGCTAGTTATAATAAAAATACTTTTCAAAAGGAACCTTTAAAATGTTGGGAATGTGGCGAACCACATTACTTTAAAAAATGTCTAGTCAGAAGAAAAACAATTTAACAACGTTCAAGAAAATAATATGGTTGGAGATGTAGCAAGGAGCATGCCCAGAATTTGCGGAGCATTGGAGAACTGGCAAGCAAACCATTAGACATCAATGGTAGAAATTAAAGGTATGTTAAAAGATAAACCAATCTCTATTTTAATTGCTCCAGGTGAAAATTTAAGTTATGTTTCACCCAGAGTTGTAGAACTGTGTAAATTACAACATAGTAAATTTGAAAATTCTTGGTTAGTTCAGCTTGCTATAGGCACGAAAAGAAAAGTCACTAGTTTTTTGAAAGGATGTGAATTTACTATGAATATAATTTTACAACATATGTTGAATTAAATATTCTACCTTTAGGAGCTTATGATTTATTGATAGGGATGGATTGGTTAGAAAAGTATAGAGTAATTTTGAATAGATATGATAAAAAAATTTCATGCATAGACGAAGAAAGTAGCCCTATAATATTTAAAGGAATTCCAAGGAAAACTACAATTAGAGAAATTTTTGCTTTACAAATGAAAAGATCTGTTCGCAAAGGATGTAAAGTTTATGTTGTTCGTATAATTGATGACATAGATGAAAATAATGGAATTAAAATAGATGATTTTCCAGTTTTAAAATATTTAAAGACGTGTTTCCGGAAGAAATTCTTGGTTTACCTCCAAAAAGAGAGATTGATTTTACTATTGATTTAATATCGGGAGCAGACCCAACTTCAAAATCTCCATATCGTATGAACATCTTGGAACTTAATGAATTAAAAGCACAAATTCAAGAATTAATTGATAAAATGTACTTTTGACCAAGTGTTTCTCCTTGGGGAGCACCAGTGTTGTTTGTAAAGAAGAAGGATGGTACATTACGGTTGTGCATAGACTACTAACAACTTAATAAAGTGAAAATTAAGAGCATATATCCTTTAGCTCAGATTGATGACTTATTTGATTAATTTCGAGGAGCAACAATATTTTCAAAGATAGACTTGAGATCTAGATATCATCAAGTCAGAGTTAAATATGATGATATACATAAGACAACTTTTAGGACCAGATACGATCACTATGAATTTGTCGTAATGCCTTTTGGGTTGAAAAATGCTTTAGCATCCTTCATGTGTCTAATGAACAGTATATTAAGTAAATATTTGGATAAATTTGTAGTCGTATTCATTGATGACATATTAATATATTCTAAAAATCAGCAAGAGCATGAAGAACATTTAAGAATAGTCTTACAAGTATTAAGAGAACAAAAAACTATATGCTAAATTCAATAAATGTGATTTCTTTAAAGATAAAATTCAATATTTGGCACAAGTGGTTTCTAAAGATGGTATATCGGTGGATTTCGATAAATTTAAATCCATCATGGAATGGCTTGTGCCTAAAGATGTATCTTATGTTAGATATTTTATGAGGATCACTAGATACTATCGTAAATTTATTGAAGGGTTTTCAAAAATTGCTTATCCTATAACTTCATTACAAAAGAATGGTAAGAAATTCGAATGGAATGAAAAATGTGAAGACAACTTTAATAAACTAAAACATTTAAAAACAATTGCTCCTATCCTAAAGATAACAGACCTTTATAAAGATTTTTTTATATGCACTGATGCATGCAAAGAGGGTCTAGGTGGAGTATTAATGCAAGACATTTATGTGGTAGCCTATGAATCTATAAAACTTAAGGAGCATGAAAATAATTATGCTACTCATGACTGGGAGTTAGCTTCCATTATTCATGCACTTAAAATGTGGCAACATTATCTTATTGGAAGAAGATTCTTACGAAAGAATGATAATGTCAGTTTAAAATATTTATTTGACCAACATAATTTAAATGCTAGACAAGCTAGATGGTTATCTTTCCTAAGTGAATATGATTTTGAAATTAAACATATAAAAGGAAAGGAAAATAAATTGGTTGATGCGTTAAGTCGCCATGCAAATATGCTTTATGTAAATGCGAGTAGCAGCTATGAAACATATCTGGAAAATAAAATTATAACAACAACAAAATTTGATAAAGAATATGAAAAGCGAAAAAGAAAGGACCACATAAAATGAGACAAATGAAGTAAAATCAGAATTCAGTATTAACAAGAAAGAATTGTTGGTATTTAAGAACATATTGTATGTACCTAATTCAGAAGAGGTCAAGTCATTAATCATGAATTAAATGCATAAAAGACCATATTCAGGGCATTCTGGATATCATAAAATGATTACTATGTTAAGAAAATAATTTTTTTGGACTAATATAAAAAGGAAGTAGCAGGATATATTGCTAGATTCATTGAATGTCAACAAGTTAAGGTTGAAAATCAACACCCAGCTGGATTGCTACAACCTTTACCCATTTCTTAATGGAAGTGGGAAGTTAGTAGCTTGGATTTTATTACTGGTTTGCCTCAGAATTCTAATTAATATAATGATTCAATTATGGCTGTGGTAGATAAGCTTAGTAAAGAAGCACATTTTATTCCAGTTAAATCTACTTACAAAGCTATTAATATTGTTGATATTTTTATGAAAGAAATTTTCAGATTGCATGGTGTACATAAAGTTGTAATTTCTGATAGGGATGCAAATTTTAGGGAAATTTCTGGAAAGCTTTATTTAAAGGTTTAGATACTCAATTAAATTTTAGTATTGCATATAATCCCCATACTGATGGTCAAACTAAAAGAGGGAATCAATTTTTAGAAGACATGCTTAGAATGTATGTAATGGACAAACCTGGGAAATGGGAAGAATATTTACATATTGTTGAATTTGCTTATAATAATAATTTCCAGGCCTCTGCAAAGATGAGTCCATTTGAGATACTTTATGGAAGGAAGTGTAACACTCCAATTTCTTGGAGTAGCCCTATTGATAGACCAATGTTAGGTCTTGAAATTTTGAAATATATGGAACTAACAGTGAAACAGGTACAAACACAACTTGAAGATATCTCAAGACAGACAAAAGAGCTAGGTTGATTTGAAAATAACTCAAATAGAGTTCCAGGTAGTGGATCATGTGTATGTGAAAGTAAAACCCAGAAAAAGTTCATTTAAATTGGGAAAGTGCACAAAATTGGCACCCAGGTATTGTGGACCATTTGAGATATTAGCCAAGGTTGGGCCAGTGGCTTATCAATTAGCATTACCACCTACAATTAAAGTACATAATTTTTTTCATGTTTCAATTTTAAAAAGATGTGTTCATGATGCTACTCATGTGGTTGGATGGAATGTTATCTAGGTGGAACCCAAAGGAGAATTTCAGGTGGGACCGGAATATATTCTAGAGAGGAAATAACTTTTGCTCTAGAACCACACTATCAGACAAGTCAAGGTGCAATGGAAGCACCTTAGCCTAGAAGAGGCTACTTGGGAATTGGAAAGTAATATGCAGGAGGCATATCCAATTCTATTTCAGAATGATGGAAATGAAGTTTAAAAGTAACACTGAGGACGGTGTTAAACTTTAAGGGGGGGTGTATGTAATACACCTAAGAACCCTAACTATTATTTGTTTTATAAAACCTTATGTTATTATTTTTATTTGACATTAATTGGCCAAACGGGGTCAAAACACTTGTGAAATAATAATAATTATTTTTAAAAATCAAATAAGGGAATCAAAACTAAAGGCATCTGTTGAAGAGTGTTTGCTGACCCACAAGGAGGAAAATACAAGTGTCAAGCGAAACCGAGTATTGCAAGCCATCCTAGTAAAGGCGAACATGATTCACGAGGCATCTTCCTCCCTAAAATTCAAGTCATGAATCTTGTTGGAGCATTACAAGTAGGAGGCTCATGAAAGAGCTAAGTCCTAGGAAAATGCTATAAATCATCGATTTCATCCACTAAACAGGAGGTTCATGATGAAGGGGATAATACGCTGAGTATTGGATTTATCCACTAAGAAGGAGGTTTATGGTGAAGTGAGGTTGTGACTGCAAGAGGGACTTTGAACCAAGTCTTTGTCCTTGTGGTTCAAGAAGCAGGATCGGGGGTTTCAGAGCAAGTAGTTTGGCTGCTCTAGGAGTTGGTTGGGAGGAAAGGCGACCTTTAGCTTTGATTTGTCTTTGCTCAGATTCAGGTTCTGTTATTTATTTCTAAAATGCCTGATGATATCCAATGGTTGTATAGCTTGGTATAGATTCTATATATTTATTTCTGACATATCTGTTGATATAGTTTAGCTCTATTCTATTCATTTAAATTCTGATCTATCTAATCATTGTGAGTTGCATTTATGTACTATCTATTTATCGCAAATAATGACTTACTATACATGCATGCTACCATAAATGATTAATATTGCTTATGCATGTTATTCAAGAATGATTATTTGCTTATGCATGTTGACATATAATGTTTTAATGTTCATTATTGTGTTACTATAAGTATTCGTATTCATTTCTGGACTTGCATGCATGATATTCAAACACTGGATTAAGTTTGTTTCAGTCAATCATATATCAATGTATGTGTAAAATCCTTATCGTTATAGGAAAAACATTGTAAAGGGTTCATTGCAAATGATTTTATAGTTCAAGTGTTTGATCTAAATCTAGGTTTATATAGACTTAAATGTGAAATTATATAGAACATAACGTTTAACTTATTACAGAGAATCATTAGATAAGTGGTTGTACTCTTAAGCTTTTACAGAGGTGCGGGGCTTAAAGTTTTAAGAGTCCATAACTTGGGCAACTGGCTTAGGTGTTTTTACTGTTAGAGGAAGGGCGTTTATTTTATTTTGTTACACAGATTTAGTAGACTAATTATAACAGTTTTGAGAGATATTAATACGCATGCAAACCCTAGATCGTGTCTATTAATCTTATGTAATTAATTACAAGTTTCAAATCATTGGTTTACCTAAGTTTTGGCTTACTTGTTGAATGTTTCTACAAGCTATCACACCCACTAAATCTACACCCACAATGTTGTTCTAACCCTAACCCTAGAAAATTTGGGTTTCCGTAATCCGACTTCCACAATACGAAAGTTGGATTGCTGATCCGTCATGTTAAATAGTCGAAATCGGGGTTCCACAATTGGCATCTGGAATTGCGAAAGACGGATTGCGGAACTGCAGTTTTTAGGTGGTCGGGGTTGGGGTTCTTCAACCCGTATCGACAATGCAGATTGCGGATTGCGGAACCGTAAAGTAAAACAGTTGGGTTCGGGTTGCGGAACCGTAAAGTAAAACGGTTGGGTTTGAGGTTCCGCAACTCCCATTCGCAATGCGAATTGTGGATTGCGGAATGTGGAACTGTAAAGTCAAACGGTCGGGTTTTAGGTTCCGCAAACCGCATTGGCAGTGCAGATTGTGGATTGTGGAAACATAAAGGTAAACATGTGGAGTTTGGGGTTCCGCAATTGCGAAAGCCGGTGTTGCGGAACCATAAATTTACAGAGTTGGATTTTGGAATCCGCAAGGATTTTGGGTAAAGGATTAATCCCTCATTTTTGCTAATTGTGTTGAGATTTAAAAATTTATTAATGCCTAATGGTGCTTTTATAGCTTATAATGCTTAAAGATGCTTATTCAAGAATAGAACCTTGACATGCTCCTAAACATGGCTTAGAGTCCAGTATGTAATCAAGTAAAGTAATTTGTCTTCGACAAGTATACATGCTTTTATTCTATTTATTTATCCTATTAAATTTTTTTTATATGTTTAGGGATTTTGGGGTATGTGATGTACATTTTCCAAGTATTTTTTTTACACCTCCAAAATTTGATCCTTTGGATTATATGATAATAATAGCTACACTATGTAGTTGCTTGTCTCCAATGTTGCATAGTCTTGAACAGATTCACCATATCTATGAGGATAAAACTTAAATCTAACATCATCAACAAACTATTCTCGTGGAATCATGAGATCTTTCTCTTCGCGCTTTATATAATCATGAGAGATTCCTCTTCTTGTTTCATGGATAGGTGTTTATATTTTAGAATTTGGGGTGGAGTAGCAAGTATTATTTTCCTAGACTGTCATAGGATGAGACAAATGTACTATCCACATTGATTTTATGATTGTCATTTGCAATAAACAATTATAAAATAAAAAGAATATAAAAAATAACTAGTAGTTAATGCATGTGCAAACATTTTCCAAGTTTTTTTTTACACTTTCAAAATTTAATTCTTTGGATTAGATGATAATAGTGGCTGCACTCTGTAGTTGGTTGTCTCCAATGTTGCATAGCCTTGAACAGATTCACTATATGAGGATAAAACTCTAGTCTAACATCAATAAACTGTTTTCATGAGATCTTAGTCTTCCTGCTTTATATATTCATGAGAGCTTCCTCTTCTTGTTAAACCTGTAAGTCTTTATATTTTAGAATTTGGGGTGGAGTAGCAAGTATGCTTTTCCTAGACTGATGGAGGGTGAGACAACTGCCCACATTGAGTTTATGGTTGTCATTTGAAATAAACAATTATAAAAGAAAATAATATAAAAATTAACTTATATCTCATGCATGGATAACTAGTAATGGCCTACCGTGAGTCAAACTAGAAGTAGACTGAAGTGATTACAACTAGCATAAAGAACAAGTAATAGATAACTTGTTCATGACACTTCACTTACTTGTGGCCTATCAACCATAAAAAAAATTCTTCGGACATACACAGAGTTGCGATAGCCATTCTCTCCCTATGATTAAGGTAGTAATTGACAGCGAAGTAAGATTCTTGTTACGAAACCATTTATTTTCTAATTCACCATTGATGGATGATGCAACAATTGTTTTCAATATTCACCAAAGTATTATGTTCTTGATGATTTCTGAAAAGTTTTATTACTGTCTCGTCGCTTTGCTGTCTCGGTATTGCTTGAACTATGTCTTCCATCTAGACTATACAATTGCTTTCTTCCTTTTTTTACCTTCTTTCTCCACCCTGGTTTTCATAAAATTATAAAAATTATCGAAAATGCAGTGGTTGGAAATAAAATAAAAAAGCAGAGCATAAAGAATGACTCTTTCTTTCTCTTTGTCAAATTTCATTCTACAAAATTTAATTAGGGGGAATTCATATACAAATTAAGTGCTATGAACAAGTTATTTATTAGTTGTTCTAGTTGTTATCTTTTCTAGTTAAGTGGGTTGTGTGTCACTACTTGTTATTTATGCATGAGTTACAAATTATCCATGCATCAACTAGTAATTATTTTTTAAATTTCTTTTGTTTTATAATTGTTTATTTCCAATTTTGAACCACTCCCATCAAATCATAGTACACTTGTCCCATCATCCTTCAATCTAAAAAAGCATAAATAAAATCCACCCCAAATTCTAAAATATAAATATAATAAAACCACATTTTTAAATAAAAAACCCAAATCAAGAATCAAATTTCAATCCAAAAAGTGAATGAAAAAACATATATGAGTACCATTTAACAGAACTTCGTGTTCTCAACATTGATGCTGCGAATCATACGGCTATCTATTTTCGGCGAGGGAGAGGATGATGAACACATGTGCCGGGCTCAGATGGGATTGGACAATATAGCATTTTCCAGAAAAGCTGATGGCTCTGTAATGCCCATACCGTCTCTATTATTTTTCAATTCTGCCTTTAGCAAAGGGAGTTTGGCAAGCTGGGGAGAATGATGAACACACGTTCGATCACCAGGAATATCTTACGGTAAGCAGTACATAGGTATAGGCTTGTAATGGCGTTATATGTATAATTTAATTCATGGATTTTTGAACATATTAGATGAGTTGTTTTATTTATAAGAACAATGTTTAATATTTTAATGATGAAACTAAAGTATATATTAAACTGTTTTTCAAGTCTTACAAAATATAATTTCATTGTAATTTTTAAATTATATATCATATTTAAATTAGTTTTCAAACAGTGTAAAAAAATTAAAATTAAAAAAAAATATAGTTAAAAAAAATTGGATGTTTTTTGAATGTTTTATAGATATTTGATAAATCCAAATTTAAAATAGATCTATACTGATTTCTAAAAAAATTATTTCATTTTTATTATATATAATAACTCAATATATATAATAAAATATCAAAACATTTAATATAAAACACTCAAATAGTTTTACATATAGCAAAATCCTAATTCAAGTATTACAAGACAAGTATTACAAGACAAGAATACATAGTATCAAAACTTAAACTAACCACTCAAAAAAAATACTTTAACAACACAGAACACTTGTGGGCAGCCTCTTCACTCCTTTAATTGTAGAGCTTCTTTTAAAAAGTGATCAACAAGAAAGTTTCATTAAGAGGACTTTGCCCACACTTACATGTGGGCGTCTTCTTCACTCCTTAGCTTTTAAAAAGTGATTAACAAGAAAGTTTCATTCTTGATATTTATAAACAAAAGAATTTTATTAAGAAGAAATCCCATTTTCATATCTACTATAACATTATCTAAAGTCAAAATACAATTTTACACTTATTATTTGTAGAAACCATTATTAACTAGGAGTTTCCAAAGACTTATAATGCAAAGTGGTCAACTTTATTGTTAATATTTTGATTTAGAATTAACTTGAGATAATAAATAAATTTTTTTTCTAAGAAACTCCAAATTCAATCATAATTACCTAATAACCTATTAATGCATTCTAACAACCAATATAAACATTCTTAAGTTTATGTACTATCTATATTAGACTCACTTTCACACTTTGAAAGAATATTAGATATTCTCAAAACTCAGTTTGTGTTAGGTTGTTTTTTTTTTATTACAAAGTACTCTCTAAAGTAGAAGAAATAAACAAGTGGCTAAAAGTTTTTTTTACATCACATCACTTATACATGTACATGGACCTGCATGTTCTTTTTTTGATAATTTTCCAATGTCAAAAATGTACATAGACATGCATGTTCCTCTTTTGATAAATTTTCCATGTGTCAAAAATTTGTTATATAAAACTACATAATAAGTTTTATTTTCTTTAAAGATATTTTAATTTTTAATTACATTTTGTCAATTACATATAAAAACATAAATTGGTTTATTATATAACTAAGTGTTTTTTTAGTAAAAAAAACTGTATTTTTGTTATTTCAAGGAAATAAAAAAGTGCATAATACTTAACTGAGATACATCCAGATAAATCCCAGTGTGATTGTTTAAACTCACTCAAAATTGGACTAAACTCATCATAAATACATGATATAGTTAAGTTGTGGATGATTTCATCATCAATATGTTATCTTATTATATTATTATATTATTATATTATTATTTCATTAATTATGTTTGAGAATATTTTTTTAATAATTATATATATAAAGTTAGTACTCACATAATATCTTAACAATACATCCATTAAGTGTTTATTCTACATTTTATGGACAATTTCAATTAATATATTTCATTTGAATATATATATATATATATTCAAAATAACTTTTAGATATAATATTATTTGTATTTTGCTATAAATTAAAAAAAAATTATTCTTTATACACTATTAATTAATTTTATGTATATATATATATATAATTTAATTATTATTTGATAATTAATTATTTAACTAACAATCATATTATTTGAAAAAATCTAAACCAATAATATTTTAAATAGATAATCACTATTATAAAAAAAAAACCAAAGAGATAATCAGTATTATCTCAAAAATAATAAACCAATAATCTTGATTTGTGTAAAATTTTTCAAGCTTAAAAAAATATAGAGACTATTTTTATAATATAAGTTATATTTGACATTTTGAAATCAAAACACGAAAACAAGTCTTTTTAGTTTGATTTTAAGACTTGTCACTTAAATCTTTTATTCTTTGAAGATGTCTCAATAAAATTGAGACTAGGGTGAATGGAATGAAATCCATCTATCCCCATCCCCACCAACCAACCACCATATACATATAAAAAAATATATTTTAATATAAATTTTATTTAAAATTAAGCTAATAAACCACATTTATTTATTTTTTAATAGAAAAAATGTTTTTAATAAATTTCAATTTAGATTTGGTGGTTTACATTTATTTATTTCATTTTTGAAATCCTGCAGAAAAACAGCTTGCCCTAGCTTGATGTGGGATTAAAGACAGACCGAACAAGGAAAATACTGTTATTTATTTGACAGGTCTGTAACAAGCGATATATTTGACAGGTCTGTAACAAGCGATATACTGTTGTTTATTTGACAGGTCTGTAAAAAGGGATATACTGTTGTTTATTTGACAGGTCTTTAATGGATTACCAGATAATTCCAGAGATTCCGTGTAATGAATAATTTATTGTATTTTTAATTTATTTGGTGGTGTGGTTTAAGTAAACAATTTAGATTTATTTATTTGGAAATTTCAAAATGTAATTTAAATAAATAAAGATAGTTGGGTTAAAGGTTTTGGATTTTTGTCAATTTTTTGTGATCAAAATTTACTTAAAATCGTTGAAATTACAAATATAAGAGGTTGGAATTGCATAATCAAGGTGTTAAATTGGTATTTGAGGACATTGAATCCATTTAAAAAATACAATTTGGACAATGAAAAATGCCAATTTTACCAAAGATTTAGTCATGGGATACAATTGTTAAAACCAAGTACGTATTTGACCAAGAAAGTAGCTCTATTTTTGGCCTTTGTTGCCATTTATTAAGGGCATTGAATCCATTTCAAAAATGCAATTTGGACAATGAAAAATAACAATTTTACCAAAGATTTTGTTTCATGGGATACACTTGTTAAGAATACAACTTAAATAATTGATTGATTTTAAAAGCTAAGATGAATCCATAATTGGTATTGGAGAGTTCCATTATTTGGAGATGGTTTGGTTTGTGACAATGTTTGCTGATTTATGTTTTTTTTGCTTTGAAAACTTAGATGCAAGTATAGATTTGAGTAGCACAGCCACTTAATAAGTCACAAGTTAAGTGTCATGAACAAGTTATCTATTACTTGTTCTCTATGCTTAGTTGTAATTATCTGTTGTACCTTATTTAGTTAAATGGATTGTTTGTCACTAACGCTATCCATGCATCATGAGTTACTAGTTATCCATGCATCAAATGTTAGTTATATATATATATATATATATATATATATATATATATATATATATATATATATAATTGTTTATTTTGTATTTTGAATGACAGCCATAAAATCAATATGGACAATACACTTGTCTCATCCTCCTTAAATGAGTTACGAGTTATCCATGCATTAAATGCTATATATATATTGTATTTTGAATGACTACCATAAAATCAATCTCGATAATACACTTGTCCCATCCTCCTTAAATGAGTTATGAGTTATCCATGCATCAAATTCTAGTTACTCACATAATATCTTATCAATACATCCATTCACGGTTCCATTCCACATTCTTTCTCTCAATGTATATATATATAATTGTTTATTTTATACTTTTAATGACTACCATAAAATCAATGTGGACAATACACTTGTTTCATCTTTTAAGAAAAACATAAAAAATATTCACTCCAAATTTTAAGATATATACACCTATACCTATCTTACAACAAAAAATGTAACTATATTTCTATTTTTATTGTCTTAATTTAGAAAGATAATATTCCTCATAGTTATATCCAAAAGCCAAAAATACTTTATTAATCAAGGATGTTAAGAAATTGGATGTTAATGTATATTTTTGGTTTAATAAGTTTCAGAAAAAAGAGAATAATTGTATATATGCAGTCCAGTATTAACTCTTTCATTTTAAATAGAAGCATTCAATTGAAAAAATAGACACTACAGACAAAAGAGTCAAATTTACTTTTTCAACCATTTAAATTTTTGTTCACAAATCCGATTACGACCTATTTGGCTACCCGGATCAATTTTAGGTTAAAAAAAAAACATCTAGATGCCGATGCCTGCGACTTTGTGGGATCTCGATCGATGCCTATGACCTAAATTCCACGTGCGCGGCAGGGTATTAGATTCTTGGCTACCATATACAACAAAACAAAAGTATCTATTTGCCATTTTTTTTTCTGTGGTGCAGACAAAATGCTGACGGAAAGATTGTCTATCATTTTCAAAATCTAACTGATAATCAATTCACTGCACCGATTCGGAAAAACTTAGAATACTTCCGTTGCAAATTATGAGTTCCCCTTGTTTTATATGGCGTAACACAGCATGACACAATCAATCAATGGAAGCATGAGCTCTTCTGGTTGTATTATTATTGTTACTCTGTGGGTACCCCGTTGACTGAAGCATCATTACAGGCGGGCCGGCCTCCGCAACCATTAATCCTGCTCTGTCAAATTGTCAATCGATGAGAATCACCAAACTTTTGGAACTTTTTGTGACCGTGTGCTTCGTCTTGTCTTATCGTTGAGGCCCACCCCCACGCCGGGCAATAATTCATCTACCTCTGCAAAATATTAATATATATATCGATGTGATCTGCACAGACTTGGCTTTGAGGTTGAAAACTTTGGCCAGATGACGAAATTCCGCACTCAAAAGCGATGGTGCAGTCCTCCAAATTCCTGACAAAGTGAGTGGTCCTGGCCACTACTACTGTGTTCACTAAAGTTAGACGGGCAGAGTCCTACTGTAGCTCGAGAGAGACAATACGGAGAGAGACGAGTAGCGTACAGCTAACAAAAGCATCTGCAAGACAAGACAAAACGTATAGGATATGACTTTTCAGTAGTCAGTAAGAATGATATTCCTCTGCTTTATTCCTAAATTAACTTATGGCTCTTCTCCAGTGCTAGTCCGTTGCTTGACAGCTTGTGTTTTATTTCTTTTCTGGGATATTGGAGGCATCTTTACATAATGGTGGGTTGGTTCAGTTTAAGGACTTTACTTCCATCTTGTTGAGGTTAGTTCAATTAGTTGGAATGGGCCGTTGAGTTTATTATGAGATTATCATTTCTATCTCGTTGAGGTATGAGGTTAGCAAACTTCACTTTTTCTTTCTTTTTAATTATGGGAACAGCAACTCTTAAGGGTACATCCAACAGCCTGTAAGGTAGATATACCAGTAACTTGCAAAGGCTGAGACATCCGGAAGCCCACCCAGATTAGCCAACCTCACTTTTTCATATCTGGATTTCAAACTCAAATTGAGACGAACCTTGGTGGGAGAGAGTGAAAACCACCCTACCTTATTAATAGGCTCTCAAATCCTTGACAGTTGACACATCCCAGTTGCTGTTGTTATCGATCATTAGTTTTTTAATTCCATGCATATTCTGATCTCAAACTCAAATCCCGACAAACCTGGCTGGGAGAGTAAAAACCACTCTATCTCACCAATAGTCCCCTGCCAAATCCTTACACATCTCAGCTGCTGTTGTTATAATCATTAGTTTTTCAATCCCATGATGGACCTGAGCAAAATCAGAGATTAGTTACCAAAGAACCAATTGTTTATGTTGTGCATCTGTGTTTAAGTTAACCAAGCAAGGAATTTTAAACTTGTAACTTTTTAGGAGGAAACATATGTCCTTAACCATTGTCAATTTTATGTTTATACAAAGTGCTCACTTGTAAATGATTAAGTCTTTAAATATGAAGTTAATTGTTAGTGTCCTATCCTAACTTGCCTCATTATAAGAATTAGTCACACCTTATATAAGACCATAACTTTCTAATAAGGTCAAATAAGTCATTGTGTTCAACAATTAATGTAAAATGGGTCTCTTTACTAATTAAAACCCATTAATAAATTGTTTTTTTTACCATCTTAAGTAGTTAGGGTTTTGGATATTTGAAACCCATTTAAAGAGCTTCAATGCTATGAAGTGTTGTGTGAAGACTTATGTAATGGATCTTTGCTCAAGTGAATAGTCTCCCTAGATCATAAAAGGCCTATGAGCATTATTCCCATAGTCTCCCTATCATAAAAGGCCTATGAACATTATTCCCATAATAACAAAGCTCTTTTCATGCCATATTATGCTATTATTGTTTTATATTTATAGTTATGTGTTGCTTATTTATGGTTTATTGCATGATAATCTTGCTATATTTTGAGTGATTTTCAAGTTTCATGGGTAAAGAACACCACAAGTGGTATGCAAGCCACAATCTTGAGACAACACATGTCCAATAATTGATATAATTTCCTTTTAGGCTAGAGACATGTTTCGACTTCTTAAAATAACCATAGAGATCTATTGTTCAATTGATAAACCTGTAGCTAAGGAGAAATACCCGCAGTGAATAAAGTTGTTAGCTAGTCATGTTGTACCCTTGTTTGGTGCAATTGTTGGACACCACTGTAACTCATGTTAGTACCCCTTCGAGTAGTATTGTATTAGACAACACCTGCACATGGAATCACTTCCATGTACTAGCCTACGCACGTCTTGTTGCTATTGCGGCATTGGGAACAACACTTAAGAAGATACTCTCGCATACTTGGGTAATCAAGTAGTATGAATAAGGGTACGATTGTGCCTCTTTAGTTAGTTCCCTCTTAGATTGAGTCAAGTACTATTGTTGGACCCTAAATGTACATAAGAGAGACATAGTGCAAGAAAATCCATTGTCTTCAAAACCTTGGAAAAATTGAAAACCCATCTCTCTATAACCTGCTTGTGATATTTCTTCCTTTTGTCCAAGAAGCAAGCAAAATCCACAGGGGAGGCTAATCAAAACTCCTACATCTTTGAATCTAACATAAATTTGGCAATCAAACCTCTGTAAGAAGTCTAGAGGGTTGGGTAAACCCTTATTTGTGACCTGCCTCATTGGAATAATTGCAGTTTTGATATATAACTATCATAACCTTTTACAGGAATTCCGAGAAGCCCTTATTTGTGACCTACCTCAATAGGATCCTTGTCTCATATTGATGGTTTGGATATATATATATCACACCCCTATTTTGGTAGACACAAGCCCTCTTCTTTTATTGTTCCTACTTTTCTACTATCGTGGTAGAGACCCACCACTATGCCAACATGGATAATACCAACTAAAATCCATCCCAACCTAATCTGAACCCACCCACTCACCCTGTTTACTTTCAAATCCTTGCCTCTACCATTGTACAAATCAACCAGTGGTTGACCAACCAGGAACATGAGTACTCCAACCACAAAATTATGCTTATGGAACACCCTTTTAGACCCAACTCATCAAGTTATTTCCATTGAAGACCAGGGTCGTCACTCTCTATTTTCAGAACACCAATGTTTCTCTGTAAAAGATAAAACTCCATGGCACCATTTTCCAAAGATTGAAATGTGAAAATTTGACAGTTTTGACTCCTAAGGTTGGATGAATCAAATGGAACATTATTTTTCACTCCAACATTAAAGATGATCTCCAAAATTTGAAAATTGGGGTTTTAGACTTAGATTAATGATGACAATGGTAGCAATGGTACTATAAATATTATCTCCATTATGTCCCTTGGATCCAATTTGTGAAAATACTTCATGAGCAATTTGATTGTGACACTCATTATTTAGGCTGATTGACATGGGTGGCTATGATATCATTTTGGGGGTTTCCAATGGCTTAGGACCTTAGGTTCTGTAACAACGGATTTTCAAGAACTCTCTCTCAGCTGTACTCATGCTGGGCACACACATCACCTCAATGGCAGCACCCTAGGTTGTCCTGAAATTATCTCTTCCCACTACATGGAAAAATTGTTGAAGAAGCGACACTCAAGTGTTATTGCTCAATTCCATGCCATACAAATTCTGGAGACACCCTGAGCCTTAGGTATTCACTCTGACTTGCAATAAGTTCCTTCCCAATACCAAGAGTTTTTTTGTAATACCCCAGAATTCCAACCCCTATATGCAACGAAGTATTGTAAACAATGGAACTCTATAATTGGTAGTGTTATGTATTTGGTTGTTTATTGAGCTATATTAAAAATCTTCTAGTGTTGTGGGGCCTCATCGATAAATGAGGAGTCCTGGTCTCTTTAGGGAAAAAATTAAGATAAAAAAAAGAATTGAGAAGGATAAACATAAAAAGGAATTAAAATGAAATCTAAATAAAAACAAAACAATAAATAAGTGAATAAGAAGAGAATAAAAAGAATATGAAGATACTCTTCTAAAATTGTAAGTCCTACATAGGTGGCATCACCTAATAAATGGACTAAGAATAGTAAATGCCTCTTCTACAAAAGAGGAGAACAAGAATGCCAAGGGTTTAATCTCTCTTGGTGGAAGAAGGAAGAGCAATACACATCAAAGAACAAAAATATGAAGAACTAAAGAAAAGAGAAATTTGAATATTGAAAGAGAAAATAATTTGTAATGATCAGAAAGATGGGCAGTTAATGGGGATAGAGTTATCTTGTGGTATCTGCTTGCAGATGACTATAACCAAGTCCAGTCATGGTTGAAAATCTCTATGGCCATTGAGTGTGAGCACTAAGGTGTTATGTACCAAATGTTAGGAGGATTACCTAAGTATTGGTAACAACATTATTGTCTATATAGGCTAGAGTATTGGGTGCTCGAAGGTAGCAATATTGTCTCTATTGAATAGAATACTCGACATGGTTGGTAGGATTAATGCCTAGATTGAACCACAGACATTGGTAAGGTTATTTGGCTGACATGGGACCCTAAGATGGAATAAAAATCTACTAAACTAAAAGGAATTCCCGAAAAGTAACCCTAAAGAGACTAGGAATCGGCTCGGGAGTGATTGTGGGGAAACTAAGACCGAAGTTTCTTACATATCTATGGTTGGCTGGCTTGGGGAAATCCCCAGAGCAGTTGGAAAATGATCAGTATCACTGGGAAGAGATGAGCTCCTTGTACTCTAGATCCTTTGTTTAAAGTTATGAATTATGAATTTGCTTATGCTAATGTTATGATGGTTTATGCATGCATCTATGTTTAATATGATAGAATATCTAGATGATCAATATGAAATGTATGTTCTATCTACCTGAATGTTATGTGGTACTTAATGATCTAAGTAATACCTGATTGTGTGACAAATCTGAAAAATGTGACATAATCCTATGATGGAAAAAGTAAACAAATAGTACCAACCGTGATAAGTAATTATGGGTTGATCTATATTATAATTTGGTTATTGTTATGGATTGGAATGTTAAATTAGAAGTTATGATTACATGGTTAACCTAACTGTTGCATTAGGTAGCAGGATATAGTACAATTGTATTAGAATTTATTTTGTTATCCTAACTGTTGCATTGGACAATAGAGTCTAGTACAACTGTGTTATTTTGCTAACGCCCTAACAGCTGCAATGGGAAACTAGCCTCGATTGGATTGTAGAAGAATTTAGTTCCTAATTGTGGCATTGGGCCACAAACTCTACTATAAAAAAATTGAAATAGAATTGAAACAGAATTGAAATATATAAATAATGATATGTATATCTATTCTATTGAAGCAAGAACTTGTTGATTATAATAAGTAAATAGTTATCTAGTACATCATGATGATATAGATGAGAAACAAAACAATATGATAAGCATAGATATCTAGTAGAACTGCAAGTATGCTAACTACAACTGAACAATCCTAATCTACATGCCTAAGTTCTCAACCCACTACACTACCTTAGGGTGGGTAAACCATTAGACCTCCTCGACTCATGTTATACTAGATGATATAGGCTTGGGATTGTCCCTTAAGGAACTCGAGAATCATAAGAGGATTGGGACCCAATAGAGAACCCTAATGGGAGTTATAATAAAAAAAAAATATCCGAGCATGTGATATCTACCCAGATGCATGTAGAATGAGATGCAGTTGACTAAGTGTTTTTAGTGTGTACCCTATAGGAAACACAACCTGTTATAAAATAATAAATATATTCCAGATAAACAATCCATTGGAAGTCTATGTATAGATGTGTTACATAATGACAACTAGTAAAACTCAAGACACCCTATAAGCTAGTTTAATGGATAAAATAACTAAGGTCTTGTGATAGTCCAAATATTACTTACATGAGTAAGTAAGTAGAGATGAGGAATCAGATTGTCTTGAACAACTCCTCGAAAAGATAGTCCCCACCTATAAGAGAAAAGTACCATAAGTTTGGGGACATAATATTTTAAGACATAAATATATAGATTAATGAAGAGGTGTTAAAATACATAAGCATTTGGGAGCTAAGAGGCCACCCAGATCCCTACATGCAACAAGAAGATAATGATCAGTAGTGTATAACAAAGTATGAGTAACAATCATAAGGGAAAACTAATTAAATCTAAGTGTATATCTGAAAGGATTAACAATGCATTCCTCGACATATCATAATGGTAACATAAGGGCTAGTGCAAGGTAATGATACCCAATTATGACACGTTAGTTGCAATGACATGCTAGAAAAACAGAAGTATTATCATTAAAATGAATTATTAGAGGTACCTACAAAACTTTTTCGAATTAGGTGTAACAAGATGAAACGTAGAAAAATGGATGACCTTCTAGAATATATAACTTTTATTTATGGAAACGTGGCATAACCACCCCAAAATGTCATTATTTTAAGATTGGTATGTTATTTTTTCTCTAGAACATAATGCGCATGTTTTAGTTGAGCCACCTGTTTGTTATGTAAATTGTCAATTTATGAGGAAAAAAATATGTAAAGGTGTAGGAAACAGACGAATCTTGTGCTAGTCTATTTTTCCAAAATTTTAAAAGTTAATTTTATATTTTTTTTAAATTACGAAAGTCAGTGAAGCCTTAAAACGACATGGTCAAGTGTTTGTCCACCATATCATGGTCTGAAAATAATCAAAAAACCTTTTTTTAGCTTGTAGGTATTCTTGTACTCTTGTACGAGTTATTTTCCGTTCTCGAAATAGGTAAGCCAATCAAAAGTTATAGGCCAAATAAAGGACCTATGTTTTTTAAAAATTTGACATGAGTGTAGTTAAAAATGAATTAAAAATAGAAAACAAAAACAGATCTTTTCAAAAAATATATAGTTAGAATCTGCACACAGAGCTTGACAAGTGTGTACAATTTCATCTGCAATGCACTAGTGGAGAATATGTGGAACTAGGTGTGAAAAACATGAAGTTACAACATTTGATGTGTTCTTCCATAAATCAGACCGAGCCTCAAGATTTGGAAATCCGAAGCAAATTCCAAGCATGTAAGGGCACTGAAAACAATTTGAATATAGAGACGCGTGCGCGCAAATGCATGCACTTGTGTCTAAGAGCGCCCATGCTTAGATGCGTGCACGCATTTATTAGCGTGCACCCATTGATCAGCGTGCACACGTTGATTAGTGCCCACCCGTTTATTTGCGCGCACATTCCATGTGTCAAAAACAAGGTATCCCTTTATATGTTTTCTTTAATTTCCTTTGTCAAGGGTGTTATAGGTCAAATATGCACTTTTCCATCCGTGATCACCTTGACCTATTGATCACACAAAAGGACAACTTGGATTGAAGAGAATGATAACCTTAGATGAGACTTTGACCTGACTCACCTTCCTGCAAGATGACAAAACCCTAAAAAATATCATATTTTGGCATGGGCGCTACTCTTCTTAAGCAAACCAGCACATATTCCCTACTATGTAAGCTATATAGTAGCACACACCTCCTGGTATGTGCTACTCTACTTCAGTAAACTAACGCACAACATCAAAAAAGTGGTAAATGCTAGTTGTTAAACACTGTAGTTGCATGTTGGGTGCTACTCCACTGTGAAATAGTCACGCACATCTTAAAATATGATAATAAAAAAATTTGACGAATAGGGATTAGTTGCAGTTGGTTTCCCAACTTCCCCAACTTCCCCTTCAACCCCTTCTCGACTTGAACTTCCTACCTTGTCCTATAAATACAAGGAGGATTGAAGAGAGGGGTTAGATAAGAGAGCCATAGAGAGACTCTTGTTATATGAGAAGCTTGTATTGAAGGTGGTTATGCTGGAGAAACTTTGAAGTCAGAGAGGAGCAGGAGCCTAGGATCAGGTTGCATGAACATGCTGCAAAGTCAGGTATACTTTGTATCATTCATATGTTTTTGACAATAAAAGGTTGAAACATCTTTCTCGTCCCAAATCAAATGCTTAATGGACTATGTATTTGTTTGGATCAATGTTGGTTAATGCTCGATGTTTGAATTACTTTTCAATTCCATCATTATTATATTAGCCAAGATACATTGAGAAAGGTCTTTTTGTTGCAGGTTTATTGGATGGGAGATCGAGCGGAAGATCGAGTGCAAGGTTGGACAAAATCTAGGATCAAACTTCATTCATAAGGTATGTCCTCAAAGTCTCTAATCTATTTCCCTTTATAAACACTTCTGTAATGCAATCAGTATGTTTACCTATCACCCCCTTAAGTTGATAGTGTTTATTTCCTCACTATAGGGTAGTATTTCCCGCCAACAGACTGGCTACTCCACTGGGGAGGTTGTTTTTTCTGCTCTAGGAAACCCTTATTATTGTCTTTCCAGTACTTCTTAACCCTTTTAATCTTCTGAGAATCCCTGTAGGTTTCCCCTACCTACTTCCCTTTGTTTGACTCGAAATTTTTACACCTCTGCAAAGTTAGTTTTTTACTTTTTAAGACCTGTGAGCTACTCTACTATACATATAGTAGTGCATATGCGCCAATTTTCCTCTACACAGTAGCGCACACATCCCCAAATGTGCTAGTTTACCTACTGCACAGTAGGGCACATTCCTGTAATGCAATCAATATGTTTAAAGAAAGGGGATGCATAAATTTGACAAAGGAAATTAAAGAAAACATATAAAGGGATACGTAAAGTTGAAAAATGAAATTAAAGAAAACATATAATTTGTAGCGAAAAAATAAAAGGGTGTTAATAAACTACACTTGTGTCTTCCATTGTCAGTTGCACTTCAAGCTTGAAGGTGGTAGCCTTGGGAATAGACATAGGTCATAGGTTCGAACTAAACTAAGGAGATTCAAACCTGCGACCTATGTCTAGTCCCAAGGCTACCACCTTCAATATTGAAGTGCAGCTGACAATGGAAGACACAAGTGTAGTTTATTACCACCATACGAATTTAATTTGATCTTATCAATCAATTCCCATCACCATTTCCTCTCATACGACGTCCCACAGCCATTTCTCTCACCACCCACTCTTCATTCATTCTACATGCATTTCACTATGCAACCGTCTCAGATTTTCACTACGTTTTTCCTCAATTAGTTTCTTAGTTCAGTATGACCCACGCCTGCTATCTGAGGAGTGTTTCCAGTAGTCGTGAGTGTCATCCTGGAAATGGTGACCATTCATGGTATTATGTTTCCCTTCAACTGCAATATGGAAAAATCATAGTTCACTATGAAGGTTTGTATGACAAATGTGATGGTTTGGGTTCCGTGCCCTCGAAGCAAATCCTCGAAGTGTCCCTAAATGGCCTCGGGGTGCCAAACCAAGATGCCTGCAGCACCCAAACCATGGCTCGGCTTGTGAATCCGTCTATTCCGGTGGATTCGAGACACTGGGTTTCACCTAGCCCCCCCCGCCCACAACGTGCCTCCAACCCTCGGAAATGGTTTTATTAGGCCATCTCGTTGGATTCTAGTGGATCCGTGCATGCCTTGCTTCTATCTCTACAAAATCTAATTTCTATTCCTAGACATAAAAATTCCAAACTATTTTGAATCACTGTTTTTGTTGAATAAGATGAGATTGCCTCTAAGGTTGGGACCCCCCGCCTCTCTATAACCCCACCCCCCTCTCTTCCTATCCACCCAATCCCCCCCACTCTCTTCCACTCTATCCAATCCCTCCTCCCTCCCTCACTCCTCTCTTCTCTCTTTCACCACAAGGGTTAGGAGTTATACTATTACACAAAATCACTAACTCGCATCATCCTCATGTACATATAAATGTTCATCCTTGTAACCATAAATCCATGACCCCTATATCTCAATACCCAAACCCTTGACCATTTGTCCCTAGGCGCATCAATCCCTAGTCCCTAGTACAACTAACCACCATAACGATTGGCCCACGATAATCCTAAAATACTATATCCCTTAATACTCCTAAATACTAACACATAATGATATATATGCCTTAACCCCTATAATCCTAACCACGTAATTCTAACCTCTAAAGTGTCTAGTCAAATAAAAATTAACCACTAACCTTTATCGTTGTCATCATTTTCATTATCTTCACCATTATCATTTTCATTGTTATCACCATCATCTTCATGTTCTTCATCATCGTCATCATCATCGTCATCATTATATTCATCATCATCATCGTCATCCTCATCATCATCATCATCCTCATTGTTAGCATCGTCATCATCTTCATCATCATCATCATCTTCATCATCATCATTTTCAACATCATCATCATCATCATCATTATCATGAAGATGATGATGATGATGATGGAGAAGATGATGATGGAGATGTTGATGAGGAAGGGGGAAATGAAAATGTTGATGAAGAGGAAGATGATGATGATGAGGATGATGATGATGAGGAGGAGGATAATGATGATGATGGTGATGATGATGATGATGATAGTGATGGTGATGATGATGGTGATGGTGATGGTGATGATGATGAAGATGTTGATGATGATGACGATGGTGATGAATATTATGATGATGATGAAGACGATGACGATGATGGAGATGTTGATTAGGAAGGGGGAGATGACAATGATGATGAAGAGGAGAACGATGATGATGATGATGAGGATGGTGACGATGATGGTGAGGATGATGATGAAAATGATGGTGATCATGAAGAAGAGGACGATGATGATGATGAGGAGGATGATGGTGATGAGGAAGATGATGAGGATGGTGATGATGATGATGATGATGATGATGATTATGATTATGAGGATGAGGATGAGGATGAGGATGAGGATGAGGATGATGAGGATGATGATGATGATGGTGATGAATATGATGATGATGATGGTGAATATGATGATCATGATGATGATGATGATGATGATCATCATCATATTCATCATCATCACCATCATCCTCATCACCATCATCATCCTCCTCTTCATCATCATTGTTATCTCCCCCTTCCTCATCAACATCTCGATCATGATCATCATCTTCATGATCATCATCTTCATGATCATCATCTTCATCATCATCATCATCATCTTCATCACCATCATCATCATTATCAACATCTTCATCATCATCACCATCATCATCATCATCATCATCATCTCATCATCATCATCATCACCATCATCATCATCATCAACATATTCATCATCATTGTCATCTCCCCCTTCCTCATCAACATCTCCATCATCATCATCATCATCATCATCATCATCATTATCATCCTCATCATCCTCATCATCGTCCTCCTCTTCATCATCATTGTCATCTCCCCCTTCCTCATCAACATATCCATCATCATCTTCTTCTTCTTCATCATCATCATCATCCTCATCACCATTGTCGTCATCATCAACATCTTTACCATCATCATCATCACCATCATCATCATCATGGTGATGAATTGATGATGGTGATGATGATGATGGTGATGATGATGAAGATGTTGATGATGACGACGATGGTGACGAAGATGATGATGATGATGAGGAGGAAGATGATGATGTTGTAGATTTTGATGAGGAAGGGGGAGATGACAATGATGATGAAGAGGAGGACGATGATGATGAAGATGGGGATGATGATGATCATGATGAAGATTATGATGATGATGATGGAAATGTTGATGATGATGATGATGATGATGATGATGATGGTGATGATGAAGATGTTGATGATGATGGTGATGGTGATTAAGATGATGATGATGATGATGAACATCTCCATCATCATGGAGATGTTCATGATGATCATGAACATGTCCATCATCATCATCTTGTTCATCATTATCATCATCATCTTCATCACCATCATCATCATCATCAACATGTTCATCATCATCATCGTCATCCTCCTCTTCATCATCATTGTCATCTCCCCCTTCCTCATCAACAACTCCATCATCATGATCTTCCTCATCAACATCTCCATCATCATCATCATCATCATCATCCTCCTCGTTGTCGTCCTCTTCATCATCATCATCATCATCATCATCATCATCCTCCTCGTTGTCGTCCTCTTCATCATCATCATCATCATCATCATCATCATCATCACCATCACCCTCATCATCATCATCCTCATCACCATCATCATCATCACCATCACCATCATCATCATCATCATCACCATCACCATCACCATCACCATCATCATACTCATCATCATCATCCTCATCATCGTCCTCCTCTTCATAATCATCGTCATCTCCCCCTTCCGCATCAACATCTCCAACATCATCTTCTTCATCATCATCATCATCATCCTCATCATCATCTTTATCACCATCGTCATCATCATCAACATCTTCATCTTCATCATCATCATCATCATCATCATCATCATCATACCATCATCATCATCATCACCAGCATCATCATCATCATCAAAATCTTCATCATCATTGTCATCTCCCCCTTCCTCATCAACATATCCATCATCATCATTATCATCAACATCATCACCATCCTCATCCCCATCATCATCATCATCGTCCTTCTCTTCATCATCATTGTTATCTCCCCCTTCCTCATCAACATCTCCAGCATCATCATCTTCATCCTCATCCTGATCATCATCCACATCAACATCGTCATCATTATCAACATATTCATCCTAGGGTTTGGGTGAGGGTTAGGGTTAGAGTTATAAAAGGAAATTGAATTAGGTCATTTCTCTAATGTACATTTTATATTAATGGTATGGCTTGGTCTAAGGTGGTGATCTCAAATAGCTATTTCATTATGAAATATTTAACAAGACATGAATTAAATTTAAGATAAGTGTTTCTTTAGAATCCTAAATTTAGTCAGAGATTAGTAAAAACCTCTATGTATTGTTGTATACTTTGTCTATAATCCTATCACAATTGGAACCACCTATTTATTAAGTTTGATTCATAACCTAGAGGATAAAAATTGTCTTTTCAAAGCCTAACACAATGCATCCCATGTAATGTGTCATGGTGAAGATCACTAGTGGATTGTTCCTGATTGAATTTGTTGTAGATATTTGTAGTGTGGGACTGGCATAGGCTTGTACAAGTCCCTCTAAGTGGTTATATATCGGAATCAAGAATCAATCTTCAACCATAAATGAGCATGTTTTGAAATAAATTGTTAGGATACATATTTAAGAGTCTAGAAGATCTCTATGCATTTGTCCACCAAATTTAGTCAAGGAGATTCTAGTATCTAGTTAGAATATATTACTGGAAACCCTAGGTTGATGACACGATGCTTTGATAAGGGCAAAAGCCCAAAATCTAGTTAGTTTTGGGTGAGCATTGAGCATGGGGAACCAAATCTATGGATATGTGTATTGTTAAATATAATTTTGTTGGGTGAAGCCAATAACCAACATAATGTAATATGCCCGTAATAACTGAATTAGTAATTAAACGAAAGGATAGTATATTTCCTTAAGCAACAAATAACTACATGAGTCAGCCAACAATTGAACTCATATAATACCATTTTACCGTGGACCTGTCACGTCCCCACCCATCACACCAGTGCAATGGAGAGGATCGTGAGGCGAAAACCGGGCATCCAGCCCCATAAACTCATTTCATGAGCAATCACATACTAAATGGAGATATGAAGATGCATAAATCTTTTAAAAACACAGCGGAAGTAAGTCATGTGCAGAATTAACACACATCCAACATTTTCATGATAGCCATTAAGTGTAGACATTGCGGAAATAGAAAATAAAAATACTTATCTTTAAACCAAGTAATCCCAAGCAACCAGTTACGCTTCTGCAACGTTCCACCCAACCGTAGGCCAGTGTGCTTCTTAATCTCTCAGCACCACTGCCACCCCCGAGCTGGGCACGATCTCCACAAGGAAAAGGGGAAACAGGCTCTCACATAGCCAAAGGTATGCCAGAATCAACCAAGCCAACTAGCAGTTGGGTTTCTCAGGCTGCTAAGAGGTGGGCAGAGGTGAGTTACTAGGCTAGTGGCTCAACCATGGAGCTATGGATACACCATTGGGCTCATCAAGCCAAATTTGTCCTCTTCCACTCTTGAAGCCCTTGCTCACAGGTCCAAATCTAAAACGGGATGCACTGAACAACAAAACCACAATTACTGGGCATGAGGAAAACGATTTCCACAGTGGGATGCATGAGATGGGGTTTCAACTCACTCAGAAAAACATGGGAACACACAAAAACGAAATGGGAAGATGGGGAACAAACCTGGGAAGCCAATCCGTTTTTAGAAAAACGTCCTTGGACATTCGGGGGCAAAAACGACCTCCATACAGTCCCCAAATCGTGGCCCTTCTCTCCCAGGCTACTGTATATGCAAAAACAAACTCCCAGGCATGAAAAAATGCAGGATTTGGATGAAAAACGTGCAGGGGAAGGCCCAGCTAACTCCAGCTGCGTGAATGAGTGAAGACTGTCCATTCCCCATGGCTTTGGGCACCATTTTGTGGGTTTTTTCTTGCCCCACAAGAAAAAACACGAATTTCCAGGTTGATGGCTTGCCCATGCACGAAAATGGCTTGCCCATACTTCTTCATTTCCAAGGCATTAACTGCCTTAACCAATTTCTTGGAAGAATTAAATGATTGGGTACATGAGACAAAATGGGTAGTTGGTGGTTTATGGGTTTCCCCATTGACACATGGATTAATACCATTGGCTCAAGGGTTTGAATAATTTCCCTCCCTTTTCCTTGTAAAGATCATGCCCCCGTCTCTTTTGTTGCATTGCGTAGCTGGTTGTGGGTTTTTCATTAAATTTGCATATTTACATGATGTCCGATTTTACATTGTGCACTGCTAGCACAAGAACCATATGCATCTATTCTAATTGCCGATACATAAAACGATAAGTCAGTGGCGGGGCCTTGGCCTTGAGCTCCTCACCATGACTAAATGACAATATTTACATTATTTACAATATTAATGCAATAGGGTTAAGCTGGGGACGTTACAGGACCTCTTCTTTCAATTCTTAATCCTTATCTATGTAAATAGGACTTGAACCAAGCAATGCATCCAGATGACTACCATATAATCAACACAACCAACCATGTTATTATCAAAACATACACATTTATATTGAAACATACCCATTTATCATTGACATGAAAATCCTTCATAATATCAAAGGAGATACACATAAGGAACACATGAAAATAGGAGACGAGATATACGTGGTTCACCCAAAACCTTTGGGCTATGTCCACCAACACAAGCTACACTATATATTAATTATAAAAAAATAGAAGAATTACATACTGCAACTCCCTTGTTGCATTTCATTTCCCTCATCATCTCACATAGCGCGCAAATTACAACCAAAACAGGAATATGAATACATACCCTATTCATCCAACAACATTCTTGGAATATCTCACGTTAATTACAAGGATCATCTCTTTAACATTCTAATAACAATAGAATTCTGTCTAAATAAAGGTTACTGTATCAACAAGAAAGATAAACACACCCATAACCAAAAACGCTTTTACTGACTTAAATAATAAAGGACTAAGTCCCATACTTAACACTTACACCACTTCCTTATAAGGGAATGGAACTATTTCCTTCCTCCAAATAAAGATGTTTTTTCCTTGTTATAATTCATTTGATAAACGCACTAAGGCTTTTGCTTGTCTCTTTACGTACACCTAAAATAAACTTATATATTTAAAATTACCAAAAGCATAAATGACCTACACCTAGGGACCCTTCCCTTTAGTAGACTTTCCCAACAAATCTCTTAATATCTTTGAAACCACCATTATCTGACACTAGGTTAAAAAATACTCAAGTTCGAAAGTCAAACAGGGGTCTAGCACAAGAAAATAAATAAAATCAAGGAGGTAAACCCACTGATCCAAAATATAGTAATGTATCAACATATACTGAAGTAAACTTTCAACAAGGAGTTGATCTAATAAAGAAGATCCAGAATGCAATGCATTCCATGCAGAAGAGATAGAAGTTCAGAATGTAAAGACGTATTCGGTACAGGATCAAATAAAAGATCCAGAATGCAATGCATTTAACCACCGAGATGAACCAAAGCAAAGAAAATCATAATAAACAAAATGACTCCATTTAGCTATACAAGACGTGATTCTAAACAACCACCTGATCTATACAGAGATAACTTGGTTCATGACAACCCACTCATCCAGGGTTCGTATTCTTCAATGCAAAAGAGAGAGCAGAGATCGATGGTGCACAGAGATGGAATCATTCGAATAAAAAGTAAAAACATAGATCGTTGAGACTGGTGTTCTTTCTAGCATGAAACACTACATGGCTTCTCATTAGCACCACTCTGTCCTTACCGAGATCCAACACAGAAATATGCTTTAGCGAAGCATTGACTAAACCCATACAACAATAAAATTCCAAATCGATTGATCAGTGATCATATCGACTGATCAGTGAACATAGTACATAACTCCTCCTGCAAACTACCCGAGCTCGCTCCCACTACGATTTCTTAATACAAATTGAGATCCAGAGACAGAGCTCGATAACATATAAATACAATGGACTACGATCCATTCAAATAGACATAAGAAATAAGCAATAGACATAGATACCAAACATAGCAATAGATAGGTAATCTATGATTTCATAGAGCGATTCGAGACAAAGCCCGCCTTAAACTTATCAACAATACATACTAAATGCACAGATTGCATAACGCGATCCAAGACAGAACCATCAATAGATATCAAAAATGCATATTCCCTTTTCTTTTCCCTTACAACGATCCCTTTTCATACAGTCCTATTATAAAATTTGAGTTACTTAATATACTTCTTTCTCTCATAAAAATATGGAACACGATTTCATACTGCATTTAGGTTGCAGAATAGAGAGGTGAAATAGACCCATCGCTCTTCAGCAGTGCTACAAGGGTCCTAAGTCAAAGCCATACTACTGAGATTGCAGGTCACGCTAAATGGAAGAATAATAAAACAGCTAATCCCAAGGCTAGGCTACTCTGACCACATAGATAAAAGATAACAGAAGGATGTAAGAAATTCACTCTCTACAAACATAATAGCAGATGTAGAGATCACTTACCACATTAGAGCACTGGATCGAATCTCATAAACCAGAGGCCAAAGGATTCGGGAATTACTCACCTCTTATCACGCATTGATAAAATGTATTTGCTATGCACCTTTACATACCAGGTTTTCTATACCCTCCATCAACAGAAACGGTAGCGATCATAGTCTTACATGGATAGGTGTACCCTCCATCAGCGCGAGCAAGCATAGGTCCCTCTCCTTAAACACACATGGATTTTCCCCTTTTTCAGTCAATCGACAGCCATGCCTTGCAAACCCCCCTTTTACCTATGAGTCCCTTCATCTAAAAAAAAAAGTCTCACTCCTCAGCAGGAGTGACAGATGGACGATACAAAAATTAGTATCAAGGAAAGTGGCGATCTTTCTCTAGTTCCTCACTCCACTAGGGATACCAACTTGTGGAAATTATTGCCTAAATTCCTCCACCGGATCCTAGCTAAGTGCCCCTCTCACTTCCACTATCTTCGTAATAGTGGAGTGAACCTTCTTCCATGCACACTATCTAAATATTATTTAGATATAGTGGGTGCAATGTAATTAGGGAACGTGGCCTTCAAGTAGACATAACTATATGTATACTCCACTGATAATACTTGTCAAATATTCGATCAATACATGGTGATATTTAATATCTTATAAGCCTTTTAAGAGTATCTCCTATAAACATATATAAATATGTATATGAATAGATTTCTTGGTTACAATAATGTGCTTCTCTATACTTCTCTATACTTCAGTAGTTTTAAAGGTATAACCACTTCATATAATATGGTCTACTAAATATATAGAACCATATAAATAATCATAGTATTTTGGCATTAATACTATGATATCTTACTTTCTAAATTAAGGAGAGTGTTACACATGGTACTTTAAAAATTGAAACCTTAGACTTGTTTCTATTTCCTTGACATTTTATGCCAATGGTTAAGATGATTATAATATGCACCATTATGGCTTAATCATATTAGGGTTAGAATAACTAGGTCTTAATATCTTAGTTAGATACTTACTATGAGAAGAACACCTCATAGGGACGAACCCTTATCTTTAATACTTAAGACGATATGTAAGAGTGCAGTATCAAAATCATGTCTTCCTAGTCATTGGATTTCTCCCTAGTAAGCTTAGTTACTGATGTTTAGTTGTGTTACCATTTTGTAGTTTCCTAGGTATTACAAATTACGACTTAGTAAAATAACCCACTTAGTTTACAAGGTTACTGGTGGGGCCTTGGCCTTGAGCTCCTCACCAGAACCGTTTATCATTTACATTACAAAAATTAGGGGTGGAAAAGGGGATGTTACATCCTTTCCCCCTTAAAGATAACACCTTCCTCGGTGTTCATTTTCTTCAAACTCGTCCTCCGATCTTTTGCATGTCATTCTTTAGTTACGTTTTGTTTTCTTTTTATCTTTTGCTTTGGTCATCTTCACATTTTCATGTTTTCCGCAAGCTCTAATCATCTATAACCTACACATTTTACGGTTCATACAAGATTTTCCAACATTCTTCAGCATACCATAATTATACCATTTGCAATTCAATCATAGGGTAGTACAAGTCTTTTGCAATACCTTTATCATTCAAAGGTTAGCATTATATATTTCACAAAATTTCGAACAGTAAACGTTTAACATTTATCATTCATCCTCATCCTTGAAGAAAATTCTTGCTTACTCCAGTATTCATAACATTCACACATAAATGCATCCAATATTCTAGTTACAAGACAAGTCGTTTAATATGTGGTTTAGCTAATATATCATAAAATAGATCTTTCAACAACACTTTGTTGATCATCAAACTCTCCCATGAGTTTGGAACTTCAACAACCCTCTGTTGAACACATAATTTTTCCACGAATTCTGTCATCAATTCCTATGGACTTACGGGATACATGTTTGAGGTTACTCTCCTTTATTATTTCTATTCAAAAAAATTTCGTCCTCAAGACATCAAACATAGTCCTATCTTCCAGATGGAAATCTTTGTGCCTATGTCTTTGCCATTGATACCAAAAAACTCTTTCGCAATTCCCCTCAAGCCTTCTTGCTTGAGTCCAGGAATTTCTTTTCCACCCAGCCTCCTGCTTGAGTCTAGGAAAAGTTGCTTTAACAAAGCAGAGTTGGGTCAATTTTTTCCACCTCAAGTCTGCTCGCTTGAGTCCCAGAATATTATTTTCCCCTCACACCTTCTCGTTTGAGTCCAGGAATAACAATCATTTATTATTTCTTGTAGTTTTGGTTAACCACAACATGCAACATAATAGAAACACAATATTAACATTAAATAGGTTCATCTATTTACTCGTCAGTTCGAATGCATATCATTTCATGATTCCTTTACTTTATTCATATTCTTACCATATGCTTACCATGTATACTCTATCGCATCCTTACCTTTCCACAAGTTCCACAGAATGTGTCCACCTGTCAAATTCATTTGTTAGTACTTTTTATATAACACAACACGCATTTCATGAGAAAATATTCTCCTAACATAATAGTAAGGAAATCATCATTCACTTACAACATCCATACAAGATTAGCATTCTCATTAATTTCATTAATATATCTTACAACATAAGATTTGCAATGTTAGTATATAGCATTCATAAATAACTTAGCTCTTTACGATAATTCCAATGACCGACTGATTTGTCTTTCAAAGTTTACAATTTACCTTCTCATAGATTTACGAGACTATTGTAAGGTAATTTATGTATATATACAACTCTCTATATATATCTTGAAATTCTAGACAATATCTATTGTTGAGTGTAATTCATAAGCCAACTTAGTATGTCAACAAGATACATGAATATTCCTATGCTTACAGTTTTCAATCCACAACCTTTATTGGTTAATGTAATAACATGTCTCATCAATTTTTTTATTTTTTTTAATGTCTATATACAATGAAAATGGAATATGGTATTTCTCATGGATCTTGATACAATAGTTTTAGTCGTCATGGTTACCTTTTCAATGTATTCATAAATATGAACCCTTCCTTATACTAAGTATTGAAAAGAAATCAATTGTCACTATAATGTTATTGTCAAAATGATTTCACTCCTAACCGAAACATTTATCACAATGTCTAGGATGTACATTTTGCACTAATGAAGAATTTTTATTTAAAAGACAAGATATCAACAATCCTCTTTTAAAACAAACCTAACTAAGAAATCAATTTAATACTCATTAAGCTACATAAAATCGAGTGATCTTACGAGAAGAAACTTGAAAATTCTCTTAGTCTGTATAATTTGAAGGATTTACCTTGCAATCCATGTTACCCACATACCAACCAATCCTTCTCTTTACATTTTTCTCTAACAAAATAATACTATTACGATGTTCAAATCAATCAATTTAATGCTTAAAACTTTCAACTTTAAACTATACACATTAGTCCTAAATTCGACCGGAAGAAAAGATACCACTTTTACCAAGGCCATGATTCTTTTCTTTGTATAAAACTATTAGTTACAACATATCACCACAGCACAATTTTGTCCACTATAGAATGGGACTTACTTACTTGCAACTCAGAGATGAATTATCCGTTACCTCTTTCCAAACTATGAAATGCAATTTTCCTGTTGCGTCTTTGTAGCTAGAGTTGTTCAACCAACATATATTTACCTTCTCCGGCTGAGCCCAAATACACCTGAGTGTTTGTAACCTGTAGCTCTGATACCATATGTAACATACCCGTAATAACTGAATTAGTAATTAAACGAAAGGATAGTATATTTCCTTAAGCAACAAATAATTACATGAGTCAGCCAACAAATGAACTCATATAATACCATTTTACCGTGGACCTCTTCTTCAAATTCTTAATCCTTATCTATGTAAATATGACTAGAACCAAGCAATGCATCCAGATGACTACCATATAATCAACACAACCAACCATGTTATTATCAAAACATACACATTTATATTGAAACATATCCATTTATCATTGACATGAAAATCCATCATAATATCAAGGGAGATACACATAAGGAACACATGAAAATAGGAGAGGAGATATACATGGTTCACACAAAACCTTTGGGCTACGTCCACCAACACAAGTTACACTATATATTAATTATAGAAAAATAGGAGAATTACATACCGCAACTCCCTTGTTGCATTTCATTTCCCTCATCATCTCGCATAGCGCGCAAATTACAACCAAAATAGGAATATGAATACATACCCTATTGATCCAGCAACATTCTTGGAAGAGCTCACCTTAATTACAAGGGTCGTCTCTTTAACTTTCTAATAACAATAGACTTCTTTCTAACTAAAGGTTACTCTATCAACAAGAAATATAAACACACCCATAACCAAAAACTATTTTACTGACTTAAATCATAAAGGACTAAGTCCCATACTTAACACTTACACCACTTCCTTATAAGGGAATGGAACTATTTCCTTCCTCCAAATAAATATGTTTTTTCCTTGTTATAATTCATTTGATAAAAGCACTAAGGGTTTCACTTGTCTCTTTACGTACACCTAAAATAAACTTATATATTTAAAATTACCAAAAGTATAAATGACCTATAGCTAGGGACCCTTCCCTTCAGTAGTATTTCCCAACAAAGTTTTTAATATCTTTGAAACCACCAACATCTGACACCAGGTTAAAAAATACTCAAGTCCAAAAGTCAAACATGGGTCTAGCACAACAAAAAGAATAAAATCAAGGAGGTAAACCCACCAATCCGAAATACAGTAATGTATTGACATCTACTGAAAAGATAGAAGTTGATCTAATAAAGAAGATCCAGAATGCAACGCATTCCATGCAGAAGAGATAGAAGTTCACAATGTAAAGACACATTCAGTACATGATCAAATAAAAGATACAGAATGCAACGCATTTAACCACCGACATGAACCAAAGCAAAGAAAATCGTAATAAACAAAATGACTCTATTTAGCTATACAGGATGCGATTCTAAACAACCACCTGATCTATATAGAGCTAACTCGTTTCATGACAACCTACCCATCCAGGGTTCGTATTATTCAATGTAAAAGGTAGAGTAGAGATCGATGGTGCACAGAGATAAAATCATTCGAATATAAAGTAAAAACAGAGATTGTTGAGACTGGTGTTCTTTCTATAATGAAACACTACATGGCTTCTAATTAGCGCCACTCTATCCTTACAGAGATCCAGTACAAAAATGTGCTTTAGCATAGATTTGAATAAACCCATACAACAATAAAATTCCAAATCAATTGATGGCTGATCGTATCGACTGATCGGTGAACATAGTACAGAAATCCTCCTGCGAACTACCCGAGCTCGCTCCCAGTATGATTTCTCAATACAAATCAAGATCCGAAGACAGAGATCGAGAGCATATAAATACAATGGACTGCATTCCACTCAAATAGACATAAGCAATAAGCAATAGACATAGATACCCAACATAACAATAGATAGGTAATCTATGATTTCATAGAGTGATCCGAGACAAATCTCGCCATAAAATTATCAACAATACATACTAAATGCACAGATCTCCTAACGCGATCCAAGACAGAACCATCAATAGATATCAAAAATACATATTCCCTTTTCGTTTCCCTTACACCGATCCCTTTTCATAAAGTCCTATTATAAAATTTGAGTTACATAATATGCTTCTTTCTCTCATAAAGAGATGGAACACGATTTCATACTGCCTTTAGGTTGTAGAACAGAGAGGTGAAATAGAGCCATTGCTCTTCAATAGTGCTACAAGGGTCCTGAGTCAAAACCATACTACTGATATTGCAGGTCATGCTAAATGGAAGAATAAGAAAACCTCTAATCCCAAGGCTGGGCCACTCTGGCCACAGAGATAAAAGATAACAGAAGGATGTAAGGAATTCACTCTCTACAAACTTAATAGAATATGCAAAGATCACTTACCACATTAGAGAACTGGAGCTAATCTCATAAACCAAAGGCCAAAGGATTTGGGAATTACTCACCTCTTATCACGCATTGATAAAATGTATTTTCTATGCACCTTTACATACCAATTTTGTTATACCCTCCATCAACAGAAGCAACAATGATCATAGTCTTACATGGATAGATGTACCCTCCATCGGTGCGAGCAGGCAGAGGTCGCTCTCCTTAAACACGCAAGGATTTTCCCCTTTTTCTGTCAGTCGACAGCCATACCTCGCAAACCCCCCTTTTACCTATGAGTCCCTTCATCTAAAAAAAAGAGTCTCACTCCCCAGCTAGAGTGACAGATGGACGATACAAAAATTAGTATCAAGGAAACTGACGGTCTTTCTCCAGTTCCTCACTCCACTAGGGACACCAACGTGCAAAAATTACTTCCTAAATTCCTCCACCAGATCCTAGCTAAGTGCCCCTCTCACTTCCACTATCTTCGTAATAGTGGAGTGAACCTTATTCCGTGCACACTATCTAAATATTATTTAGATACAGTGGGTGCAATGTAATTAGGGAATGTGGCCTTCAAGTAGATATAACTACATGTATACTCCATTTATAATACTTGTCAAATATTTGATCAATACGTGGTGATATTTAATATCTTATAAACCTTTTAAGAGTATCTCCTATAAACATATATAAATATGTATATGAATAGATTTCTTGGTTACAATAATTTGCTTCTCTATACTTCTCTATACTTCAGTAGTTTTAAAGGTATAACCACTTCATATAATATGGTCTACTAAATATATAGCACCATATAAATAATCATAGCATTTTGGCATTAATACTATGATATCTTACTTTCTAAATTAAGGAGACTATTACACATGGTACTTTAAAAAGTTAAAACCTTAGACTTGTTTCTATTTCCTTGACATTTTATGCCAATGGTTAAGATGATTATAATATCCACCATTATGGCTTAATCATAATAGGGTTAGAATAACTAGGTCGTAGTATCTTAATTAGATACTTACTGTGAGAAGAACACCTCATAGGGACAAACCCTTATCTTTAATACTTAAGACGATATGTAAGAGTGTGGTATCAAAATCATGTCTTCCTAGTCATTAGATTTCTCCCTAGTAAGCTCAGTTACCGACATTTAGTCACGTTACAATTTTGTAGTTTCCTAGGTATTACAACTTACGACTTAGGAAAATAACCCACTTAGTTTACAAGGTTACTAGTGGGGCCTTGTGCTTGAGCTCCTCACCAGAATTGCTTATCATTTACATTACAAAAAGTAGGGGTGGAAAAGGGGATGTTACACATAATCAACATAATATAAGAGTTTTTTGGGTTGGGTATATACTTCAAGGTACCCAAAGCATGAAAAAAGTTTGGGTGGGCACAAAACCAAGAGAACAAAAAATGTTGAAGAGGACATGTGGGGTGGGAGGTCAACCTCCAAAAACTCAAGCATTGAAATGAGTGAGGTAGGTCTAAAGAAACTTCTCTCATACCAAATGAGAGAAGTGGTAGGTAGGTCTCTAGGTCTCTAAAGCAACTTCTCTCATACCAAATGAGGTAGGTTTGAAGCAACTTCTTTTATGGAGTGGTGTTTCATTTTGAAGTTCCCTTGGTCATTGTGTTCTAGTTGCATTATTGGTTTTGGCTATTTGTTCCCAATGCAAGGAGCTTTTCTTGTTTTTTCTTTAACTTGTCTGTAGAGATCTAGGCATCAATGGTTGCTAGGTGTATCCCTAGTGGTTCTATTCACATTTCCTTCCAAAGTGCTTGGCCACAATAAATGCAATATGTTATCCTTCGGTGGTTGTGCTTTGGTCACCTTGGTGGTTTTCGCTCAGTGATCCCCGTGTTTGAAGTTCTTCCTCTATTTTAAGAGGATTAGGAATCAATTGTTGGTGGTTGCATCCTCACTAATTTTTTTCTCATTTCCTCTCGATTTTGGTTCTTTACATTATGGGGTTACTTATGTTTTCAAGGACCACATTGGTGGTTTCAGAGGACTTGTTCCATGCCCATTGTGTTGTTTTTGTTGTCGATTGTTGTTCACATTGTGATCTTGCCTCTAAATCAATGCATGGAAGGGGCCCCGTGTGTTTTTTCTAATAACTTTGTGGTTCATGTTGCTTGTGTTGTGGGTGGTTGTGAAACATGCAAGTAAGGGAGCCAATATAGAGTGTTTAGTGCTTCTTTTTTATCTCAAGGTTCCTTGTTATGTAAGGATTAACAAACCAACTTATACTATAGTTTATCTAAAGTGAATTTTTTTAGAAATATTGGACACCAAAATGACCATTAAATGAAGGCATGCAAAGATCACAAGATCAAAGTGTTGATGTATATGTAATTTCAGAATCTATTTCATATATATATTTATTGTACTCCTATAGAGATGTATTATTCCTCTATACGGAAGTGTTGTCATTTGTATTGACAAGTGTCGCAAGTGTGTTAACCTTCCGATGGGTTATTAGCCCACCTTGTAAGGGGTCGGCCTGGATTAATGTAACATGAGGTTATTCTGCTAAGATAGACAAGTCGTCCCCATAAGTTTATTGGGTAGTCAAGACAAGTATAAATAGAGATCTCCTGATCTCTATTTGGATCACTTCAGAACTCACACTTCCATCACTCGGAAAGTGGTGCACATGTGAGGGAGAGGATCAACTGCTAGAAGGAGTCTATCTCTATGTACTTTGGTTGTATCATTGATCTATCTATCTCTGAGGAAGTTGTGGGGTTTTTCACCTTAGGGTTTTCCCCATGGAAACTCTGTGTGTCTATTGTCTCTTATGTTTGCATCTTGTGATGATTGATATACTTGATATGATTGATATGCATTGATATAATGTACATGTTATTCTCTCAATAAAGATCCTAGAGTGTATTGAATTAATGCTCAAAATTTAACATGGTATCAGAGCTAACCTGAGAAGAAGACATTGTGTAGTGGCAGAAACCAAGGTTTCTTATTTATTGGGTTTCTCTCCACAGATTTTGGAAAAGTAATATGATAGGTTGAATCTCCTCAGCAAGGTGAATCTATCTGTCTAATCAGAATTCAATTATGAGCACTTTCAGTTTTGGCCCTAAAAATTAGGGTTTCCTCAAAAATAGGAATTTCTGAAATTTGAAGACACAGCTAGAAGCTCCTTGGAAAAATCGAAGTTTAGAGATTTGGATCAAGATTTTTGGCTGGGTAAAACTCCATGAAACGCAAACTTTAATTCAAGGTCCTCCTCAATGATTCTGGAAAGACTAAAAGGCATTTCTGAAGGGTGAAACTTTGCAAAATTCAAATTCTGAGTATACGAGGCTGATCAACTCATCAAGGCACATCTTTCTATCCTTTCAGAAAGTTGAAATTCACACTTTGAATTTTTAGGTTTCTCTGACAAACCCTAATCCGAGACGAGATCCAGTTTTCATCAAATCAAGTGGTAAGACCTATATCTTTTCTATTTCCATTTCAAGTACTCTTTAAAGATGTCTCACCACACCAAGTTTGAAGACAAGCTTGAAGGGGCTAATAACTTTCGATCTGGAAGTATAGGATTGGGTTAATCCTGGAAGAGAATGAGTTGGACTCATACATAAAAGAATAGGTCCCTGTCCCAGAGGATGAAGAGGCTAAGATATTTCATAAGAAGAACTTGGTCAAGGAAAAGAGAATCATTGATGATTCTATTAAAGACCATCTCATTCCACATGTGTCATCTCTAAAGAAACCCAAGGCTATGTTTGACTCCCTGACCAAACTATTTGAAGGGAAGAACATAAATCGGAAGATGACTATGCGGAATCAATTGAAAGGGGTCAAGATGTTGAATGGAGAGACCATTCAATATTATTTATCCAAAGTCTCTCATATCAAGGAACAACTTGAAGCTGTAGATGAAATGGTGGAGAATGAAGAAATTGTGACGACCACCCTGAATGGCCTACCTAGGTCATGGGATTCCTTTATTCAAGGGATCTGTGCAAGAAGAAAGTTGATCTCCTTCAGTAAACTATGGGAGGAATGTTCATAAGAAGAGGCTAGGCTTGTATCCCGAGAAGGAAAGATGGGAAGTGAAGACCAAGCTCTCGCATCTCACACCAAAAGAAGCAAGCCTAAGAAGGAGCACTCTCAGCAGAAGAGATCCACTCACTATCACCAAAAGAATAAGAAGGATCTAAGGTGCTTCACATGCAATGAGAAGGGTCACTTTGCTTTAGAATGTCCCAAGAACAAAAGGGAAAACAACAACAACAACTTCAAAAAGAAGAAAAACAATAAAAAAAGGAAATATCATGCTCATGCTACCAAGGATGATGAATCCCCTAGGAAGAAGGCTAGAAGTGATGACTCATCAAGCGAAGATGGATATTTTCTAATATTTTCTCTCACAGGTACTATTTTTCATGGATATAATGATTGGCTTATTGATAGTGGGGCTTCCAAACACATGACTGGGCTTAAAGAATCTTTTGTAAATCTATCTGAACATGAGTCACCCCAGAAGGTGAAACTTGGGGATGACTATCAATACCCTATCAAGGGAAGTGGTGAATCCTCCTATAGCCTAGACTCTGGGAAATATTTGAATATGAAAGAGGTTCTATATGTACCTGGGCTCAAGAAAAACTTACTCTCCATATCTACATTAGATGCAAAAGGCATGAGGGTTGCATTTGTAGATGGCCAAGTTCTAATGTGGCCAAAAGGTAGGACTATTGATGATGTAGTAGTGATTGGAGAGCAAGAGTGAGGATTGTATAAATTGAAGGGACAACCTAAACATGCCATGGTACATGAATCCATGGAGCCAAGTGAACTTTAGCATAGAATACTTGCTCATATGCACTATAGAGCACTTCCAATTGCAAGTAAAGCTGTAGAAGGTCTTCCTGAAATCAAGACCAAGAATGAAGGTGTTTACAAAGGATGTGCAAAAGGAAAGAACATAAAGAAAGAATTTCCAAGCAATGAAAGCAAGGCTAAAGGAATCTTGGAAATCATCCACTTTGATGTATGCGGTCCAATGTCATCCAGTTCTCTGAGTGGGTATGTTTACTATGTCTCTTTCATTGATGACTTCTCCAGGAAGACTTAGGTTTACTTCTTGAAGAACAAAGATGAAGTATTTGATAAATTCAAGGAATTCAAAACCTTGATGGAGAACCAAACTAATAAGAGGATCAAGACTTTCAGATCCGACAATGGTGGAGAATTCACTTCAGGTGACTCAAGAAGCTATGCAGTGATTCAGGTATTAAGAGGGAGTTGACTACTCCTGACAATCCACAACAGAATGGAGTTGTAGAAAGAAAGAATAGAACAATCATGGAAGTAGCATGGGAAATGCTGCATGACCAGGATTTGCTTATGCATCCATGAGCAGAAGCAGCTAGGATAGCTGTATATGTGCAGAAGAGAACACCCCACAAGATATTGGACAACAAGACACCATAAGAGGTCTTCTCTGGTAAGAAAAATGAGGTCAACCATCTAAGAATATTTGGTTTCCAAGTATATACAGATCCCCCAAAGGAAAAGAGGACCAAGCTAGATCCTTCAGGACATAAGGGTATCTTTGTGGGTTATAGTGAAAGCTCGAAGGCTTACAGAATATACTTTCCAAGGTTCAAGAAGATTGATTTCAGCAGGGATGTGACATTTGATGAAAACTCAACATTTATCAAATCAAGAAAGACACCTGTTGAAGATTATGAAGAACCTAAGGAAACTAGTTTTCAAGACACTACCATGACTGAAGCAATTCCAAATGTTGATCGTGAAATTGAAGATCCACAAGAACCTGTAGATCCACCTTGTGAGAAGGACTCTCACAAGAGGAAACCTGCATGGGCTAGAGAGCTCATTCAAGACGTAGAAAGATATGGCATTCCAGAAGAAGAACACAGAGCAAATAAGAGAACAAGATCACATACCAGCTATGTTGCTTTACTATGTGATATCATGAACAAAGAACCTTCCAGTTATGAAGAAGCAATGGAAAAGAAAGAATGGAAGGATGCCATGGTTGAGGAATACCAATCAATAATGAAGAATGATGTTTTGGATGTTGTCCCAAGACATGAAGGGAAGTCTGTTGTGACTTCCAAATGGATCTACAAGATCAAGCATGCTGCAGATGGAAGCATAGAAAAATACAAGGAAAGATTTGTAGCTTGTGGCTTCTCTCAGAAAGAGGGAATAGATTATGAAGAAACTTTTGCTCCTGTAGCCAAGTACACTTCCATCAAATTAGTATTTGCTCTGGCTGCAATGATGAAATGGAAAATACACCAAATGGATGTCAAGAATACTTTGTTGAATGGTGTAGTTGAAGAGGAAGTGTATGTAAAGCAGCCACTCGGTTTTGAAACACATGACAGGGAATCATATGTGTGCAGATTGAAGAAAGCCTTATATGGCTTGAAGCAAGCTCCTAGAACTTGTTATGATAGGATGGACAATTTCCTATCCAGTTTGGGATTTACTAAGAGTAAAGCGGATTCCAAATTCTACTACAAGGTTGAGGAAGGTAGTCCTGTGATACTACTCTTTTATGTAGATGACCTATTTGTAACAGGTGAAGATAGACTGATTACGATACAAAGAGGAAACTTGCTGCTGAGTTTGAGATAAAGGACTTGGGGATGATGCACTATTTTCTAGGTATGGAGGTGTGGCAGAGTCAGATGGAATCTTCCTTGGACAAGGGAAATATGTAGTAGAGATCCTGAAGAGGTTCAGGATGATGGACTGCAAGGCCATGGCCACACCTATGGAATCAAACCTAAAGCTTCTATGTGATGCTTCATCTAATCCAGTTGATGTCATTATATATTGTCAGATTATTGGGTCCTTGATGTACCTAACGAACACGAGACCAGATATTTGCTTTGCGATGAACACATTGAGCTAGTTCCTGATGGATCCAAGAGGTGTTCACCTGGTTGTTGTAAATCATATTCTGCGGTACCTGAAGGGTATAGTTAATTATGGGCTCAATTATGATGCGAATCAAAATTTTAACCTACAGGGTTATGTTGATTGAGATTGGGCAGGCAGTGCTGCAGATAGGAAGAGCACTTCTGGGTGTTGCTTCAGTATGGGATCGGGTGTGATCTCTTGGTTTAGCAGGAAGTTGTCCTGTGTAGCACTGAGTACAGCTGAAGCAGAGTATGTTGCAACTTGTTCGGCTAGTTGTGAGGCAGTATGGATTTGGAAGCTACTATCTGAGTTATTTGATCTACCACTGGAGGCTACTGGTATCTTTTGTGACAACCAGAATTGTGTGAAGCTGTCTGAGAACCCAGTGTTCCAAGATAGGTCGAAACACATAGAGATCAAATATCACTATATCAGGGATATGGTGCAGAGAGGAGCAGTGAAGCTCCTATATGTTGCGACGGATGAGCATATTGCATATGTGCCGACAAAGCCACTAGCCAGAGTGAAGTTCGAGTACTTCAGAGAGAGGCTTGGTTTTCTTTAGATCAATGACACTTCGAGGAAGAAGTGATGGAGACATTTGCTGAAGCCATTCCAAGCATGTTGGAAGGAGCATCCTTCACATGGCTATGGATGTAAGTGCTAGATGATGAGCATCAGGATGATGATCTAGTTTCTGCTCGATATGATCAATTGGATCATTTATGTATGTATGCATCATGTTGGATGTTGGATATGATCAGTTGGATCATTTATGTATTTTGTATATTCATCATGTTGGATGCTTGGATCATGTATCTGTATATGTATTAGGTGGATACTTTATATGATCAGGTAGATCATGTATGTTGATATGTATCAGGTAGATACATTGTGTGATCAGGTGGATCATGTATCTATGTATGTATCAGATGGATACATTGTATGATCAGGTGGATCATGTGTGATGATATGTATCAGGTAGATACTTGGTATGCATCAAGTAGATGCATTGTATGATCAAGATGATCATGGATGACAAGCTTCAGGATGTTGCTCCAGATGACATGCATCAAGACGATGCAGTGATGATGATCAGGATGATCATGTGTACATTAGGATGATGTATGGTGAGTATCAGGATGATACTCTGTGGCTGTGGAACAGGTTGTGCAGATGAACATGTTTGGGAGATCCTATAGGTCAGAATTGTGTACCCGTAATAGCCTGGGATGCTCTTTCGAGACATTAGTCTGGGAGGACATATAATAGCGCCCTGGAAGAACCTACAGGTCGAAGTTGTGTACCCATAACATCCTAGGATGCTCTTTCGAGGTTTTTTCCTATGGCATATAATAGTGCCCTGGGAGATCCTATAGGTTGGAGTTATGTACCCATAACAGCCTGGGATGCTATTTTGAGGTTTTTCCATGACCACATATAATAACGCGCTGGGAGATCCTACATGTCGGAGTTGTGTACTCGTAACATCCTGGGATGGTCTTGCGAGGCTTTGTGGTGACCACATGTAATAGCACCCTGGGAGATCCTACAGGTTGGATTTGTGTACCCGTAACATCCTGGGATGCTCTTTCGAGGTTTTGTGGTGGGGTCACATGTAATAGCGCCCTGGGAGATCCTATAGGTCATAGTTGTGTACCCATAACATCCTGGGATGATCTTTTGAGGTTTTGTGACGCACGTAATACGTCCTAAGGATTCCATAGTATGGCCAGTGATGTTCAAGACCTGCAGGTGGTGGGCCTACATCTAGTATGAAAAAGGATTGGCTCTATAGAACTTCCTATGACAAGTAGTTTTAGAGATTGATTGAGATAGTAGCAGCAGTGACGATGACGATGATTCGAGGACGATGCATCGATGGAGATGATCCAGAAAAGAAGACTTGTGCTAGATGATATGTGTCGAGAAATACCTTCCTAGTTAAGAGGGAGTGTTGATGTATATGTAACTTCAGAATGTATTTCATATATATATTTAGTGTACTCCTATAGAGATGTATTATTCCTCTATACGGAAGTGTTGTCATTTCTATTGACAGGTGTCGCAAGTGTTTTAACTTGCTGATGGGTTATTAGACCACCTTGTAAGGGGTCGGCCTAGATTAATGTAACATGAGGTTATTGTGCTAAGCTAGACAAGTCGGCCCCATAAGTTTATTGGGTAGTCAGGACAAGTATAAATAGAGATATCCCGATCTCTATTTGGATCACTTCAGAACTCACACTTCCATCACTCAGAAAGTGGCACACATGTGAGGAGGAGGATCAGTTGCTAGGAGGATTCTATCTCTATGTACTTTGGTTGTATCATCGCTTTATCTATCTCTGAGGAAGTTGTGGGTTTTTTCACCTTAGGGTTTTCCCCATGGAAACTCTGTGTGTCTATTGTCTCTTATGTTTGCATCTTGTGATGATTGATATGCTTGATATGATCGATATGCATTGATATACTATACATGTTATTCTCTCAGTAAAGATCCTAGAGTATATTGAATTAATGCGCAAAATTTAACACAAAGCATGCATCACTCACCCACAACATTTCCATGGATTGTTGAGATCCATAATTTAGTCCTTACATGGTTTTCTATGTGTTTAACTCCAACACCCCAAAATTTATATGTTTTCCTCTTATAATAAGTTGTGAACATTGTGTTGTGGGACGTTATAGAGTGAAAAAAACTAGATTGCATTGATTACACATCCAAAATTACATCTTGCTTGAAATATTGGCCTTAATAATTGTTGTCATTGCAATAAAAACCCTAAAATGGTGCTCTAGGTTTCATCCAAAATCGCCATGACATACATTTGAATCCAAATCATTATACGCAAATATAGAACAAAACTCGAACAAAACTATATATAAATCCATGAGATAAAACCATAGTGGAACACAACTCGAACAAATATATAAATTTTCAGGAAAATAGTGGAACATGGTTCGCAATGTACATATGATGGCAACTTGTGCCCTATAAAAAATCCAACAACTCATGTCATAGATCCAAAATACATGGCATCTATTGCCCTATATAGAATCTGACAACTTGTGCCATAGATCCAAAAGACATAGCAACCTATGCCGTAGATAAAAAGTACACGACAACTGGTTCCCAAAGGTGCCACATCGTGCCTAATGTAGATAACATGCTGTGTCAAGTAGTGTGACCACCCCGTTCACTCCTTCATGCATCTCCAAAATCGATCTTTCTCTTCTTGGAGCTACTGCTACCTTGGGTCTTCTTTTGTCTAGAAGAAGACCGTCTCTCGACGATCTGAAACAAATTATATAAGGTACCATTAGTTTCAAGCATTTGTAACATTTACCACATTTATAAAATTAATGTACAATTCAAATCTTAAATAACTCTCCGCTGATGCAAGTGGGAGATGAGAAGCAAGTGTCCTGGATCTGCTGAGCCTCTCAACAATTCTACCCTACAACATTTACAACAATCATTTCATTGAAAAAGAATAATTGCTTAAATTAATTTTGGTTAATGCATCAAAATATTTTCATAAATTAACTTGATTCTCACCATGAACAACCTAAATAATGGAGCAGGATGAGATTCTGGGCTAGCAGGTGGAGCGATAGGCTGGACAACCTGCTCTGATGTAGTCATTGGGGAGGGCACAAATGTAGATGCAACAACTATGGGTTCAACCACAGTAGACACATGGGAATATAATGGAATAGTGCTTTCCACAATAGTGGCGGGAATTGGAGATGATATGGTGGAAGAGGACATGGTGGTATGGAGTGGAGAAGGATGTCATGGATGATGAGCCCCTACCAGCTGTGTGATAGGGGGTATCGACCCAAAACGGCTAGGGGGGATGTTGAGGTTTGGTGAATTGGGGGGCGGTATTGGATGGAGGGAGGAGGATGGATAGAAGGGAGGTTGTTGACGAACAAGGGAGGTTGGATGGAAGGGGGGGCATGGACGAATGGGGGAGGATGAATATACAAAGGGGCTTGGATGAATGGGGGAGGATGTATAGATGGGGGGCATTGATGAATGGGGGAGGATGGATGAAGAGGGTATTATGGATGGAGAGGGGAGGGTGGATGGAAGGGAGGGGGTGGAAGGAGGGAGGGGTTTGGATGGAAGTGATGCGGGGAAATCATGGGAGAGGGTGGAAGCATGGGAATAACCTGATGATTGAAAACACATTAAAAAAGTGCTAACCTGCTCCATATAGCAGCCCTCGATCAGGCCAGGGAAAGTGTGCCCAAAATGGGGACAAAGATGTGGCATTGCCTCCATGGAACTATAAGGCCCAACATGGCTACCACTGGTCACAGGTCTACCCTAACTCTATCCTGAAGGCCCTGCACCTGCATCTCTATCAGGGTCATCCTGTCTCTCCACTGTAGTAGCTGCTACAAAGGCAGTATGTCTAAGCAGTCCCCGTGCAACACTCCTCATTGCCCCCTCGATCTGATCAAGTTTCTGGGGTAACTGAGGCAGATGGGGAGAGGGGTTGGGCTCACGCCTATGAGGTGGTGTCCCTCTCAGTGGGTTTCTCCTAGAAACAAGTTGATCTTGGGCAGAGCCACCCCCAACACCTTGGAACTCGGTTATGTCAAATTAGTTGACATGTAAACTGAGCTGAAACTTAGCCCACAATTGCCGAAGGAAGTACTATGGAACCTCCCTATTATTGTATGGATGTTTATCGTAAACCATGAACCAACTTTGCATCCAATTGTCCCTCCATGGTTGGAAATGACACCAATCCATGTAGACACGTGGCTTTCTAATCTTGGGTGGTTGTTTTGTTCATGGATCGATGAACATACTGTACAATTGGGTCTTTGTAATATTCAAATCTTTTATTTCCTCCTTGGAAATGCTCGTGGAATAATACTCCCACATCCTAGCTCTATAATCAGTCATGTCAGTCAATTAGCGATGTGCATGGATGAGGGAGTCAATTAAGCTCTCAATTGAGGTGGCAAGGGACATTCGATATGGTTCCCCAGTGTTTCTTAGATCTCGAGTGTGCACTCTCAATTAATTTACATAATAGTTCAATTCATCTTTGTCAACATTTGGTTGGGGGTTTTGATTTTCTTGGGAATTTGGATTTGGTTGAGGGTTTTCATTGGTTCAAGGACTAGTATTTTCTTGTGTTCCACCAGACTATATGCTAATGTTTTGTTCATTCCTTGTGTGGGTTTACAATCTTTAATTGAAAATTTCTTTATTGTTTTAATAATTTGGGAATTCTTACAAATTTAAAAAACAAAAAACAATGAATTAAATGACAAAAACAATGAATAAATTAACAAAAAGAATGAAAATTACCTACCAATTCACTTACTGATGAGTTGGTGGATGGATTTGGATGGTTGTGGAGTGAAAAGAGTGACTTGGGTGGCTTGTAGCGACGTGCACACAGAGAAGTAGTTGCGCTCGGCTACAAACAATGGAATGACAAACATTCTTCTGTCTTTTTTTTATAATTTTTAATAGGAGCATGTGCATGCACCTAAGCATGCATGCACCAGTAATTCACACACACTAGCAATGCGCATGCTCCCCGGTTCGGTACCGGACCTAGCAGTGCATGTGTGTTGACTTAGGCATGTTCGCGTGGCCGTTTATTCCCGCTAACATGCCCCCATTGCAACACTTTTGGGGAGAATCTTTGTGCATCCCCCCATATGCTTCCTATCCTATGCATACAAGTTATTAGTACCATCTTAATGATCATATATGAACTGTACAATCTTAATTCATGGAGATTCCTCTCATCTTAAAAGGAGAGGTAAGTGAAGAGTAGCTGGTTGAGTACAACCACAATTATATTCCTAATAATGTTAATGTGAAAACTGAAATGAAGGTAAATTATTTACATGCACGAGCTTATAACCAATCTTACCATACCTAACTATATGCTATGCAATATGGGCACATGCTTGTGTGTGTGTGAGCCTATACGAATGGCAGTCCTAAGCTTATATGCAGATCCTTAATTATAATATAATATATCATCTTACCCAACCAAGCAAAGGGAAGCCTTGCATTTGTGTCTACATCAACATCTACTATGTAAAGGACTCATTTTTATTAGAAAGAGGAGGGACATAGACATTTTAACTATGCAATGAACCCTAATGAAGTTGGTTGAACAACCACCAAGTCATGCTCATAACCAGTGTGAAAGATAAACCCTGCAAATCTAAAGGATTGATGGGGAATGAGTCGCTATAACCCTGCAAATTCAATCTTGGGTCGGAGCACCCATCTTCGCCATGAAACGACTGTGCAATGTGTGCATAGAGCAATTTTTTTTCCAACCACATGGTCAAACCATGGGTGTGTCTATTCCCTCTCTCTCTATATATATGTATGTATGTATGATTAACCAAGAAGATCCACTATTGGTCTATGAAATACCTAGAAAGGTGGTGACTGACCAATTGGGGAAGTAGAAAACAATTGCTCTCCGGTGGCAGTGTTACGATAGTCCTATCATCATAAACGTTGAACACAAACTACCACTATGGCTTCTCATTCCCACATGAGATGTATTGGGTTGGGTCATGGTTTGGAAACAATGCGCTGCCAAAAATACATGTGCACAGTCAATACTTAATAAACCTAATAGAGAATATGAGTTTGCAATACGAGCATATTGCCATTGATCCTTACTGTGGTATGAGGAGATCATGCCTTGAGTATTCCTCCCTCTAGACTGATAACCCGCCTCGAACCAACTCAAATGGTATATGACAAAATGAGAGATGAGAGAGGAAGGATTGCTCTTATTTTAATCTTGGAATGGTTAGCATGCTCTTTCCACTATAGCGTGGGAATACTTTGAGGGAGTTCCTGATAGATGCATGGAAAAATATAGAGACTTCCTTAATAGTATCCTCAACCATCACCATTAAAAGTATTAATTAGCACTTCTACATAGTAAATCCATCCTATGAAGCAACTGAGTGTAACAGTCTAACATTGGTAACTAACCATTGACCCCCCTTTGATTGGATGTGTGGTGGAATAGGCTTTGCGCTTGGGTTCTCTCATAAATCCCTAAATTGTGGTCTAGTGTTTCTAATTCAGGGATAATTTTAAAGACCCATATTTCTTTAAAAGTGTATAAACCTTGGCAAATCTTACCAATTATTAAAATCTCAACTATATAATATTTGGCAATATTTTCCTAAAATTATTTCAATTTCTAATATTTTATATAATAATTTGGGGATTTTTAGAGTGAAAAAAGTTTACCCCATCAAAATTGGGTGAAATAGGGCTTCAAAATTTGCAAATTGGCGAATCTTTTTTTGGAAAAAAACATCGAAAAATAGCCCATGGGCTAAATTTCGCCCCTAATATAATCCTTCGTTTCCATGGGCTTGGGAGGGTTAATTAACATGTGAATAAGTGTTATGTGTATATATAGTACACATATACCTTGGTTAATGGTATACTATTGGTGTGTTGAATAGTATTTAATAAATGATATATGTGTTACATGTATACCTTGGATTAAATTTATATTATGTGGTAGTGTGATAATGTTAGGTTAGGGTAGCATACCATTGGTTGGACCATGGCATCGAATAGGTGGTTTACCTATGGTTAATAATTATATTTAATGGTTAGCCAAAGTATGCAATAATATGTGTGCAAGTGTGTGTGTGTGTCTATATATATATATATATATATATATATATATATATATATAATGTAATGATTTGATATATGGGCACAAATAACTTTGTGGAAGCATAAGTTGGCTAAGTGTTCACAAGAAGAATAATTTATATATAAATGGTTGGATGTGTGATAACTATGTGGTAAGAGTAATGTAATGCATAGATATTGTAATGAAAATATGTAATGAACTAGTACGAGGTGAATTCTAGATACATGGATTCCCTCATTGAGTTAAATAATCAATAGTAAAGTAGTGGTAGGATTATCCCATTAGATGACCTGATAACTTCTAAGTATAGTCGAAGCAGGGTAAGTAACCCGGCTTGCGACCATAAATGGTGTAAGGACTAGTTTTCCAAGATGGTATTCATAAGTGTGTAAATATATAAGTTGTGTCTAGTAATCATAGTTGCAACCAAGGCTATGGAATTTTTTTAATTAGTCACAGCAAAGTGAGACTCACATCGATCGAAGGTAAGAGCTTTTTCACTTAATTCTCTATCATCTATTCTATGATATGAATTAGTAGAAAAACGATTACTGAGCATAATCTGTACATGACAAAGTGGTATTAGATCCCAAGTTACAACACTTGGACCTAATGGACTTAGCTACATGTTGATAATTTTGATGTACAACTAATAAACTATTTGACTTTCAGGTAGCCAACATAATACAGATTGAAAAGTGAATAGGTTAATGGGATAACTAGAAGGACATCAAAATAATGAGTGATGAACACAGTCAAGTTGGGGTGGGAGAAGGATCCCCATATAAAGATAATGTATGGGTTGATTTGAACTCTACCCATAGAATAACAACACCTATATTGATGCTGGAAATAGTGAAAAGCATGCAAGAAGAGTTGTGTAGATTCAAGGCTGACAATTTCAAAGGCCTTGGGAGAACAACATGAGATCAAGCCATTTTAATACAGAACTTAATCGAAATCAGAAACACTTTGCAAACTTCTTCTACCTTAAACAATGTAGGAAAAAAGGAGTCCCAAGGAAAGGTTCTCATATTACAAAACCAAGATCAAAACCCCCACCAGAGGAGAATGGAAAAGCAACAAGTAACAACGAGGATGCCTTCGAAAGATTAGATAATGAAAGCACTGAAAGATCACTTCCCAAGAGAAATAAGAAACAAAAAATATCTAATGAACTTTAGGGAGAGTTCAAGAAGGTCAAAGGTCAACTACCTTCAATGTCATAGTGAAGATAGGTGTAGAAATTGAAGCTTGGCTATTGGGAATGAAAAAGTACTTCAAATCTACAATTTTGACGGAAACATGAAGGATCACTTGGTTGTGTATAACCTCATTTCCAAAGCATCTATCTAGTGGTAAGATGTGAAAATGACTAAGCAGATCAAGAATAAGGATCTTGAGTGGAAGGAATTCAAGGAATACTTCTGAAATAAATACCTGTCAGAAAGGTTTTGTGACAAAAAAATAAAAGAGTTTCATGAACTCAAGATGGTACAAATGAATATGGAGGATCTGATTAGCAAGTTTCTAGAATTACTATGTTATGTTCATTACATCAAGGAGGAAAATGTTAAGATCCAATTATTCCTAAGTTGTCTACCTCGACAATTTTGAGACATAATCAAGTTTAATTGTCCAAAAGACCTAAAGGAGATATTTCACAAGGAAAGACTTTGTTATGAGTAGAGCTATCACAAAGCGGAAAACCAACAAAGTCTACAAGATAAGAAAGGAAAAAAGGTGGACAATGAAAGAAGGGATATAATCCCCCTACCACCATAAATCAGGAAAAATCATTTCATAACAGTAATGCGTTTGTTAAAAGTAAAATCCGACAGGATGCTCATGCTTAGAGCAAAAATCATCCTAGTGGAACTATAGGAAGGAAACTTGAGGGAGCGAACAATGAACCTCTTTGATGTTGGGGTTGTGGCAAGAATCACCAAAAAGTAAATTTCCCTCATAATCAGAGACATTTTTATTGGAAAAATTTGTCAATTCGATATTTTTTTCGATTTTTTTTCAAAAACTAAATTCGCTATTTTGTCATTTTTAGACTCTAATACCACCTATATTTACATAAAATATGTTTTTTTATCATAATATTCACCAAAATTTACAAGTTTCAATAGTAAATTGTATGTTTCGTTTTAATTTTGCTTATATATATATATATATATATATATATATATATATATATATATGTTTTTTCCTATACAAAATAATTGCCTAGAATACTAATGGCTAGTTCAGCTAGCTATGGGGACAAAAAATAAGATTTCCAAGTTTGTAAAAGACTCTTCGAAATAGATGGAATGATGAGAGTAAAAAATATGAATATTTTACCATTGGGATGCTATGATTTGCTCATAGGAATGGAGTGGTTAGAAAAGAATATTTTTTTCTTGAATTGCTACACAAAGACATTCACTTCTGAAGAAAAGAAAGGAAATATCAGAACTATAAATGCCATACCTTGTAAAGTGTCGGTGAGGCTGATTTCTACCTTATAGTTAAAGCAAGGTGCACAAAAAGGATGTAAGTTATATGCAATACAATTGAAATATGTTTGAAAATAATATGAGACTAAGTTGGAATATTATCCTATAACGATGGACTTTCGAGACGTGTTTCTTGAATAAGTACCTTGATTGCATCCCAAGAGGGATATAGATTTCACCATCGAATTGGTACCATGATAAGTAACTATATTGAAGGCACCATATCGAATGAGCACCCCATAATTAGTATAACTTAAACTTTCGTTGCAAGAGATCGTAGATAAATGTTACATTAGAACTAGTGTTTCCTTGTGGGGAGTGTTGTTAGTGATTTCACACTCCAGTAGGTGAAAATGGGTGGTCTACCGACTTGAGGAAGCCAAGGTAGAGAGCACACAAGAGAATATATCTTGCGGATCTATGTGTGAAATATGTGCGGTAAATAAAAGTAAAAATATATAAATAATATTCTAAACTATATAAATAAAGAACATGAAACAAAATAACTCTATGTACTGTGTGCGGTAACAAGTAGTAAAACATAAGATCTACTTATTTACCAGGAATCACCTCCATAATAATACAAGCATTTACTACCCAATCGTTTCATGCGTTAACGAGATATATGAAAGAATTTCTTTTATTTTTAAAAAATAATTGGGTTACACAGATAGGGTTATCTCTTCGGACATATGGCCCTTGTAGGTGTGCGATGGATGATGATCCTGGTCTCCAACTGTCACTGGTTCTCCACCTTAAAACTCATTAGGTGCCACTCTCAACAGCGGTTTCAAGCTAAAGATGTTAGCTTAGGGTTTTTGGAGTGAAATGGGAAGAGTTTTGGTAAGGAGAAAATGAATGAATTTAAATGGGGGCTTCCACCCTTATTTTATAATATTTTCAACCGGTGGTAATTTTCCCTTGGTTTTGGGAATACCATGGTATTGGAATTAGGTTTCATAAATTTCCCTCTCTTCCTTGATTTTTGAATTTTTTCCTTTTTCCTTTTCTTTTTTCTTTTTCTTTTTGCATTTTGGGGATTATTTGTGTGAGAAAATAAATATTTTTCCAATATAGTCATATAGCTAAGACTTTTAGGTTGGTGGAGGCCTACATTTAGGGAAATGGATGTATGAATGATGTGGCTAAGGGAAGTGAGCCGGGTGGTTGAATTTTTGTGTTAACATGGAGCTCCAATTCTTTTTTTTAAGAAGAAGGATGGAACCTTGATATTATTTATTGACTATCGACACTTGAACAAAGGAACTATAAAGAACAGGTATCCACTACCCAAAATTGATTATCTATTTGATCAAGGTCGAGGGAAAATGTGTTCTCCAATATTGATTAAAGATATGGCTATCACCAGATTCAAATAAGATATCATTGCATTCATAAATATGCCTTCAGGGCTCGATATGGACATTATGAGTTTGTGATGTTGCCTTTCAGCCTCACCAATGCACCTACTACATTCGTGTTTCCCGCGAACAATATTTCTAGTAAATACCTAGATAAATTTGTGCTAGTATTCATAGATGACATCCTCATCTATTCAAGAATGGAGCAGGAGCACAAGGAACATCTAAGAATAGTCTTACAAATCCCGCGAGAGCACCAAATTTACGTGGATTTCAGTAAGTGTGATTCCTTTAAAGAGAAAATTTAGTACTTGGTGCATGCAAATTCAGAGAAAGTGGTTGTAGTGGACATGGACAAAATTAGAGCCATTATGGGATGGCTTACCCCAACAAACATAGAAGATATTCAGTTTTTTATGGGACTAGCTGGTTACTACCACGGATTGATTAAATACTTCTCCAATATTTCTCATCCTATAACCTCCTTACAATAGAAGGAAGCCAAATTCGTTTGGTTAGAGAAATGTGAGGCAAGTTTTCGGGAGCTAAAATGGCTATTGACTATTTCCCCTATCTTAAAAAATACAGATCCCTATGGAAATTTTGTGGTTTGTGCAGATGCCTACAAGGAAGGAGTATAAGGAGTACTAATGCAAAATGATCATGTAATTTTATACAAGTCTAGAAAGATTAAATACCAGGAAAGGAACTATGCAATCCATGACTTAAAGATGGAAACAATAAGTCACACACTGAGATAATGGAGACATCGCCTACTTGGGAATATATTTCTACTAAAGACAGATACATTGGGTTAGAGTATCTATTCGGCCAACCTGACCTCAATGCCCGACAGGAAAGATGGTTGGACTTTCTAAGTATTGGAATCTATTTAATATTGAGAGGGGGCTGAATTAGTATTAGCACAGTTATGAACAGTTTTTAACTTCTTAGCTGATTAATTTGATATTTAATTATGCATCCACCATAAATAAAACATTCAAAATCACATGAAACAATACAAAAAACATAGATTTTTACAAGGAAACCCAAACAAGAGAAAACTACATAATGCTCTTTTATAATAAAATATTACATTCGAGGAAGCACCAAATTACTAAGTTCTCTAGCACCAACTAGGAGGAGGAACCGAACACCTGGTTTTAAAGGCACCAACCTAAAGGAAGCACCAATTCCCTGATTTACTAGCTCTAACTGGAAGGAGGATACGACCCCCTGCTCCTTACCGCATCCTACCGCCCTGATACAAAAGAAGAATATATTACTTTATTGTTCTTCAGATCTGTGCACTCTTCAGATTAACTAATGTTATGTATGCTATGTGCACCTTCTGCAACCTTGAGATATTGAAATCCTTGATATGTGTCACTAACTTCACTTGTACACATCAACCAGATACACTTGACATCATACTTCATGAACTATGTACTTCTTCATGATATTCTGCAATATGCGCTCTGGTTCAATATGTAGTTTTGTTTATGTGCATTTACAACTTGAACTGATATTGTTCATATTCTGATAAGCTATTGTTCTAAATTCACGCATCTGTATCAACTCGAACTATGCCCCTTCTGAGATACTTTTGTTCTGTGGGGGGATGCACAATCATGGACTCCATTAAAGACACTTTAGATGCCACATAATACTAAAAAAACCTGGAGCCTCTGACTTTAGGTGACAATTAGGGGTACTTCCGTAATGGATTTGAAGATGAAGTAAAAAGAAAAAAGCTAGGTAGTTGAATCATCTTTCATAATATATAGCATTTATCTATAAAAAAATTGTGTAAATGATTATAAAACTAGTTTATGTTAAATTAGCTTTTCAAATTTTCAGCAAATCATAACATATATGTTTGTGCGGGTGCAGCACTTTTTGAGGTAAATGATGTCAATTTTGGATAAAAGTTTGCAGACATATAAAGGTCATATGGGCCTAATGCAACACTATTTTTTCAAAAAATTTCATGAATTATTTATTATTATTATTAATTATTGAAGTCAGAAAAACTTGAAATGAAAACGTTATGTGAGGGTGCAACACTTTATGGGAAAAATTTAATGAAATCCTTGATTTATATATATAATATTGTAGAGCTCACTCTCCTCTAGTGCACGATATAGTTTTCTTGGGAATGGTGAAGGAAATCAAAAGTTATATAAAAACCAATCGATGTATGTATTTTTTAAAATTGACGTGTGTCATTTAGAAAAATAATAATAAATAAATAAAACATCCATTTTTATGAAAAAATTACATATTCAGAATCGTTAGATCATACTCTACAATAATCCATATTTTCATAAAAAAATATTGTGTTTGTCATAGCAAAACATGCCATTGAAAATGAGCATATTGATAGAGTTCTAAAATACAAGCAATAGCCCTGGTTTATTTGTTCTAGCCAATAGGTTCGGTAGTCCGAAGCTATTTTCGAACATCATGCCAAGCCTTGTTCCCACCGAGTTTTTAAATTTTAAAAAATCGCATATGCGTTTTATTCATGTTCATATCGCATATGCGTTATAATGCATATCCGATTCATATCACATATACGATTCATTTCACATATGCAATTCATATCGCATATGCGATATAACACATGCATTATATCTTTATTAGCTTGGTAGGAGAGTAAAAAAGAGTTTACCAAGTTAGTGAATAGGCTTTGGGAGAAACCCCATCTAACAGAAAAAGATCATGGTAATTATTGGCCCCTCCAAAGCAGTTCAGTGTAAGTGTGGCAAAAGGACTATGCTTAGCCTAAACTTTGTGAATGGTTGTGGATAGCGAGGTTAGATTATTGGAGGTTCAAGGGCTATTCCAAAGGAGGTATTAGGATGATGAGGTTACCAAGTTAGGATGCCTTTCTTGTTTTCTCTTCATGATCAACCTCAATGGGAAGAACAGGGTAAAAAACAACTATAGGCTCTGTATATGGATATATGTCAATTTAAAAAAAAAAAATTACATATACATTTCTCTTGGAACACTATACAATTTCTCCCTTTATAACCAACCTCCCCTCCTTTGTCTTTTTAACATTGTATCCACATACTCCCTCTCCATCCCTCTTTATCTAGCCATCGTTATTTCCCTCCTTCACCACCCCTCTACCTCTATAACCATTCCTAAGCCCTCTCTCTCTCACCCTTACCTCTCTCTCCCTTCCATCTCTCTCCCTTCTCGCTTCTCCCCTCCCTCCCTCTCCTTCTACCTCCATGTGTTCCATCCTCTCACTCCCCATACCTCACTTTCTCCCCCTACCTCTCTCTTCACCCCCTTCTCTCTCCCCCCATAATTCCTTCTCTCTCTTCCTTTCTCCCTCTCTCTTTCTAAATCCCCCCTCTTTCCTTATCTGGTCACTCCCCCTCGAACAAACTTACACACCTCTTGGTCTTGAAAAACCAGACCCCCTCTCCCTGTATAACCAACCTTCCCCCATTTGTCTCTCTCTCACACATCCACACACCCTCTCTCTATCACTATCTCTCTGCCTCTATAACCATCCCCCAACCCTCTCTCTCTCCCCTTTTTCTCCCCCTCTCTCTCTCCCCCCCTCTCTACCTAAATCCCCCCTCCTTCATAATCTCACCACTCCCCCCCTCGAAAAAACTTACACACCTCTTGGTCTTAGAACACCACACCCCCTCTCCCTCTATAACCAATCTTCCCCCTTTCTCTCTCTCACACACATCCACACAACCTATAAAACAATTCCCTTGTTGCCCCTCCCTCCCACCAAAACCCTTTCTCTCTTCCCCCCTCCCTCTTGCCAAAACCCTTTCTCTCTCTCACACACATCCACACACCCTCTAAAAACATTCCTTTGTTGCCCCTCTCTTCTTCCAAAACCATTCTCTCTTCCCCCCTCCCTCCAGCCAAAACCCTTTCTCTATTCCCCCCTCCCTCCATCCCTCCCTCCCTCTCCTTCTACCTCCATGTGTTGCATCCTATCACTCACTCTATCCCTCACTTTCTCCACCTACCTCCTCTCTCCACCTTCAAGCCTTCATCCCTCCTTCATCTCTCCATATTTCTATCCATTCATTAATATCCATCTCTCTCTCTCTCTCTCTCTCACACACACACACACACACACACAATCCCTCATCTCTATCCCTCGGTGTAACCATTCTTGACCATCCTTCATTTCCCTAAATCCCTACTCTCTCATTGTTATTATCCCACTCTCTCACCCTATAACCATCCCTCCATCCATCATTCTCTCTCTCTCTCTCTCTCTCTCTCTTTGACTCTCCCCCTCTCACTCTTTAACCACCCCCCATTTGTCTCTCTCACCCAGTCACTCTATACCTCTATCTATAAAACCACTCCAGCCATCCCTCTCCTCCCTCTCACTCTTTAACGACCCCCCCTCATTTGTCCCTCCATCCATTATGCTATATCTTTCCTCCATCCAATATCCTATATTTTTCTTGCACCCAATCATCCCTCCCTCTTCCATCTCCCCTATATCTCTTCCACCCCCCCTAAATCCCCCCTCTTTCCTTATCTGGACACTTCCCCTCGAAACAAACTTACACACCTCTTGGTCTTGAAAAAAAACACCCCCTCTCCCTATATAACCAACCTTCCCCCCTTTGTCTCTCTCACACACATCCACACACCCTCTCTCCATCACTATCTCTCTTACTCTATAACCATCCCTCAACCCTCTCTCTCTCTCCCCCCCTTCTTTGCCTAAATCACCCCTCCTTCATAATCTCACCACTCCCCCCTCAAACAAACTTACACACCTATTGGTCTTGGAACACCACACCCCATCTCTCTCTATAACCAATCTTACCCCTTTCTCTCTCTCACACACATCCACACATCCACACACCCTCTAAAACAATTCCCTTGTTTCCCCTCCCTCCCGCCAAAACCCTTTCTCTCTTCCCCCCTCCCTCCTGCCAAAACCCTTTCCCTCTCACACACACATCCACACACCCTCTAAAACAATTCCTTTGTTTCCCCTCCCTCCCGCCAAAACCCTTATCTCTTCCCCCCTCCCTCCAGCCAAAAACCTTTCTCTCTTCCCCCCTCCCTCTCCTTCTACCTTCATGTGTTCCATCCTATCACTCACAACATCCCTCACTTTCTCCACCTACCTCCTGTCTCCACATCCAAGCCTTAATCCTTTCTTCATCTCTCCATCTTTCTCTCCATTCCTTAATATCCATCTCTCTCTCTCTCTCTCACACACACACACACACACACACACACATACACACAATCCCTCATCTCTATACCTCGGTGTAACCATCCTTGACCATCCTTCATTTCCCTAAATCCCTATTCTCTCATTGTTATTATCCCACTCTCTCACACTCTAACCATCCCTCCATCCATAATTCTCTCTCTCTCTCTCTCTCTCTCTCTCTCTCTCTCTCTCTCTCTAACCACCCCCCATTTGCCTCTCTCACTCAGTCACTCTATACCTCTATCTATACCACCACTCCATCTATCCCTCTCCTCCCTCTCACTCTTTAACGACCCCCCCTCATTTGTCCCTCCATCCATTATGCTATATCTTTCCTCCATCCATTATCCTATATCTTTCTTACACCCAATCATCCCTCCCTCTTATATATCTCCCTCTTCCATCCCCCCTATATCTCTTTCCCCCCCCATCCCTCCCTCCCACTTATATTTATTCCCCTCCCTCCAATCCCTTCCCTTTATATTTATCCTCCCTTCAGGCCCCCCTCATATCAGTGTCCAGAGACCCATCCCTCCCTTCCCCTTATATTTCTCCTCCCTTCATCCCCTACATATCTCTCCCCTACCCGTCCCTACTTCCCATGATTACCTCTACACCTTCCTCTCCCTCCTTTGACTCCCCCCACCCCTCTTTTATCTTAATCAATGTAATGTTGGGCCATGAGCCACCCCATAGATCGTCTGGATGGAATCTTGGGAGTCTAAATTGTATTATAAGGGGATAAGGGTGTCATTATAGGGTTTTGGATGGGAGGGATGGGTCTCTGGACATTGACCATAGTCATGGAAGAAAAGACAATCAGTCTCTAAATCAACACACATGCACTATAGCTGGAATATTTGGCCTTTAGTGGGATATGGGTGTCATTATGAGGTTTTATGCACTAAGGATGGGTCTCAGGGTCTTAACCATGGTAATGGGACAAAAGTGTAACAGAAACAAGTCTTAAACCACTACACATGCCCTTTAAAGGGTATATTTAGCCTTAATATGGGATATATGTGCCATTAGACTATTTTATGCATTGAAGATTGTTCTCGAGGCATTGACCATGGTCATATAGGAACCATTATGAATATTTCTAAACAAGACATAGTTATGAAGACACTACCATGGTCCAAGGATAAATCCAATCTTCTAGGGATTAAATGATGTTTTTATGGTTCATGGACAAATCACAAGGTCCTAGACTACAACAAGCCCTATAAATGGAGTCTAAATGGGATAAGGGTGTCATTATAAGGTTGGGACTTTGATCATGGTCATGGAAGAAAAGGTAGTGTCTTAGGACCTAAATGAATCTTTTATGGCTCATGAGCTATAAATGAGTCCTTTAATCACCACACATGCCTTCTAGATTGGATATTTGGCCTCTAGGTTGGGTATGGGTTACATTATGAGGTTATGTGTTTTGAGGATAGGTCTCGAGGTCTTAACCATGGGTATGGGTTCCATTATAAGGTTAAATGATGTTTCAATATTTTATATATACTAAATCGCATGTGTGATATAGCGCATGTGCGATATATCGCATATGCGATTTAGTGATCACATTATACAAATTGTCTATTAGTAAAAGGCATAGAATTCATATCGCATATGTATTAAAACGGACATGGGTTATATCACATATGCGATATGTATTTAATAAAAACTCTTGGATTGCAGGATGTGGGCCAGTTTTACTGTAGAAAAAGACATAATTCTTCTGAAACCCACACAAAGCATACTGTTCAACCTACAATTTAATCATTTATTACACAGATCGATAGGTTTTGTACAAGTTCGGGTGGATTTCAATGGGGAATGTACGTAATAGAGGTCAGAAGTTAGCGAGGAAGATACTTACACCCGAAGAAGCTGAAAATAAAAAAGAAAAGAAGAGGGAACTGTTAGCAGTTAGATTTTATCCCGATTGTAAAAGAATAACACCTAAGGTAACTTATTTCAAACCAAACTTTAGGTAGAAAACTTAGCCATTTTTTCCACCAGAGAGGGCTCTCTCACAAGATATATGTAAAGGCTAAAAATATATAGAAATAAGCTCAAAATTTCTCAAAAGGATTTACTTGGTTGAAAAGGAAGCAAGAAACATTGGGCATGGAGTCAACTTTCAAATATTTAACGTGCCAGCAAGAGATTTATACCAAACAGATTTCCACAAAGGCAAGATAGCAACCATATCACAGTCAATTTGATTTTGCAGGTGGTATAGAAAGAAATAATGACAGTCCATCAACAACAGGCATCTAACTAGGACGAATCCATTGTCAACTTTTGAGAAATAATGGATACTTAAATGCGATAAAATGAGGCATAACCAGTATGAATCCCGATTTATTACAAACGTTCATTTAAGTATAGAAGAAGAACATAATGGAAGATATAACAAAGAAAGTAGACATGCACATATAGAGATAAGGGAAATAACAGACTGTAAAAATGATTAACACATGAATCTCTGGTCTCAAAAGATAGGTATTTCTACTGCATGGCCTTTTATTTATCAAAAATTTGACTTCAAAACATCTCATCTCTCAAAGAGTTTCCAACCCTTTCAAAAATGACTCTCATTGTCTTTTATACAGAATTCGAAAGAAGATTGACATAACTGCTTCTTTTAACTAGTAACTGAAAATGTCTTAACTCGAAAGATAACTATCTTTAAACAATAGACAACTATTTTCAAACAATATTACAAATTTTTAAAATAAAAGCATCATTTTTGCCACTTGGCAAAAATTCTGAATGTATCTATGAATGGACATAATATCTTGTCCTTCCATATTTGTCCACATAGTTCCATTGGTTGGCCGTGGGTAAATCATATCTGGTCATTTCCTTCACTAGGACCTGCATTTTAAGGTGACCTGCATAAGAAACAAGAGGAAGATTCTCATAGGTTGAGATCAACATATTTAAAATTTCAAAGTCTTCCACAATTATCTCCATTAAAAAATTTCCTGTAAGCATATGATCCAAATGCTGAAACTTTTTGTGATCCATTCTTATGTCAAACAATAACCTCTTATATTCATTGGGAGGAATCAATTCATTCTTTTCATCCCAAAAGGCAGGGAATCTTTTGTTTATTAATTTTTCAAATCGCTTCTTAAACTTTATTACTTCCTCTCGTATATCTCTAGCTTTAGCTTCAATATTTTCAACATGTGAATATTTTCCCAAGATTCTTCTGGCCCATGTAATGACTGAAATTCTATTCATTATATTCATTGCTGTCACATCTGCTTCCGTTAAACTATTTAAGAATGTTATTGCTCTCTGTGCTATTTCTTTTGGCTTCTTGTTTAAACTCTATCTGACTGCTCTGCAACTCTCAAAGGCGTCTTTGGCTACTTTTTCTTTGATTCTCATATAATCAAGATAAGGTCTTAATTTTTGAACTTCCTTTATAATTTGATCTCATACCATATGTTTACAACCTTGCATTGCATCCTGTCCTGTTACATGAGCTTTCAAACCTTTATTATTATCAGTTAATTCATGATTCCTTGTTTGCAAAGTTTTGATTTCCTTATCTTTTGTCTCATTCTCTTCTTTTAGCTTCTGTGTTCCCATTTTCAATTCTTTAATTTCGACATATTTCAAACTTACCTGGGACATGGCTTGTAAGAGACCATCCAATCCAGTTTTATCTTCATCTGTATCTGCATGTACCTGTTGCTGACCTAATTCTGCTAACTTTTTCTTTATTTCTTCCAATTGCTCTTCCAAACCAATTTTCTCTTTTTCCCAATGAACTTTTTCCTCGGTGAGCTTCAACATTTTTGCAGTAATATCTTTTACTTCATTTGACAACTCTTCTTTTTATTTTTCTAGTACTGTTAGTTCGGCTCCTTGGATAAGCAAAGTGTCTGGGATTTTCAGCTTTCTCCTTAACATTAGAATTGTATCATCCTTTTCTTTGAGTAATTTTGCTGCTGCATCTCCCTCTTTGTTTATCAAATCTATTTGTAATCTTTTTATTTGTTGTTGTCGAGACTTATTTTCTGCTTTCTCTTATCTCGACTGGTTATTTAATTTATCCACTAAAATTTTCAACTTGTCTGCCTTTAATATCGCTCCCAAATAATCTTAATATATAACCTCTCTTGTTTTTCTGTGCAATAAAATTTTATCTGGGGCATTGATTTTTGTCAGATCCACCTTCATCTCTAAGATCTTATCTTTAGTAACAACTGAAAATTTTAAAGAATTTTCTTTGACATTTCTGCTAGTAAACAAATTGACTTCAGTATTGGATATATTTCTAACCCTTGGAAATAACTGACTGGTTTGCCGAGAGGATTCTTGTTTATTTTGACCGTGTTCATTAAATACATTCATCAGACTGTGCGGTCTATTTACATCATCTTCCACCAGGGATTCTTTAATACTGTACTCCTTTACCATGACCTCTGGTATTTTGACTTTGGTTCTTCCTTCCTCTTTTGAAACTGCCATTAACTCTTGTTGCTCATCCATTTTAAATTTTTTCCCATTTTTTGCTTCTTCACTTTCAATGTTCACTACATCTTGTATGGCGCTTTTAAACCCTACCATTGTAGTATTCATCGTGCTTTCTGCCTCTGCTGTTGCATCTGTCAATATCATTTCTTTATCATGTGAATCTGGAATGATTTCTTCCTTATACTCCATCCAATTGGCTCTGTCAAACATTCCCTCAATCATCTGATGATTCAATGCTTTGATGCGATGATCCATTCTCCGTTTTGATATTATGTTTAACGGATCATATTCAATAGCCATGTCTGTCTCAAAACCCATATCTTTCAACAATTTTTCTATATAAATCGCAACGTTTTTATTCTTCACTGTGAATGGGCCAAGTGTGAATAGATACTTGATATTTGTTGCTTGTTTGAAAATCAAGAAATTATTATCCTCAACAATTAACTTCTGTCTTAGGAACTCCAAAGCGAAAACCCTTAAGGTAAAAAATGTTGGTAAAACATAGGGTTTATGTTTGAAACCATATAACCTGATCACTATACTGTCCTTTGATAAGAACCAATCTCCTACAGCGTATTCTGCACTTAATTGCATACATGCTTGCATTTCTGGTAATACTCTAGGCAATTTTTCACCAAAAATCATTTTGTAAATCTCAGAGAGCATATAATTTATCTAATTAAACATGTTATTTTCTAATAACTTTGTGAAAATGATCTCAGGGAATTGTATCTCTTCATGACTAGCCACCATGATGATTTTCATAAAAAAATACTGAAATCTGAAATGCCTCAGAGTAGGGAAATTGACCATCTGGTCATGAATCTTCTCGGTCAAGAATTCTTCAAAATTAAGTCGAGGAATTTGATTTTCATCAATACCTGACTGAATTGTACTCATTTTATACAAAAGGCTTAACTGAAACTCAGTTACATACATGTCGGTATCAAACCCTAAGCTTAAGTCCAACAATGTCAGAACCAACTGGGTATTTTCATCAAATAAAGTGATATCAATATGGTACGGGATATCTGAAATGTTGGTTTCTGGTTTAAGACACGTAGACAAAAAAAATTTCTATCATATTGAAGGGTTTGATGATAATATTCAATAATAGAAGTTTCAAAAAAAAATTCGGACTCGAGGGTTTGGGAAAATTTTATTTCTAGGGCTTTAATTATGACGGTAGGCTCTATTTTGCAGACAACTCTAGTTTTTCAACTGTCTAAAACAATTTTTCTTCTCTAGAATAATTCTCAGCACACCATGACACAAATTCTGGAAAAGATGGGATTTGGTCTGGACAGAAGGCTAACAAGGATGATTGGTGGACTCTGTGTATGTCTATACCTTCTTCTAATAACTTAGACTACTTAATCTTAACTTCGACGACTGGTAACCTGATTAGGGTATTATAAATGTCCCCATCTCTATCTTCTAGGGCTTCTTTAGCTTTAAAAACATCAATATCATGCACAGTTTCCATTTAAATTGTTTCTACAAACAAATTTCCGTTAAGAATGTGGGCCAGGTCACCAGACCCTACCTGTATAGACACGTCTTTATCCTTCTGTCGCAATTGCTGATATCCACCAGTCTTTAGAGCTTCCAGGAATAGTGACACGTAGACAAAATGTCATTATTTGAAAACCCTTTTGTTTTATATAAGCCCTTTTTCTTAACTTTCTAGCAGCTTTCCGAATGTACTTTATATCCAACCGTTGATCACAAGCCTTTTGATTTGAGCCGTTAGATTTTGCGCCCCTTTATTTCCCATGGTGGTATCCGCGATCGCAATAAGGGTTTTCTTCTCCGGTTTTTAGTGTGTGCAGATCAACCATCTTTTGACACCTATTAGAGTGGTTTAATTACCGCAACCATTCTTTCCTCTATGGAGTGCGTACTTCCCATGATGCGGATGGATCTTGGACTTAGATTTTGCACCAATGTATATCGTCCCTCGGATTTATATCAACTTATGGTGTATTCCCTTGTGCCTTCAACATCTACCACGTGCTATGGCCCGTGTTTACCCCGTATTGTCCTTTGGTGGTTCTGCATGGTGCTGTAGTGGTTTGTGATACCACTATCATGTTGATGCGGAACAATAAGAATGCGACACGTACTCCAATGGTATTATGTTCGCGACCACTCACCAATGTTTGAAAATGATCTTTTGGGCGATGCAAGAAAGCATGATAGCCATTGATCTTTATTTTTGTCATCTCCGCCGTTGAAACTTCACTAAGACTTAACCTTTTCAATAATTACTTTCGGACTATTGCACATGTAGGTTTTTCTTTGTTGATTTTGTATTATAACCCTTCTTTTCAACCCATCCATAGTAAATTTACTTCTTTTGGATATTTTTGACAAATATTTTAGGGTTTGAGTATTTCAAATATAGTGTCAACAACTGGCTGCAACTAGGGATGCTATCCTCCCTGTGAGGTAGCAAAGAACATCGTAGACCAAGTGCCTGATCCATTGGGCTGCACTCAAACTTTTCTGCAAATCAAGGTCTATATCATCATTTTTTTTTTTTACTGCATGATAAAGGAAAATATTTACACTATACAAAATTCTCTTTCACCTCTATCCTTTTAAGAGAGATAATGTTTGAGGTGTCTACCATTTACTGGTCCTCCAGGAAAGAATTCTCCATTACAATTCTTTAGGGTAAATGCATTTTCTCCTTGGTATCCTACGACAATATATGGACCTTTCCACAAATGCTCCAACTTCCCATGGTGATCTTCATTTCTAGAGTCCCACTTCAAAACTAAATCATTTATCTAAAAATTCTTTTCTTTAACCTTTCTGTCAAACGTTTTTTGCATTTTCTCCTGATGCATTTGGGTTTTGTTGTATTCCTTTTCTCTAACTTCATGTAATTCTATCATTTGATTTATTCTCCTTTTCATATGATTTTGTTCTTATTCTACTTCTTGTAACAATTTCATAACTGGAAAACCCAAAGAAACAGGAAAAATTACCTCTGTGCCATACACCAACTGGAAAGGGGAAGTGCCAATTGCTCTTTTTGTATTGATTCTATCTGCCCACAAAGCATATTTTAATTTAGTGTGCCAAGCCCTCTTGTTATATTCTAGCAAATTCTTTATGATCCTCACTAAACTTTTATTTGAAGATTCCTCCAACCCATTTCCTTATGGATAATAAGCAGTGGAATGATTTAAATGTATGTGATATTTGTGACAAAAATTTATCATCTTTTTTTATTTGAATGCTAGAGCATTATCTGTCATTATCTTTTTAGGACAACCAAACCTGGATAAGATGTTTTCTTCTAAGGAAATGGTAATAATTCCCTTTTCCCATCAAAAATTTGACATTCATGACATTTTGTCACTTCTTTATATACATCTGAATACATACTGGGCCAATAAAAACCATCTCTAAGAATCTTGTTCACTCTAGCCTTCCATGAATGATGTCCTCCACACATGCCTTTATGAAATTCCCCCATAATATGTCGTGCTTCATTATCTAATAGACAATTCAACAGAATACCTCCTGGATCATTCCAGAATAAATTCCCATCTAATATGCAGAACTTGGCTGCTTTCAACTTCACTGATCTTGCTCTGGTTTTTTCCCTATTTGCATGTTCTTGGAGGTTTTGAAGAACATACACAATGTCCGCGTACCAGGGAGATAAAGAGAAATATTCAATTACTTGGAAATTTGGAACAACTTCTTTTGAAATTTCGAAAAGAAAATTCATACCTAGAGAATCCCAATTTGTTTCCATCATCATTTTAGCCAGACCTTGGCCTTTTATCAGCTTTGTAGGTTTAATGTCGAGATCATATTCCAATAATACTACCATCCACTTTGCTCTTTTTCCTTCAGGATCTGGTTGGGTAAGAATATCTTTCACTGCTGCTAATGGAACATGTGCTATTATATGAGAGTGCAATATGTATATCCTGAAATCCTTCAATGCTTTCACTAAAGCATAAGCTTGTTTCTCCATAATGTTATATTTTAATTCTGCATCCCTCAGAATCTTACTGAAAAATGCAATTGGTTGTTCCACACCTTCTTGGTTCTTTTGTAACAATACTCCAGCTACCGTGTGTTATGATGCATAAGTAAACATAATGAAATCCTTTGTATAATCTGGACTAATTAACACTGGTGCTTTAGTCAATGCTCTTTTAATATTATCAAAAGATTGTCTTGCTTCTTCAGTCCATTTAATTTCCTTGTCTTTTCTTAGCATTTCAGATATGTTTCTCAAAATCTCAGCAAAACTAGGAATGAACCTTCTTAACCAATTTACCCTTCCAATAAATGACAAAATTTCCTTCTTACTTCTAGGGATCCCGATCTTCTGTATGGTAGATACTCTCTGTGGGTCAATCTTGATGCCTTCCTTTGATATGATGTGTCCTAACAATCTTCCTTCTTCCATGCAAAAATGAGATTTCTTTGGATTTAAGGAGATCCCAAATCTTCTACATTTCAGAAAAACTCTTTCCAGATGTTTCTAGTGATCAGCAACATTCTTTGAATATACAGTGATATCATCCATGTATACTACCACAAATTTGTCTCTTTCATCTGCAAATGCAATGTCCATGGCTCTCTGAAAAGTTGCCCCTGCGTTCATCAAACCAAAAGGAATTTTGGCATACATAAACATTCCCCATGGAGTAGTAAAAGAAGTTTTCTCCTAATCTTCTGGATGAACTTTAATTTGATTGTAACCTGAGAAACCATCTAACATGGAAATTCTTCCAGCTCCTACAACTTTCTGCAAAATATGATCCATCTTTGGGAGTGGATAATTATATTTCAAAGAGACTTTGTTCAAATTTCTAAAATCTACACACAACCTTATTTCGCCATTCTTTTTCCTTACTGGTACTAGGTTAGCCAACCAATTAGAAAATATCAAGGACACAATTATCTAAGCATCAAACAACTTTCTCACTTTTTTTTCTATTACTGGAAGCAACTTGGGATTTATTCTTCTCAACTTCTGTTTAAAAGGCTTTTCATCAGGTTTGATAGGAATTGTGTGTTGTATAACAAAAACATCATATTCTTTCAGGTCTTCATAACTCCAGGCGAAAACATCTGAAAATCTTTTCATCACTTCCACACTTTTATTCTCTTCCTTTCTTGGTAGTTTCTTTGAAAGTTTACCAATTTGGGATCTTTTTCAGAACCTAAATTGTAATCTTTTACATCCTCAGGTTTAGGTTCTACTTTTGGATTTTTCACCACGTCATTTTTATCAAACAATTTTTCTAAAGGAATCAAGCCTCCAGGGATAACGTTATTCTTTAGTTGAATTATATCTTTACCTCCAATCTTTTGCTTGAACTTTTATGTTTCTTCGGGGGAATCTTTTTCATCTGGACTAGCTTCAGCATCTTCTGCATCAATAGACCTGTAATTGAATTCTTCTATCATCTCTAAAAAGCATTTAATCTATTGATCATCTTCAAAAACTTGCCAGTGTTTGATATTATCTGGGATAGATGGTCCGTGTATGACCTCAATATCATATTTCTTTTTAGAAAATATAGGAGTTTTGAATGTAGCTCCTGCAGTGGCCAAAGAATCTGCTACGGTGTTATTAACTCTGGGAATTGAAACAATATCATGTTCATCGAAAAAAATTTCCAATAAATCCCACACTTCATTTCTATATGACCTAATTTTAGGATGTTTGGTATGATAAATAGCTTTTACCTGATTTATTACCAATTCAAAATCTCCAAACACTTCAATTTTTTTTCTTTTAAATCTCTCAATACATTCAACCCTAGAATCAAAGCTTCATATTCTGCAACATTGTTTGTACATTCAAAATTCCATTGATAATAAAACATCAAGAATTCTCGATCAGGTGTGATTATCCATACTCCCGCACTAGCTCCTTCTCTGCTCCTAGACCCATCAAAGTGCATTGTCCAAGTTCCTTCTTTTCTAATTTGTTCTCTTAACAGTGTTTCTTTTTCATTTTCTTTAGGTTCGATTAAATCCATCTTTTCTTTGGATTCAACATCATTGTACAGAATACATGACCCCAAATCTGTGTCTACTGCATATATAGCATGCTTTTCAGGTTCTTTCAAGTCACTTACCAAATAAGTAGCCATTTTTTCAGCATATAATCTTCTGTGTACCCCAAACACTGGAATAGTAGCAAAAGACATATCCATCTACAAAGTTTCTTTTAACTTCGAGGCCCATGATCTAGACAATAACATACCAAATTTTGCTGGAATATCAGCAACCACCACATCCATGAGAATAACTTTGACTGTTATTTTACTGAGATTGACTGTCAAATCTTTAATCAACCCTAAACATTTGACTTTCCTTGAATCAAAAGAAAATAGGTCATCATATGGTCTTGTGATTTCCAACCCCAAAGATTCAACTACAAGTTGCGGCATCAAGTTATGAGAAGCTCCCGAGTCTAACATACAATTATGCACAACTTTATCATGAATGTTCAAATCTACATAGAAAGGAGAAATTTCCCCAAAACTATTATCTTCCATTCTTGAACCCAAGTAGATATTAGGAGTATCATCATCTAATTCCAAAGTATCTATTTCCACTCGATTTTCTACTTGCATCATCTTAAAAATTTGTTCCTTGTATTCTTTATTCTTTAATATCTCATTGAAAGGTACATAAATCTTGACTTTGGACATTTCACTCTGTATATTGAAAGGAACCAAATTTTTATCACGTTCTTTCACTGAATCTTTCTTGTTATCTGAAATTCCTTTTGGCACATCTTCGTTTTCTTTTCTTCTCGTTTGTTGTTCATTCTGACTGGTGGAGTATTTATCTGTAGATCCTTTTGATTTTCCCATTGACTCTTTTCCTTTGTCTATTATAACGTCTCTGTTTCTCAGATTTATCTTTCTTTGAAGATCGTTTATAGCACTTTGGTAACCAATCTGGTATTGATCCGTTTCTGTCTCCAAATTACAACATTCTCCTTCTGCAAGCAACATATCATGTTCCTGTTTAGTTAGATAGACTTCTGAATAAAAAATGCCACAATGGTGAATATCACTCTCATCCATCTCAGCTTCAGCTTCCCCAGCGATATAATTTTCATGGAAAGGAGGTCTGACTGGATCTTGTTCTGCATTCCTTGGGTTCCTCTGATCTCTTGGCCTTATGGGTGGGACAAAGGGTCTCCTAAAATTAAGGTTTCTGATTTGAGGTTCTGTTTGTTCTTTATTCGAAGCTTTGTTATCCACCACTAACCTGTCTAACAAATTCTCCATAGTTTTCATCATTGCTTCAAATTTTACATCTGTGGAAGAAGAAGAAGCTGTATTTTGATTATCTTCTTTACTTTTCTTTCGGTCTGTATCTCTATGCCTCATCTTTCTAGAAGCCATCATATTAGCTTCAACTTCCACCGCATCTTTCATCATTACTCCCAGAGTGGTAGATCTTCTTTCTCTTAATGTGCATGAAAAATCACCTTCAAAAGCATCTGCATAATGTAACTTGGCTGCTCCTACTGAAGGTTTTATGTCTACCGGGATAGAGTTATAAACTTTCATAAATCTGGCAGAGAATTCTTGAACCGACTCAAAACCTCCCTTTTTCAGATTGTTATACTGTGTCAACATCTGTGAAGGATTTTTCTGGTTTTCCCATCTTTTGATAAAAAGAGTTGTGAAAGCATCATAATTAGCAATGGATCTTGCAGCTAAAGCTCTGAACCATTTTTTGACTTCGGCTCACAAGATTTGGGAAAACAACCTCATTTTTGCATCATCATGATCCACTTCTTCTAAATCAATGAAATCACTAAAGTTATCAACATGTTGATTTGCTGTATAATTACCCTCATTATCAAAATTAGCAATTCTCTGTCCATAATTTTGAGGTAAATCATGTAAAGCAGCGGGAAAAACCAATGGGGAAAATCTGGTAGCCATGGGTGGTGGATTATAAGGTGGAATGATCACTACTTATTGTTTTGTAAATTTATGACTTTGCACAGGTATTCTTTGGGCCTTGGATATTTTGGACCCAGCCGTTTCATATTTTTTAAAATTTTCCCAAATAGATTTTAAAGAATAGTCCCAAAAACTTTTTGGGTCAACCTTTGTTTCTTTCAAATCAGAATCTGATTTAGTTCTAAGCAAAACTTTTTCACTTGAACCAATATTTTCTTCCTCATACAGATTTTCTTGAAAAGAAGGGAATCTATTCGAAAATTGAGGAATACCTTCTTTTTTCTTGCCTTTGCCTTTATCCGTCTTGAGGATATTTTCTGGATTATCCACGCCTGAGAAGAACTGTGAACCAGGATTTCTTCTTGTAGCCACAATGTCTATTTCTTAATGCCTTCAAAAAACCTTGAAAATTTTTCACAAGTGAAGTCACCAGGCCAATATCTACAACCAACTTTTAAAACTTCAAATTTCCTTGCCCAAGAAATTTGACCTTTCTCTGTCGTTTCTCCCAGGGAAAATTTCACTTTCGATCCCCGACAATGGCGCCAAAATGTTAGCACTTATATTTTATCCCGGTTGTAAAAGAATAACACCTAAGGTAACTTATTTCAAACCAAACTTTAGATAGAAAACTTAGCCATTTTTTCCACCAGAGAGGGCTCTCTCACAAGATATATGTAAAGGCTAAAAATATATAGAAATACGCTCAAAATTTCTCAAAAGGATTTACTTGGTTGAAAAGGAAACAAGAAACATTGGGCATGGAGTCAAATTTCAAATATTTAACATGCCAGCAAGAGATTTATACCAAACAGATTTCCACAGAGGCAAGATAGCGACCATATCACATTCAATTTGATTTTGCAGGTGGTATAGAAATAAATAATGACATTCCATCAACAACAGGCATCTAACTAGGATGAATCCATTGTCAACTTTGGAGAAATAATGGATACTTAAATGCGATAAAACGAGGCATAACCAGTATGAATCCCGATTTATTACAAACGTTCATTTAAGTAAAAAAGAATAACATAATAGAAGATATAACAAAGAAAGTAAACATGCACATATAGAGATAAGGGAAAGAACAGACTGTAAAAATGATTAACACATGAATCTCTGGTCTCAAAAGATAGGTATTTCCACTGTATGGCCTTTTCTTTATAAAAAATTTGACTTCAAAACATCTCGTCTCTCAAAGAGTTTCCAACCCTTTCAAAAATGACTCTCATTGTCTTTTATACAGAATTCGAAAGAAGCTTGGCATAACTGCTTCTTTTAACTAGTAATTGAAAATGTCTTAACTCAAAAGATAACTGTCTTTAAACAATAGATAACTGTTTTCAAACAATATTACAAATTTTTAAAATAAAAGAATCATTTTTGCCACTTGACAAAAATTCTGAATGTATTTATGAATGGACATAATATCTTGTCCTTCCATTGTTGTCCACATAGTTCCATTGGTCGGCCATGGGTAAATCATAACGGGTCATTTCCTTCACCAGGACCCGCATTTCAAGGTGACCTGCATAAGAAAGAAGAGGAAGATTCTCACAGGTTGAGATCAACATATTTAAAATTTCAAAGTCTTCCACAATTTTCTCCATTAAAATCTTTCCTATAAGCATATGATCCAAATGCTGAATCTCTTTGTGATCCATTCTTATGTCAAACAATAACCTCTTATATTCATTGGGAGGAATCAATTCATTCTTTTCATCCCAAAAAGCAGGGAATCCTTTGTTTATTAAGTTTTCAAATCGCTTCTTAAACTTTATTACTTCCTCTCGTATATCTCCAGCTTTAGCTTCAATATTTTCAACATGTGAATATTTTCCCAAGATTCTTTTGGCCCATGTAATGACATAAATTCTATTCATTATATTCATTGCTGTCAAATCTGCTTCCGTTAAACTGTTTAAAAAAGTTATTGCCCTCTGTGCTATTTCTTTTGGCTTTTTGTTTAAATTCTCTCTGACTGCTCTGCAACTCTCAAATGCGTCTTTGGCTACTTTTTCTTTGATTCTCATATAATCAAGATAAGGTCTTAATTTTTTAGCTTCCTTTATAATTTGATCCCATACCATATGTTTGCAACCTTGCATTACAGCCTATCCTGTTACATGAGCTGCCAAACCTTTATTATTATCAGTTAATTCCTGATTCCTCGTTTGCAAAGTTTTGATTTCCTTATCTTTTGCCTCATTTTCTTCTTTTAGCCTCTGTATTCCCATTTTCAATTCTTTAATTTCGACATCTTTCAAACATACCTGGGACATGGCTTGTAAGAGACCGTCCAATCCAGTTTTATCTTCATCTGTATCTGGATGTACCTGTTGCTGACCTAATTCTGCTAACTTTTTCTTTATTTCTTCCAATTGCTCTTCCAAACCAATTTTCTCTTTTTCCCAATGAACTTTTTGTTAGGATATTCCTATACTCCATCCTAGTCCTTCTAACATTTCTGACATTTTCATTCCTGCATGCAAAATTAGGGTTTTGCATGCAATTAGGGTTTGCATGCAATTAGGGTTTGCAGCACCAGCACCTAGCCCTTGCCAAACTAGCCCCAGGAGCTTCTCTCGGATCAGTCTTAGCTCTCCTAGAGCTTAGTGCGCCCTCTTTTAAGTTATTGCATGAGAAGGGCGCCCTTCTTCACCTACCAGTCCAGTTTAGTTCAGTTATCTTCAGTTCTTCCTTGATTTAAGGAATAACTGACTCCTAACTGACCTTATCACTCTTTTGGACCTCCAGTGTGACTAGATAGACTGTTTTGACTCCAGTTAGCTCCATGAGCGCCCCCCACTGAGTCTCCTTCACTATATCAGTGCTTCCATGTGCCAGTTACACCAACCACACTCAGTTAGACTCAGTTTGACTCCCGGTTGATCACTACTTGTGCATTGATGACTTCACCGATGATGAGATAGACTCCTAGTTTGGCATTGATGACTCTCCACTGATTATGGATCTGTGCATGAAGGATAATTTGAATTACACCTAGTGAATTCGAATCCTCATACTCAGCATTGCATATTTACCCGGTTACTATTCTGATTAATGTAATGTGTGTAATTATTCTGCCTCTATTGGATCTATGTTCTAGTGCTTCTCTCTTCTTCCTAAATTCTTTCATTGTGAGGTTTACATCATCTCTTTGGATCTTATGTGGGAAATTTCACATGGTATCAGAGCCTTGAGAGTATATTCTACCTCCATTCTTGAGAGTTTTTTGCAGGTATTTTGAAGTTCCAGCAGTTGCAGCAGCAGATTCAGTAGCTTCTATTTTGCACTTGTTCAAGCAATCAAGATGAGCAATCGAATGCTCCTTCTTCTATACTTCTCACTCCTTTCAATTATTTCGAATGGAAGAGGAAGATGATAATACTCTTGCAATCAAAAGGGTTTACTAGAATAGTTGAAGAAAAAGATGCCATACCACATCAAGCTGAAAAGAGAGTCAAGCACCTAAACAAAATGGATGAAGCCTTTGGATTCATATGCCTTCATATTTCTGATGATCTATTGTTTCATGCTGATGGATTGAAGTCTCCATATGATTTATGGATAAAATTGAGGAGTCTTTTTGGCAAACAAGACGAACTGAGAGGCTACATTCTTGAGAATGAATTGGTTGCCCTTCAACCTAGCAATTTCGAGAGCATTCAAGATTTCTTCTCCAAATTTCAGAATTTGGTTTTGCATTGCAAGCAATGTGGCATCACTAAAAGTGATGAGCAATTGATACTCTCTATATTGAGCAAACTTGGATCTCAATTTTCTGTCTTTGTATCTACCTTTCATTCTGTTCGAATGTCCATCCCTGGATGGAAGTTTCCCACCTTAAGTGACTTCATTGAGGCTCTCACTCAAGAAGAGAACAAACTGTTTCAAATGGGTGCCATCAAAACCTCCAGAGATCTAGCCCTGTTGGCTGGTGAATCAAGTGGAGCGAATGATAAAGGGCGACAAAAAGGCAAAGGAAAGAAACCTTCAAGATCCAAGAATGACAAACAAAAGAGACCAAATTGTACCTACTGCAAGAGAGGAAACCATCCTGAGCATGCCTGCATGCATAAGAAGATTGATCTTCTAACCAAGCTTCTTGAACAAAACCAAATTGTTGTTCCAAAAGAAGCAAAGATGTCTGATTCTGGAAGTGGATCTGATGATTGTCATGCATTGATGGCTGGTTTTTCAAAGACAAAAGCTCTCCTCATAGATTCTGGAGCTTCCGACCACATGATGGCACAAGAAGAATCCTTCTCCTCTTTGGATCTCCAAGATGGGCCTACCATTCACATGGGAGACAACTCTCAGATTTCTGCCAAAGGTTTGGGTACAGTTCATATGGAGCATGGTAAGTTCAAAAATGTCTTATTTGTTCCTTCTCTTACAGCTAATTTGTTATCAGTATATCAAATGACTCATACAGGATCTCCAAAACAAGTGATTTTTGGTCCAGACACAGTAGAGATTACAGAAATCTCCACTGGAAAGGTTATAGCGAATGGGATTGCTAATCATGCCTCAAAGGCATATGAGTTCTCCCACTTCATGCCCTTCTCTCCAACTATCCCTTCAGATTCTGATGAGGATCACAGTGACTTCTCTTCCAGTGACTCCTATTCTAGTGAGGAAGAAGATCAAGATTTTGATGTTGAGATCATGGTTCAAGAAGATTCAGAACCAACACCTATTCTTAGTCCAGATTCAAAAGAAATATGTTCTCACACAGTCCTTGCTACTACTAAGAACACAGTTGATGATTTATTTGCGTACAGAACTACTAGACTTCAACAGCATGCTAACCTTGCATTATGCCATCCACCTCTCCATGAGAGATTCAGCATGATGATGGGGTTTACTCTTCCATTCCTTGGGAAAACTCATCATGATACATTCGCTCCAGTGACAGAAAAGGTTCCTGAAAGACTTGCTACATTCAACACATTCTCTAGCACTTGCATTCGCACTTTATAGAGGATTAGCTTACCAAGTCTCTTTGCAAAGTTTTCACTAATGAAAGCTTGCTTCTTTTCTGCTTAGAGTAATGGCTCCTTGAGTTATTCAAAAATATAAAAAAGAAAAAAAAGAAAAAAAAAAAATTGAGGCAATATTCTTTTTATCATTTCATTGATTGTATGGGTGACCTTTGGTCCTAGTTACCAGGGCCCAGGATGGATTAAGGGGGGGTGTTAGGATATTCCTATACTCCATCCTAGTCCTTCTAACATTTCTGACATTTTCAGTCCTGCATGCAAAATTAGGGTTTTGCATGCAATTAGGGTTTGCATGCAATTAGGGTTTGCAGCACCAGCACCTAGCCCTTGCCAAACTAGCCCCAGGAGCTTCTCTCGGATCAGTCTTAGCTCTCCTAGAGCATAGTGCGCCCTCTTTTCAGTTATTGCATGAGAAGGGCGCCCTTCTTCACCTACCAGTCTAGTTTAGTTCAGTTATCTTCAGTTCTTCCTTGATTTAAGGATTAACTGACTCCTAACTGACCTTATCACTCTTTTGGACCTCCAGTGTGACTAGATAGACTGTTTTGACTCCAGTTAGCTCCATGAGCGCCCCCCATTGAGTCTCCTTCACTATATGAGTGCTTCCATGTGCCAGTTACACCAACCACACTCAGTTAGACTCAGTTTGACTCCCGGTTGATCACTACTTGTGCATTGATGACTTCACCGATGATGAGATAGACTCCTAGTTTGGCACTGATGACTCTCCACTGATTATGGATCTGTGCATGAAGGATAATTCGAATTACACCTAGTGAATTCGAATCCTCATACTCAGCATTGTATATTTACCCGGTTACTATTCTGATTAATGTAATGTGTGTAATTATTCTGCCTCTATTGGATCTATGTTCTATTGCTTCTCTCTTCTTCCTAAATTATTTCATTGTGAGGTTTACATCATCTCTTTGGATCTTATGTGGGCAATTTCACATGGTATCAGATCCTTGAGAGTATATTCTACCTCCATTCTTGAGAGTTTTTTGCAGGTATTTTGAAGTTCCAGCAGTTGCAGCAGCATATTCAGTAGCTTCTATTTTGCACTTGTTCAAGCAATCAAGATGAGCAATTCGAATGCTCCTTCTTCTATACTTCTCACTCCTTTCAATTATTTCGAATGGAAGAGGAAGATGATAATACTCTTGCAATCAAAAGGGTTTACTAGAATAGTTGAAGAAAAAGATGCCATACCACATCAAGTTGAAAAGAGAGTCAAGCACCTAAACAAAATGGATGAATCCTTTGGATTCATATGCCTTCATATTTCTGATGATCTATTGTTTCATGTTGATGGATTGAAGTCTCCATATGATTTATGGATAAAATTGAGGAGTCTCTTTGGCAAACAAGACGAACTGAGAAGCTACATTCTTGAGAATGAATTGGTTTCCCTTCAACCTAGCAATTTCGAGAGCATTCAAGATTTCTTCTCCAAATTTCAGAATTTGGTTTTGCATTGCAAGCAATGTGGCATCACTAAAAGTGATGAGCAATTGATACTATCTATATTGAGCAAACTTGGATCTCAATTTTCTGTCTTTGTATCTACCTTTCATTCTGTTCGAATGTCCATCCCTGGATGGAAGTTTCCCACCTTAAGTGACTTCATTGAGGCTCTCACTCAAGAAGAGAACAAACTGTTTCAAATGGGTGCCATCAAAACCTCCAGAGATCTAGCTCTGTTGGCTGGTGAATCAAGTGGAGCGAATGATAAAGGGGGACAAAAAGGCAAAGGAAAGAAACCTTCAAGATCCAAGAATGACAAACAAAAGAGACCAAATTGTACCTACTGCAAGAGAGGAAACCATCCTGAGCATGCCTGCATGCATAAGAAGATTGATCTTCTAACCAAGCTTCTTGAACAAAACCAAATTGTTGTTCCAAAAGAAGCAAAGATGTCTGATTCTGGAAGTGGATCTGATGATTGTCATGCATTGATGGCTGGTTTTTCAAAGACAAAAGCTCTCCTCATAGATTCTGGAGCTTCCAACCACATGATGGCACAAGAAGAATCCTTCTCCTTTTTGGATCTCCAAGATGGGCCTACCATTCACATGGGAGACAACTCTCAGATTTCTGCCAAAGGTTTGGGTACAGTTCATATGGAGCATGGTAAGTTCAAAAATGTCTTATTTGTTCCTTCTCTTACAACTAATTTGTTATCAGTATATCAAATGACTCATACAGGATCTCCAAAACAAGTGATTTTTGGTCCAGACACAGTAGAGATTACAGAAATCTCCACTGGAAAGGTTATAGCGAATGGGATTGCTAATCATGCCTCAAAGGAATATGAGTTCTCCCACTTCATGCCCTTCTCTACAACTATCCCTTCAGATTCTGATGAGGATCACAGTGACTTCTCTTCCAGTGACTCCTATTCTAGTGAGGAAGAAGATCAAGATTTTGATGTTGACATCATGGTTCAAGAAGATTCAGAACCAACACCTATTCTTAGTCCAGATTCAAGAGAAATATGTTCTCACACAGTCCTTGCTACTACTAAGAACACAGTTGATGATTTATTTGCGTACAGAACTACTAGACTTCAGCAGCATGCTAACCTTGCATTATGCCATCCACCTCTCCATGAGAGATTCAGCATGATGATGGGGTTTACTCTTCCATTCCTTGGGAAAACTCATCATGATACATTCGCTCCAGTGACAGAAAAGGTTCCTGAAAGACTTGCTACATTCAGCACATTCTCTAGCACTTGCATTCGCACTTTACAGAGGATTAGCTTACCAAGTCTCTTTGCAAAGTTTTCACTGATGAAAGCTTGCTTCTTTTCTGCTTAGAGTAATGGCTCCTTGAGTTATTCAAAAATATAAAAACAAAAAAAAACAAAAACTAAAAAGAAAAATTGAGGCAGTATTCTTTTTATCATTTCATTGATTGTATGGGTGACCTTTGGTCCTAGTTACCAGGGCCCAGGATGGATTAAGGGGGGGTGTTAGGATATTCCTATACTCCATCCTAGTCCTTCTAACATTTCTGACATTTTCAGTCCTGCATGCAAAATTAGGGTTTTGCATGCAATTAGGGTTTGCATGCAATTAGGGTTTGCAGCACCAGCACCTAGCCCTTGCCAAACTAGCCCTAGGAGCTTCTCTCGGATCAGTCTTAGCTCTCCTAGAGCTTAGTGCACCCTCTTTTCAGTTATTGCATGAGAAGGGCTCCCTTCTTCACCTACCAGTCCAGTTTAGTTCAGTTATCTTCAGTTCTTCCTTGATTTAAGGATTAACTGACTCCTAACTGACCTTATCACTCTTTTGGACCTCCAGTGTGACTAGATAGACTGTTTTGACTCCAGTTAGCTCCATGAGCGCCCCCCACTGAGTCTCCTTCACTATATCAGTGCTTCCATGTGCCAGTTACACCAACCACACTCAGTTAGACTCAGTTTGACTCCCGGTTGATCACTACTTGTGCATTGATGACTTCACCATTGATGAGATAGACTCCTAGTTTGGCACTGATGACTCTCCACTGATTATGGATCTGTGCATGAAGGATAATTCGAATTACACCTAGTGAATTCGAATCCTCATACTCAGCATTGTATATTTACCCGGTTACTATTCTGATTAATGTAATGTGTGTAATTATTCTGCCTCTATTGGATCTATGTTCTATTGCTTCTCTCTTCTTCCTAAATTCTTTCATTGTGAGGTTTACATCATCTCTTTGGATCTTATGTGGGCAATTTCACATGGTATCAGAGCCTTGAGAGTATATTCTACCTCCATTCTTGAGAGTTTTTTGCAGGTATTTTGAAGTTCCAGCAGTTGCAGCAGCAGATTCAGTAGCTTCTATTTTGCACTTGTTCAAGCAATCAAGATGAGCAATTCGAATGCTCCTTCTTCTATACTTCTCACTCCTTTCAATTATTTCGAATGGAAGAGGAAGATGATAATACTCTTGCAATCAAAAGGGTTTACTAGAATAGTTGAAGAAAAAGATGCCATACCACATCAAGCTGAAAAGAGAGTCAAGCACCTAAACAAAATGGATGAAGCCTTTGGATTCATATGCCTTCATATTTCTGATGATCTATTGTTTCATGTTGATGGATTGAAGTCTCCATATGATTTATGGATAAAATTGAGGAGTCTTTTTGGCAAACAAGACGAACTGAGAAGCTACATTCTTGAGAATGAATTGGTTGCCCTTCAACCTAGCAATTTCGAGAGCATTCAATATTTCTTCTCCAAATTTCAGAATTTGGTTTTGCATTGCAAGCAATGTGGCATCACTAAAAGTGATGAGCAATTGATACTCTCTATATTGAGCAAAATTGGATCTCAATTTTCTGTCTTTGTATCTACCTTTCATTCTGTTTGAATGTCCATCCCTGGATGGAAGTTTCCCACCTTAAGTGACTTCATTGAGGCTCTCACTCAAGAAGAGAACACACTGTTTCAAATGGGTGCCATCAAAACCTCCAGAGATCTAGCTCTGTTGGCTGGTGAATCAAGTGGAGCGAATGATAAAGGGGAAGAAAAAGGCAAAGGAAAGAAACCTTCAAGATCCAAGAATGACAAACAAAAGAGACCAAATTGTACCTACTGTAAGAGAGGAAACCATCCTGAGCATGCCTGCATGCATAAGAAGATTGATCTTCTAACCAAGCTTCTTGAACAAAACCAAATTGTTGTTCCAAAAGAAGCAAAGATGTCTGATTCTGGAAGTGGATCTGATGATTGTCATGCATTGATGGCTGGTTTTTCAAAGACAAAAGCTCTCCTCATAGATTCTGGAGCTTCCAACCACATGATGGCACAAGAAGAATCCTTCTCCTCTTTGGATCTCCAAGATGGGCCTACCATTCACATGGGAGACAACTCTCAGATTTCTGCCAAAGGTTTGGGTACAGTTCATATGGAGCATGGTAAGTTCAAAAATGTCTTATTTGTTCCTTCTCTTACAGCTAATTTGTTATCAGTATATCAAATGACTCATACAGGATCTCCAAAACAAGTGATTTTTGGTCCAGACACAGTAGAGATTACAGAAATCTCCACTGGAAAGGTTATAGCGAATGGGATTGCTAATCATGCCTCAAAGGCATATGAGTTCTCCCACTTCATGCCCTTCTCTCCAACTATCCCTTCAGATTCTGATGAGGATCACAGTGACTTCTCTTCCAGTGACTCCTATTCTAGTGAGGAAGAAGATCAAGATTTTGATGTTGAGATAATGGTTCAAGAAGATTCAGAACCAACACCTATTCTTAGTCCAGATTCAAGAGAAATATGTTCTCACACAGTCCTTGCTACTACTAAGAACACAGTTGATGATTTATTTGCGTACAGAACTACTAGACTTCAGCAGCATGCTAACCTTGCATTATGCCATCCACCTCTCCATGAGAGATTCAGCATGATGATGGGGTTTACTCTTCCATTCCTTGGGAAAACTCATCATGATACATTCGCTCCAGTGACAAAAAAGGTTCCTGAAAGACTTGCTACATTCAGCACATTCTCTAGCACTTGCATTCGCACTTTACAGAGGATTAGCTTACCAAGTCTCTTTGCAAAGTTTTCACTGATGAAAGCTTGCTTCTTTTCTGCTTAGAGTAATGGCTCCTTGAGTTATTCAAAAATATAAAAAGAAAAAAAAAAGAAAAAAAAAGAAAAATTGAGGTAGTATTCTTTTTATCATTTCATTGATTGTATGGGTGACCTTTGGTCCTAGTTACCAGGGCCCAGGATGGATTAAGGGGGGGTGTTAGGATATTCCTATACTCCATCCTAGTCCTTCTAACATTTCTGACATTTTCAGTCCTGCATGCAAAATTAGGGTTTTGCATGCAATTAGGGTTTGCATGCAATTAGGGTTTGCATGCAATTAGGGTTTGCAGCACCAGCACTTAGCCCTTGCCAAACTAGCCCCAGGAGCTTCTCTCGGATCAGTCTTAGCTCTCCTAGAGCTTAGTGCGCCCTCTTTTCAGTTATTGCATGAGAAGGGCGCCCTTCTTCACCTACCAGTCCAGTTTAGTTCAGTTATCTTCAGTTCTTCCTTGATTTAAGGATTAACTGACTCCTAACTGACCTTATCACTCTTTTGGACCTCCAGTGTGACTAGATAGACTGTTTTGACTCCAGTTAGCTCCATGAGCGTCCCCCACTGAGTCTCCTTCACTATATCAGTGCTTCCATGTGCCAGTTACACCAACCACACTCAGTTAGACTCAGTTTGACTCCCGGTTGATCACTACTTGTGCATTGATGACTTCACCGATGATGAGATAGACTCCTAGTTTGGCACTGATGACTCTCCACTGATTATGGATCTGTGCATGAAGGATAGTTCGAATTACACCTAGTGAATTCGAATCCTCATACTCAGCATTGTATATTTACCCGGTTACTATTCTGATTAATGTAATGTGTGTAATTATTCTGCCTCTATTGGATCTATGTTCTATTGCTTCTCTCTTCTTCCTAAATTCTTTCATTGTGAGGTTTACATCATCTCTTTGGATCTTATGTGGGAAATTTCACACTTTTTCCTTGGTGAGCTTCAACATTTTTGCAGTAATATCTTTTACTTCATTTGACATCTCTTCTTTTTCTTTTTCCAGGACTGTTAGTTCGGCTCCTTGGATAAGCAAAGTGTCTGGGATTTTCAGCTTTCGCCTTAACATTAGAATTGTATAATCACTTTCTTTGAGTAATATTGCGGTTGCATCTCCCTCTTTGTTTATCAAATCTATTTGTAATCTTTTTATTTGTTGTTGTCGAAACTTATTTTCTGCTTTCTCTTGTCTCAAATGGTTATTTAATTTATCCACTAAAATTTTTGACTTATCTGCCTTTAATATCACTCCCAAATAATCTAAATATATAACCTCTTCTGTTTTTCTGTGCAATAAAATTTTATCTGGGCATTGATTTTTGTCAGATCCACCTTCATCTCTGAGATCTTATCTTTAGTAACAACAGAAAATTTTAAAGAATTTTCTTTGACATTTCTGCTAGTAAACAAATTGACTTCAGTGTTGGATATATTTCTAACCCTTGGAAATAACTGACTAGTTTGCCGAGAGGATTCCTGTTTATTTTGACTGTGTTCATTAAATACATCCAGCAGAGTGTGTGGTCTATTTACATCATCTTCCACTGGGGATTCTTTAATACTGTACTCCTTTACCATGACCTCTCGTTGCTCATCCATTTTCAATTTTTTCCCTATTTCTGCTTCTTGACTTTCAATGTTCAGTACATCTTGTATGGGCCTTTTAAACCCTACCATTGTAGTATTCATCGTGATTTCTCCCTCTACTATTGCATCTGTCAATATCATTTCTTTATCATGTGAATTTGGAATGATTTCTTCCTTATACTCCAGCCAATTGGCTCTGTCAGACATTCCCTCAATCATATGATGATTCAACGCTTTGATGCGATGATCCATTCTCCGTTTTGATATTATGTTTAACGGATCATATTCAATAGCCATGTCTGTCTCAAAACCCATATCTTTAAACAATTTTTCTATATAAATAGCAGCGTTTTTATTCTTCATTGTAAATGGGCCAAGTGTGAACGGATACTTGATATCTGTTTCTTGTTTAAAAAGCAAGAAATTATTATCCTCAATAATTAACTTCTGTCTCAGGAACTCCAAAGCAAGAACCCTTAAGGTAAGAAATGCTGGTAAAACATAGGGTTTATGTTTGAAACCATATAACCTGATCACTGTACTGTCCTTTGACAAGAACCAATCTTTTACAGCATATTCTGCACCTAATTGCATACATGCTTGCATTTATGGTAATACTCTAGGCAATTTTTCACCAAAAATCATTCTGTAAATCTCAGAGAGCATATAATTTATGTAATTAAACATGTTATTTTCTAATAACTTTGTGAAAATGATCTCAAGGAATTGTAACTCTTCATGACTGGCCACCATGATCATTTTCATCAAAAAATACTGAAATCTGAAATGCCTCAGAGTAGGGAAATTGACCATCTGGTCATGAATCTTCTCGGTCAAGAATTCTTCAAAATTAAGTCGAGGAATTTGATTTTCATCAATACCTGACTGAATTGTACTCATTTTATACAAAAGGATTAATTGAAACTCAGTTACATACATGTCTGTATCGAACCCTAAGATTAAAGCCAACAATGTCAGAACCAGCTTGGTATTTTCATCAAATAAAGTGATATCTATAGGGTACGGGATATCTAAAATGTTGGTTTCTGGTTGAAGACACGTAGACAAAAAAATTTCTCTATCATATTTAAGGGTTTGATGATAATATTCAATAACAGAAGTTTCAGAAAAAAAATTTAGACTCGAGGGTTTGGGAAAATTTTATTTCTAGGGATTTAATTATGACGGCAAGCTCTATTTTGCAGATGACTCTGGTTTTTCAACTGTCTAAAACAGTTTTTTATTCTCTGGAATAATTCTCAGCACACCACGACACAAATTATGGAAAAGATGGGATTTGGTCTGGGCAGAAGGCTAATAAGGATGACTGGTGGACTATGTGTATGTCTATACCTTCTTCTAATAACTTACACAACTTAAGCCTAACTTCAGCGATTGGTAACCTGATTAAGGTATCATAAATGTCCCCATCTCTATCTTCTAGGGCTTCTTTAGCTTTAAAAACATCAATATCATGCATAGTTTCCATTTAAATCGTTTCTACAAACAAATTTCCATTAAAAATGTGGGCCAGGTCACCAGACCCTACCTGTATAGACACGTCTTTATTCTTCTGTCGCAATTGCTGATCTCCACCAGTCTTCAGAGCTTCCAAGAACATCGACACATAGGAAAAATGTCGTTATTTGAAAACCCTTTTGTTTTATATAAGCCCTTTTTCTTAACTTTTTGGCAGCTTTCCGAATGTACTTTATATCCAACCGTTGATCACAAGCCTTTTGATTTGAGCCATTAGATCTTGCGCCCCTTTATTTCCCACGGTGGTATCCGCGATCGCAATAATGGTTTTCTTCTCCGGTTCTTACTGTGTGCGGATCAACCTTCTTCTGACACCTGTTAGAGTGGTTTAATTACCCCAACCATTCTTTCCTCTATGGAGTGCGCACTTCCCCTGATGCGGATGAATCTTGGCCTTAGATTTTCGCCAATGTATATCGTCCCTCCGATTTATGTCAACTTGTGGTGTATTCCCTTGTGCCTTCAACATCTACCATGTGCTATGGCCCGCGTTTATCTCGTATTGTCCTTTGGTGGTTCCGCATGGTGCTGTAGTGGTTTGTGATGCCACTATCATGTTGATGCGGAACAATAAGAATGCGACACGTACTCCGGCGGTATTATGTCCGCGACCACTCACCAATGTTTGCAAACGATCTTTTGGGTGGTGTGGGAAAGCATGATAGTCGTTGATCTTTATTTTTGTCATCTCTGCCGTTGAAACTTCACTAAGACTTAGCCTCTTCAATAATTACTTTCAGACTATTGCACATGTAGGTTTTTCTTTGTTGATTTTGTATTATAACCCTTCTTTTCAACCCATCCATAGTAAATTTACTTCTTTAGGATATTTTGACAAATCTTTTAGGGTTTGAGTATTTCAAATAGAGTGTCAATAGGAACATTCAAGAAATCGTCGGCTTTCTTTGGATGAGCAAATACTTCCCATTCCCGCTCAACAAATACCTAAGATAGAGGCTGAGGAAGATATTGCAACTTTAATGCAAGCTGGTTATAGCCAAGATGAAAATCTTGGTCCATTATTAAGTGGACATGCCTGTGAAGTGTTCAATCATTATGTTCCTGACGAGACTCCGCAACAACCATGCCAGGTGGTTCAATCTCCTAATCAAAATTTTCAGCCTGTAATGGATGTAAACCTCACTCCAGCATTTCAAATGACAAGAAATCTTGCATCAAAATGAAAGAGAACTCCTAAACGCATACAAGTGGACAAGAGCGAATTGAATTCCATGGAAGGTAAGGTGTCTAAACGCACTATCCTTCATCATTGTTCTCAAATAATGGAACAATATTTTGAACCAAAATCTGAAGCCGGTAAATGCCAATTGATTTTAGCTTTCATTAAATCTAGAAGTATGGAAACTGTTAGAAAAAAGTTAGGCATAAGAACATTGAAGAATACCGAATCCAGTAATCACATTGTTAAATCTCTTGCTGTTGCATTGACATCGATTAGTAAAAAACTCTTTCAAAAGACTGTAATGTGGCTCGTCGCGTATTGGCTGAATCAATTGTATCAATATCCACAAGACAATGTCATTTATTTAAATGCACATCAGAAATTGACCCTTTACATCCGAAGACACTTAAAAAATATTCAGTAAGAAGAGACAACCTTGATGTAGAGTGACAAATGGAAACATTATGGGTATTTAGCAGTAGGTTTCCCTGCAAAGACATGAAGTTGGTCAAAGCAGTGAAGGGACTAGTGCACACTTTTTGGCATGATAACACTAGGCCTTCTTCTAACACAAAGGATGTCTTAAAACGTTGTAGGTGTTATATGAACAATGAACCTCATGTTAAACATTATCTTGACATGACACAAACTCAATTGTTTGAGATGTTTAAAGTTTCCCACGTAGAGTTAAGTCTCGGGCAAAGATCTTTTGAAAAATGGAAGCCTTGGTATGTTAGAATCAATACCATCCGAAACACTTGTTGTTGTATATAGCACATAGAGTTTGATCTATATTATCATACATTTGCACATATACGTTGTTTTTTGCATCCTAACCATGTGCAGGAATTCTCAAGTACAGTACCGCCAATCTCATCTAGAGATTTCATCCATAGCATAATGTGTGCGAGGCAAGCTGGGCAGACACATTACTTAAAACAATGTGTAGAGGGTTCTTGTAACAATTGTTGTGGGCTATCATTATGGTCCGATTGCATCCATGAGAGTGAAGATCAAGAATTCGGGAATGCAATTGTCAAGAAGCAAAACTTTCAGTACGAGACATATCAACTATGTGATGGGAAACAAAGCAAGAAGATTAAATTGGTGACTTCACAGGTGGGTGTACATTGTTTATGTTTTTTTATAACATTGTTAAATATTGACATATTAATATTCATGTAAATCTTTTTATGTTGTTTTATAACAATGTTTATTTTTTCCACCAAGTGAAAGTATGTGATTTTATTTCAGTGTTCCATAGAAAGATCCAACAGTACATTCAGCATGCTGATATGGCATAGTGGCAAGATGAGCAATTCAGAATATACCGGGACAACTTCCCTCTCAGAACAATACTATCAATGATTGACTTTGCAGAAAATTACACCCTACAAAAGTAAAATGAAATTCAAAGTCAATACTATCACTCAGAGAAGGTGAGCATAATGGTCCATATCACTTATCGACATGGGCCAGATAGCAATGAAGAGAAACTTGTGATATTGAAAGAAATTCCGTTTTACATAAGTGACGACCGGACCCATGACATCCATTACATGCAACATTGCTTCCAATTGTTCTATGATCATGTGATAGCTTTGGATATACCATGTTATCGTCATTTGATTTGGTCAGATGGTTGTGTTGGACAGTTCAAGAATGCACATGTATTTCAATGGTTGTGTTTGTTGCACATAAAATACAAGGTGCCACATACATGAAACTACTTTGAAACAGGTCAAGGCAAAGGAGAGCATGATAGTGTTGGTGCATGCATAAAAACTTCCCTTTGGAGGAAAGAGATGAAGTTTACAGGTGCTCGCCTTCGCAATGCATCATCTATAGTTAAATGGTGTGCATCTGTGATGGAAGAACAAGCAAAAAGGAAACACCTATTGTAGAGAATATTTTGGGAGGTGACAGATGTGGACCGATCCCAAACACATCGGGTGAACACAGTGCATGGAAATCGACAGTTTAATTCAATTAGAAGCTCAGACAACTTGGCCCTACAAATTTGGACAAGATTGAAGGATTGATTTTGCAGTTCTTGTAGCATCGATGAATGGGATGATTGTGAGTATACAGATATAGTTGATACATGGGATCGAGTGACACTTGGCACCGATTTCAAGGGGGTTAATGAAATATACCATTTGGAAGATGATCAGACATATATTTCTACACACTGTGATCACATATCGGATCTCATACAAGTAGGTACACAAAAGTAAATTAGTAGTACCTAAATTACTACAAGCCTTTACATTGAAAGAAATTTTATTTATGTTACATGCAAGACCTTTTTTAATAAATGTATTTTTAACCTTTTTCAATTTCCTTTCACAGGTCAGATATATGCATTGTTTGCCCCAAAAAATAATGAATGGGGTTCTGACTATTGGTTGGCACATTGCTTAGAGGGGAAGCAAACCATTCTCGAACCTATTACAGATGATGAAAATATTGAATTCCCAACTGGTTCGATGGTTATAAAAGGGGAGTACTTAACACTAGAAGCACAATAGAAAAGGAAGCGTGGGTATGTATATCAGGATTATAGACCAAAATCTATTGTATACCACTTCACCAACTTGGTAGTTGGTAAAAACATCAAGATGTGCACAATTTTGAACAAAAATAGGTCACATGTACGATACTTGCTACCTCATTTAGAGCATGAGAGATTGGTGGACACCATTGGCAACAGATATGATCCAGATGGCCTACTCGAGTGAGTGCATTTTCAGGTGTTACTAGATTGTCCAGTGTGGCTAGGTTTCCAGGTGCATTAAATTTAATCCTTAAAGTGCATGCTGAAGCACAATTTCAATTATTTATCCTTTAGTTTATTCCATGTGTACCAACCTGTGATTGTCGGATACCATTCACAGACATAATTTACTATTCAAAGGATACTGGACACTATAAACACAATCCTACATCCTCAGGTGAGTTATCTATAAATAATGTTTACACATTTTCATTGGGTTCTCTTTATTTTCTTATGAGAGTACTAATGTTTATCCTTTTGTGTGCCTAGGATACAAACACTATCTATGGCACATTGGAGGCACCAAGAACCACCGGTGTCTTTAGACACCAACAAATAGAAATCATAAAATAACATGTTCTCGAGTCATCTCTAGGTTCCTCATCAAAATATCCATCATCATCATTATTGTCCCTTCTATTGATGTATATGTAACTTCATAATGTATTTCACCTATGTATATTGTACTCCTATAGAGATGGTATTATTCCTCTATACAGAAGTGTCGTCATTTGTATTGACAAGTGTCGTAAGTGTTGTAACTGGTTGTGATGGGTTATTAGACCACCAAGTGTGGGGTCAGCTCTGATTAGTATAACCATGGGTTATTAGACTAAGTTAGACAAGTCGACCCTACTAGGTTATTAAGCAGGTCAGGTCATGTATAAATAGAGATCGGGAGATCTCTATTTGATCATCTCATTACTCACTCTTACATCACTCGAAAAGTGGTGCACTAGTTGAGGAAGAGGAGTAACTGATAGTGGAAGACTATCTCTTGTACTTTGGTTGTATCATTGCTCTTTCTATCTTTGAGGAAGTTGTGGGGTTTTTCACCTTTATGCTTTTCCCCAGTGAAACTCTGTGTGTCCATTGTCTTATGTGATTGCTTTATATGCTTGATACATGCTCGATATGCTTGATATGTTTTACATGTTATTCTCTTGTAAAGATTCTAGAGTATGTTGAATTAATGCTCAAAATCTAACATGGTATCAGAGCTAACCTGAGAAGAAGACATTGTGTAGTGGTGAAAACTAGGGTTTCTTGTTTATTGGGTTTCTCTCCACAGAGTTTGGAAAAGCAGTAAGGTAGATTGACTCTACTCATCAAGGAGAATCGTTCTGTCCAATCAGATTAAATTCTAAGCACTTTCAGTTTTGGCCATAAAAATTAGGGTTTCCACAAAAATAGAAATTTCTGAAATCCGAAGACATAGATGGAATATCCTTGGAAAAATCAAAGTTTAGAGCTTTGGATTGAACATTTTGGTTGGGTGAAGCTTTGGGAAACTCAAACCCTAATTCAGGGTTCTCCCAAGTGAATCCACAAAGACTAAAAGGATTTTCTGAAGGGTGAAACTTTGCAGATCTAAAATTCTAAATATACCAGGCTGATCAGCTCATCAAGGCACATCTTTCTATCCTTTCAAAAGTTTGAAATTCAAAGTTTGAATTTTAGGGTTTCTCTGAGAAACCCTAATCCGGCACCAAATCTAGTTTTCAGCAAATCAAGTGGAAAGACCTAAATCTTTTCTATTTCCATTTGAAGTACTCTTTAAGATGTCTCACCACACCAAGCTTGAGGATAAGCTTGAAGGGGCTGATAACTTTCGAGCATGGAAGTATAGGATTGGGTTAATCCAAGAAGAAAATGAGTTGGACACTTATATAAGTGAAGTGGTCTCTGTCCCAGAGGTAGAAGAGGCTAAGTCTCTTCACAATAAGAAATTGGTCAAGGAAAAGAGGATCATTGTTGATTCTATCAAAGATCATCTCATACCCCATGTGTCATCCCTAAAGACACCAAAGGAGATGTTTGACTCCCTGACCGAGCTATTTGAAGGGAAGAACATAAATCAGAAGATGACCTTGAGGAATCAATTGAAGAATGTCAAGATCCAGAAGGCAGAGACTATGCAATCTTATTTCTCAAGGGTCTCCCAGATAAAAGAACAACTTGAAGCTATGGGAGAAGACATAGAAAATGGAGAAGTGGTAATGACCACTCTGAATGGCCTTCCTAGGTCATGGGATTCCTTCATCCAAGGGATTTGTGATAGTAAGAAACTTATCACTTTCAGTAGATTGTGGGAAGAATGCTCATAGGGAGAAGGTCGAATTATAGCTCGAGAAGAGTATATGGAGAATGAAGACCAAGCTCTCACAGCACACTCCAAAAGTCATGGTGACAAAAAGACTCACCATCATGGAAGAAATAAAGACATCACCATCAGAATCATAGGAGTAGTCCCAAAAATCGAAGAAATATGACCCATGCCCATTGCTATACATGTGATGAGAAAGGACACTATTCCAGAGGTTGTCCCAAAAATAAGAAAGACGGTTCTCACAAGAAGAACTTCAAAATAAGACATCATGCTCATGCTGCAAAGGATGGTGAACCTCCCAGGAAGAGGGCCAGAGAATATAGTGAAGATTCTTCAAGTGATGAAGAATATGTTTTGATTTATGCTCTCACTGGAACCATTACTCATGGAAGTAATGATTGGCTTATAGATAGTGAGGCTTCTAAACACATAGCAGGATTCAAGGAATCCTTTATGAACCTATCTGAACATGAATCACCCCACAAGGTGAAACTTGGGGATGACTACTAGTATCCAATAAAAGGAAGTGGTGAAGCCTCCTATAAACTAGACTCTGGAAAGTATATGAAGATGAAAGATGTAATATATGTTCCAGGTCTCAAGAAGAATCTACTGTCCATATTTGCATTGGATGCAAAAGGCATGAGGGTTGCATTTGTAGATGGCCAAGTCCTAATGTGGCCAAAGGGTAAGACTATTGATGATGCAATGGTGATTGGAGAGCAAGAGGGAGGATTATACAAATTGAAGGGCCAACCAGAACAAGCCATGGTCCATGATTCAGTAGAGCCAAGTGAAATTTGGCATAGATGGCTTGCACACATGCACTACAGGGCATTACCAATTGCAAGCAAAGCTGTAGAAGGTCTTCCTGAAATCCAAACAAAGCATGAAGGCATTTGCAAAGGTTGTGCAAATGGAAAGAACACAAATAAGACATTTCCAAGCATTGGAAGAAAGGAAAAAAGAATCTTGGAAATCATCCACTCTGATGTATGCAGTCCGATGTCATCCAGTTCTCTGAGTGGGTATGTATACTATGTTTCCTTCATTGATGATTTCTCTAGGAAGACTTGGGTTTACTTCTTAAAGAACAAAGATGAAGTGTTTGACAAGTTCAAGGAATTCAAAGCCTTGATAGAAAACCAAACTGACATGAAGATCAAGATCTTCAAATCCGACAATGGCAGATAATTCACTTCAGGTGACTTCAAGAAGCTATGTAGTGATTCAGGGATTAAGAGGGAGTTGACTACTCCTTACAATCCACAATAGAATGGGATTACCGAAAGGAAGAATAGAACAGTCATGGAAGCAGCTAGGGAAATGCTTCATTACCAATATATACCTATGTACTTATGGGTTGAAGCAGCCAGGACAACTGTATATGTATGGAATAGAACACCTTTTAAGATACTTGACAACAAAACACCAGAAGAAGAATTCACGGGTAAGAAACCAGAAGTTAGCCATCTCAGAATATTTGGTTGTCTAGTATACATTCACATCCCAAAAGAAAAGAGAACAAAGTTAGATCCTTCAGGAAACAAGGGCATATTCGTGGGTTACAATGAAAGCTCGAAGGCTTACAGAATCTAATTCCTAGGATTCAAGAAGATTGATATCAGTAGGGATGTAACATTTGATGAAAGATTAGCATACATCAAATCAAGGAAAACACCAGTTGAAGATAATGAAGAAACCAAAATATCCAAAACTCAAGACACCACCATGAATGAAGCAGTTCCTGAAGAAGATCATGAAATGGAAGATCCACAACAACCTGTAGATCCACCCCATGAGAAGAACTCTCACAAGAGGAAACCAACATGGGCTAGAGAGCTCATCCAAGATGCAAAAAGGTTTGGTATTCCAGAAGAGGAACACAGAGAAAGGAAAAGAACAAGATCACATACAAGCTCTGTTGCTCTATTCTGTGACATAATGAACAAAGAACCTTTCAGTTATGAAGAAGCAGTAGAAAATAAAGAATGGAAGGATTCCATGGTCAAGGAATACCAGTTGATCATGAAGAATGATGTTTGGGATGTGGTCCCAAGACTAGATGGGAAGTCTGTGGTGACTTCCAAGTGGATCTATAAGATCAAGCATGCTATAGATGGCAACATAGAAAAATATAAAGCAAGGTTTGTAGCTCGTGGCTTCTCCCAGAAAGAAGGAATTGATTATGAAGAGACTTTTGATCCTGTGGCCAGATACACTTCCATTAGATCAATACTTGCTTTGGATACAATGATGAAATGAAAGGTACACCAGATGGGTGTCAATACTGCTTTCTTGAATGGTGTAGTTGAAGAGGAATTGTATGTGGAGCAGCCACTCGGGTTTGAGACACATGACCGAGAGTCACATGTGTGCAAACTGAAGAAAGCCCTGTATGGTTTGAAACAGGAACCCAGGACCTGGTATGGCAGAATAGATGGCTTCCTATCCAGTTTGGGATTTACCAAGAGTAAATCGGATTCCAACCTTTATTATAAGGTTGAGGAAGGCAATCCAGTGATACTACTATTGTATGTGGATGACCTGTTTATAACAGGTGAGGATAGATTGATTGCCTACACAAAGAGGAAGCCTACTGTCGAGTTCGAGATGAAGGACTTGGGTATGATGCACTACTTTCTTAGTATGGAGGTGTGGCAGAGTGCAAATGGAATCTTCCTTGGTCAAGGGAAGTATGCAATAAAGATCCTAAAGAGGTTTGGGATGATGGACTACAAGGCCATGCACACACCTATGGCATCGAACCTAAAGCCTCTATGTGATGCTCCATCTGAGCCGGTTGATGCTATGATGTATCATCAGATGGTTGGGTCCTTAATGTACTTGACGAATACAAGACCAAATATATGCTTTGCGGTGAACACCTTGAGCCAGTACTTGACAAATCCAAGACATGTTCACCCGATAGCTGCAAAGCATATTCTGAGGTACCTGAAGGGTACAACTGACTATGGGTTCAAGTATGAGGCGAATCAAAATTTTAACTTAGAGGGTTATGTTGATTCGGATTTGGCAGGCAGTGCCATTTGTTGTATGGAATTTTAACCCTATAGTGAGGAGATGGACACTACCAACTGGATGGGGTAGACAGGTAAACACATTGATTATATTGCATATGATTCCTACAAGAGAAAGAGATCGAGATTGAGAAAAATACCTCTTGTCAACGGCTGATCCTAGCTTTCGCTTGAACTCTTGCTAAATCTCTTGCTTAACCTTCTGCTTGATGAACCTGCAATACAACGATACCTTCCTCAGCGTATCTTGGATATAATAAGATATTAATCCAAATGAACACACAATCTAATAGACGCTCGATTTGGGACCGGAAGGACATTTCAACCTTTATTGTCAAAGAAACTAACAATTAGTACATATATACCTAACTTGTCAAGGGTTTCTGCAACCTGATTCTGGGCTCCTGCTCTTCACTCTGACTTAGAGAATTCCTCCAGCGTAACAATGCTCAAAGCTTTTCTTTTTGGGGCTCTCTCATGGATTCTCCTTGTATTTATGGGACAAGGTAGGCAGTTGCACTCGAGAGGTAGTTGATTTGAAAGGTTGGGGAAGTTGTAGAACCAACCCCAACTAATCTCAATTCGTAAAATTAATATATTTTTTAATGTCATCTTAAGATGTGCGCGAGTTTCTCAAGACATAGTGGCGCACAGAACGTGACCCCAGTGTTTACAACTAGCATTTGAAACTTTCAAAATGTGTGCGCTAGTTGCACTAAACAAGAGCAACGTTCATATTCAAAAAGTGTGCTATTATACTTATCCAATAGTAGCGTTCATCTCAAAAAACCTCATTATCATCTCAAGATTTTGATATGAGGAATGTAATTCCACCAATAACTCATCTAGGTCAATCTTTCTCTTCAATCCTAAGTGTCCTTTTGTGAGATCAATAAGGCAATGTGATCATAGACGGAGAAGTGCAGATTTGACCTATAACAGATGCCCCCTAATGTGTGAGGTCAGAGGGAACAATGGCCGAAATGCATTATAATTCCAAGTCAAAGGGGGAGCAAGAAACCGCAGGACCAAGTCGCCAGAAAACACCTGAAACAAAGATAGAGGTCAGCGAGTAATTACAATCTTGACATCATATAGATGTGCAATTTGATACAACATGATCTCCAATACATAACTAGGAGATGTATATATAGCATGGCCACTGGAAGACAAGCATGGATCCATTCCAAAATGAGAGATCATAGCCATAACAACAAACTGGATCTATGTCTCATGAAGAGCCAAAATGAGTGAGGCTCAGTCTTGCGCAGCTTGGGTGATAACATAGTGAAGTAATGCTATCAACATCCCAAGGTATTCATCCAAAACAACCCAAGGTACAAACCCTAACCATGTGAATAGATGAGATTAAGTCGAACATGGGGGATATTGTTTGATTACCGGTCATTAATGTATACTGTTAACAAACGCGAGGGCTTCCACTGATAATGATGATGGGGCCTAATGTACCTAGTACGATCCAACAAGTGTTAATAAGTGGACTTGAAGTTGAACACCCGAGGAACCCGTCGAATAAGAGACATTGATGTATTCTCATTATTCAATGACTAGGGAAACTGCCACTGATGACTGCAATGCCCAAGGTACTAACTGTAACTCTAAACTTTGTTCCTAGAGAAAAATGAGTTGACGTCGATGGGAAGAAGTCCGCTGGAGGGGAGGCCTTGATGCATCCTCCATCACCCAACATGAGGAACACTCAAATGGTATGAGCTGATGTGGAGTAGGACATGTAACAAGATGAAACAAACTGACACCAGGATGGCCAATACATGATGTCAAGATAAACTGCAAAATGGTCGACACGAGTTGTATCCTTGAACAATGAACACGACACAAAGTCACTTACGCAGTTTTCAACATGATGGGGAAAATGATATAAGCTTGTAATGTAGGAGACATTGAAAGACCCTCCATAAGGTTGGAAGAATAACCAACCGAGGGAGTAAAAAACTCGGACATCAGGTTCACCCTAAGGTCAAGAACTAAACCCAACTAAAATGATATACTCAAGTAGGTGCTGTGTTCAAGGATGTGACTGACTGAACTACCTTTGAAACTGAAAGATGTGATATACCCTTCTTATACCTTATTCTTTTTAGATAAAAGAATACCTTTCTTGTTGTTTTAATGAGTCCAAGAAAGAATGAAAACTCAATAGATCCAACCATGTAAAAATTTTAATGAGACCATGGGAGGAAGACTCGGGACTTTCTTCATCATTTATAGAGTTCGAAGAAGAGATAGAAGAATACTCTATAGTACTGATCTCTGGATTTTAGTATCGAGCCGAGATCTGTTCTTGCTCGTCGGTGTTTTCAATTTTAAGGAGTCTGAAAAAATTAAACAATAACTCCATACACTTACTCGTGGATTTTAATATCGAGCCTGAGTTAGTTTGTGCTTGTTGGTGTTTTCTTGTTTAAGGAGTCAGAGAAACTTAAATAATCCTCCATATACTTACTAGTGGATTTTAATATCGAGCCCGAGTTAGTTTGTGCTCACCGATGTTTTCATGTTTCGAGAGCCTGAAAACCCTAAAGAAGGCTCCAAAAGTCATTTTTCGTACAGTTAGTCTCCTTCCCTGAAAAAGTAGAAAACAATGGAAGAAGAACTCTTCTAGCCATGAATGACTAGAGTATTCCTTTTTCATTAGTAATCCGCAAAAGTCCAGAAAATGGTTAAAATTATACTCAAGCGGATGGGCCTTCAATTCCTTTAACGATCTTGAAGAGGACAAGTTTGCTCGGCAATCTTGTTTAGTTTTCAATAGTCCAAACAAGAGCTTAAAATGACTTAAATAACAACTTCTCGGATGAAAAACTCATGACCTACCAAAATACTAGGAACTCAACAACCAAATCAGTATAAGTGACAAAAAAAATCTTCAATGACATAAAATTTCGACCATAAAAATACTTACATGGTCTATCAATAAAGAAATTGAGTGTTATTCGGTTTGATCACATAAATCGTTAGCAAAAATTTGAAATGCATTGGTTAAAAATTCATCACCAAACTTTATAGATATTTAATGATTAAATAGAATTTTAATGAGTAATTTGAAACTATAGAACTTTTTGAAAAGTGGGTAAAAATTTAAAAAATGATTTAAATATATAGTTTCAATTTTGCAAATCAAAATATCATTTGGAAACTTGGAGAGAAAGATTGGAGCAAACCTTGATCTTCAATTGCTTGCCACGATCAAACCGGAGCATCAAACGACATTTTTTCTCCACCAAGTAAGTTTATTCTTCCATACCTTGCATTTTAATACTTTATTTGTCAATTTTGATGGTCTAAAATATTTTTAGGCAAGTTCTAAATTGCGTTTCCAGTGAACGCTACTGTGCAGGAGTAATACTAGCATTCACTAGCCGAGTGCGCTAGTTTTGCTCTTGAAGTGCAGCGTTTGTTGGCTAGTGTGCGTGACTGTTTAGTATATACAGTAGCGTTCATATCTAGAAAGAGGTCGGGACTCAAAATTTGACTTGTTTGTGGCAAGATGGCGCTTATATGGAGGGAGAAAGAGCACGAATACATGGATAGGGATGCCTTGAATGATCATTTGATGCTCCTAGCGCTTCGGAGATGTGGTTTGTTGAAATTTTTTCCGAACCGTCAATATGCGTGCCCTAAATCACTTGCTGCAAAGAGTTCTCCAGTACTGGGATGCGAATGCTTCAATGTTCAACATCCGAGGTTAGATATTGGAGCTTGCCGTAGATGATATCTACTTTATCACGGGCCTCTCCTGGAGAGGAGACTTTGTGAACATGAAAGGAACTTCGCGCAACATAGGGGCTCTTTCCGTGCAAGAGTACATCAATGCATACTATGTGCCTGGGACCGAAAAGATGGGTAGTCAAGTACTCATTTCTACCATTGGTGTTTTTCCACTCAAGGTGATTGTAAGTACTCTCAACCATATAGGTGGGAGTGCCAGACAACACCTTGCATCACGACACTTCATGCATATTGGGACTGAATGTTTGCAAGGAAAAATTTATGACTGGCGCACTAGTCTTTTGGAAAATATGAAACTTCAACTTTTAGGTTGTAAGACTGGAAGGATGAAGAATTTCGGTTACGGGAGTATTTTATGTTATTTTTTCTTTGAGATATTACCTACTATTAGCTTGGGCATGGCATTGCCCCCAGTCATCCCTCGTGAGCCGATGTTGGCTCACTAAAGTAATATCTTTCTTCGCCAAGGTGGTGGAGAAAGCACCTTATGCTATCATGAGGATGACTTCTGGGGTTGGTGGGAACGCTAGATACTGGCTCTTCAGTAGTTTCCATATGTGGGACTTGACTTTTGTAACGATCCTGAGCTGATACTTCCACCAGGGACTTCCTAGGGAGACTTAGGTATGTTATAAATTTTTGAAAATATTCAATTTTTTATTTTATTTATGCAATTTTTATGATGAGTCTGAAATATTAAAAACTATCTTTTGCAGATGTTGGACCTGTGCGCCTTGAAGGGCATCCTATCACCTATGTTCGTCTAGGAGACATGGGTGCAGTAGATGCTATGTTGGTCAGTATTGAGGGAAAGACGATTCATTTGAATCTTGACATCCCGACCTACAAGATCGACCAGATGCCGCTCGACATGCAGGAAAAAGTGGTTGGAGTACCTCCATCCTGGATCAAGCTACTTAGGAAAGTATCGAGGTTAGTTATCTACTATAGGGAGGCTGTGGCAAAGATAGCACAGGATGCTGAGGAGGTAGAGGTCCCTCCTTCTCCATAGAGAGGAGGTCACATGTATACATATTTTTTAGGCCATTGATCCCATTTTTGTACTTATGACATTATCTGTGATAGACTTGTGATTCAGACTCATGCTATTTTTTGATACAGTATCGGATATAAACAATATAGGATTTTATTTACATGTGTGTGTTTAAACTTTATGCGTAATGTTTATTTATTGATGTGTATGATACAAATTCCAATCTAGAACGAGGTTTGCAAATGAATCAGCTAATGCATTCATATTTCTTGGAATATGTTGATAAATTATGTGATCAAATTGTGTTTCCAATAATTTAATTCGCAATAAATTTCGTAGCAAAATAGGATTTCTGATCTGATAAAGACCTGTTAGCTGAAAAAAAACTAGCTGTGAATCAAGTCTTACCTCCAATCTTGAAATGCCTTGGACAAAAGAATCTCATAGAAGCTCTATGACTACACTGTATTTAGCTATGTTGTTCGTTGTGGGGCCCAAACAAACTCCCCCCCCCGAAGAAACCAGTTGGCCAGTCGGTGAGTAGATAACCCAAGCTGTTGAAGCCAACTGTCAAGTGTGGTGACTTGCACCATCAGCGAATCCTAAGAAGTGTTTAGTTGACATCTAAAAATATGAAGCAAAAACACATAAGGCCAACTAACAAAAAAAACAGCTCTACAAAATATACAACTATGATACAAGAAAAAGCACAAATGCCTAAGCGTAGTACTTCTTTAGGTAAAGCCCATTTCTAGGCTCAGGAAGCTTATTACCCTCGTAGTCTATTATCTCATAAGCACCTTTCTTCAGTACTTTCGAAACTATGTATGGACCAAGCCACATAGACTTAAACTTTCCAGGTCCTATGGGTTCTGTGTCCTGATCCTTGACCAAAACAAGGTCTCCTTTGAGAAAAATCCTAGGTCTGACAGCTTTTGTGAAAATCCTCACAACAGATCTAAGAGATGATGTATACCTCACAAGAGTAATTATGATTAAGCAGGAAAATAGAAGAAGAGTGATCAATACAGTATAATGAGCAACAAAATAATATGGTACAGTAGAACTCGGATAGAAGCAATAATACTTCACACACACTAATTAATTAATCACAGTATGGACAAATAAATAGTACAATGGTAGAGAGGATTTGAATGCCTAAGGTGGCAATTCGAATTAGCCTCTCAGAGTGATCATAAGATCAATAGAGTGTCATCGGAGCACAACTAGGTGTCCTCATGATCATCGGAGCACAACTAGAAGTCTTCATCATCATCAGTGGAGTCATCAATGCTCAAGTAACTATCAACCATCAGTCAAACTAACTCTGGTGGGTGTAACTGAGTGCAACTCAATGTAACTAAGTGTAACTGAGTGTAACTAAGTGTAACTGACTGTAACTGAGTGACAACTGGACTGGTAGGTGAAGAAGGGCGCATTAAGAAACTGGAGGGATAAAACTGAATAGTGAGAAGCTCCTGGGGGCTGGATAATTGAGGGCTAGGTGCTAGACTGATGACTGGGATGCATGCAAAATGCATGGAAACCCTAAAGGTGCATGCATGACTGAGAATGTAAATGATCAAAATACTGGTGGGACTAGGATGGAGTATAGGAATATCCGAACAGCTTTATCATACTATCCTTTGACTCATTTTTTATGGACTTCATTTGTTGTGAGTGCATCGTGGCGCTGCTCATCTAGATGCTCTAAATGCAACAAATGTTCTTCTAGTGCTGAAGTATCTGGTAATAGTTGGACAACCAACTTCAACGAAGGGATCTTGCATTCAACCAGAACGACTGCTTCTACTCCATGCACAAGTTAGAAGGGAGAGAACTCGGTAGTAGTCTTTACATTGGCTCGATACAACCAAAGAGTAGGGTACAACATGATGTGCTAGTTATTTCGACTAGAATTGACGGTTCTTTGCGGAATTGTCTTTAAAGTTTTTTTAACTACTTCGACTTGACCATTCGCCTGTGGATAGTATGAGGACAAATGTTCCTACCGAAAAACTAACATAGTGTACAAGTCGGTCATCATGTAGTTTTGAAAATGGTGACCGTGATCAGTCACGATCTCTTTAGGTATGCCAAACCTTGCGATAATCTGGATGAATATGAAATAAGCAGTAGTTTCTCCATTCACTTTGACAGTAGGCATTGCCTCGGCCCACTTTGTGAAGTAGTCAACGACAACGATGATATAATGATGAACTCTAGCCAAAACTGGATTAGAAGTCATATAATCAACCCCCCATTTGGTGAAGGGACCTACTGTGATTATTGGATGAAGAGGAGCTAGGTGTGCTCTCATTTTTCTAGTGAAAAACTGACATGGACGGCAGCATTTCACAGCTTCCACACAACCTTTGAAGATTGTAAGCCAAAAATACCCATCACGCAGTATCTTCTGACTTGTTGCTAACCCAGAAAGATGACCCCTACAAGCTCCACTATGGGCATCATTCAATACTGATTCAACTTCTTTTAAAGTCAAACAACATCGTAAAATGGAGTCTATTCCCCGTCTGTACAAGGTATCATAAATAATGAGCTAGTTTTTCGCTTGGCTCTTAAGCTTATGTCGTTCTTCTCTAGAAAAAGTGGTAGGACATATCAAAGTATGGAGATATATCAAAATATCCCCATACCATGGGTCAAAGGAGGCAATAAGGAAGATATGCTCATCCGGGAATGATGACTCTTCCTCGATATGCACTAAGTCACTTAGGAATTCTGAAATTAATTCAGCGAACGCTAGTGATTTCTTCGACTTGGCAGATTGAAAGACCAAATCGAATTCTTGCATAATTACAATCCATTTATTGTATTTCCCATCGATGATGCATCGAGTGAGAACGTATTGGAAAGGATTGACCTCCGCAATCACAGTAGGGTTTGTAAAATGATATAGTGACAAAGCCTCTACACCACATAGACTACAGCAAGTGCTAACTTCTCAACTTGTGAATACTTGATCTCATGAGCTATCAACGCGTGCGAGAGATAGTAAAGGACATGCTCTTGGAGCGTATTGTCGTCCTCAACTAGTACTATGCCAATTGTGTATACAGACGCCGCCAGATATAAGAGGAAATCCTTTGTATAATCAGGCGGGCTTAACAAGGGGGCTAAAAGTAATGCCTTTTTCAAGGCCTCAAACGATGCTTGAGCAGTCTTATCCCACAAGAAGTAGGTATCTTGTTTAGGCAATCTCATGAAACCTTTTGTGATTTTAGCATAGTTTATGATAAAACGTCTCAAGAAGTTGGACATGCCTTGCATACTTTGGAGTTGTCGCAAGGTGCGAGGAGGAGGAAGATTTACAATCACCTCAACTTTTAGCGGGTCAACCATTATTCCACAACTGGATACAATAAAACCTAGTAGACATCCTAATTCAACGCAGAATACACACTTATTAGGATTCAGTCGGATCTTGTATTGTATGAATCGTTCGAACACAAGTCTCAAATGAGCTGGATGGTCTCGTCTCTTGCGAGATCGTGCCAGGAGGTCATCCAAGTACGGTTCAACTATGTGCTTGATATCGTGAAAAGCGAAATTCTCGCTAGAAAGTAGCTCCAGCATTCTTTAAGCCAAACAACATATTTCGATAAGCGAAGGTTCCCCACAGGAAAATAAAAGTTGTTTTGTGTTGATCTTCGGGTTTGATTTGAATTTGATTATATCCCGAAATTCGTCCATGAAAGAGAACATCTCGTGTCCTGCACACGCATCTGTGATCTGATCAATAAAAGGTGTGGGATAGTTATCTTTCAGAAAAGCCTTATTCAAATCCCAGAAATCAGTACACACATGAATGGTACCTTGCTTTTTATCAACCGGAACAGGGTTCGAAACCCATTCTGTCATGTCAATTGGATAGATAAATCTGGCTTTAAGCAATTTTTCAACCTCCACCTTAATGGTGGCCGCTTTTCGAGGATTCACTGGATGCAGATTTTTTTTCACAGGTTTTGCATTAGGATACGTTGTGATGACATGCTCAATGATGGCTGGATCGATGCCTGGCATCTCCTCATAAGACCAAGCAAAAATATCGCGGAATTCTTTAAAAAATTTGGTATACAGAGCGATCTCTTCTAAAGAGCAATCTGCTCCAATAAAAATGTTTTCCACGACCCCGGATCTGGTGGAGATGTTAATCGGGATGGTTCTCAATACATTAGCCATATTCCCTTTAGAGTAAATAGTACTTGAAGTGGAAGCGGACAAATCAACATTTCCACCAGGTCTCATCGAAAACTCTCCTCTCTCTATCCTATCTAGATTTGGAAGCAGGTAGGACTTGTGGTGCATGTTTTCCCACGACTAATCCAGGCCCGTCATGGCTTCCAAAATGGCTTCGTCAGAAGAAAAAAATGTGTCTAAACAGTCAAAAGAATGGATCGAGTCTACTGACCATGCAGGAGCATAGTCCATATCCGACTCAACAGAGACTGGTGAAGTCATGATATGTTCCGTTGCAGCATGTTGTGCTTCCATGTATGCTACTTCGGCAATAGATAAAGGCACTGATGGTTTTGATATCGTAGGAAGGATCCATGGGTCAGTCCTTAAGCCGACCGTGAAAGTTTCAGTAGATGTAACTTCATCAGAGCGCATAAAAAGAATGGGAGAGGATAGGTCAAAAGTGCCTATTAATGACCCGTAAATCCCTGCTCTGAAACTCTCGCTTACTGGGGCAGATTGATCAACTAAAGGAATAGTGGATTCCGATGAAGTCTGGTTGTTTTTCCGAGAGAATGAAAGTTGATTGACCGTGACAATCTTGCCTTTGTGAGGGAACATAACAACTCAGAAAACTGTCGATGCAATAGTTCGCATGGCATATGTCCAACTCCTGCCTAACAACATATTTTAATCAAGCGGAGCGTCCAGAACTTCAATCTCTATAGCAACTGTCTTACCAGCAAGTGTAATTTCAAACGATGGTAGAAATCCATGTGGATGGAAAGTCCTGCCATTGAAGGCAATAGCAGTGTGTTAGAGGGGGCTAACTCGGGAGAACCTAAAGCTTTCCAACAAGAAATTGACATTACGCACGTAGACGCGCCCTCATCTATGATAGATCGTCTCATGGTCATAGGACCATGAGTTACCTCTATCTGGAGGGAAACGTGGTATGAAAACTGGTATTTGATATCATACATATCAAAACCCACAGTCATGTTGGATGATTCCATATTTCCAATTGGTGCCAGAAGTGCATTTTGTTGTAATGGACAACTTTGCAAGACTTCTAAGGTGGACATAGCACAAGGGGTCTAGGCTAGATCTTCAACCACTTTGTAGTTGGAAGCATCCCGTGTGTTGGGATTGTGCGAAGCCTGTTTCAAGACACCTTTCAGGATCTTGGGAAGTGGGTCCATAGGTATGTGGAGAGGAGTGGAAGATTCTGAAACATCTCTATCCTTGCTCTACGAATCCGGGGTATAATTTCTTGCTCGCATTTGTAAAAGAGTGTCTGAGTTAACCATATTAATAAAAGTTTGATCAACTGAAGCGTGGGTGGTGCCCCCAGCATTGGAGGTGCCAGAAGCTGATCTCTGCCCTTTTGCAAATGGATCTTTAAGGATGGGAGGTTTCTTTTATTGAAGCAGCTTCTGGGCTTCTTTGATTAGAGGGCACTGGTGAGTGAGGTGGTCCTACTTGCAAATCTTGCAAGGGAACTTGACCTTCTTCTTTTCTTTGTTACCCTCCTCGGCATTTTTATTGTTTTTGGGCTTCTGTTGGTTCCCCTCTTCTTTCTTTCCCTTCTTTTTGTTGTTGGGCTGCCAAAGGCCCTTTTGATTAGTTTGAACCTGTTGTACAGATTTAGTAGTAGAAGGAGAGGTTGTGATGGGAGTCACTTCTGCAATCGATTGTTTGACCGATAAGGCATGAACCTATTTAGTCAATGCTTCAAAGGCTACAGAATCAACCGAACCCACTATGCCATTAGCATGTGATCCAGGTTTTGGTCTACCTAGGTCATTGTTTGATCATGGTGCATCAATTATAATCTTGTAGAGGATCCCAGACTGAGCGTAAACCAAGTCTAGTTGATGGGTCCTTAGAATGGATTCTTCTTTCGATGACACCCCAGAAGTAGCTACTTCCTTAAAAATGTAAGGAAGGAGTGATTTCAGATACCACTCTAATAAGAATTCTGGGGGGATATTGTCCTTAATGAGCCTCTTCCGTCTTCACCACTCCTGAATGTGATCAGATAAATGGGTGGCTTTGTTTTATCTAAAAGTAGAGAAAAGATCTGTCCCGGCATCGTACCGAACAGGAAGCTGGAAGTGGTTCAAAAAGACAATCGCGAGATCCTGAAAGTTAAAAAAGGTGGCCGCTGGTAACTCAATGTACCATTTGGCTGCAGCACCGGTTAGAGTTCTTTTGAAAAGTCTCAACCTGACGGAATCTTTGTTCAATGAGTTCGAAGAACACCAGAGATGAAAAGTGGTGACATGATCACTAGGATCCTCACCAGTTTTACCTTCGAATTTTGGGATGTCTGAAGGTAGTTTAGTGGGGACTGGTGGCCATGTAACGTTATGACACACTGGATCATTTGTTAACTTGGAAAGATCTGGAAAATTTAGCCGTTGCCAAAAATGGTAAACGAGGTCTATAAGATGGGATTTGATAAGTTGGGGTTATAAAGGGGGAACCTCCCATAATCTAACCCATGAACTATTGGTTGGGGTTGCCCCCAGCCATTTACTGGTAGGGGTTGTCCCCAACCATTTGTTAGTAGGGGTTTCCTGCAACCATCTGCTGGAAAGGGTTTCCCCCAGCCATCTGTTGGTAGGGGTTTCCCCCTGCCACTTGTTGTTGTGTGAAGGTGTTATTGAAATTCCCCCATCCAAATGAAAGTGGGTTGGTACCCTGCGTATTTTTGCACTGTCGCTGGGTATTATCCCTACCATATTGTTGGTTTAGAATGTTACCCCCTCCTCCAGAAAACAAAGAAAATGGGGTGTTTCCTGCAGGTACATTATTTTGATTCATGTTGTAACCTGCAAAGGTGTTAAAACCAGGGGTAGTCGAGGTGGATGACATAGTCATGGTACTCATGACAGGCCTAGTTGTAGAGGCATTCAACCCTACATTGGGTGTGGAAATCCAAGTACTAGGTATATGGTATGACTGTTGAGTCACAGGAGGTGGGGTGACATTCATTGTAGTATTGGGTCCAAAAGTAGGGGTAGAGGCGGATTTCAAAGCTGTTGAGCTTGGCATGCCTAACGTACCAGCGTTAAAACTAAAGGACGGAGTTGAAACAAAAATTGTCTGTGTCGACCTCAATGTAACAATGGAAAGTGGATTTACAATACTTGTATTCATCCCCATTGTGGGAGTCTGTGGAACTCCCTATTTGTCTCCTGGGTTAGTCATAATATGCCCAGGTGTGAAAAAATATGCACTATACTTGGGTTGCTGGAAACCAGCAGGTACCAGAAGTGGATCGTTAAGTCCGGTAAGAGGAGGGTTAAAAAGAGTGTTAAAATCACTAGAAGTAATATCCTCAACCTCTACAGTATTAAGAACTTGTTGATCTAGGGTTCTAGGTTTTGGTTCACCAGGAACCTCTATTTCACCAGTAGTTTCAAAAAGACCACTAGAGTTTGTCCTCCGTCGTGGTGGTGGCGGTAGTGGCTCCACTCTGAGTGGGAGAAGGTTTTGCAACCTTCGAGACCTACGAAGCTGTTGGTCTTCCACAATTACATAAAAATAAAACTAAGTAAAAACCTAGTGGCCACTAAGACTAAGGGGCAAACAACATACCACTATAAAATCCTAAGTAATCAAACCAATCAAATGGATAACATATACTCTCAGAAGTAAGTCTAGGATGATTAGGTCCTAGAATAGACTAACATAGTATTGATTGTCAGTTTCGTGGCGTCCACTAGAGGTCCACTGGGTGCAAGCGCTTGAATCACCAAACCGCTTTCCCGAGAGCACTGCCAGAGGGTTACCTTCCATGCCTATCCTAGGTGAAGTGGGAATAATCGCCCCCTTTACCTGTGTAGGATCCCAAAGGTTTGATACTAAGGCTACCATACATACGAAATATCTTGGGGGAACAGTCATCATCCTAGTTAAAATGCATGGGCAGGGTAGCAAAGCCCGAAGTCCGGAAGGACCCCCGTACATGAACCGACTCTAGTTTATGGTCAAAAAGAACATGAGGGGGTTATCCTCAACAATTCCGATCTTCCATGGCCTCGTGCTTAACTCCAGTTTGAGTAGATCCTCCCAAGGTTATTTGATATATATGGGTTTACCTATTGAAAGTCTTACTACGATTGTTGGGTAATGAAACTAGTTCTGAGCAGTTTAAGGTGTTTTAAGCTTGAAACTCTAGCCTAAGCTAGTTGGTGTTGTGTATTCCTAAAAAGAAAATTGTTTCTATTTGATTTTATTAAAAAGTTATTTTTAGGGTTGATTTTTACTCAACGGGGTAGTGCATCGTGTGGTGTGGTTGCAACAGAAAGTAAAGTGCATGAAAAAAAATATAACTTCCAAAGCAACAATTTTTTTTTCCTTTTTTTCGTTTTATGCTCTTTCCAAAATGCAAAGCTAAGAAAACCTAAAACAAGTTTTTTTTTTTTTTAAATTCACAACAAAGCAAAACTATGCTACTCTATAATGGATGTAGATCTTGCTAATCAAACTACTAAAACATTTTTTTTAATCTTTTTCTTAAAATTGCGAAAGAAATAGAACTAGTAAAGTAGTAAGCAATACTTAACAAATGAAAGGGTAAGGGAAAGGCTTGACCTACCAAGTTGCTTCAAAAGAAGGAACTTCGGATTTGGAACGAAGTGTAAAAAGGAAAAAAGGGAGAAGAAATGCTTTTAAGAGGAAGGAAAACCCAACAGGCTGCTTCCAAGCATCAACAACCTCAACAAAAACACTTTCCAAATAATAAAGCAGGTAAGCGAACTAACAAATGGCTTTACCACTAGAAAGGCTTGAGTGAAGCAAATAAAATGTCTACTCTTACTTGATATTGAAAACTAAAAAAGAAATCAGGAAAGTGTTCTCCGAATAGACTTTTGAAGTGATCCAAAGGATTCGAAACGGAGTCTAAACCCTAAGAAGAATGAGACATAGTCAGAACGTGCTGGTGTCACTATAAACAAAAAACATGAAAGATGTAGGTCTTTATGAGCATAACCAACAACTAGGAGATAAGAATGAAGCTATGACTAGCAGAAGCAATGCACAAAACTCCAAAAAGGACTGAAAAACAAAGGAGACACCCTAATCAAACAATCAAGCAAGAAAATGTAAACAAAAGTTTTCCGAGAGGTAAACATGACTCAACAAAGACATAAAAAGCCTCAAAGGTTAGTCAGGGACATAAAGAAGAAACCGGAAAGAGAACTCCTACACTTAGAAAACAAGACTTAACAGCTAGTAAGATCTTTCAGGAAGTGCACACTACTGTCTAGTAGCAGAAGCAGTGCTCAACAACCAAACAAATGTGACTGTTATGCCAGGATACTAGCATTCATTAGCCAACAAATTCTACAGTATGTGAGAAGACCAACGCTCATTCCTTAAAAAGGTAAGAACAAGATTTACAAACAGAGACTAAAGCGAGTCAGGATAAACAGGACCAACAATAAGGACCTCTGTAACCTCCGAGAATCAAAATAGAGACTGAGACTAAACTGGAAGGAAAATAGAAGAACCTCCTAGAGCAAAACATAATCAAAATGCTTAACTCCCCAGTGGAGTCGCCAGTTTGTTGTACGGGATTTTAACCCTATAGTGAGGAGATGGACACTACCAACTGGATGGGGTAGATAGGTAAACACATTGATTATATTGCATATGATTCCTACAAAAGAAAGAGATTGAGATTGAGAAAAATACCTCTTTTCAACGGCTGATCCTAGCTTTGGCTTGGACTCTCGCTAAATCTCTTGGTTAACCTTCTGCTTGACAAACTTGCAATACAACGATACCTTCCTCAGTGTATCTTGGATATAATAAATATGATGAAAGCATATACAATTGAATCATCAAATATAACAAGATATTAATCCAAATGAACACACAATCTAATAGATGCTCGATTTGGGACCAGAAGGATGTTTCAACCTTTATTTTCAAAGAAACTAACAATCAGTACATATATACTTGACTTGTCAAGGGTTTCTGCAACCTGATTCTGGGCTCCTGCTCTTCACTCTGACTTAGAGAATTCCTCCAGCGTAATAGTGCTCAAAGCTTTTTTTCTTGGGGCTTTCTCATGGATCATCCTTGTATTTATGGGACAAGGTAGGCAGTTGCACTCGAGAGGTAGGGCAAGTTGCAGAACCAACCCCAACTAATCTCAATTCGTAAAATTAATATATTTTTTAATGTCATCTTAATATGTGCGCGAGTTTCTCAAGATATAGTGGCGCACAGAACGTGACCCCGATGTTTACAACTAGCGTTTGCAACTTTCAAAATGTGTGCGCTAGTTGCACTGAACAAGAGCATCATTCATCTTCAAAAAGTGCGCTAGTATACTTATCCAATAGTAGCATTCATCTCAAAGAACCTCATTATCATCTCAAGATTTTGATCTGAGGAATGTAATTCCACCAATAACTCATCTAGGTCAATCTTGCTCTTCAATCCTAAGTGTCCTTTTGTGTGATCGACAAGGCAATGTGATCACGGACGGAGAATTGTGGATTTGACCTATAGCACCATTGATCAGAAGAGCACTTCAGGGTGCTGCTTCAGTATGGGATCCAGTATGATCACTTGGTTTAGTAGGAAGCAGTCCTGTGTGGCAGTGAGTACAGCCAAAGTAGAGCATGTCGCAGCTTGTTAGGCTAGTTGTGAGGTAGTATGGCTTAGGAAGCTACTGTCTGATTTGTTTGATCTCCAATTGAGTGCTACTTGCATATATTGCGACAACCAGAGTTGTGTGAAGTTGTCAGAGAACACAGTGTTCCATGGCAAGACGAAGCACATTGATATCAAGTATCACTATATCAAGGATATGGTGTAGAGAGGCGCATTGAAGCTCCTGTATGTTGCGACGGATGAGCAAATAGCTGATGTGTTGACCAAGCCACTTGCCATAGCGAAGTTTGAATACTTCAGAGGAAGACTTGGTGTACTTCAGATCGAGATACCTTCCAAGGGGAAGTAATGTGTCCAGAGACACAGATGCACACGAGCCGTTTTCACATAGTGGTAGGTTGGTCCTCCTATGGTGTAGATGTAAGGGCTGGAGCCATTCTCACATAGTGGTAGGTTTTTCCTCCTATGGTGTAGATGTAAGGGATAGAGCAATTCTTACATGGTGGTAGGTTGGTCCTCCCAAGGTAAGATGTAAGGGCTAGATCCATTCTTACATGGTGGTAGGTTGGTCCTCCCATGGTAAGGTATAAGTGTTGGGCCATCCCGACGTGGTTGTAGGTTGGTCCTCCCATGGTCATTGATGTAAGTGTTGGGCCATTCCGACATGGTTGTAGGTTGGTCTTCCCATGGTCATTGATGTAAGTGTTGTGCCATTCCAACATGGTGGTAGGTTGGTCCTCCCATGGTCATTGATGTAAGTGCTGTGAGCCTTTCATAGATGGTAGTAGGTTGGTCCTCCCATGCCGGTGAATGTAAGTGCTATGTGTGTGCATCTGGGTTGTGTTCCATGGACGATGACGATGATCTAAAGATGATGATGTTACAATATGGTACATAGGTTTTGCAGAGGCATATGATCAGTCCTGAGATTCTCTTACAGGTTTTGCAGAGGCAATGTAATCAGTCCTGGGAGATCTTGTAGGTTTTGCAGAGGCAGTGTAATCAGTTCTGAGGTGTACCTACTTGATGGCTTGCTCGTAGAGATGTTGATTATGTTCATCCAGTATGAAAAAGGGTTGGCTCTATAGATGATGAAGACTTGCAGGTGGTGGGCCTACATCCAGTATGAAAAAGGATTGGCTCTGTAGAACTTCCTATGATGAGTAGATTGGAGATTGATTAAGATAGAAGCAGCAGTGACGATGACGATGATTCAATGATGATGATCCAGCGACGATGATCTAGAGAAGAAGAGTTGTGCTAGCAGATCTATGTCGAGAAATACCTTCCTAGTTAAGAGGGAGTGTTGATGTATATGTAACTTCAGAATGTATTTCACCTATGTATATTGTACTCCTATAGAGATGGTATTATTCCTCTATATGGAAGTGTCGTCATTTGTATTGACAAGTGTCTCAAGTGTTGTAACTTGTTGTGATGGGTTATTATACCACCAAGTGTGGGGTCAGCCCTGATTAGTATAACCACGGGTTATTAGACTGAGTGAGACAAGTCGGCCCTGCTAGGTTATTAGGTAGGTCAGGTCATGTATAAATAGATATAAGGATATCTCTATTTGATCATCTCATTACTCACTCTTACATCACTCGGAAAGTGGCGCACTAGTTGAGGAGGAGGAGCAGCTACTAGTAGAAGACTATCTCTTGTACTTTGGTTGTATCATCGCTATTTCTATCTCTAAGGAAGTTGTGGGGTTTTTCACCTTTATGGTTTTCCCCAGTGAAACTCTGTGTGTCCATTGTCTTATGTGATTGCTTGATATGATTGATATGCTATACATGTTATTCTCTCAGTAAAGATCCTAGAGTATGTTGAATTAATGCTCAAAATATAACACCTTCTAGGTTCCTCATCAACATCTCCATCATCATCATCTTCTTCATCATCATCATCATAATCACCATCATCATCTTCATCATTAGATCAACATCTCCATCATCATCATGTTCTTCTTCATCATAATCATCATCTTCATATGCCAAAAGTTCTCTTGTATGTCAAGTTTATGAATATATACCAATTTTTACATATGACCAATAAACCCTAAGATTATGAATGATCAATAAAACTTAACTAACCTACTGTTGCTCCTAAAATAAACGTAGACCTCAACTATTTTTCAGCCCTAACAAACCTTTATTTATCACTCCTTAGGCTTCTAACATATCCTAGATACCTAGGCTTACATCCCTAGTAATCATAATCCTTCAACATAAGGCACTAGTTGCCGAATTTGTTTTGTGTCTAAACAACCTATAGGAATACCTCTTTTACTAACTATAAATTCCCTTTTGGGTAGCCCTAATTTCCTATTTTGACACCGTAAACTTTCCAAAAATGAACCTAGGACACACCCCCTTCATCTAGGCTTCCTAGACTCTCAAAGCAAGGTATTTATTGCCATGTTTTACTGCCTAGACACCTACAAAACTGCCACTTTTTTTACTATCCTAACCCTTTATTGCAGTCCTAATTCACATTATTTCACTCCCTAACATCCCTATCCTAACTTCCCTAAACTCTTCAACAACTTGGCCATCCAAAACATGCTACAAGAACATTTTAAGGACTGTCAAACATAAGTAATTTCCATATTTAATGATGTTGATTTTTACAGTGGTATGTAAGTAAAATTTGACTTTGGAAATTGTAAAAGAAACTTGGTTTTTCCTCCATAGCCTCTTTTCCATACATATGTGACTTTTATTATCACTTGGCATCGATTGGGAGTATATTTGGATTGCATAACGTTTCATTACTTGGCTGGAAACAATTATAAGTTTGACAAAGATATAAAAGATATTATCAAAACAAAGACTTTGCAAATCTTTATGTCCTTGAAAGCTTGAATTCAAATCTTGTTTTGATACTTATAATTCTGGGACTTCATATTTGTTTGGCTAGAATATTTCCTTTATGATAGTGGTATATTGATCTAGAATCATTTATTTTTGTAATTCATGAATCCCTAGTTAGTTTTTCTTATAATTTATGTACATGTGTGTTTCTACTTCTAAGTCATGCAAGTATGTGAACTTCCAACTATGATCCATGTTCATCCTTAGTCGGTTTTTTGAATTTAAGTACATAGCATAGGTATATGGTCTATTGGTTTTTACATGAATGAGAATAACCAATCTTATGATATAAAAATAATTTGTTCATAAAACCCTAGTTTGTAGTTCCATCTCTAAACTTGTGAACCCTAGTTATAGTATGCAATTTGTAGTTCATCAAACCTTAGTTGGTTTTCAATTTTTAAGTGTAGCCTAGGTATATGGGTTGTTGGCTTCTACTTTAATGAAAATAACATAGCCTCTGATCTCTATACTCATCGATTTCTTATAATTCATTAAACCTTAGTTGTTTTTTCTTGTAATTCATGTACATGTGTTTCTACTTCTAAGTCATGCATGCATGTGAACTTCCACTTGTGATCCATGTTCAACCCTATTCATTTTGTTTCATGTATGTGCATAGCCTAGGTATATGGACTTTTGGTTTCTACTTAAATGATACTAACCAATATAATGATCTAAACCTAAAGAGTTCATAAAACCTTAGTTTGTAGTTCCATGTCTCAATTTGTGAACCCTAGTTTTATTATGCGGTGTCTAGTTTATGAAACCCTAGTTGGTTTGTAATTTGTAAGTGTAGCTTAGGCATATGGTTGTTGGCTTATAATTTAGTACAAGAATAATATAGCCCATGATCTTTAGACACATAGTGTTTTCTTAATGCTACAACATGTTCAAATGTAGCATATGTAGAGTTTGATATACAACGAATGATTAAGTCACTTGAAGAAGACCCATGTGCAGTTGTTGAAACAACCAATGCAAGAGTTTCATTGAAGGAACACTATGCGTGCCGTTGGCTCTTGCAAGTGTGTATGGGAAATGTTGACGTGGGAACACTACCAACACTAGCTCGGTGGAGGGTTTTGCGTAGTCGACCCACCAATGCAAGATTGCATTGAAGGAAACTGAGCAAAACCCTAGTTTATGAAATGAATGCACAATGAAGTCACTGAGCCATGCAAACACGAGGGAGAGGAATACCTAGAGGTAATCACATGCCAAGATACCAACGGAGTCGACGGTTCATCGATCCGACCTCCAGTTTCCAAGTTATGTCAAGTTGCAAGTTGCATGAAAATGTCATTCAGGGACACTTGGTGAATTTTGGTCCGGGAGAGAAAAAACAAATGGAGCATCAATATTGCATGCTGTTGGCTCCTACAAGTGTGTATGGGAAATTCTAACATGGGAACACTACCAACAATAGCTCGGTGGAGGGTTTTGCAGAGTTGACCCACCAATGCGAGATTGCATTGAAGGAAATTGAGCAAAACCCTAGTTTACGGAATGAATGCACAATGAAGTCACTAGGCCATAAAAACACGAGGGAGAGGGCTACCTAGAGGTAATCGCATGCCAAGATACCAACGGAGTCGACGGTTTGTCGATCCGACCTCTGGTTGCTGAGTTATGTCGAGTTGCAAGTCGCATGAAAATGTCGTTCATGGACACTCGGTGACTTCTGGTCTAGGAGCGAAAAAGCAAACGGAGTAGCAAGATTGCATGGCGTTGGCTCCTGCAAGTGTGTATTCTTTTGGGGTATTCTTTGGAATAAGATCTAGGGTTTTTCATAAGATCTATGAGCAGTAATTTATTGGCTAATTCATTGGGCATTAATATCTTTTTTTAATAAAGCATATTCGCCCTAACCAAGTGATTTACAAACTCTTGGTTATTCTAGAAATTACATGTGCAAGGTACATAATCTCTAAATTTTCATTGTGCACATTCATGGTTCTAACATGATAATCTTGAAAATCCTTTTACATTGTGCACATTCAATGTACATAATATCGAAAATGCTTTTACATTCATGGTTCTCACTTGATGAAAATATTGCTTTAAAAATAAATTGCATATTTGCTCATAAAGTTTTCATTTTGTTAAAAGTTAAGAGGAAAATTTAGTTCTAAAAACGTTTCAAGTTAACGTAAAAAAATGGTCATGCTCTTATTTTAGTGATTTGTTGATTGAGCTCACACCTTGGTTTGTTTCTTTCTTGAGTGTGGAAATATCATTGATCATGTGCTTCCTGAAATGTTACTGTGCTCTCCAAAGAAGCCATGTACTTGGATGGAAACTTGTCCATTTGCAACTGAAACATACACTATTGATTTCATCTCACTTTTGACTCCAGGTGCCAATATTTTAGTGATAATTTTTAAATGTTATATTGAGCGAATGGTCATCATTTTATTTTAATAATTTATTGGTTACACTATTTCCTTTTAACTAACCATTTCATAATTTATCTCTTTTAATTTTCAAGGCTTTCTTGGGACGAGTTTTTTTTCAATTTTTTAAACATTTAATGCAACAGAAACATCAAACAAACACAAAGCCATAAACCTAAAAACATAGTTAAGTATATATTTTCAAGGCATATAATGCACATCATGTTCCCATATCAAGTCAACCATATAGGTAAATCTAAACATTGTTTTATATTATATGTACATATAATTTTTTCAAAAATGGCATGCCATGGCCATAATACAAAATAGTGGATCATACTATACATTTGTGTGTACATACAAATAAAATGGTACATGTATGTATCCCCCTTATACATGGATTCTATTTACCCCCCCTATACATGAATTCTATTTATCCCCCTTTACACAAACCAAAATTTGTAAGTTAGTTTACCAAGCTATAAAAATTAATACAACTCTATGTACATTTGTTCAAATTCCAAGCAAATATAACATTTTTACTTACCATGCATGTGTAAGTCCTTGATAGTGAAATTGCATGTACTTGGGTGGGGGGGCATGTAGGGTCATCAGTGGCCCCAATTGGGTGCTCTTTAGGCATCACTAGCTCAATAGATTCCTGCATAAAGTAACATATGTCAATGTCAGCAAATACAAAGAAAACAAGGCATATATACTACATGGACGGACAATGATTTTTTCAAATATAGCGAGACATACACATACCTTGGGGGAGGTAGAGGTGGGTCACCAAAAACCTTGGTTGGGTGCTCTTCAGGCACCACTAGCTCAGTTGATGCCTACATAAAGTAACATATTTCAATGTTAGTAAATACAAAAAAAATGAGAAATATACTACATGGATCGACAATGTCTTTTTCAAAGAAAGCAAGACATACACGTACCTGAGGGGGCAGAGGTGGGTCACCAACAACCCTGGTTGGGTGCTCTTCAGGCACCACTAGCTCAGTAGATTCCTGCATAAAGTAACATATGTCAATGTTAGTAAATACAAAGAAACCGAGAAATATACTACATGAACGGACAATGAATTTTTCAAAGAAAGCAAGACATACACATACTTGGGGACAGATGTGGGTAACCAACAACCTCGTTTGGTGCTCTTTAGGCGCCACTAGCTCAGTAGATTCCTACATAAAATAACACATGTCAATGCCAGTGAATACAAAGAAAACGAGAAATATACTACATGGACGGACAATGAATTTTTCAAAGAAAGCAAGACATACACGTACCTGGGGGGGCAGAAATGGGTGACCAAAACCCTCGATTTGGTGCTCTTCAGGAACCACTAGCTCAGTAGATCCCTACATAAAGTAACATATATTTCAATGTCAGCAAATACAAAGAAAAGGAGACATATATGTACTACATGGATGGACAATGACTTTTTCAAAGAAAGCGATACATACGTGCATACATACAAATTAAACTATACTACATATATATACCTAGGAAAGGTGAAGAAGTGGGTCGACAGTGGATGCAATAACTGACAATGGCCTAAATGGATGGGAATATGCATCCATAAACAAGGCCGCTTGGTGGCAATAGTAATCATGCTACATAACAAAACATAAAGTTACAATTAGAAAATTTCTAATCATTAAAAGCATGTACATGTTGAATCATTAAAAGCATAATTAAAATCATAATTAAAAGCATAATTAAAAGAATGTACCTGTGTTTGGGAATCTACCTCTACATGTGAGGGATCTTCCAGGGATTCTAAAAACTCATCTTTCCCACCCTCCATAAAACATATTACATATCCAGATTAATTTGTATTGAATGTTGCAATCTCTACTATAAATATGTAAATCACGATGACAAATTAAAAAGTAAAGTTCTTACAGCTAATGGTGAAGAACCAAAATCACATGTAGCATGACCGCTGCATCAAGGTCATCAACATTAATGAACGGATCATGCGAATTTGGGGTGTCATTGGACACCAGCTGTATATTTATTTGCTCATGTAAATTGTCAGATAATTAAATAGAAATAAATTACGAAAAAATTGAAATATATGATATAAAACCAAATATACTATGTAAAGAATCAGTTTTACTTACATATCGGAGTAATCCATTGCTTGGAAATCTGAAGCAGGCCCATAGCATATGTTGCGACACGCTGTGTGAGGGTGTGGAATAACACGACGCTCTGAACCCTCTGCGTCTCCAGTGCGATCTGTAGCTCTGGTAGGTTCTGGGGACCTAGTAAGTGGATCCTCAGTGTGTGATGGTCCAATGCCAGATGGGCCAGCCTCAGAAGTGCCAACCCCTTGGCCTACATTGCCTTCGACATCAGTCCCATGTCGAGGTAATGTATCTGCCAGATGGAATAAGGTCTCCTGCGTATCATCAATAATGGGACTCGCTAAAGGATATACCCGAGGGGGGTTTGGTGTGTGTGGAGGGCATCGCACACGGTTAGGATCAGTGCTAGCCCCTTCCCTGTCTTGTGGCATCCCGTGACCTACACCCTGGGACTCTAGAATGTCAAAATAGTTCACATGTTTCCCTAGGATAAATTCTGCATATAGCTTCCTAAGGAAATAAAATGGGATGTCTATATTCCCGTGAGGGCCTTCATCGAAGACCATCTACCAGCAATCCATCCAATTGGCTTTAATATTTGGTTCCATGCACCTGTCTATGGAAATGTGTGGTCGACTGGTGGGTGGAACCAATCCAGTACTAGGGTACTGGAATAATGGAAACAATTGGTCTTTTGTTGTCTTTAGTTTTTTGACATCTTTGTAGCTCAACCCAGTGGAAGAGTATTGCCTCTGGGAATCTATGTATGAGCTAATGTTGTACAATACTCCCTAGGAATTGGAAATTGTGTTAGTTATGGTATCTAATGCCTCAGCTAATGATTGTCTTAAATGGTCCCCCCCTCTAAACAGTGAGCTAAGGCACCTCAATGCACCCAAATGAACCAGAATCTTTGTATTCCAGTCGTGTTCCTCCTCGGTGTTTGGGTTTGTGTCTGGATTTGGGTTTGGGTTTGTGTTTGGGTTTGTGTCCTCTATCAAGATTACAACAACAAATTCAAAATTTAATTAATAAATTTCATTGTTTAGTTTAATATGTAGCAAATTTTATTAAATTGGTTTTTAAAAAAACAAAAAACTATTAAAGGTACAAACACAAGAATGAAAATTGAAAATAATTTGGAAGGAAAGGACCACCTACCTTCCATTGTATCTCAATTGTGAATTGGCTCTTCCTAATTTGCCTCCTCCTTCTCTCAAACTCAAATCGACAATGCATTTTATCGCCCTCGCGAAATCGCCGGCCTTGACTGTGTATGTCAAAATGAGGATGCGGGCCACTGGTTTTTTTTTTGGTATTACAAATCGAAAGTGCGATATACTCTTAAGAAACACATGTGCGCAATATCGCATATGCGATATATCACTTTTGATATTTTTATGCCATTAGTCCCACCTACTTGTGATGTTTTTATGTCATTAGTCCCACCTTATCCATGCCAATAGTTATTATTTGGACAATGTCGACTCACATTTAGGATGATAATATGTCGATAAATATATTAAACAAAATAAAATTGAATATAGTAGAGGAATAAAATAAAGTAAAATCATAGAACACACCATTTAATCTCTCATATAAATGTAAGACATAAGATTATGCTTCTTGAATTTTCAGTTACATTTAACAAAAAATGCATGCTCATTATTAATGTGCACCACATCCTTGTTACAAGAGTTCACAAAGTGACCCAAACTATAAACAAAAACATTAAGAAAACATGTGAGAATTTCTCAAACACTTTATGGTCGAAGGGTCTGATTGGAATAGGTCTTGATCTCTAAAATGAGTAGGTATGAGAAGAAGACTGAGAATGATTCTCTAGGCCACAACCACTTTTCTTCATCCTAGTACGCTACAAAGGCCATGTGTAGGTTTTGAGAAATGGAAATGGACCTTAAGGAAAAACTATGGTGACCGGGAAATAAAGGGTGTTAAACCTTAATGGTGGATTATTGAGCTCAAGCACCATGAATAACACCTAAAATGTAGAGGATTATCTATGCATTGCAAGCGCCCACCAGGGTGTCTTTGACATAAGGTTTGGATATTGACGCCATTAATTTTTTTTTAATTCCTTGTGGAAAGGTCACATGGCCTTAATCATGGTCACAATTGGGAAACAACATATCAATCCCTTCACGACGAGTCTGTTAGATTTTGAGCATTAATTCAACATACTCTAGGATCTTTATTGAGAGAATAACATGTGCAACATATCAAGCATATCAAGCATAACAAGCAATCACATAAGACAATGGACACACAGATTTTCACTGGGGAAAACCATAAAGGTGAAAAACCCCACAACTTCCTCAGAGATAGAAAGAGCAATGATACAACCCAAGTACAAGAGATAGTCTTCTCCTCGCAGCTACTCCTCCTTCCTCACTAGTCCGCCACTTTTCGAGTACTGTAGAAGTGAATAATGAGATGATCAAATAGAGTGCTCCCACACTCTATTTATACTTAACCTGACTTTCCTAATAAACTAGCAGGGACGACTTCTCTAAAAGAGTGTAATAACCCATGGTTACATTAATCAGGGCCGACCCCACATTTGGTGGTCTAATAACCCATCACAGCAAGTTACGACACTTGCGACACTTGTCAATACAAATGACGACACTTCCATATAGAGGAATAATACCATCTCTATAGGAGTACAATATACATGGGTGAAATACATTTCGAAGTTACATATACATCAACACTCCCTCTTAACTAGGAAGGTATTTCTCGACGCATATCTACTAGAACAAGTCTTCTTCTCTAGATCATCACCACTGGATCATCGTCATCGAATCATCATCATCATCATCGTCACTGCTGTTGCTATCTCAATCAATCTCCAATCTACTCGTCATAGGAAGTTCTACAGAGCCAGTCCTTTTTCATGCTAGATGTAGGCCCACCACCTGAAGCTCTTCATCATCTACAGAGCTAGCCCTTTTTCATGCTGGATGTAGGCCTAGCCTCCATGTAGGTCTTCAACATCTTTGTAAGCAAGCCATCAAGTAGGTACACCTCAGGACTAATTACACTACCTCTGCAAAACCTGCAAGATATCCTAGTACTGATTACACTACCTCTGCAAAATTTTCAAGAGCATCTCAGGAGTGATCATATGCCTTTGCAAAAACCTATGTACCATACTATCACATCATCGTCTTCAGATCACCTCATCGTCCACGGAGCACGACCCATATGCACATAACACAACAATTACACTCACCGGCATGGGAAGACACACCTCAACCATCTGTGAAAGGCTCAACCCTTATATCTATGGCATGGGAAGACACACCTCAACCATTCCAGAATGGCACTGCACTTATATCCATAGCCATGGGAAGATACACCTCAACCATGCTAGGAATAACATAGCACTTATATCGCATCCATGGGAAAACACACCTCAACCATGCTCGAATGGACCAGCACTTATATCACAGCCATGGGAAGACACACCTCAACAATGCTCGAATGGCCCAGCCCTTACATCCACGACCATGGTAAGAAAAACTTCAACCATGTTGGAATGGCTCCAACCCTTACATCAACGACCATGGTAAGATAAACTTCAACCATGTCCGAATGGATCATGTGCATCTGTGTCTCCGGACTCATCACTTCCCCTTGGAAGCCATCTTGATCTAAAGTACACCAAGTCTCCCTCTGAAGTATTGAAACTTCACTCTGGCCAGTGGCTTGGTCAACACATCGGCTATCTGCTTGTCTGTTGCAACATATAGGAGCTTCACTTCTCCTCTCTGCACCATATCCCTGATATAGTGATACTTGATCTCAATGTGCTTCGACTTGTCATGAAACATTGGGTTCTCCAACAACTTCACACAAATCTGGTTGTTGCAATATATACAAGTAGCACATAACTGGAGATCAAAACAGATCAGATAGTAGCTTCCTGAGCCGAACTTCCTCACAACTACCCGAACAAGCTGCGACATACTCTTCTTCGGCTATACTCAGTGCCACACAGGACTGCTTCTTGCTAAACCAAGAGATTATACCGGATCCCATACTGAAGCAGTACCCTGAAGTGCTCTTCCAATCCATGGCACTTCCTGCCCAATCGGAATCAACATAACCCTCTAGGTTAAACTTTTGATTTGCCTCATACTTGAGCCCATAGTCAACTGTATCATTTAGGTACCTCAAAATATGCTTTGCAGCTATCAAGGGAACATGTCTCGGATCTATCAAATATTGGCTCAAGGTGTTCACCGCAAAGCAATTATCTGGTCCCGTATTCGTCAGGTACATCAAGGACACAATCATCTGACGATACATTGTAGCATCAACCGACTCAGATGAAGCATCACACAGAAGCTTCAGGTTCAATGCCATAGGTGTGGCCATGGCCTTGCAGTCCATCATCTCGAATCTCTTCAGGATCTCTACTGCATACTTCCCTTGTCCAAGGAAGATTCCATCTGCACTCTGCCACACCTCCATACCAAGAAAATAGTGCATCATACCCAAGTCCTTCATCTTGAACTCGGAAGAAAGCTTCCTATTCGTGTCGGCAATCAACCTATCCTCTCTTGTTATAAACAAGTCATCCACATACAATAGTAGCATCACTAGATTTCCTTCCTCAACCTTGTAGTAAAGGTTGGAATCAACTTTACTCTTAGTAAAGCCCAAACTGGATAGGAAGCCATCTATCCTGTCATACCAGGTCTTGGGTGCTTGTTTCAAACCATACAGGGCTTTCTTCAGTTTGCACACATGTGATCCTTGGTCATGTGTCTCAAACCCGAGTGGCTGCTCCACATACACTTATTCTTCAACTAAACCATTCAAGAAGGATGTATTGACATCCATCTAGTGTACCTTCCATTTCATCACTGCAGCCAGAGCAATTTCTAATCTAATGGAAGTGTATCTGGCCACAAGAGCAAAATTCTATTCATAATCAATCCCTTCTTTCTGGGAGAAGACACGAGCTACAAACCTAGCTTTATATTTCTCTATGCTATCATCTGCAACATGCTTGATCTTATGGATCCACTTGGAAGTCACCATAGACTTCCCTCTTGGTCTTGGGACCAAATCCCAAACATCATTCTTCATGATCGACTGATATTCCTTGATCATGGCATTCTTCCATTCTTTCTTTTCCGCGGCCTCTTTATAGTTGGAAGGTTCTTTGTTCATGATATCATAGAGCAAGGAAACATAGCTGGTGTGTGATCTTGTCCTTTTCCTTGCTCTGTGTTCCTCTTCTAGAATTCCATATCTTTCTGCATCTTGGATGAGCTCTCTATCCCATGTTGGTTTCCTCTTGTGAGAATTCTTTCACGAGGTGGATCTATAGGTTCTTGTGGATCTTCTATTTCTCGATCTTCTTCAGGAATTACTTCATTCATGGTGGTGTCTTGAGTTTTGGATATTCTGGGTTCTTCATTGTCTTCAATAGGTGTCTTTTTTTATTTGATGTATGCTGAGCCTTCATCAAATGTTACATCCCTGCTAATGTAAATCTTCTTGAATCCTGGAAAGTAGATTATATAAGCCTTCGAGCTTTCACTGTAACCCACGAATATACCCTTCTTTCTTGAAGGATCTAACTTTCTCCTCTTTTCTTTTGGAATGTGAGTTTATAATGGACAACCAAATATTTTGAGATGGCTAAATTCAGGTTTCTTACCAGTGAACACTTCTTCTGGTGTTTTTTTGTCAAGTATCTTATGTGGAGTTCTGTTCTGCACATATACAGTTGTCCTTGCTGCTTTAGCCCATAAGTGCATAGGTAGATCTTGGTAATGGAGCATTTCCCTAGCTGCTTCCATGATTGTTCTATTCTTCCTTTCAGCAACCCCATTCTGTTGTGGATTGTAAGGAGTAGTCAACTCCCTCTTAATCCCTGAATCACTACATAGATTCTTGAAGTCTCCTGAAGTGAATTATCCGCCATTGTTGGATTTGAAGATCTTGATCTTCTTGTCAGTTTGGTTTTCTATCGAGGATTTGAATACCTTGATCTTGTCAAATACTTCATCTTTGTTCTTCAAGAAGTAAACCCAAGTCTTCCTAGAGAAATCATCAATGAAGGAAACACAGTATACATACCCACTCAGAGAGCTGGAAGACATCGGACCGCACACATCATAGTGGATAATTTCTAAGATTCCTTTGCTTTGCTTTCACTGCTTGGAAATGTCTTCTTGGTGTTCTTTCCCTTTGCACAACCTTTGCAAATTCCTTCATGCTTTGTCTGTATTTCAGGAAGACCTTCCACTGCCTTCCTTGCAATTGGAAGTGCCCTATAGTGCATGTGTGCAAGCCTTCTATGCCAAAGTTCACTTGGTTCTACTAAGTCATGTACCAATGCTTGTTTTGGATGGCCCTTCAGTTTGTATAAACATCCCTCTTGCTCTCCAATTACCACTGCATCATCTATAGTTTTACCTTTTGGCCACATTAGGACTTGGCCATCTACAAATGCAACCCTCATGCCTTTTGCATCCAATGCATATATGGAGAGTAGATTCTTCTTGAGACCTGGAACATATAGTACATATTTCATCTTCATAGACTTTCCAAGGTCTAGCTTGTAGGAGTCTTCACCACTCCCTTTTATTGGATACTGGTAGTCATCCCCAAGTTTCACCTTGTGGGGTGATTCATGCTCAGATAGGTTCATAAAGTATTCCTTGAATCCTGTCATGTGTTTAGAAGCCCCATTGTCTATAAGCCAATCATTACTTCCATGGGTAATGGTACCAGTGAGGGCAGAAGTTAGAACATACTCTTCATTACTTGAAGAGTCTTCACTTTCTTCTCTAGCCTCCTTTCTAGGAGGTTCATCATCCTCAGTAGCATGAGCATGGTGTCTTTTCTTGTTGTTCTTCCTTTTGTTCCTGGTACAATTTCTAGAAATGTGTCCCCTTTCATCACAAGTATAGCACCCAATATGAGAGAGATCTTTCATAGATATTATAGAGCTTTCCTTCTGTCTTTGGTGATAGTGTTTACCTTTCCTGTGATGAGAGTGCTCCCTTTTGATATTATTTCTCCTGGTGTTTGATGTGAGAGCTTGATCTTCATTCCCCATTTTCTCTTCTCGAGCTATAATCCGAGCTTCTTCCTTTGAGCATTCTTCCCACAATCTACTGAATGTGATACGTTTCTTCCTAGCACAAATTCCTTGGATGAAGGAATCCCATGACCTAGGAAGGCCATTAAGAGTGGTCATTACCACTTCTCCATTTTCTATATCTTCTCCCACAGCTTCAAGTTGTTCTTTTATCTGGGAGACCCTTAAGAAATAAGACATCAGTCTTCGCATTCTGGATCTTGACATTCTTCAATTGATTCCTCAAGGTCATCTTCCGATTAATGTTCTTCCCTTCAAATAGCTTGGTCATGGAATCAAACATCTCCTTGGGTGTCTTTAGAGATGACACATGGGGTATGAGATGGTATTTGATAGAATCAGTAATGATCCTCTTTTCTTTGACCAAGTTCTTCTCGTGTAGGGCCTTAGCCTCTTCTCCCTATGGGACAGGGACCTCTTCACTTATGTAAGTGTCTAACTCATTTTCTTTCAGGATTAACCCAATCCTCTACTTCCATGCTCGGAAGTTATCATCCCATTCAAGCTTATCCTCAAGATTGGTGTGGTGAGACATCTTAAAGAGTACTTCAAATGGAAATAGAAAAGATTTAGGTCTTACCACTTGATTTGCTGAAAACTGGATCTCATCTTGGATTAGGGTTTGTTAGAGAAACCCTAAAAATTCAAACTTTGAATTTCAAACTTCTTAAAGGATAGAAAGATGCGACTTGATAAGATGATCAGCCAGGTATACTCAAATTTTAAAAAGTGCAAAGTTTCACCCTTCAGAAATGCTTTTCAATCTCCTAGATTCACTAGGAGGACCATGAATTAGGGTTTGAGTTTCCTGGAGCTTCACCCAACCAAAAATTTTGATCCAAAGCTCTAAATTTCAACTTTTCCAAGGAGCTTCCATCTATGGTCTCCGATTTCAAAAATTCCTATTTTTGTGGAAACCCTAATTTTTAGGGCCAAAAATAAAAGTGCCCAAAATTGATATCTTATTGGACAGAAAGATTCACCTTGCTAAGGAGAGTCAATCTATAATATTTCTTTTCCAAAATCTGTGGAGAGAAACGCAATAAACAAGAAACCCTAGTTTCTGCAACTACACAACGTCTTCTTCTCAGGTTAGCTCTGATACCATGTTAGATTTTGAGCATTAATTCAACATACTCTAGGATCTTTACCGAGAGAATAACATGTATAGCATATCAACCATATAAAGCATAACAAGCATTCACATAAGACAATGAAAACACAAAGTTTCACTGGGGAAAACCATAAAGGTGAAAAACCCCACAACTTCCTTAGAGATAGAAAGAGCAATCATACAACCCAAGTACAAGATATAGTCTTCTCCTAGCATCTACTCCTCCTTCCTCACTAGTGTGCCACTTTCTGAGTAGTGTAGAAGTGAATAATGAGATGATCAAATAGAGTGCTCATGCACTCTATTTATACTTAACCTCACTTGCCTAATAAACTAGCAGGGCCGAGGAGAGTCTAATAACCCATGGTTACATTAATCAAGGCCGACCCCACACTTGGTGGTCTAATAACCCATCACAGTAAGTTACGACACTTGCGACACTTGTCAATACAAATGACGACACTTCTGTATAGAGGAATAATACCATCTCTATAGGAGTACAATATACATGGGTAAAATACATTCCGAAGTTACATATACGTCAATAGAGTCCCATGCATATAATGAAACATATGTTGTAACATATTGTATTTAATATAAAATCTAACATTTCATTTTAAGAAATTATTATTTATTTTAATTCTTAAAAGCATTTTCATTTTTTCTATGTTACTTTATACTATGCATTTCTTTATATTATTGAGATAAGACTGATTATGTAAAACCTTTTTCCTAATTTGAGTTTCCCTGGGAGAATGTACTACTTCTCATCATAAATAAAAATTCTTACATCAACCTAGAGCTTTGAGTTGTTGTCCACTAACTAAATTACAAAAAAATTTAGATCAAAATTCGGTGTCAAATGGAGATATCTCCATCCACATCCTCTAATTAAATTAAAAAAGGCCTTTCTTTCCATTATATAAATGAACTTAGTCGTTAAAATAACCTAAAAAATATCACATAAATGTTATAATTTATTTTTTATTTTGGCTCAATCAACAACTTGGTATTGCTCATTATTGGAGGGGCCTAGGTTGGCCTGTCGACTAGGCCCTCCGCCAACCACTCTGCAACACATTTCGATAGGTCATGTTGACTAGTATAGGTCGGGTTGGTTGGATAAACCAACAGACGGTTATGTAACTGTAATTGCATAGAAATATATATATATATATATGCTGTTGAGCTGATGTACTAGTTAAGATTGGTTCTATGACTATATTCTGCTCTTGCTAGTTAATATAAAGGCTTGTGTGTCTTTATCTGTCTCGTCTCTTGTATCTGTATCATTGTGTATGCTTTTCTTATATCATGTAATGTATCAATGGTAACCACTTGAACCTTGGGACTACAACATCTAGTTCTGTTGTTGGTTGACGCATGAAAAATAAATAGCAGCATGACCTATGATTTAAGAACAGGAGATTAGAGATTGGTGGGAGAAGAAAATAACAAATTATCTACATAGCTATGCACGACATAACAAGCTGATGATTATCCAAGTGAGAGATTGATTCTTCTCCGAGACCCATGAGTGATTTGTACAATCCATGTCAACTGCCTTGAAGAAGCTTCTAGATGAACATACCAGTTGATGAAGCAGAGTGGAAGCTATTGTTGAAGTTGATCAATGGAGGATGTACAAATCTGTCGGAGTGGTGCAAAAAGAATGTAGACGATTTCTATGAAGAACAGGCGATTGAAGATCGAGTCTCGGTAGATGAAATAAGAAGAAAGTTATTCACTGAATTAGCTGATCAATTTCTGTGTTCTCTTCCGGCTTTACTATTCAAATTTTTTATCGACAAAGGCGATGTGCATATTGTCAAAACAAGACCGTTTCTACTCTCGCCCCTTCCGAACTCTAACTGGAAGGAGAAAGAATGTAAGTGGGAAAAATTTGTAAAGGTCGCGAATGGGAATTTTTCTTGAACAAATGATGGTCTGCACTTCCCCAAATAGTCTAGAAACCTTCAAGTCGGCATTGGGGGGGTGATGAAGCATGCTCTGATGTACCTAGTTTGATGAAATTCGACATATGACAAGACGACATGGCTAGCAGTGGAAAAAAATCCAACAAAGATAGACTTTTGATTCATAAAAGCACACCAGACATTCAAAAAATTGAAAGAGAAAAGAGGAGGCAGCAGCGTGAAGAGCTGTAGGAGCAGGCAATTGCACTTCAGAGGATGCGAGGATCAAATATCGCAACAGATGCAGAAGGAAATCTGCCAGAATCAAGCCGAGCCCGGGATGATCGGGATGTCGAAGAAGAATTGTCGTTGATGGATGAAGACTTGTGGATAGAGCATGGTAGAGATCTCCAAGTTCAAATACCTGAAATGGTAACACCTCCGTCTCCATTTCGTTTAACACAAAGCATTCAGGTGGAAGAAATTGTCGAAGAAAATGTTGGTCTCCATGCTGGTAAGTCGAGAATTTGGAGTCATCAAAGTATAGAAGGTGATGATATTAATAGACTGTTGATTCATCAGCCGGAAGAAGGAAATTGGGTGTCTTTTCAACCTGAATTTTCAAATAGAAGTTTTCATCTAGTGTACTCAGAGCATGAGGAAGTGCCCCCCTGCCATTACCAAATTTGAGCGACTCAACAAGCATGTCGAAAAGCCCAATATTTAGTGAAATCCCGTTTGAGCGGAACTTTAACTGGATTTCAACAGAAGTGATAGAAGAAGGAATATCTAGTGGTACTGAAAAAGTTATAGTCATTGATTCTAAAGACAAGGGACCAAGTCCAAAAAGACAGCTAATTCAAATTAACAATGCACCAAGTTTTGATTGTGGAAATAACCCACCCACACCACCATCAAATTCTCAAAATAATACACCAGCAGACATGGCACACACAACGACACATCTTCCATTCTATGAAGGTGATGAAGACCCAAGAAGACACTAGTTTGTGTGCGAAGCAATATGGACAACCAACCATATCACCAGTGAAGAAAGACAAATTGCACAATTTGTTGGATCGTTAAGGAAAAGAGCACTGACATGGTACATGGGATACATATCAAAATCCCCAAATGCAGTAAAACCACAAATTAGACAAAGCTTTTTGGCCTTCTTTATGATTGAATATGCGACATACCTGGCGGCAGAACGACTGAAGATGACAATCCAAAAGCCAACAGAAACTGTCAAGGAGAATGACAAGAGGTTCAAAGACCTCCTAAGCAAATTAGACTACGAAATTGAAGAAAAACTATTAATCAAATGGTTTATTGCTGGTCTAATAAGTAACATCAGAATACATGTCCTTCGACAAAGTATTAATACATATGTAGATGCACTAAAAGTAGCACTAGAAATTGAAATGGATGATGAATACCCTCTAGTATCCATGGATAGACACGTCGATTAATGCCTTGAAAGTATGTAGTAGGCTATCTGAAACATGACGCTAAAATGGCCAGAATTATGGTGTACAAATTGTCGAACTTCAGGACATACCAAAGATTCTTGTCAAATTGAGGATCGACGACAAGAAGTGAAACTCATTCAATCCAGATGTTTATGTGACTTGTGCAAAGAATATGATTCACATACTACAAATGAGTGCCCATTCAATTTGAAAAACAAAAAGGCAAGATGGTATCAAATCTGTGAAGTGAATACACATACAATTGAAGATTGTCATCTGAACCTGAAAAATCGGCAAAATTATCATGCAGTGTACCAGACAAACTCTATTGAGAAGCATCACGATAGAAATATAGCAAATTATAGATTCGAGAGAAATGACGAAAGAAATAACCAGTACATTCAAAACAGGAATGATAGATACCCAAGGTATAATGACCGATGGTATGATCGGCGATATGGCGGCTACAATAGACACAGAGGATACCAAAATTGTGGTCATGGCAGTGGAGGCCGCGGTGTTCGATCTAGTCGACCTGGTGCATTTTTCACATGTCTCAATGAGGACCATCGACATGCAAAATGCCCTTATAAGGAAAGAATTGGTCTTAAATTTTGTACAAAGTGTGGGGTAGGCGATCACTATTTAGAGGATTGCCCTACCATGATTGAGAAAATAAATAATAAAAAGAATGTTCATGTTTTATCTTGTATTTCAAAAAATGATGTGCTTTGTACAAAAAACTTGCAAATTGTAACCAGGCAAGGCACTCACATTGGTCAAGATAGACCTCAGATAACTAGAATTGTTGATAAAGAGGATTATCCAAATCCCATAAAACAAAAATATGTGTACAAAGATGCATCCGACATATTTCATGACTTAGATGTTCGGATATCCATCATCTATTTCGGGATACATCATCTATTTCAGGATCTTGCATGATCTATTTCAGGATATGATCTATTTCAGGATCATCTATTTCAGGATATGATCTATTTCAGGATCTTGCATGCACAGGCATGCATCCCAGTCACCAGTTTGATGCCTCCAGCACCTTATCCACCTTCTTCTAGCACCCGGGAGCCACTTACCACAGAGTTTTAGCCCTCCTAAGCTGAAAGGCGCCCTCTTCTCACCTACTGCCAGAGAAGGGCACACTTGTTCACCTACCACTGCAGATTCACTCCAGTTACATTCAGTTAGCTCCGATTCTCCCTGATTTGAGGCTAGTTTCACTCCTCACTGACTGTTTCACCTCCGATTGACCTCCAGTTCGATTAGGTGACTTGTTCTGACTCCAGTTAGCCTCCCATGCGCCCCCACTGAGCCTCCAGATCCTATATCAGTGCTACACACTTCAGTTACATTTATTATGCTCAGTTAGACTCAGATTGACACCTGGATGACTGGTTGTTGTGATTGATGAGTACCACCGATGATTTATGAGGACTCCTAGACAGAGTCAAGCTACTCCATTCAGTGATTCGAATGGCCTACTTAGTCAATTTGAATTGCTCATTGATGGTAATTGGATTGTATTGTAATTCATTCACCCTTTCTGGGATAGAGAGCACTGCTGCATCTTTTGCACAGTTTTGCACCATATTTTCTATGTTCATCTGTTGTGATTGATTTACTTGTTCATTAGATCTGCTGTGACTAATTTTACATGGTATCAGAGCCATGACAGGGACAAGATTTCTTTTCTACAGGTGTTCTACATGAAGAGAGAGCAATCTTTGCTCACAAATATATTTCAGCAGCGGCATGCAAAATCTCATGTGCATTCGCTCATGTGCATGCAAGGCTGAAAACATAGTGTTTGTTTGTGTGTGATTTGCAGGTTTCTTACTTCCTCCATGTGCATTTGCTAATGCAAGGATGGAGACTTCTTATTCACAAAATATTCTTACTCCATTCAACTATGATGAATGGAAACCAAAGATGATTGCATTCTTGAAGAGACAATGTCTTTTTGATATGTGCATTGGTAATACAAGAGATTTTGATTCCGATGAAGAGGAGAATGATTGGCTCAATGATTGTGACAGAGCTTTTGGAACAATGTGTCTTGCTATGTCTCCTTGTATGCGCTACCTCAGTAATACTGCTGAAAATCCAAGTGACCTATGGGTCCAACTTGACAGAGAATTTGGAAAGCAGGAAGAAGAGGATCATGCTAGCCTTTTGGAGAACAAGCCCAGTGAGATCTCCTTATGTGTTCTTTCTGATCATGTGTTGGCCTCAACAATTGTTCAAGATGAAGAAGAAACTGTAGATTCAACACTCATTCTCTCAAAGTCTTCTATTTCGAATTCTGAGCAAGATAAACAAGCTCATACTCTAGATTCCGAAGAGGTTCTTGAATCCTCTCCTTCACATGAGTTTGTCGGCATGCGGAATAATGATCTACTTGAAGTTTTGGAGGTAAAATCTGATTTTGGAGGTGAAGCATTCGCCCTCCTTGATTGCATGCCTCCTATAGACTTATGTTCTATCATTTGCAAAGTTTCTCATATTTTTAATGAAGATGAAGAGCACTACCATTCGCTTGAGTTCAATTCTCATGCACTTTTTGCTGATTTTGGTTTTGATCTCACCCTTGTTGGTTCAAAGGAGATCTCAAGAAACCATTCATCTATTTTTGGAGCTGATTTAACTTCTATTGATAAGAGGTTCAAGTTTCAAGATCTATTTGATCCGATTGGAGCTATTCCTACCTCACCTGGTTCAAATCACAGGTTCCAGGATCATCCTCATATTTTCAGATTTGTTCTCACCATTTTCGGTATGAAGAGCAAGTTCATAAAGTCTCCACATTCGCTTGCATCCACTGATGGAGAATTCAAGCACATGTTTTTGGAGCATAATCCATTCACTCCCAAGAGTAAGATACCTCCAGACATATCTATTTGAGTTTGGAGCAGTTAAATCTTTTGGTGTGTTACAGTTCATTTTGAGGGGGGGTATTTTTCCCATGAGGTTTTCCCCATTTCCTCGGTTTATTGACTGTTATTAGTTTGGATTATTATTGTATTGGGGTGACCTTTGGTCTTAGTTACCAGGGCCCCACATTATTTTAGTTGGCACATCATAGTCTAGCTTGAGGGGGTGTGTTCGGATATCCATCATCTATTTCGGGATACATCATCTATTTCAGGATCTTGCATGATCTATTTCAGGATATGATCTATTTCAGGATCATCTATTTCAGGATATGATCTATTTTAGGATCTTGCATGCACAGGCATGCATCCCGGTCACCAGTTTGATGCCTCCAGCACCTTATCCACCTTCTTCTAGCACCCGGGAGCCACTTACCACAGAGTTTTAGCCCTCCTAAGCTGAAAGGTGCCCTCTTCTCACCTACTGCAAGAGAAGGGCGCACTTGTTCACCTACCACTGCAGATTCACTCCAGTTACATTCAGTTAGCTCCGATTCTCCCTGATTTGAGGCTAGTTTCACTCCTGACTGACTGTTTCACCTCCGATTGACCTCCAGTTCGATTAGGTGACTTGTTCTGACTCCAGTTAGCCTCCCATGCGCCCCCACTGAGCCTCCAGATCCTATATCAGTGCTACACACTTCAGTTACATTTATTATGCTCAGTTAGACTCAGATTGACACCTAGATGACTGGTTGTTGTGATTGATGAGTACCACCGATGATTTATGAGGACTCCTAGACAGAGTCAAGCTACTCCATTCAGTGATTCGAATGGCCTACTTAGTCAATTCGAATTGCTCATTGACGGTAATTGGATTGTATTGTAATTCATTCACCCTTTCTGGGATAGAGAGCACTGCTGCATCTTTTGCACAGTTTTGCACCATATTTTCTATGTTCATCTGTTGTGATTGATTTACTTGTTCATTAGATCTGCTGTGACTAATTTTACATTAGAAACACATGAAGATGTTCTCAATGAATTGATCAAATTAATCTCAAATGAGGAAGATGTAGGAAAAATGATTGGCTTGTTGCATAAATTAAAACACGTCGAGCAAAGACAAACTAAAAACATTTTCTGACTAAAACAAAAAGAGAAAAATGATGCTGACCCATTAGTCGAGCTCGACATAAATGGATATCATGTACAACAAGTTGTATTGGATTTTGGATCCCAAGTGAATATCATGACTCATGATACCTGGGACCAAATCAGTCGACCTCAACTGTAGGAATCAGGCATCTATTTAAAGTTCGCAGATCAAGGATTAATTGAGCCGATTGGAGTATGGAAAGGAGTCGAAACTTCCATTAAAGTCATCACGACGAAAGTAGATTTCGAAATCATCACCCCAAAGGATGATGCAAGATTGTTCCCTGCATTGGTCGGTCGACCTTGGGGACGAAAGATGAAGGCCTCAATTTCCTTAGACAAAAGTCGCATTAAGCTGAAAGGCAATGGGCAGAAGGTTATTGTCCCAATATTCCCATCTCAGGGAGAACCTTGGTCGGAACCTACAGAAATTGACAATGATGTTTGACAGCTTTACCAGATAGACAACAATGAAGATCGCATTGAGCCAAATACCCAAGGAGAATTTCATCTCGGAGATCCTATCTCGCTTAGATATAATTCCGATGCAGAACTCTATGACTAGCAAATAGAGAACTATGATTTACATGCGAAAGAATGTTGGACTTTGGAAGCCATCTCAAAGAAGCAAATAAAGAAGTGTCTCTCAGTATCTTACACACCAAAGTTATTCAAACGAAAAATACGAGCATATCCAACACTTGTTCCAGATAGAAATGCACAATATGGTAATTTGACATTAAGATATAAAGAACGCGATTTAGCTGATATTCATGTCGAATAGGTATCAAAACATGTCGGAGAGCAAGGCCGACTATAAAGTTTGGTAGAGACATTTACTGGTCAAGCTGCGATCTGGTGGAACACCCATCATTCGAAACTCCAAAACTGGAATACTGCATCAACCCTTTTCATAAAAATATTTGGAGGAAGAAAACTGAGAACTCAGGCTGACATCCCCTTGTCTACACAAGGACAAAATCCTGAAGTTCACATTGAGTGTTGCAAAAAAGAATAGAGAAAACTGGGTTATAAAGAAGAAAGAACATGGCCTCACCTCTTCCCCAGAACACTTGATGATCTACCTAACAAATAGAACAAGATGGAAGAAGCGAGAGGATAAACCTTCTTTTGGAAATTCTTAAAAGAAAATTTTATTAAGGATTTCCAATTTTCTCCGCAGGATGAGAGGTTGGTCAAATCAAGTAAAAGCATCAAATAATTTCTGCAACCAACAAAAAACTTAACCCTTTTAGACAAGCAGAAGATTATGCACCTACCTAGCACATGCTACAACATAAAGTCGACAGAAAAAACAACATTAGACAAGACTGAGTCTAGAAATGGAGATGTCAGTCGGAAAAAGTTTTCAATGGAGAAAGGATCATCCTGACGTATCGAAGCTCGTAAGAACAATCTTTAGCACATATATTGTTGACAAAGATGAACCCAAAAGGTTATCAGAAAAATAGGCTTTCCACCAACTTTCAAACAAATCAAAGAAGGTGAAAGACAGATAAGTAACAGTCGTGCTCCAGAATGGATGGATGCAAAGATTAAAACGAAAGAAGTAGATAATTCAAACGACGATCGACCAAAAATGGCAAAGATTGGCGATTACTGGAATCGGGAACAAATAACAGAAATATCCAGTATCCTCAAACAATTTCAAGATGTTTTTGCTCAAGATTATAGAGACTTGAAAGGACTTGTAAAGGAAATGGGTGAGATGAAAATTGATATTAAACCTGATGCCAGACCTGTAAATGAAATACCCTACAAGCTCGCTCACAAATATAAGGATATTGTTAAAAAGGAGATCGATAGCATGCTCACAGCAGGAATCATATATCCTATCGACTAGTCGGAGTGGGTGAGCCCAATGGTCGTTCAGCCAAAGAAACAAGATCGGACACAACTGAGAATCTATGTCGACTTCTGAGAGCTGAACAAGGTAACACTCACAGATCCCTTCCCAACCCCTTTCGCTAACGAAATTATTAATGAAGTTGCAAGGCATGAGTGCTACTCTTTCACGAATGGATTCTCTAGGTACAACCAAGTACTTATTGCAAAGAAAGATCAGAAAAAGACAACATTCATGTGTGAATTTGGCTCGAATTTGGGTCATTCACATATAAATTTATGCCCTTCGATCTAAATAACACACCCGTGGTCATTTCAAGAATTGTCATCAAAGCATTTCAAGAATATATCTACAAAGCCATGGCTGTATACTTTGATGATTGGACAATCTATACAATGATGAAAGATCATTGCAAATGGCTTCAACTAATGTTGGAACGATGTCGATAGATACAATTATTGTTGAATATTAAAAAGTGCATCTTCGCGACACCTATCGGCATACTACTAGGCCATATAGTTTGCAAAGAAGGGATCAAAGTCGATTACGCAAAGATCAAAATTATCCTCAACCTAAGCCTCCAGTTAATCTGAAACAAGTACGAATCCTTTTAGGTCATACTAGATATTACATGAAGTTTATCAGACACTATTCCGATATGACTTATCCTCTCAAATAATTGTTAAAAGATGATCAAGATTATAGGTGGACGAAGGAATGTGATATCTCATTTAACACGTTGAAAAGAAAAATGGTCGAAGCACCCATTCTTTGATTCCCGGATTGGTCGAAGAAATTTCATGTACATTTTGACGCATCTGGAATAGCAGTCGACACCATTCTAACACAACTCGGAGAAGATGGCATGGATTACCCTAATGCATTCAGCAGTCGGAAATTGAATAAAGCTAAAATAAATTATTCCATGACCGAAAGGGAAGCATTAGGTATGGTATTCACACTTCATAAATACCGTCATTATTTATTAGCTAACCCTTTTGTATTTTATACAGATCACCAAGATGTAAAATACTTAGCCAATAAACCATTACATCATGGGAGGCTATGCTGCTGGCTATCACTGTTTCAAGAATTTGAGTTCAAAGTAATCATTTGACCTGGGAAAGCTAATGTCAGACCATACCACCTGTCGAGAGTTGACACAAAAGAAGAACCGACAAGAATTGAAGATGACTTACCAGACGCACACTTGTTTTGTATTGAAGCAGTCCCTTCAGAACTTGCAGAAATTGCACAATTTCTCAAGGATGGACAAGCTCCTGAAGGAATGACTGAGAAAAAGAGGAAGATCTTAGCAATGAAAGCATCCTCCTACACTTTGATTAACGGATTCCTCTACAAACTTGGCTTGGATGATATATTACGTCGATGTGTACTTGATCATGAATGACGGGATATAATTACAGAAGCCCACGCTGGACCGACAGGAGGACATTATCATGCAGACATAACAGCTAGAAAAATCCTGCAGGCCGAACTTTGGTGGCTGATAGTTCATAAAGACTATCAAGAATTTGTATCTAAGTGTGATGAATGTTAGTGCATGGGCCGACCGCTACCAAGAATAGAAATTCCATTGGTCCTAATTAATCCTAGCCGAACATTTGAAATTTGGGCTATCGATTTTATTAGATCATTTCCAGTAATGGGGAGAAGGATAGGTGCTTGGTATATTATCACTGCTATCGAATATGTTACCAAGTGGGCAGAAGCAGAACCAGTAGAAACATGATCAAGCAAAGTTGCCACTAAGTTTATTTATGAAAACGTCATAATGCATTTTTGATGTCCCATAACATTGATAAGTGACCAAGGTATGCACTTTGTATGTAAAACCATTGAAGCACTGACTAAGGAATTTGCAGTTGATCATAGAATAAGCACAGCGTACCATCCTCAGTCAAATGGAACCGTATAATCATTCAATAAAACACTTACAAAAGGACTGACGAAAATATGCAACATAGAGAAAGATGATTGGGATGACAAAGTACATGCTGTTCTCTGGGCATATAGGACAAAATACAAAAGAACGATAGGTCAGACACCATTCTCACTTGTTTATGGACAAGATGCTATCATCCCATTACATTTTTGACGACTTGCACCGACCATTGCAATATCTTTACATATCGACGTCGAAGACACTCGACAACAACGACTATTCCAACTGTCAAAGCTGGATGAAAGTCAATAGCTGGCAATAGAGTATTAGCGAGTACAAAAACGACAATAGAAAGCATGGCATGATAGAAATATGAAATAGAAAAATCTGTGAGTTGGAGATTTGGCACTCCTTTATAATAGCTGAGTAAAAGGGAAGCTAAAAAAAATGCATACGGAATGGATGGGACCCTATATTGTTGAAGCATTAAATCCTAATGGATCAGTCCGACTGAAAATGCTACAAGGAAATGTTTTCAAGAAAGTGGTAAATGGTGCTCGACTTAAAAGGTATAAATCATGAATATTCGAAAAAAAAAAAGCGGTTAAGAAATAACCGAATGAGAGTACTATAAGCAATCAAGAAAAACAACAGAGCATGACAGAAGCAGAAATGACGAGAGAGTGGCAGAAGAAGGATGGAAAAAGTAGAGAAAGAAGTCCGGTACACAACCGTCGATATTATAGACATCGACAAGAATGTCGACGGGGTGTAGAAGAAAATCAGGCACGACAGAAGCATTGGAGCCCGGTCTGACCAAACTCAAACAGGGAAGCCCGTCGACATAACACATTGAACGAGGTGTCGCAACATAATGATGACAAAGAAATAAAAGCTAAAGTTACCCGCGACTCCAAAAGTAATGCACCTAATGAAGCATCGATATCCTGTCAGTCTAATTTAATAACCCCATCAAATCAACCATTAATATGAGTGTCTACGTCCCCTTCACCCATGTCGAGTAACTCCACCATAAATCCGGAGCTCGAGGATTCTTGGGCACTCTTTTGCTAAGCACTTGAACTCCAAGATACAGAATTTTATGACTCCATTGAAGCTAACTTCACATTCTTGAATCCCGAATCCGCCATGGCTCCTAGAAAAACTCTAATGGCTACCAGAGCTGTTGTGATGTCAGTCAAAGAATTGGAGAAGGAACAAACACCACTAGAAACAAGACTCTAGATGATTAGGAATGCAAAGGCATCAGAACCCACTTGGAAGAAAGCATGGAATAGCATTCGATATTGGGGGAGAGAGTCAGATGGTCGTTGGAGGGATGAATCACGACATATATAGACAGCCACAATTCTGTATTACCTGAAGGCACCTTTATTGGATAATTTTGGAGGACTGAAAGAAGTCATTGCATAATTCATCATTAGCAGGTATCACAATGGCAAGCTTTATTTCGATGTCCTGGTCGACATCAATGGTGGAATAATCCACAAAATAACTGGCCTTTCACACAAGGGAGACGCTGTACCAACAAGTTCAGGCTTAGACTTGATTGACGAGTTTGTTGATACTCCTGCTAGAATGAACTCACGAGGTATAGTCATGAGCCAGATTGTTTTTGGCAATTACAGAACCGCCACCAAAATTGTGTCACATGCACTTTCACAGATGGGCAGGGGATCAGATTTGAAGACCAACATGTTGGAAGCTGTCAAGAATATGGCTATGAACGGCAGAGTATACAAATGGGCAGACTACCTGGTCGACATTCTCAAATACACATGCCATAAGTGCCAAGAGGAGGGAGCTAACATCCGCTACCCATCTGTACTCATATGGATTTCTATGACCCACCTCCGACCGAAAGGAAACAAAGATTTTTTAGAAGATTGACTTGTCCTTATGGAAAATTTCCATTTTTTTGCACCTGGAGCAAGTTGACATGGGCCTACAATAGTTAAAATTTGGCTAGAAGCATGGTTTATAGACCTTAAAACAATGGCCATGAGATGGAGTGTACCACAGAATGTTCGTCGAAGCTTGCCCCCGACAGCTCACATCCAACTATCTTTGGATAATACAGTAGTATGGTATAAGGAAGGAGTAGCAGGTTCGACAAGGTGACTCGACTATTACCCTTCGATAAGCGGAATTTTCACAGAGTTAAGTCGTCAATCTAACGAAGTATTGGCCATCCCGGCTCAAGCAAGGACTTCAAGTATGTCGAGCCTCTCACTGATATGGAACAAGAAGAAGCATACAAAATTTGGTTGTATATGAACACCTTCATGTATCAACCCGAGCCGGCACCTAACCCTAAGACATTAGAACTTACCCAGACACTACACACAGAATCAACAGAGGTCGGAGAGCATTCGAACAACGACATAGAGTCTGACAATCCAGAACATCTTTTGACAGACGATAATATACAGAAGGTAGTAGTTGAAATTGTCACAACGCAACATAACCGAGTAACATCGACCAAGGGGAAAGGGAAAAGACAAGTAACATTTCAAGAACCTATGGAAGAAGACGAGATCGAGCTATATGACACTGCTACCCAAATTCTTGAAGATATAGCCAAGAACAAACTACCTGTCGAAGATCAATTCAGAAATTTTTTAGAAATAGATAAGTATCCATCCTCTCAAATTATTGTTAAAAAACCCAAAATTTTGGTCGAACCTGATGTTGACCTAACCATTCATTCCCCCCCTTCTTTCCCAACTGTAGTAGAAGAAGAAAGCAGTCTGTTAGCATTACCTGCTCCTCCTAACCCAACAGATAATTCTTTGACTACATTCATTGCAAACCTCCCGATACTTTGTCCTAATTGGATGGTGATCCAACAACCAGTTTTTGCATCTCCATCTACTGCCTCGGTCAACTTAGCTTTCCCCGACACCATTCAAACCCCAAGTTTAGCCTTACCATCGACAATCCCAGATATTGTTGGTCACATGAAAACTCATCATATCAAAAATCCTGACCCATCAGGTCTAGTTTATGCACAACAAACAACTGTCTATACCCCTCTTCCATTCATTGCACTACCTCAACAAATGAATCCACCTCAACCAAAAGTCGTTCAAAGTAGAAAACTCCAAGTCGTTAGTCCCCAGGTCGAGTCTACAATTGAGTTTAGTTTAGTTAGTTCGGATCCGCTCGACAGTACCATTTCAATTAGTCCAATTCTGACATTGGTTGACCTACCATCACTGTCAGTAAACTAGCCGAGTCCCCCTGTCGACGGATCCAAGTCTAGTCCGGTTACACAGCAACATGACAAAAAAAAACTACAACAAAAGCAGCCGAAGCCGCTTCCATACAAGACAAGGAACCAAACGAGATACAGGATCCTACAGCCGACACAATAGAACCACTAGAGCATACTAATGCTCAAGATCTCACTGCAAGCAATATGGAAATTTCCAGCATACCAGTAGAAAACCCACCAAGTGCCAAAGATGTTGAAGATGAGACTCCAGTCACCACAATAGCAGTACCAATTACACAAATTCAGGCAGAGCAAGTTGTTGCCACTACTTAAGTAGTCATCGACAGTCATCCAACAACAACCGAAAAAGACAAGGGGCTAGAGCAACAAATTTTAAGCAAAGAAAAAGAAAAGAGTAGCCACAGGAAGCACAAAGAGAAGAAACGCAAAGAAAGAGAATTATAGCAGCAATTACAAATGCAACAAACGTAGTTAAACCAATCTGAAAATCCTATTTCCATATACTTAGACCAATTTGGAGCTGCTACAAGATATCAACCACAGTTAGCGTCCCAAGAAGAACTTGATTTACTTGAAGACGCAGTCTTCAGAGTGCAAAAGTGTCACCGACTTGAGTCAGAGGAACAGATATTGCAGCTTCAGGAAGAAAAGACTACATTCTTGCTAAAAGTGAAAATTTAGTGCAGCAAGTTATCATGCTCCCAGCCAGTTCCAACACGACATCACCTCTTGATCGAGCATATCACTTATTTGAGTCTGTTGTGTCGATGCTACAATCTGAGATTATCAAGACACAACAGGATCAAGCTGTCGAGGTAGCTTCCCTCATGACAAATCAGTTTACAGCCTTTCTAGAAGCTCTCAAAGTACTAAAGCAGTACGATAATCAAGCAGAAAAACTTATAGAAGTCCTGAACAATTGGTACATATATTATGGCGACGTATACAAAGATATTCAGAAAAGAAGAACATTGCTAAGAAAGCTTCAGCACCAGCGCTTGACTGCAGATGAATCCCTTATTGAAAAACTTGATAGCCAGATCATCATGGAAAACAAGAAATTGGATAAAATAGAAAAACAAGAAGTTTAGTGGATGTCACAAGACCGAGGAGGCCTCAAAAAACTTGGAGAAATTCAGCCCCGATTCCATCAGTTACTTGATGCTGCCAACAAAACAATTAACACGTTCGGTCCCGACATGATCCACTTACAGGCTACATCCACTCACAAGAAGATGGAAAACTTGTCGAAACTCACAATTTTGACCATAGACATCCAGAATCTACTACGTACTTGGGAAGAGTTCCAACACCACCTCTCTATTTCTGCTGAAGTTATTCTTGAAGCCTATCTCCAGATACTTGATGCTATTGATTCCAGTGTTCCTTCGTCATAACCGTCTGTATCACTCTTTTTGAAATTTTGATCTCTCCATTTCTTCGGGACAAGGAAATATTTTGAGGTGGGGGAGATGTTGGAGGGGCCTAGGTCGGCCTGTCGACTCGGCCCTCTACCAACCACTCTGCAACACATGTCGACAAGTCGCGTTGACTACTATAGGTCGGGTTGGTTGGATAAACCGACAAACCGGTATGTAACTGTAATTGCATAGATATATATATAGGTTGTTGAGCCAATGTACTAGTTAAGATTGGTTCTATGACTGTATTCTGCTCAACCTAGTTAATATAAAGGCTTGTGTCTCTCTATCTGTCTCGTCTCTTGTATCTGTATCATTGTGTATGCTTTGCTTATATCATGTAATATATCAATGGTAACCACTTGAACCTTGGGACTACAACACTCATACTCAAATGACACAGGTTCCATTCCACTACCACTATAACCTCCATGAATGCTTGAACACATAAGTTTAGTTAATGCTTGAACCTACTAAGTGGCTAGGAATTCCTTAAGAGTGCACTCTAACGGAAACCGAGTCTTCTGATGAAACAATTTGTAGATGTTGTAACACAATTTTTGTATTACAAATTGCATTTGCGATTTGTAACTCTTACATAACGCAAGTGTGATATATCGCATATGCGATATAGGCTAACTAAGCTTAGCCTCGGTTTTGGGCTCGGGTTTGTTCAAACCTAGCCACAATAACGCATATTCATTATGGATTTCCATTTCGGAAATCCGTTTCCGATTTCTAAAGTGGCATTGAAAAGTGGAACCAATTTCGTGCGCCCTCCCCTATCTTATTGCAATAGTATTCAAATAATATGTGACCTTCTATGCATATTCTGTGATTCGATCTTTCATTTTAATGCACTTGTCTCATATAATCCTCTTCATAATGTGCATCCTTTAGTGCTCAATAATTTTGTCTTAGCACGTCAGATAAACTTCTTTACTTCGTGCATCACAAGATATACTTCAGATCTATCTCTGTGCTTCTTTCTTATATCATCTATGACTATATGCATGTTGTGTACAATACTGTCATTCTATCCTCATGTACTTGCACATCTTTTGTAGTTCTTCCTTTCTGTCTTCATGCAACTATCATAGATAAAATTGCATCATTCTGCGCACCATCAGTGGTTTTGTTCTTTTGTATGTGCACCCACGGCTCTTTGATAGATCATGTTTTTATGCTTCCACAATCCCTTAATGCCTCGAGAATTAGAATCTTGATAAATATGTACCTTCTAGCTTTCCACTTACAAGCTTACATCCTTACTTCTAAGCTACTCATCAATTCTCCAACTTGCTTCTTATTTATACTTGTCCTGTGTGGATTATATGTCCAGAAGTTGGTTGTGGCTTTCCTTACCCTTTGCTTCACGGTTCATGCTTCTGACACTTATCACGTTCTACACCACTGAGGTGTCATCTCATGTGGGTCTTGCACATACTTGGTCATTTTCCTAGTGGGACTTGCACCTGTGTGGCATGGTCTTGTGCCCTTGATGTACCATTGCTTGAGGGTCTTGCGCACTTGACATCTTCAACTGCTACATCCTCTTGGTACTCTTGTGTGCACTTCAAAAATTGAAAGATTCTCCTAATTGGTGTGCCTTGATGTATGTAATGTATCAATAGACTCGTTGGGAGGAGTTCCTACCTCTAGTGGAGTTCTCCTATAACAACAGTTACCAGAGTTTCATACAGATGGCACAGTTTGAGTTCTTATATGGGCGACCATGTAGGACACCCTTGAGTTGGGATAGACTAGAGGATAGGACCTGAGGTGATTCGGTAGATGGAAGACTAGATGGAAGATATCCTTGATCGACTAAAAGAAACACAGCATCGACAGAAGAGTTATGTTGATGCACATAGCCTCGACAAAGAATATAATATTGGGGACCAAGTATTTTTGCGAGTAAAACCGCATAAGAGCACTATTAAGTTGCGGAAAGGTACCAAATTGTCTCCTAGATTTGTGGGACCCTTCAAAGTATTAGAACAGATAGGACCAGTTTCCTACCATCTCGCACTACCATCATCTCTTCATAGGATGCACGATGTTTTTCATGTTTCTGTACTGAGGCATTATGTTTATGATTCTTCACATATTATTCTCATGAGCAATTTATAGATATCGAACAAAGGGGTCGTGATGGCTGAATCGATCTACATATTGGACCACCGAACATGAAGCTTAGACATCGCATGATCGACCAGGTTAAATTTCAGTGGGACAGTTATAGCCCTAATTCTGCAACCAAGGAAGATACGTCTGAAATGCGTCAAAACTTTCCTTATTTGTTTTGAACTTCAGGACGAAGTTTTAATAAGAGGGGGTATATGTAATTTCCGCCTTAATACATTTATTGATTAGACTATTGAGGGCACTGACATTGAAGTGACCCAGTTAAAATAAACATGAACAATATATATTATGCTTGAAGGAAAATTGTTGAATAACAAATGAATGATAAATATGCTCAACTGATTTATAAATTATGATGATGTTATACATGAATATAATGACTGATGCTTTTAATTCTATAGATGAGAATGCATGATACTGAATCAGATAGAATTGAATGAAGATTATGATGTGTGATGAAATTATTTTTATGGTGCAGCGCTATTAATGTGCGCTTTGAGTGTGTGCAATAGCATGTAAAATGATTTACCGAATGACTCACAATGGAATAAAAAGAGGTTGTAAGAATGAGAAATATGCATAGGGGTATGACGACAGACTAGCGACCCTGAAATAGTACTCCATGCACAGGTCGGAAGCCGTTTCATCTCACTTGGGGAAGCATGTGCCATACGGTCGAGTCCACAATGATTTGGTCACGTACGATGTGTTGAGGGGCGTGCAGTAGAGAGAACCTTATTCCTCGACCGCGATTAGTCTCCATGGAAGTGTAGTCGAAAGATCGCGGTAATGATTCCTCGATCGCTACACAGAACTCCCCACGTGAAGAAAATGAAGTTGTCGGAGGTACCTAGACAACGACAGGAAAAGAAATGTTCACATTATTTTTCATTTAAACATTTATGCATACATTAAAATTTGCATTTAGAAATTTAGAAAAATCAAATACCAAAGCATATTAGAGAAATAGGGTAATTGGGGTAGATGTGCACCCATTATGTTAGGATGGATATGCATGAGATTAAAATTGCAAATAATATTCAAAATAATAAATTATAGAGAAAAACTAGAACACTCATCTAGAGACCAAATCCACCTACACCCACTGATCTAGGGATTAGAATTAGACTAGGGAGACTACAAAGAGATAATTAAGGAATTTAGGTGCACCGTGGTGTGAGAGTGACACTTGTTGCATGAGGAGGAATAATAAGGAATTAAAAAATTAAAAGTTTATTTTGCATGAGAGAACACATGTCATGCAAGACTTATGTTATATAATAAAGGGAGGAGAAGGAGAGACTCTCTATTTCCCCCTAGTGCTGCATGGGATTCATAATATAAGATTCCATTTGAACGTGATTCCTTGGAGTTTGGTTGATAGCTATTCCCGGATTTGGAAATCCCATCTCAGAGTCAACCCTTGTATGTTCTTACAACCCCTAATTGCTGGGGGGATCGGGAGGAAGGAGAGTACTCCTGGTAAGGTATGGAGGTCGACCGAGGGGTCTTTCACTAGATTCACGGAGCTTCGACAAGATGAGATTGGATAGCTGCAACTTCTTCTTCTTATCAACAGGAATCATATCAAGCATCTGGGACAGGTTGAAGTTATTTAAATTTTACCCTTTTTATTTAATTGCATGTGAAAAAAAATTAGTTGTAGTTGGCTATTTGATTTTATATGAAAAATCCTGCTGGAATTCCGTTATTCATATTACATAGGACCAATAAAAGAAACACTTTTACAACTCTGCATATTATGAATTGGGAGACCGGGTCACCATATTATGAAGTTTCCAATCTGAGTATTGACTGTGTTTTAAAGTTAGACCGTTCTTTATTTAGTGTATTGAAAGAAATTGCAGATATGTAAAATTACCGTGATTAAATTATTTATATTGGATCCCATGGGAACTACTCGCCAGGGATCATTGGGATACTTCATTCTATAGAAATAACGAACTGAGATTCGGTTTTAGAAAGTGATCTATCATACTCATTATATATAGCGGAAGTAGACCGATAGCGTAATGTCATGGGTTAATATTTCTGAATATGCTAGATCCAAATCTATTGTTGAAGGATGGTTTAGTATTCTTATTCTGAATGAATATCGTATTGAAATCGTTGAATTCTGTGTATTATTTTTATTCTGAATGAATATCATATTGAAATCATTGAAGGATTGTGTGTTGTCATTTAAATATGAAAGAATACTAGATTGAAATCCTTGATGTCTGTGTATTATTATATTCTTAATGAAGATCGTATTGAAACCCTTTAAAGGACTGTGTGTTATCATTTAAATTTGAAAGAATACTAGATCGAAATCCTTGAAGTCTTTGTATTATTATATTTTCAATGAAGATCGTATTGAAACCCTTTAAAGGACTGTGTGTTATCACTTCAATTTTAAAGGAATATTAGATTGGAAACCTTGAATTTCTGTGTATTGTTATTCATATTCCGAATAAAAACTGTATCGAAATCCTCTGAAACTATGAATATTCTCATTTATGAAGACCGTAGCGAACTCTTATTGGAAATATGCGTGTTATCTCATCGATTCAGATCGATTGTATAGTTGTAACTCCATAAATTTCAACTCGTTGTGTTATCTCATCGATTCAGATCGATTGTACAGTTGTAACTCCATAAATTTCAACTCCATGTGTTATCTCATCGACTCAGATCGATTGTACAGTTGTAACTCCATAAAATTCAACTTTGTGTGTTATCTCATCGATTCAGATCGATTAGATGGTGATAAATACTTTAAATACCTAACTCTGTGTTTACTCTTCATCATCTCATTCCATATTTGAACCGGATCTAAACACAACCCGTTGAATTAGCGCGGCGTAATCGGTACATCAACTCGCGCCAGATTGGATGAGTGGTACTTGATTCAATAGAACGACGATTCCAAGCTATATATAGTGTATATTCACACTTCACTTCACCTATTGTACTTACCACTGATAGCGACGATCTATAACTTCCTAACTAGGAATAGCGACGCTGAGAAGGATCCTGTCAATTGTTGATTGAATTGTTGGGACTCTGATCTACGTGTTTCTGGGAGTTAAGTATCAGCTCAATGCTCTAGCGTGTAAGACAGTATTCAGTTGTCCAATCATTTGGGCTCTATTGCTTGTTAGATATCTCTATGATTTTGTCGAAGTTGTTATGTAATGAATTGGAGGATAAAACTATATCCTGTCCCTGGATGAATAGGAACGAATTAGTTGTCGTCAACCCTTAACCTTGATGGGATTCTTCTCTCATCTATTCCTTATTGTTGATTGCCACATTTCATTAACACATTAACGACATATATGGCTGTAGCTTATGTTAATTTAAATATCATTTTATAGATACTTAACTCCAATCAATAAATATTATTATATTTAGGTACATGCTAAATAGTGTAGAGATTTGAATTAGATGACTCATATGATAAAAATAATATGTATATTTAGTGTTGTAAATACATAGCGATCTCAATATTCGAGGATCATTACAATAAATACATGGATTCAAATCCCACGATTATTGTTCCCTTAGTATATATATTGTTGACAATAGTTAGAACTAGCTCATCTAATTCCTTTTGCAAGCAACGTTTATTATTAACCATATAAAATTTATATGTTATAAAGTGAGAACAATGAGTATACTAGTCAGGGTATTTTTTAAGGATTGTAATTTTATATTTAGGTATAGTATCCTAGGTGATTATTTTGGATTGGAAAAAACATGTATAGAGATAGGTAGGCGAATATTAAATATGAAACATATAATTTACTACTGAAATGTGTAAATTTTGGCGAACATTATGATGAAAAAACATATTTTATGTAAATATAGGCGATATTAGAAAGTAAAAATGACTAAATAGCGAATTTATTTTTCGAAAAAAACCCGAAAAAATAGCCAATTGGCGAAATTTCGCCCTTAAAAATTACCCTGGTACTAGTTTTCTAATTATTTTAATATTAGCCCTCAAAAAGCTCCTTGAGTGCAATACCTGAGAAGAGATTTGCACCTTGGGAGATTTGATCCCTCTCGCGCTTGATACAACCTAGGATTTGGATCTAGGTTGGTTTCAGTCGTGAGCGGTGACACAAAACTGGAGTTTGATCAGCATTGTAAGGAACAGGTTAAGTTGAAAACACAGATACATTTATGAGGATTATCATCGTGTAAGTAATAAGTATTAAGGATTGAGTAAATTGATAAACTGGAAAATAGAGACAATTTGCCTAACTTTTTTTTCGATTATCTTTCTATTGATGTGAGTTTTGTTTTGTTTGTTCTTTTCCTTCTTCTACCATCATTTTGTCATTTCGTACATTTTCATTTATTTGTTGTTTTGCAAACTGATTTTTTGTTCTTCCAATTGCTTCAACTTTCTCTCTCGATACGCTCTTTGTCGATCAACGTTTCATTTTCTTTGTTCTTCTCATTCTTCTGTTATCAATCCGCCTAACTTTTTTTTATTTTCTTTTTGTTGATCTGCATTTTTTTTTGTTCGTTCTTCTCCTTCTTCTTCCGTCATTTCATACATTTTGATTTATTTGTTGTTCTGCAACTTGATTTCTTTGTTCTTCCAACTGCTTCAACTTTCTCTCTTGATACACTCTTTGTCGATCAATGTTTCGTTTTCTTTGTTCTTCTTGTTCTTCTGCTGTCAATTCGTCTAAATTTCTTTTTCGATATTCTTTTTGTCAATCTGCGTTTTGTTTTTTTCGTTCTTCTAGTTCTTCTGCTTTCATTTCGTCCAACTTCCTTTTTTGAAATTCTCTTTGTTCTTCTGCTTTTCGTTTCAAGTCTTCTTCTCGTTCTTTTGTTGTTGCTAAAATCAATGTGTCCATACACTGAAATCTATGTGTCCATACATTGAAATCAATGCGTCCACAGAATAACATCTACACTAAAAAATATGAAATAAAAAACCCCATACACGGAAATCTATGCGTCCATACACGGAAATCAATGCGTCCATACATTGAAATCAATGCATCCACAGAATAACATCTACACTAAAAAATATGCAATAAAAAACCCCATACATTGAAATCTATGCGCCCATTCAATGAAATCAAAGTGTCCATACACTGAAATCTATGCATCCATACACTGAAATCAATGCGTCCACAAAATAACATCAACACTGAAAAATATGCAATAAAAAACCCCATACACTAAAATCTATGCATCCATACACTGAAATCAATGCATCCACAGAATAACATCTACACTGAAAAATATGCAATAAAAAGACCCAATACATTGAAATCTACGCAAGTATAAAAAACTCACTTTACATGATAATGAAATTCAATTTATTTACCAAATTCTATATTTAAAAAAAAAGTAGGTGATCTACATTGAAAAAAAATGCAATGAAAAGACCCCATACACTAGAGGATTGAACCTTGGACCTCATGCCCATTATCCCAACACCTTTACCACTATACCACATGTAGTTCCTATTATAATATCTACAGAACTTATATACTTATATGTAAAAACTAATATATATTTTAATTTAAATATAAATATAAATTTAAATTCAATATAAATATTACAATAAATTTAATTTTAATCTATGCAAGTATAAAACTCACTTTACATGATAATGAAATTCAATTTATTTACAAAATTCTATATTACTTTTTATATTTTATTAATTTTGAGAAATGTTACATGTTAGTTTTTACATTTTATTATTTTTGAACAAGGGTTATATGTTACATCCGTTACATGATCTCCCTCATACTATTACTTTTTACATTTTATTATTTTTGAAGAAACGTTACATGTTACACCCGTTACATGTTACAATATCTCCGTCATGCTATTACTTTTTACATTTTATTATTTTCAAACATCCGTTACATGTTACAAGATCTCCCTCATACTATTACTTTTTACATTTTATTATTTTCGAACAAACCTTACATATTACAAGATCTCTCTCTTACTATTACTTTTTACATTTTATTATTTTCGAACAAACATTACATGTTACATCCATTACATGTTATAAGATCTCACTCATACTATTACTTTTTACATTTTATTATTTTTGACAAATGTTACATATTACATACGTTACATGTTACAAGATCTCCCTCATACTATTACTTTTTACATTTTATTATTTTCAACAAACATTACATGTTACATGTTACAAGATCTTCCCCATAGTGGGTTATAGAGCGCCTCTCCGCGCAATAACTTGTCACTTAAAGATAATAAAGTCATATAAATTTAGAATAGGAACCTTGTATATTAGTTTTCCAAAGTTTGATTATAATCCATATGTTAAAATATAAGGATTAGAATCTTACAAGTGAAAGAATTTAAAAGTAAACATATCCTTTCTCTTAAATAGGTAAAATTTTCTTATATACATATAAACGTCACAGATATATCATATCTATGATTGTCGAATGGAGATTAATGTAGGTATAAGTGATTACATTATTTGGTCTAAATGTTTCCCATATGTTGTATGTTTTTTTTAAAGGGAAAACCAATCATCTGCATTTATATATGTATATTAAGTGTTTCAATTGTTATGAAGGTTATCTGTATTTTGAAGTGTTGATTGAGATTAAGGTTATCTGTATATTGTGTTGTTGGAAGGAAGTATTATATGTGCATGGGTAACTGTAGAGTGTTAGAATTAGTAATTCATACTCATATTATAATTTATATTGTTAGTAGATTGAGAGAATTATAATTAAGAATTGTTGTATAGAAGAGAATGTAATATGAAAAGTTGAAAAATAAAAAAAATTGTTACAACAAGAGGACACTACAGGTGTAAGCATATTAGATCATCATAAAAAGAGGGTTCGATGCATAAAAAATGTAATCCCTGAAATCCGAATCAGCATGAAATAAATCTTATTAAAGTTGACAGAATATTGTTCAGATCTCAACTTCTGAAAATATATATCAATAACGTAATATTACAAATGCAATGAGTTTGGAGCCAGCATAAATCTTAATCAACATGACATAAATCTTGTAAAAAATTATAGAATATTGTTTAGGTTCCAACTTATGAAAACGTAATATTCCAGATGTAACAAGTTTGATGCAATGGCACGATAAAACAAAAATCTTAATGAGCATGAAATAAATATTGTAAAAATTTATAGAATATTCACTACTACACATAGGGGGGTTTTAAGACAATATTTGAGACAATATTTGTGTAAATTGTCTCAACTTAAGACAAAAAAAAAATTGTGTATTGTCTTAAATATTGTCTTTAAGTGAGTGTCTTAAACTATTGTCTTAAATTATTGTCTTAAACTATTGTCTTAAATTTAAGACAATAATTTAAGACAATAGTTTAAGACACTCGCTTAAAGACAATATTTAAGACATTACACAATTATTTTTTGTTTTAAGTTGAGACAATTTACACAAATATTGTCTCAAATATTGTCTTAATACCTCCTCTATGTAGTAGTGATAGAATGCAAATATTTATGATAGGGCACAGTGGAATCGAACCACCAATCTTCTGCATATAATGCAGATGCTCTACCATTGAGCTAGTACCCTAAAACTTCATATAAAAGAATAATATTTGTTAATACCCTGAAACTTCATATACAAGAATAATATTTGTATTTTTTAGATTTAGCTAGCTCATATCGTGTACTAGTGAAAATAAAGGTACAAGTGAGTGAAAATGAAAATGAAGATCTTATACTAGTGCAAATAAAGATACAAGTGAAAGTGAAAATGAAAATGAAAATGAAGATGAAGATACGAGTGAAAATGAAAATGAAAATGAAGATGAAGCTATAAGTGAAAACCTATCTCGGAGACTAATTCTATGTGATCCAAGTGAAAAATTATATCATGAATGGAGCATGTTGTGGATGTTAAAGCAACACTTTGGCGAAGAATCTATATTGAAGTGGCCATACGATTTTATATTTAAGATGGAGGGCATGCTCCGAGATTTGACCCAAATAATTATTTTGGTTTAGAGAAAGTTGTTGCGGTCGCAAGTTGTTGAGTGCAAATTGCTTCTTCTTTTATATTCAGAGTAAAGTACATTGAATTTCCACTAGTGCTAAAAGAATCTACTTGAATAAGACTACAGTGAATGAAGATTTGTACTCCGATTTGGTAAGGATATAACTTTAAAAAAGCAACTACATATTGTGGAGAAAAATGTCATCCAAAAACTAATTGGAGATTATGTTTGAAGTGTAAGAACGATGCGGGCAAAGCTTGTCTGGAAGCATAGCTAGAAGTAATGCAAATATACCGTGTAAGTTAAACACAATTGAGAGTGAACTCGGGACTATTTATGATGCTCACGAAGATTTTTGTGATTTGCAAGAGTGTTTTTCCAAAAAGAGCGTTGAATCATTAGGATTGCTGTCAAAGAGCGGACTTTACACGATCCATTGAGGAACTGACATAGTAGTCAGTGAGATTTATTTGAGGCATCATTGAAAGAAAATTGGATATCCCGGGTTTTGAGGCACAAATCAGTTCAAAGCAACTTATTTCAGATTTTTCAGGAAAGCGGTTTAATCAACAGTATATAATAAAAATTTCATTTATAAATCATCAATCTCATGCAAAGAGGAATTTATCAATGGATTCAACATGAAGAACTTCAATTAGAATATTTGAAATGATCGAATTTGGTAATTTCAAGCTCCTGAATGAAATTCTGGCCAGGCCACTTGAAGTTTGGATGATTGAGTTTCATTGGTTTATTGAATTTATTTATTACGTTGACCAGGGTCAATCATTACTCTGTGCTAGTACTGTGCTCATGGTCTGGCTATATTACTGTTTGAATTTAATTGCAGTGTAGTTTGCAGAGACCCAAGACGTAAAAGATTCTAGTACAGTAAATTAAGAATGGGTATTGAGAGCTCTCTCCAATGAAACATATACAGTATTACTCTCAGTAAGAGACAAAATTGAGAGCTCTCTCCAATGAAACATATACAATCTTACTCTCAGTAAGAGACAAAAAGGAAAATAATTTACAACTCTAAACCTTATTATGTGCAACCATACTCCAATGAACCCCATGAGCGGGCTCTAAGTCACAAACCAAATAGGAAAATGCAGAAAAAAGGCAAGCCAACAGAGTCTAACATATTATGTAAGAATGGAAAAAAGCTACTCTTCACATGAGTTCTACGCTTGACCATTCGTCCACCAGATCGCATCCACACTTGAAAATTTACTAATAAATGTGAAACATGAGAAGACATGAGAAGACATGGCATAAGTTAAACCAAAACACATATTAATCATAACAGAAAGAAACTTATAGAGTAATTATGGATAATGGCGAACAAAACAATAGATCCTTACACATCATTTTTGCTTACTTAAATACTAGAGCAACCACACAGAACAATATATCAGAAACACAAAATTGTAACAAACAAGAATAAACATGGACTGGTTATGGACTTAGAGTTGCATTACATTTATTTTGTGGAGAATATATTTTGAAAGTCGGATCCTATTCCCCTTCAAATCTCCTGAACAGAAAATGGAAATTTTACACAAATACGCCGTGAATGTTATCAATAGGCTCCATTCATTATAATCTCTAATAACATGCATTCATAATTTATATGCAAATTATATTGTACCACATGAATTATTTGATCCACGGAGATGTGATGTAAGCATGGTTTAAAGTTTCAATGCAATGCAATGGAAATGGGAAGGGGGTAAATTATACCAATGGAACGATATATTAATGTATTAGTAAATTTGCTTTATTTTAATTATGAATATAATTTTCATTTTATTTAACGAGTCACTGTATATTTTCATTTTATTTAATGAGTCGCCTTATATTAAAAATAGCCTGAATTTGATTTGATATCATAAAGGTTAACTTATATTATAAGGTCTCCCAACCATATCAAACCATAATTAAATCTTAAAAGTTGAAACTCAATCCTTATTGTATACAACTTATTCATAACGGTGGTATATCTAGTTATCCTAAAAAGGGATGCAGTCCATTTCTTTTCACACATAAATGTATAGGCATGTATCTAATATATAAATTAAACTTTATGCATGAATACTTCTAGGCTTAGGCTTACACTCACAAGTTGGAGAAAAGCTAAGAGAATAAGATCAATGAATCAGTGTGGTAAATATCTACTTATCCAGATTCAAAGATAATTAAAGGAGGCATGAGATAATCATTTTTTAATCTCGTTTTCTACAAACCTTCTCTGATAAATATGATCCATTTTTATATTTAAAGATGAGATCTAAAATGCACATGCGTGGAAATAGCGGTTTGCATTCAAGAGTTTATTCTTGGTTATTTTGCGGGCATATGGTAGAGTATTGGTTGAATCTCCTAATCTGATGACTTTCTATCATTAGCAATCCGATTGCGCTTGATGCTCATACCTTTCAGTTTTAAACTATGATTGACATTAGTTTATATTCTCATTTCATAATTTTTTTTAAAGTTTTTTAATCTAGGTTAAGGGTTTTCTTAGTTGATTTTATTTCAAATTTACCTTTGTCGCTACTTTGTTTGAGGTTGTTTAGTCTTCTTTATTCAATAAGTAAGTCATGTTAAGATATTTCTTCTTATCGATGTGAACTTAAGGACCAGGTAAAGGTAATGCTGATGAAAAGGTAGCAAAATGTAACACGGGAGAGGAGTCGGCCCTGATCTCTTGAGGCCGAACCTCTTCCTCTCAGCCCATATGACAAGAATAGAAATCTACAGTGATTAAACAACCTTGGGCTCTTAACACACATAATAATAATAATGAAAAATATCCATACAAAACCAAACAAGAGAGAGAGATCCCTCTGCTCTACTATGAAACTCAAACAGGAAGAATGGATACAAGATAAAGACATTAGCTCTTAACTCTTAATAGCAGAGGGAAGTAACGAACTTACTTCTCTTTTAGAAGTAGAAACGGGCCACGCAACCATAATTTTGTCAAACACATTCCCACATTACATATCAAATCATTTTCGTTCCTGCACTTATCAAGCTCTGCAAAATAAAAGACATCAGTTACAATCTTGTCAAACACATTCCTACTTTGACAGAATGAAAAATAGGCTTTCATATCATGAGAGGACTAGCTAAAATTGCCTTCAAGATTGAAAGGGAAGGGGACACTCACCGCAATAGTGTCCTGGATGATGGTATCGTCGTTACAGAAATCTTGGGGTTTAAACAATAAATGTATGAGCACATCTATCAGACTCTCATTCTCGTCCTTGATACAACCGCAGCGGTTATCTGTCATTCTCTGCAAACATTCATCCCTCTGACTAGATAATTTCTTCATAGTCAACTCACAGCCCTGGAAATCTAGCCATCCGAGTAATGGAAGAGAACTATATTGTGAAAGCTTCTGGCTGCAAAACACCAATTTTCTTTCCCTCCTTAAAAAAAATCAGTTTCTTTCAGAAAAAAAAAAATCAGTTTCTTTCAGAAAAAAAATCAGTTTCTATTAAGAAAATAGCAACTAAGAACTTAAAAAAAATTAAAGCAATATAAATTAGATGTTAAAACAAAATGGTAACTAATTAATTTTAAAAAATCGTCTTAAAAATATAAAATCAATCTAAAATGGAATTTTAAGACAAAATGCTAATTTTGTCTTAAAATAATGTCTTAAACATCCCCGTCCTGTAGTAGTGATTGTTCAAATTCCAACATATGAAAATGTAATATTCCAGACGTAACGAGTTCAATGCAACAGGGGTATAAAACAAAAATCATAATCAGTATGAAATAAATCTTAATTGAAAAATTCTTTCCGTAGACTGGCTCTTAATTACTGAACTGTGGGTTAACTATGAACAACCAGAAAATTTACAGATTATTGTTCAGATCCCTACTATCTTCCGGATTGACTGTCCAATATTTTTCTACATATATATATAACAAAATAACATAATGATCTACCTTCGATCAAGTATATTACAAATCTCTACAGACACATATATTTACGCTAATATTTCTACTCTATATCAGTCGCGTTGAATATTAATAAAATTCAGTAATTCATAAATTGATTTCATTCTCAAATATTAAATTTAAATAGCATTTACCTTAATCGACGGACGATCCGGTGATTGATGATAATTCCAAGCGAGATGCAATTTGATTCCAAGCCAAGTTTAACAAATTACTGAAATACCCCTCAGTTGACCTCCTTTCCTTATCGAGAGTATTCTCCTTCCTCCCGATCCCCAGAGAAATTAGGGGTAGTAAGAACATGCAAGCCTTGGATCTCTGATGGAACCTCCCAATCCCTGGAGCAACTATCAATAAACTTCTATTATGAAGTCCATCCAGCATTAGGGAGGAAGACATCCCCTCTCTTCATTCTCCCTTCTTTAAATAGAAAATTCTTGCATGACATGTGTCCTTTCATGCATATTTAAATTTAAATTTATTAATTCCTTATTATTCATTCTCATGCAATAAGTGTCACTCACACACATTGGTGCACCTAAATTCTTTTATTCTCTCATTATTGCCTCTCCTGTTTGAAATTTCAATCCCTAGATCATTGGGTTTGATATCTAGATGTTTCCTAATCTAGCCTTCCTCCACAATTAGTTATTTTTAATATTATTCACATTTAATCCCACACATCTATTTAGTGTACATAAATTCTACCTGAATTATTTATTTTTCTAATATCTCTTAATTTAAGATGCTCTTTCTAAATTTCCTTTTTAAAATGTTTTTTCTAAACTTCCAGATGCAACATTTAACAAGTATGCCTAAATGTTTTAAATCCAATAAAGTACGTATTTCCTCTTTTGTCATTGTCTAGGTACCACTTCTATGGGTTCTCCTGGCAACTTCATTTTCCTTGCGTGGTGCGTACTTTGTAGTGATCGGGGAATCGTTACCACGATCTTCTGAATACACTTCTATGGATATTAATGGCAGTTGAGTAATAAGGTATTCCTTATTGTGCGCCCCTCAACACATCGTACGCGACCAAATTGGTGTGGCCTCTCCCGTACGACACACACTTCCCTAGGTGAGCTGAGACGACTTCTTACCCATGCATGGAGAATTATTTTAGGGTCGATAATCCGTCGTCGTACCCCTATGTATATTTCCCTTTCTTACGGCCCCTTTTATTCCATTGAGATTTATCCGGTAATTAGTTGACTTGCTACTGCACACACTCAAAGCGCACATTAGTAGCATTGCACGATAAAAATCAATATCGTTGTGCATCATTATCTTCATTCAATTCAATCTAAGTCAATTACCATGCATTCACATCTATGGAATCAAAGGCATTACTCATTGCATTCATGTATATCATCATTATAATTTCTCAATCAGTCGAGCATCTTCATCATTCAGCATTTTCATTCACTTATAATTAAAGCATAACATATTGTTCATGTTCTATTTAACTGGGTCACTTCAATACTAGTGCCCTCAATAGTCTAATCAATCAAAGTACTATGGCAAGCATTACAGATAATATATTATGACATCAATAATATAATTTGTATATGAGGTATTAATAAATAGAAAGTGTATATGGATCTTTTTAAAAAATCTTGATATGTAATAATTAATGATTTAATATATTGATGGTTGGGAATAAATCCAACCTATTTTGGAGTGTTAAATCATAAATAATGCACTAAAATCACAAATTAGGGCTATGCAATTTTTTTTTTTTTGAAGGAACGCTAGCTTGTTGTTTACAACTCTCATCCATTTGAGCTAATCCGGTGGGTTGTGCAAAATTATCAACATAGATCCATCTTAAAAGGGGATCTACTAAGCACCAAGAGGGAGTGCCCGTTCTTAGAGTGCAAATGTTGATGAAGGGTTGTAACTTATTTAATTTGTGTAGCCGTTGTAAATGTTTTAAATCTAATTTGAGGAGAGGTGTTATTTTTTATAATAATTTATTGTTTTTATAATATTTTATTATCTTTTAAAAAGGACACATATCAACTTCTCTAGATGAACACAAAAGAAATTACACGTCCTCCCTATTGGGATTTAAAATGCTTCTCTTATACACAATAAATATAATAATAATAGATTAAATTATTTTGGAGTTATGTTTAATATCATTATGATATTTTATATTTTTTGTTTTATAATATTTGTTACACATCCTTTCTATTAAGTTGTAGAATGAGTCTCTTCTATGCAATAACAGATTAAATCATTTTAGAATTTTAATATTTAATACCATTATAATATTTTTTTTACTATTTCATTTTATAATGTTTTTTGAAAATTGTATTTGACTTTTTTCTTAAAAACAATATAGTTACAACAAAAAAAATTATTATTTGAAAAAATATGTCTTACAAAACTTTAGATTATTTAAAATGAATTTTTTGAAAAAGAAAAACATTTATATTAATGAAGAGATCACCTCAAATCAATAAGAACATATCATAAAACATGATAAAAAGAGTTATTTGAAAAACTTATTGTATGGGAAGACAACATGCTTTGACATATTACTAACTCTCCACTAAAACAAAAGGAAATAGAAAATCAGGCCCATACAATCTAAATAAATATTTATCTTATCTTCAATCTAAATTCGTGAAAATGAATGAAGAAAAAAATACAATTGTATTGGTATTTAAGATTTAGTATTAAAAATTTTAAGTGAAAAAATAATTTAAAAATATTTTGGTTTTCGAAAATATATAAAATTAGTAATGAAAATAATTCATTTCAATTGTTTTTATATAATTTTTCTTTTATTCAACTTAATATTTTATATTTAAATTAAATTATAATTTTAAACATTTAAAAATAATATATATTAATTATCAATATTATATATATAAAAAATTAAATTTATATATATATTTAAATTTGAAAACTTTTTTCTTATAAATATAATGATTTTCAAAATTTATTTTGTATTTTAATTAATTTTCATTATAAATATAAAAATATTTCATAAATTTTCATTCATATATATATATATTCAAATTTGAAAACTTTTTTCTTATAAATATAATGATTTTCAAAATTTATTTTGTATTTTAATTAATTTTTATAACAAATATAAAAATATTTCATAAATTTTCATTCATAAATTATATGATTGAAAAGCTTGATACATTTAATTTTTTTCAAAAACATCATTTTAAAAAATAAAAATAAAAACAACACAATTTTGTATTTATTTTATGTTTTTATAAAAATGGAAAAATCTAAATGCAAAAAGCAAACGAATAGAAAAAATAAGATCATAGTAAAATGGGTAACTTGGCATAACAAGATTCACCATGTTTATTTGGAACCACTGTTGAAAGCAGAATCTCTTATACAAAACGGTGAATAATAAAAACTTTGAAAATAAAAACTCAAATATAATAGGTTATTATTATCCTTCTTTTTTATAAATTGTTTCTGTAACAGAATATGCAACAAAGTTTTTACTATTGTGTTTATTTTTGTTGAAGATATGGAGATCTGATTAAATACTCAATGTAAAGAGTATGATACTTGGAAGCTTTCATAGTTTCTAAATGCAATTTTTGTACTGTCGGTTAGGATGTCTTGATCCTAGAGTAGAATTTTGACTTCTTTTCTGTCTTAAAAGGGATAAAATAAGAAAACAAATTTTTTTATAAATATAATGATTTTAACAATTTATTTCATATTTTTATTATTCTTCATAGTAAAAATAAAAATATTTCATAAATTGGTTTCCATGGATTATATGACTAAAAGGCTTTACACATTTGAATCTTCATAAAAAACAAAAGACAGCAAAAATGTTACATTTTTTGTTATGTCTTAAAAAAATGGAAAAAAAACAAATGTAGAAAGTAAAAAATTAAGCAAAATAAAAAACAAATTTTCTTATAAATATAATAATTTTGACAATTTCTTTTATATTTTTATTACTTTTTATAAAAAATATGAAAAATATTTCATAAATTTTCATCCATAAATCGTAGACTAAAAGGTGCTGATTTTTCCAAAATGCATAATTAAAAAAAAACAAAATAAAAATATGTATTTCGTTATGTCCTTTTAAAATGGAAAAGTCCAAATACAAAAAGTAAAATAGTACGCATTAATATAATGATTTTGACAGTTTATTTTATATATATATATTTTTATAATAAATATAGTAAATATTTTTATATTTTTATTCTTTTTCATAGTAAATATAAAAAATATTCTTAAAAGTTTCATCGATCAATCAAATAACTAAAAAACACTCTGCATATTTGATATTTTTTCAAATACAAAATTTAAAAAATATATACAAAAAACAACAACAAAAAAATCTGTATTTCTGTTATGTCCTCTTAAAAATTGGAAAAGTCCAAATGAAAAAAGTAAAGAATAAACGAATAGATAAATATAAGAAAACATCCACTTTATCATATCACATCTTAATAAAGTATCTCAAATCAACCCGACGAGGGTGTGACATGAAATTGGATTGAAACGAGTGTCGTGAAAGCCTTTGAAGATACTGAAGTCTATTGGATCTCCATTATTATGGATTAGACCAAAACAACGAGACATCTAAGCATATGCAAAAGTTGCTTTCACTGACTTTATCTTTAAAAGGATGGGCAGCTTGGAAGTGCATTTTCCTTTTATCTTTCAGGTGTGCATAGTGCAATGAATTTGACAATTTACTATTTTATTTTTTATTTATATTTATATTTATATTTAAGAGAAGTATATAGGGATTTAAGCATGTGTTAAAAAAATAGTTAAAATGAATCTATGTGAATAAATCGATTTTAGATAAGATGGATAAATGGAATTGCCGTTATTGGAAGACTGAATGCAAGTTTAATTACTACAAAAGATTGTAAAGACATTTTATTTGGAAAGGATCAGATAATGGAAAATATATGCCAAAGGATGGATACAAAGTTTTAATGGATAAAGATTTTTAGGGTACTGAACATAAATGGTGGTGGAAGTAGATTTGGTCTCTCAACTACAAAATGAAGTCAAAAAATTTCTTTTGGTTCATACTATCAAACAAAGCTCTTACATGGGACCTTTTACAAAGAAGAAATTGGAAGGGATTAGGCAGATGCAGCTTGTGCGAAGTAGATGAACAAAACAACTTTCATATAGCAGTAGGTTGTAGGTTCACAAAACAAGTCTGGGAGGAACTAAAGTTACCTATAGATTTCAAAAAATGTTGGATAGGTAATATAGTGCAAGATTGTTTACAGAGTTGGTGCAACAATAAAGTTAATGAAGATTTCATAGCACTCCCTACTATAATTCTATGGAGTGTTTGGAGAGATAGAAATACTAGTTTATTTGAGGATAATGATTTACCTTCCTCCTTTTGTGCAGTTCAGAGCATCAATACGTTATCTTTTTTCCTCAAGCAGTGAAGACAAAGAAAACTAGGTGTATTCCTCCTTTGATTGGAAGGAATAGATGGAGATCCTATTGAAAAGCAAAGGCCTCTACAGGGTCACTATGGCAATTGAAATTGAGCCCACTGCTATCATTGAGAAGGAAACGTGGCATAACAAAAGAGATGAGGCTTATGGTATCTTGTGTCTTAGCACATCTAGGGATCTTCTTTTTCATCTAGATGGTCTTACCACTCCCAATGAGGTTTGGGTAAAGCTCCAAACTTTATTTGGAAAGATTGATGAATTGAGGGGCCACCAACTAGAGAATGAACTTGTTTCACTGAGTCCAAGCAATTTCGAGACCCTACAAGAATTTTTCTCAAATTTTAAAGCTCTTGTTCTTCAATTGAAGCAGTGTGGAATTGGAAAAAAAGATGAGCAGTTTATCTTGGGCATCCTCTCCAAGCTTGGTCCAGATTACTCAGTCTTTGTTTTGACCTTCCATGCTACAAAAATTGTTGTTCCAAATTTGAAGAGTCTTTCACTGTAAGAATTCATGGAATCTCTCACTTATGAGCAAGAAAAGTTGGTCTTGATGGGAACAATAAAAAATCTATCAAAATACCAATGATTGGTTGTTGAAGATTCAAAGAATTCAAAAATCAAGAAGAAGGCTAATTTCAAGAAACCACCTTATCAGAAGAAAGAAAAGAAAAAAGATCTAGAAGACTTCTCAAATCCCAAGAAGAATTCTCAAAAGAAGAAAGAGAAGCCTAAGTGCACCTACTGCAATAGGGGCTTTCATCTAGAGAGCTCATGCATGAAGAAGACCATTGTTCAAATGGCTCAACTCCTTGAGAAATCCAGCATCCCTCTTCCTAAGAGGGAAAGAAAGAAGGAAGGAGGATCCAATTCTAAAGAAAAGGAGAGAGTACATGCTTTGATGGAAGGCACATCCAAGACTACCTCTTTCATCATTGATTCTGGAGCTTCAAGGCATATGGTGTCTACAAGAGAGTCATTCTCCTCTCTTGATTCTTCTAATGGTCCAACTATTGTGCTGGGTGATGATTTTGAAACTAATTGCAAAGGTAAAGGCAGTACTGATCTAGAGTATGGTTCCTTCACTAATGTGTTGTATGTCCTAGGTCTTGTTGCAAACCTCTTGTCAGTCTACCGGATGAATCACATTGAGTCTCCCAAAAAGAAAAATTTTACACCTAATGATGTTGAAATATTTAATATTTCCATAGGTCGAATTGTTGCCTTAGGTACTGTTAGAAAAACAGGATTGCAAAGGAATAACAATAAACAAGATGCAAATATAAATTGCATAGACACATTACAAGAGAGACACCAATTTATCGTGGTTCACCCAAGATGGGCTATGTGCACACGGAAATTGCCAGTTCTTATTATTATACTATCCAGCAAATGAAGGGATACAACCTGCAGCACATCCGTTGCACTTCCTCTTCACTATCTCACAGTCTCTCGTTTCAATCTCAGAGATATTTACAATGCATAATACCTAATATGTCAACCCTAGCCGTATTAAAATGTCTTTCTTATAAAGGGGAATACCATGGGAAAATACCACGGGTTACCCAAAATTATGGGCTCGTAAAACAACCCCAAAAATTTCCTTCAAGGGCTTCGACCCCCCCACAGCCCCCCCGCTGGGGTGAGTGTACAGTCCTTTTGCATATCATATAAAGCTGGGGTACAAACACGGCTAAATAATAATATCTCTGAATCTGGGAGATCAGGCTCCACAACCAACAATCTCCCACATGGATACTGATCACAACAACTCCATCGCTACTGCACTTGCTGGACCTTGGACTTTTTAAATTTATCATCTTCACCTTCATGCTAGAAGGCCAACTGAAACCGAGAAGGAACTTAGTTTCTCTCTGGTCACTACCTTTGTAAACATGTCTACAGGATTCTGGCTAGTATGTATCATCTCCAGCTTCAACAGTTCATCTTCCAAAACAAAGCTTATGAAATGGTACTTGAGTTGTATATGTTTAGTCCTAGAATGGAATGCTGAGTTATTTGCAAGATGAATGGCACTCTGGCTGTCACTATACAACCTATTATCCTTCTGCTTCTTACCCAATTCCTCCATAAACCTCTGCAACCAAATCATCTATTTACTAACCTCTGTAACAACAACATACTCTGCTTCCATTGTTGAAAGTGCAATAACCTTTTGCAGTTTCGAAATCCAACTTACTGTTGTTCCACCTATAGTAAACACATACCCTATGGTGCTCCTCCTGCTATCCTTATCACCTTCCATATATACATCAACATATCCCTGTAGAATAGTGTCTGAACCTCCAAAACATAATGCCTGAGTGGCAGTACCTCTCAAATACCTGAAAATCCATTGTACTTCCTTCCAATTTTCTTTACCTAGATTGTTCATATATCTTCTCACAACTCCCACTACATGTGCAATATTTGGTCTTGTGCACACCATGGCATACATCAAGATTCCAAATGTTGATGAATAGGGAAACTTAGACATGTAATCTATCTCTTCCTATATCTTGGGACACATTTCCTTACTTAGATTGAAATGGATGTCCAAAGGTGTACTAACTGGTTTTGTGTTTTGTATTCTGAACCTCTCCAACACCTTTTGTATGTATTCATCTTGAGACAATGTTAATTTGTGATTTTTCCTATCTCTTGTTATTCTCATACCATGGATTTGCTTTGCAGCACCCAAATCCTTCATCACAAATGAATTAGCTAACTTCATTTTGAGCACATTTATATCCTGCATGTTAGACCTTGCAACAAGCATGTCATCCACATACAATAACAAGATAATATATCTTCCATTATCTAGCTTCTTGAAATAAGAACGGTGGTCAGAATGACATCTACTATAACCCTGTTCTGTCATAAACCTATCAAATTTTAAATACCACTACCTTGCAGCTTGCTTCAAGCCGCACAAGCTCTTCTTCAACTTGCATACCAAATCATCCTTCCCTTTGACCTCTCACCCTTGTGGTTGCTGCATATATATCTCTTCCTCCAAATCCCCATCGAGAAAAACTGTTTTTACATCTAATTGTTCAAGATGCAAATCTTCTACCACCACTAGACTTGAAATAGTCCTAATTGAAGTCATCTTAACAATAGGAGAAAATATTTCATCAAAATCTATACCTTTCTTCTATACAAATCCCTTTACAACAAGTCTATCCTTGTACCGCTTCTTGCCTCCTTCTCCCTTCAACCTGTAAACCCATTTTTTCTGCAATGCTCTTTTACCAGCAGGGAACTGGACCAAATCCCAATTCTGGTTTCCTACCAATGATTCCATCTCCTCATTCATGCCTTGCTCCCACTTCTTTCTATTTTCCACCTGTATTGATTCTTTATAACATTCTGGTTCACTAGCATCAATCATCAATAAATAATACATTGAAGGAGAGTATCATTCAGGGAGTCTACTTAACCTGGTAGATCTTCTTACACTTGCAGGAGTTTCAGGTACTTGCTGTTGTTCTTAATTTTCTGGCACCTTTGGAACTTCATTTTCTTTAATTTCATCAAGTATTGTGTACTATGTGTTTTCCTTTTCATGTTTCTTTCCTTACAACTGATTTTTATACATGACCTTTTCATTGAATATCACATCTCTACTCCTAATGATTTTGTTATTTTCATAATCCCATAAGCGATAACCAAAATCATCAACCCCATATCCAATAATGGTACATTTCTTGGATTTAGCTTCAAGCTTTGTTCTATTTTCTTTATCAATATGGACAAATGCTTCACAATCATACGTTCTCAGAAATTAGTAGTTTACCTTTTTACCTGTCCATGCCTCCTCTAAAATACCACCATCCAAAGAACTTGAAGGCCCTCTGTTTATTAAATAAACAACAGTATTTACAACATTTACCCAAAATTGTAAGGGAAAACCTGCATGCAATCTCATACAACTTGCATACTCCATGATCGTTCTATTCATCCTTTTTGACACAATATTTTCTTGTGGTGTTCCTGGGACTGTCTTCTCTCTACAAATCCCATGGTATGAACAGTAACTATCAAACTCCTTGTCGCAGTACTCACTATTGATGTATATGTAACTTCGGAATGTATTTCACCTATGTATATTGTACTCCTATAGAGATGGTATTATTCCTCTATACGGAAGTGTCGTCATTTCTATTGACAAGTGTCCCAAGTGTCGTAACTTGTTGTGATGGGTTATTAGGCCACCAAGTGTGGGGTCGGCCCGGATTAATGTAACCACGGGTTATTAAACTGAGTTAGACAAGTGGGCCCTATTAGTTTATTGGGCAGGACAGGACAAGTATAAATAGAGATCAGGAGATCTCTATTTGATCATCTTATTATTCACTCCTACATCACTCGGAAAGTGGCGCACTAGTTGAGGAGGAGGAGTCGCTGCTAGTAGAAGACTATCTCTTGTACTTTGGTTGTATCATTGCTCTTTCTATCTCTGAGGAAGTTGTGGGGTTTTTCATCTTTATGGTTTTCCCCTGTGAAACTCTGTGTGTCCATTGTCTTATGTGATTGCTTGATATGCTTGATACATGATTGATATGATTGATATGTTGTACATGTTATTCTCTCAGTAAAGATCCTATAGTATGTTGAATTAATGCTCAAAATCTAGAATGGTATTAGAGCTAACCCGAGAAGAAGACATTGTGCAGTGGTGGAAACTAGGGTTTCTTGTTTATTGGGTTTCTCTCCACAGATTTTGTAAAAGTAGTAAGGTAGATTGAATCTACTCATCAAGGAGAATCTTTCTATCCAATCAGAATTCTATTCTGAGCACTTTCTGTTTTGGCCAGAAAAATTAGGGTTTCCACAAAAATAGGAATTTCTGAAATCTGAAGAAATAGCTAGAAACTCTTTGGAAAAATCGAAGTTTAGAGATTTGGATCGAACTTTTTGGTTGGGTGAAGCTTCGGGAAACTAAAACCCTAATTCAGGGTCCTCCCTAGTGAATCTGGGAGATTGAAAAGCATTTCTTAAGGGTGAAACTTTGCAGTTTTCAAATTCTGAGTATACCAGACTGATCAGCTCATCAAGGCGCATCTTTCTATCCTTTCAGAAGTTTGAAATTCAAAGTTTGAATTTTTAGGGTTTCTCTAACAAACCCTGATCTGGGACCAAATCCAGTTTTCAGCAAATCAAGTGGTAAGACCTAAATATTTTCTATTTCCATTTGAATTACTCTTTAGAGATGTCTCACCACACCAAGCTTGAGGATAAGCTTGAAGGGGCTAATAACTTCCGAGCATGGAAGTATAGGATTGGGTTAATCTTGGAAGAAAATGAGTTGGACACTTATATAAGTGAAGTGGTCCCTGTCACAGAGGAAGAAGAGGCTAAGGCTCTTCACAAGAAGAACTTGGTCACACGGGGGTTTCACTAGTGAGACAATATCATATCACGTCCATTCATATTGGGGGTTTGAATACTCTTAAAAACCTCAAAAATATATTGCCCTGTATTAAGGGGTCAAGGGGGGTTTTTAATTTGACATAGTAATATAAATATTGAGGGTTATTTTATTTGGGTGCTCGTAGGAATAAACTCCAAATTGTGGTGTGGATTTATACCTCCAAGTCATAGACTCAATTGATACCCACCTAAAACTTAAGGACCCTCCATTTTTATCTAATATTGCTTGTGATCCTAAGTTTTGCATAAATCTAATAATAGTGTAACAATCATAATATCGATGGAAGTCTCTTTGGATTATTGTCCTTGAGAAATCCTCATTTAATAGCTTATTTAGGGTTGGTTTGAATTGTTGTTATATTGTTTTTCATATTTAAGTTAAGAGATCTAGCTAATCGAGAGTTCCATATTTAAACAATTGTATTGTATTTTTTGTAGGAATTCAAGTAAAAGATCTAACTCTTCATTTTTTAGGTTGGGGTTTAGGTGGGTATAGAGATTCAATTAAACCTTGCTCCATGACAAACAAGAAAAGTGAGATCAATCTTTCTTGGCTCACTAGAATCAATAAAAGTTAGATCAATGTTTCTTGACTAATTATTTCTTTCAAATTTTTGTATTATTCTTTCATATTTTCACATTTCTAGTTAGGAATAGTTGTTAGATTGAATTATATTTGGCACATTAATAATTGTAATTTCAATTCTTATATGCAAGGCATCTGTCTTAATATTTTATTGGAACTGACATGAACATAGGTGAAAATATAAATCCTTATTTACATATCCTATGTGTTATCGTCACCATGAAATGGTATCATATAAGTTTCACATCTGTGTATCTTTATAACTATTTCATGCTTGGAACCTAAAAATGGAGATTTTCCCCCCTCTTTTCAAGATTAAAAAAAACTAGATATAACCAAAGAAAAGGTAACTAAATGTTGTTAATTCCCTCGATTGCAAGAATAAATGTAGAGGAAGTGGAGGCAATTCATTGGATCTTGTGAATGACCCAAATTCAAGTTATGCACATGATCATATGGTGTTTTTGAAAAATAAGAGGATTTTTTCTATGTTCATTTGGATTCAAACATCAATGATGTTTGTTTTGATAAGAAGGTAGGGGATTCCATCCACAAACGGGTTTCATTTTTTCATTTTTATGGAGTTTAATTTATTAATCTTATAGAAAACATGATCTCTTTATGGCTATACTTGTATATACATGATATAAAATTGGTAGATTGACAAGCTGTGGTGTGAAAAATCTGCAATTCTCATCTTTTCTAAGCATTGCACTAACTATTGGAGTATCAGTCTTTTACATTCTTTGTTATATTGATCTCTTGAATAGGTTTCCTTTTACGTATTTTACTTTCCCCAGTACTATTTTGTTGGGTCTTCCACTATCCAATGCTACAAATTGATCAGTCGTCAAGCCTGCAATCCTAGTGGGATCATTATTAGCATTATACTATTATCTTATTTAGCTTATTTTTTTCTTATACTAAGATGTGTTAGGGATCCTGTTTGTTACAACTTGATAATATGATATAAAGCGGGTGTTAAAAATGGGTTGATAAAAATGGATACCTATACTATTTGGTGAAACTAGGGGTTTTCTTAATTGGAAAGACGTATTGGGAGGGGTGTTCAATAATACAATTTTAGGATGCATTTTTCAATATTTAGTGAAATTAGGGATATTCTTTAATATCATGCGAACGATCGTGCTATGTAACAAGTTCATTAAGTGAACCCCCCGTGCTTGGTCAAGGCAAAGAGGACCATTATTGATTCTATCAAATATCATCTCATACCCCATGTGTCATCCCTAAAGACACCAAAGGAGATGTTTGATTCCCTGACCAATTTATTTGAAGGGAAGAACATAAATCAGAAGATGACCTTGAGGAACCAATTGAAGAATGTCAAGATCGAGAATGCGGAGACTATGCAATCTTATTTCTCAAGGGTCTTCCAGATAAAAGAACAACTTGAAGCTGTGGGAGAAGATATAGAAAATGGAGAAGTGGTAATGACCACTCTTAATGGCCTTCCAAGGTCATGGGATTCCTTCATCCAAAGGATTTTTGCTAGGAAGAAACTTATCACTTTCAGTAGACTGTGGGAAGAATGCTCATAGGAAGAAGCTCGAATTGTAGGTCAAGAAGAGAAGATGGGGAATGAAGACCAAGATCTCACAACACACTCCAAAAGACATGGTGATAAGAAGGCTTACCATCATGGAAAGAAAGAAAGGAATCACCATCAGAATCAGAGAGGTAGTCCCAAACCTCGAAGGAACATGTCCTATGTATGTTGCTATACATGTGATGAGAAGGGACACTATTCTAGAGATTGTCCCAGAAGTAAGAAAGATGGTTCTCAAAAGAAGAAGAAATTCAAAAGAAGACATCATGCTCATGCTGCAGAGGATGATGAACCTCCCAGGAAGAGGGCTAGAGAAGATAGTGAAGATTCTTCAAGTGATGAAGAATATGTTTTGATTTCTGCTCTCACTGGAACCATTACTCATAGAAGTAATGATTGGATTATAGATAGTGGGGCTTCTAAACACATGACAGGATTCAAGGAATCCTTTATGAACCTATCTGAACATGAATCACCCCACAAGGTGAAACTTGGGATGACTACCAGTATCCAATAAAAGGGAGTGGTGAAGCCTCCTATAAACTAGACTCTGGAAAGTCTATGAAGATGAAAGATGTACTATATGTTCCAGGTCTCAAGAAGAATCTACTCTCCATATCTTCATTGGATGCAAAAGGCATGAGGGTTGAATTTGTAGATGGACATGTCCTAATGTGGCCAAAAGGTAAGACTATAGATGATGCAGTTGTGATTGGGGAGCAAGAGCGAGGATTATACAAATTGAAGGGCCAACCAGAACAAGCCATAGTCCATGATTCAGTAGAGCCAACTGAACTTTGGCATAGAAGGCTTGCACACATGCACTATAGGTCATTACCAATTGCAAGCAAAGCAGTGGAAGGTCTTCCTGAAATCCAGTCAAAGCATGAAGGCATTTCCAAAGGTTGTGCAAAGGGAAAGAACACAAAGAAGGCATTTCCAAGTAGTAAAAGCAAGGCATAAGGAATTTTGGAAATTATCCACTCTGATATATGCAGTCCGGTGTCATCTAGTTATCTGAGTGGGTATGTGCACTATGGTTCTTTCATTGATGATTTCTCTAGGAAGACTTGGACTTATTTCTTGAAGAATTCAACAAATTCAAGGAATTCAAAACCTTGATAGAAAACCACACTGAAAAGAATATCAAGACCTTTAGATCCGACAATGGTGGAGAATTCACTTCAGAAGACTTCAAGAAGCTATGCAGTAATTCAGGGATTAAGAGGTAGTTGACCACTCCTTACAATTCACAACAGAAAGGAGTAGAAGAAGCTACTTCAAAGTTGGACTCTAGTAGCTCCTGCAAGGAAGCAAAAGATTCAGAAGGAGTCCACCCAACAAACAAACAAAGATGAGTATTTGAATTGTCATTTCTTGTACATTTTGTTTGTTTAAATAATGTTATTCAATGATGTATATGCTTATGTTCCTAGACTTAGGTTGTGCATTATGCATATTAGAATAATTGTATTGATGAAAAAAATACTACTAATATGCAAGTAATCTATAAGTGGCCTATGGTACTGTACAACATTCCATTGCTACTTATCTAGAATGAAATCTCTTTGTTGACATGTTGGGAGCTGTGCACACTCTTAACAATGTTCTGGTAGAGATTGGAAGGCATCTAGAAAGTTACAGGATATGGATAAATGTTGTATTGAAGCATTGGCTAAAATAATTGCATGACTGTATGACATATTTCTTTATGTGTAAGAATTCGTTCTGAAACTCATGAGATGTTTCTAATCATGCAATTGAACTTGTCTTGTAGGAAAGACTATATACAAAAGAAGGACTACAATATTTGTTTCAACAACAAGCTGTCTATTAAAGAATCTAAAGTTCCCAGGATTCGCCATACAATAATTGAAGAATGCCATGATCGAGGAATACCAGTTGATCATGAAGAATGATGTTTGGGATGTGGTCCCAAGACCAGATGGGGAGTCTGTGGTGACTTCCAAGTGGATCTGTAAGATCAAGCATGCTGTAGATGGTAGCATAGATAAATATAAGGCAAGGTTTGTAGCTCATGGCTTCTCCAAGAAAAAGGGATTGATTATGAAGAGACTTTTGCTCCTGTGGCCAGATAGACTTCCATTAGATCAATACTTGCTCTGGCTGCAGTGATGAAATGGAAGGTACACCAGATGGATGTCAAGATAGATTTATTGAATGGTGTAGTTGAAGAGGAAGTGTATGTGGAGCATCCACTCGAGTTTGAGACACATGACCAAGAGTCACATGTGTGCAAATTGAAGAAAGGCCTGTAAGGTTTGAAACAAGCACCTAGGACCTGGTATGGAAGGATAGATGGCTTCCTATCTAGTTTGGGATTTACCAAGAGTAAAGCAGATTCCAACCTTTACTACAAGGTTGATGAAGGCAATCTAGTGATACTACTATTGTATGTGGATGACCTGTTTGTAACAGGTGAGGATAGATTGATTGCCGATATGAAGAGGAAGCTTTCTTTGTAGAACTTCCTATGACGAGTAGATTGGATATAGTAGCAGTAGCGACAATGATGATGATGATGATTCGATGACAATGATCTAGTGACGATGATCCAGAGAAGAAAACTTGTGATAGCAGATCTATGTCAAGAAATACCTTCCTAGTTAAGAGGGAGTGGTTATGTATATGTAACTTCAGAATGTATTTCACTTATGTATATTGTACTACTATAGAGATGGTGTTATTCCTCTATACGGAAGTGTCGTCATTTGTATTGACAAGTGTTGCAAGTGTCGTAACTTGCTGTGATGGGTTATTAGACCACCAAGTGTGGAGTCGACTCAGATTAATGTAACCATTGGTTATTAGACTGAGTTAGACAAGTCATCCCTATTAGTTTATTGGGAAAGATAGGAAAAGTATAAATAGATATCGGGATATTTCTATTTGATCATCTTTTTATTCACTCCTACATCACTCGAAAAATGGCGCACTAGTTGAGGGGGAGGAGTAGCTGCTAGTATAAGACTACCTCTTGTACTTTGGTTGTATCATTGCTCTTTCTATCTCTAGGGAAGTTGTGGGGTTTTTCCCCTTTATGGTTTTCCTTAGTGGAACTCTGTGTTTCCATTGTCTTATGTGATTGTTTGATATGCTTGATATATGCTTGATATGATTGATATGTTGTACATGTTATTCTCTCAGTAAAGATCCTAAAGTATGTTGAATTAATGCTCAAAATATAACACTCACCTCCATTATCAAATCTGAGACACTTCAACCTTTTTCCTGCCCCATTCTCAACCAAAGCTTTCCACTTCTTAGAAGTAGCAAACACATCAGATTTATGTCTAATGCAATAAACCCAAGTTTTTCTAGTTGCATCATCAATAAATGTAACATAATAATGAGAGCCACCAAGAGATTGTACCTGAGCCAGTCCCCATACATATGCATGCACAAGCTCTAACTTTTCATTCTTCTTCTGTTTCCCAACCCTGAGAAATCTGACTCTCTTCTATTTTCCTTAAAAAAAGTTCTCACAGAATTCCAAACTTCCCTGCTTCAAATATGGAAGCAACTTCCTTGAGTGGAGAATCTACATCCCCTTCTCACTCATGTGGCCAATCCTATGATGCCACAATGTTGTATCTGTTCCTGTGGAGGCTAAAGGGATAGAATGGCCAGTATTATGAGGACATAAATACACTATACCTACCCTGTCTCATTTTGCTATCACCATTGATCCTTTAGTGATCTTCCACCACGTTTCTCCAAACATAGATAGACAGCCTCCATATCCCAACTGCCCTGTTGAGATAAAATTTATTTTCATAGCAGGAATATGCCTAACATCTTTCAACAACCATTCAGTTCCATTCTTAAACTGTATCCATACCTTACCCATTCCAACAAATTTACATGGCTCATCATCACCCAATAAAACATGTCCAAAATCACCTAGAACATAATCATGAAAATATTTCCTATGGGGTGTAGCATGACATGAAGCCCCTGAATTTACTATCCAGTAATCACTAGTATTATCTAATGCAAGAATCAAAGAATCTTGTAACACATCACCTGTTACATTTGCTTCCTGAGTAGTCTCCTGCTGTCCATCTCCTTTCTTCTTTAGAGATCTACAGTCTTTCTTCAGATGTCCTTTCTTTCCACAGTTCCAGCACTCTATCTTTCCTAGTCTGGACTTGGATCTGCCCTTTTTAGACTTGATGTGATTACCTTGGCTCTTTCCTTTATCCCTTTGTCTTCCCTGCTCTCCATGGTCAACGCATTACCTGATGTCTCGCCTTTTCTTTTTCTTTGCATTTCCTCACTAAGAATAAAACCAATAACATCATCAAATTTCAAGGTGTTTAAAGAAGAGATAGAGTTACTTACAGCCATGACCAAGCTATTCCAACTTTCTATCATTGAACACAAGATTAGAAGAGCCCTAACCTCATCATCAAAGATCACACTTACAAAACTCAGTTGATTTGTAATCGTATTAAATTCATTTAAATGATCAGCAACAGATCCACCTTCAAACATCTTTATGTCAAAATAAACACTTCACTGGAATACCTTGTTGGAGGCTGATGGTTTTTCATACATCTTACCCAATGTGCTCATCAAACCCTCCGTTGTCTTTTCTTTTGAGATATTGAAATCCATCGACGAAGCCAAGGAAATCCGTATTGCTCCCAGTTCCTTTCTATCAAGAACCTCCCATTCTTCGTCCTTCATCGTCATCAGTGTCTTTGCTCTTCCTCCCAACGGTAGGAATAGATCCTTCTGGTACAGATAGTCCTCCATTTGCATCTTCCATAACTGGTAGTTTTGGCCATTAAATTTATTGACCTTAAACTGTCCTTCTTCTGCCATTGCTCCCACTCGAACCATAAACCCTAGTTTCATGCGGGTTTATCTACCAAATAGACCTTTGGCTCTGATACCAATTGTTAGAAAAATAGGATCGCAGAGAAATAACAAGAAACAAGATGCAAATATAAATTACACAGACACATTACAAGATAGACACCAATACATCATGGTTCACACAAGATGGTCTATGTCCACACTGAAATTTCCAGTCCTTATTATTATACCATCCAGCAAATGAAGGGATACAACCTGTAGCACATCCACTACACTTCCTATTCATCGTCTCACAGTCTCTCGTTTCGATCTCAAATATCTTTACAATTCATAATACCTAATAAGTCAACCCTAGCCATATTACAATGTCTTTCTTATAAACGGGAATACCATGGGAAATACCACAGGTTACCCAAAACCATGGGCCCATAAAACAGCCCCAAAAATTTCCTTAGGGGGCTTCGCACCCCACATCCCCCCCACTGGGGTGAGTGTACAGTCCTTTTTCATATCACATAAAGCTGGGGTACAAACATGGTTGAATAATAATATCTCTGAATCTAGGAGATCAGACTCCACAAACAAAAGGTATTGCTGACGATATCTCAAAAGTCTATAGGTTTCCTCACTTTGTTCCTTTCTCATCACCTTTTTCTCTCCTTAATCATGCAAATGAGTCAATAAAATTATGGCATGAGATATTTGGTCATCTCAATTACAAGTACCTCTCTCAACTTCATGAGAAGGATATGGTCATAGGGATTCCCAATATTAAGTTTTCTAAAGGTGTCCGTCAAAGTTGTATCCTAGGAAAACACCCTGAGCATAATTTTGAAAGAGACAAAACTGAGCGAACCTCGGCACCCCTTGATCTTATTCACAGTGACATATCAGGTCCATTCCCCCATGAGTCTTTGAAAAATGCAAAATACATCCTAACCTTCATACATGACTTTTCTAGATATTGTTGGATCTTCTTCCTCAAATTAAAGTCTGAAGTGTTCAATTTGTTCAAGCTTTTCAAAGCATTAGTAGAGAAACAGTCTGAAATATATATCAAGGTCCTTAGATCTAATAATGGTGGGGAGTACATCAAATCTCATTTTCAACAATTCTGTGCTTCTACTAGTATTCAGATGCAACACATTGTTCCCTACACACCTCAGCAGAATGGTGTTGTTGATAGGAAGAATAGATCTCTCAAAGAGATGGATACATGTATGCTTGAGGCCAAGCCTTTGTCTCCAATACTTTGGGTTGAGGCTATCAACTGTGCATCCTACACCCAGAACAGAGTGCCTCATAAATCATTGAAAGGAATCACTCTTTTTGAAGCTTGGACTAGGCAAAAACTTGATGTTTCTTGTTTCAGGATTTTTGGCTCGAAGGCTTGGGCTAGGATTCCACTTGGGAAGACGAGGGACATACAGCCCCAAATACAACCATGTATTTTTTTGGATATTTGGAAGACCCCAAGGGATACAATTTGAGGAACATGACCACTCAAAAATATTTCATTGAGATGATTGTTCTATTCGAAGAAGAGCCCTTGCAATCAGTTGAAGTTGGAGAATCTTCTACACCACCACCCGTGAGAGTAAGTGAAGATCCTCATAATATTTTTTATTTTGATATATCTATTGATCAATATTATCTTATTGTAGATCCAATTTCACCTACAAGGCCGAAGTGGGATTCTAAGAATCTTCAAGCAGCTGGTGAACTTGTAGGGAATCCTCAGGATCCTAGGAGGACTAGATCACAATTTGAGAGTGCTCTTTCAATGAATGATACTTATCTACCTGAGAAGTGTTTTCTGATGGTTGATTCATACCCTCATGCATATGAATAATCCTCACATGACCCAATATGGTAGGAAACCATGGATGAGGAGTTTCATTCACTGCAAAATAATGAAACTTGGGAGCTAGTCAAGCTTCCTCCAGGCAAAAAATTGGTAAGGTGTAAGTGGATATTCAAGAACAAATTTGTAATTTATGGTGAATCTATGAAATGTAAGGAAATTATTGTGTCAAAGGGATTCTCCAACGTTCATGGCCTTGACTATAATGATACTTTTTCACCAATTGCAAAGCAGGATTCAATAAGACTAGTTGTGGCAATTTATGCATCCAAGCAATGGGAAGTGCATCACATGGATTTCAAGAGTGCTTTCCTCCATGGATATCTTGAGGAGGAGATATACATTCAGCATCCATAGGGTTATACATCATATCCTAAATTTATGTGAAGGTTGAAGAAGTCCTTGTATGGGCATTAGAAAGCTCCCAGAGCTTGGTATGCCAAGATTGACAACTTCTTCTTGTCACAATATTTAAGTAGATGCATGTCTGATCTGAATCTATACATAAAGTTGATTGATAATTCCATATTGATTATTGTGTTATATTTTTATTACCTACTAATCATAGGTATCTCTATTGATCAAATAACTTCATTAAAGACCTCCTTGCATCAAGATTTTTCCATGACTGACTTGGGAATACTTAAGTAATTTTGGGGGCTTGAGATTTCACAATCCAAGTATGGAATTAAAGTATCTCAATCAAAATATGCTTCAGACCTGCTAAAGAAGTTCAATATGGCTAAATGAAATCCTACAAATACTCCCTTCCTTTTATGGGTAAGACTTTAAGAAATAGATTTTACACCATTGGTGGACAACACCCTATATAGGAAGCTAGTTGGTAGCTTTTTATACTTAGCTCATAGTTGACCTGATATTGATTATGTTGTGAGTGCCGCTTCAAGATACATGGATCAGCCACATGGGCTTCATTGGATGGCTGAAGAAACAATCTTGCATTATGTGCAAGGCACCAAGTCTCATGGGATTCACTATGTTGCAGATTCTAGCCTAGATCTTCTTGGATTTATTGATTCAGATTGGGATGGTGATAGCCTATATCGGAACCCACTTCTGGATTTGTTTTCATTCTTGGAGGAGGACATATTTGTTGTTCAAGTAAGAAACAAAGTGCAATTTCACTCTCATTAGCAGAGGCTGAGTACAAAAGAGCAGTGAATGTTGCAACTCAGTGTGTGTGGTTACACGGTATATTTTCTGAGTTTGAGATTTCCTTTAGCACTCCGGAAGTCATATTTTGTGACAATCAAAGTGATATAAGGATCTCAATTGATCTAGTACAAATGAAAAGAACCAATCATATTGAGATCCATATGCACTACATCAAGAGTCTAGTGCATGATCACATAATTGATCTACAATATTTCCCATCATCTGAACAAATTGAAAACATATTCACCAAATATTTTACTAAGAATACTTTCAGCCATATTATATCACTGCTTGGGATGGATGAACATGTGGTGGAGTGAAGGATTGATCAACAATTCTTCAATTTTTTTTCATGTCCATGTTTGAGGGGATGTTTTTCCCATGAGGTTTTCCTTCTTTCCTTGTTTTGTGGACAAGGCAATATATAAAAGGGTGACCATGCCAAGTTTTGGGGCCCTATATATTTATGATTTTTAGCACATAAATTCAGTCTTAAGGGGGGGTGTTGGAGTATTTAAAACCCATCCATATCCATTTCATAATTAGGATAAAATTATTAGTCATTTTTTTATTAATTCCTAGGTGTTGACTAGGTAGTTGGCCATAATTTATCCATTGTGTGGAACAAAAGGCATCTTGAGTCACTTGGATGCACTTCTATATATTCTGGATAATATTTTCTAAGATTTTGTTGTATTTTATTCCATTCCTGGAATAGAAGGGCACCTTCCTTCTTTTTACTGATTTTGGTGAAAAGGTGAAAGCTAGTTGACTTGGCTTTAATAGTTTTTGGGCCAACTCATCCTCCAAGATGTTTCCTCTTTCTCTATTATGTACTTAGCATTCTTTTCCAGCCTACATCACCATCCAAGCCCTCTCTTACCAATTCGTGAGCTTTAGAGGTGATTTGGAAAGCACTTTTTACACCTAGGGGGGGGTTTCATCTTTACAGTAAGCCTGCTTTTGTGAGGATTTCGAATTCCTTCTTTGGCCTTCAAATATATGATGTAATTATATATTTCTCCAACCATTACATTGCCTAATTTTGGCTGATGTAGACTTATTCAATAGATTTTTACTATTTGCATCAAATTCATGATTGTTTTATGTGTTCTATGACTAGTTTTTGCAAGGCAATTTGTGAGATTTTGTAATTGCTTGAGTATAACTTAGTGTGAACAAGAATTTTACACCCTTTTAGTCATTACATATATATTTCCTCATCCAAATATATGTAAGTGATAATTTTTTGGGAAGTAGGGTCCCACAATATCTATCCCTTAACTCCATCACCAAAACCTACAAATATATACTTCTTTGATATGGGGTCCAATTTAGAATATTGAATTTTAGAAAGAAGAGAATAACCATCATAACCAAAAATTGAGTAATCACAAGAATGACATATCCATACCTCTTCAAGAATCTTACAATTTATTGCAACTAATGGAGATCAATTTGCTAGATAGAAAACTGTGGTTTTATTCCTTTCGATCATAAATTTCTTACAATAATTGTCAAATTCCAAATATGTGAACTTTCCTTCATTATCTGTTCTTAAACACTTGATTGACCCGCTAGTTCCCTTTTCAACCAAATCTCTAAACTGCTTAAATACATTAAACACATACACCTTTATTTTGAAAATATAGACCCACAACTTTCTAGAGTAATAATGTCAGAAAAATATGATGACCCTCCAAAATAAATTGTAGGATATGGATTCAAAGAATTTGAATGAATATAATCAAGAATACCTTTACTTGTATGACTACCTATTTTGAATTTGTCTACACTACTTCCCAAAAACACAATGTTTGCAGAAACTCAAATTCAAAGATTTTAAATCTAAAAGTAACTTATGGTTTATCAGTTCCTTTATCCCTTTCACACTCATATGGCCCAATCATTGATGTCATAAATTATTAGATTCATTTTATTCCTTAAATACTGCCACTGTTTCATTTATTTCAATACTCCCTTCCAATTTGTAAAGGTTCCAAATATTTGTAGCCTTCATTACCACGAAAATGTCCTTCGACACCTCCAATTTTCCACCTTGACAAATAAATTCATAACCTCCGGAATCTAAAAATCCTAAGGATATTAAATTCTTCTTGAGTTTTGGCACATTTCTTACCTCTATTAACTTCCTTACAATACAATGAAATATTTTAATCCTAATGCTCCCAATCCCAACAGTCTTACAAGAATTTTATTTTCCCATAAGAACAATACCACCATCAATAGTTTGGTAAGAAGAAAATCGACTCCTATGTGGACGCATGTGATGTGAAGCACCAAAATCTAATAACCAGTCCTAATGATATTTTGATATACTACAATTACATGAAACTTATCAACCATACCTAATCTAAGGGATTACATGGAATATAAATAACATAAAGATACAAGATAATGCATTTAGATCATCATACAATAGAAGATACCAAAGTAATGTTTTTAATGGGAACAAAAAAACAATTATATTATATTAGATCCATAATAAATACAAATTAATGTTCATCTATTTGAATCATGGCTCATTAGCAAGGATAATTTTAAGGACCCATACTTATTTAAAATTGGATAAACCTTGTGAATATTACCAATTCTTGAAATGTCAACTATAAAATATTTGGCGATACTTTTCTAAAATTATTTCAATTTATAAGTATTTTATATAGTTTATATAATAATTTGGCAATTTTTAGAGTGAAAAAAGTTTACCCCAACAAAATTGGGCGAAATGGGGCTTCAAAAAATGCAAATTGGTGAATTGTTTTTGGAAAAAAAATGGAAAAATAGCCCATGGGATAAATTTTGCCCCTAAAATTATCCTCGCTCACCAGCCTATATATATTGTTTTACAGTCAGTTATTCAGTTACAAAATTAGTTATGTCATCCTAACCAACTGATTGTTTCATATGACCGACCTGACACTGGTCAATCGGAGGACCTAGTCAGCTAGTTGATTACGATCCTCCAACATCGATCCCCCACCAACAAAATTTTTATTCGTCCCGAAGAGACAAAGAGTTGATTGGAAGTTGGATAAAAATTGTATATTGCTGCCATTTATGGCTATTAACTGGTTGTATCGACTGTTGGATCAGGAGTAATACATGCTGCAACAATGGCTAGAGCTGAAAGGGCGAGTTGTCATTTCAAATCTTCTCATCTATGGAGAACTGGATGATAGCATAATCTGGTGTGGAACAACATCTATGTGTTGAGTCTGGTATTGAACAACATCAAATGGCCTTTCAGTCCTTTAAGTGACCAACAAAACAGTTTGTTGTTGTTTCAGAGAAGAAAATAGTTACTTGGGACACTTTAAGCTCCACTCTCGCTCATTCTTGCAAATCATTCAGCAATTAAAACTGGTGCCTCACGAACGTGATTGGGGGAAAGGAACTGAGTAACAACTCCTTGTCTTGGAATGTGGATATTTCTCGAAATGATCATATATCATGGAGTGAGGATCTCCTGCCACTAGTGGGGCATTGGAATGATCATATATCATAAGAAGTGACGGGGAACGATCAATGAAGTGTAATATATGAGATTCATAAATCTAGAGCATTTATGATAGAGTAGTAAGGGAACGAGCACATGAATAGGGAAAGAGAATGCCATGATTTCCAGAAGATTTCATGGTGGTTCTATACATGGTATGGATGGCCTTTTTATAGCCGGAGTTATTAATGGGAAGTGAGATTTTGAAATGATGGGGATGGGATTGATGAGAAGATGACAAATGTCTAAGTAAGGTGCAAGGGTTGTCATGAATATTCCATCCAATTGCTGTAAAATTAGTCACAGCAGATCTAATGAACAAGTAAATCAATCACAACAGATGAACATAGAAAATATGGTGTAAAACTGTGCAAAACATGCAGTAGTGCTCAATATCCCAATAAGGGTGAATGATTACAATAGAATACAGTAACAATAACTGAGCAATTGGAATTGACTAAGGAGGTCATTCGAATCACTGAATGGAGTTGCTTGACTCCAACTAGGATTCCTCATCATCAATCGGTGGTGGTCATCAATGCACAAGAACCAGTCATCCAAGTTTCAATCCAAGTCTAACTGAGTGTAACATGTGTAACTGAAGTGTGTAGCACTGATATAGGGAAGTGGGCTCAGTGGAGGGCACATGGGAGGCTAACTGAAGTCAAAACAAGTCATCTAGTCAATCTGGAGGTCCAACGGAAGTGAAACAGTCAGTCGAGAGTGAAACTAGCCTCAAATTAGGGAGAATCGGAGCTAACTGAGTGTAACTAAAGTGGAACTACAGTGGTAGGTGAAGAAGTGCACCCTTCTCTGGCAGTAGGTGAGAAGAGGGTGCCTTCCTGACTAGGAGGGATAAAACTCTGAAGTAAGTGGCTCCCGGGTGCTAGAATAAGGTGGCTAAGGTGTTGGAGGCATCAACCTGGTGACTAGGATGCATGCAAAGTGCATGCAAACACTAATTGCATGCAAGATCCTGAAAAAGATGATGTGGATATCCGAACACCCCCCGTCAAGCTAGACTATGATGTGCAAAAAATAATGTGGGGCCCTGGTAACTAAGACCAAAGGTCACCCCAATACAATAATCCAAAAAATGCTGAAAATAAACTATGTGAGGAAAGAGGAAAAACCCAGTGGGAAGAAAGCCCCCCCTCAAGCTAAAGCATAGTAATGGATCAATCTGTCTCCACCATGATGGAAGTCACCCCCAACAGTGAATGGAGGTAAGAGAACTTCTTCTCAGTGAATCTCTTGGTGAAGATGTCTGCAATTTGCTCATCAGTAGGGAAATATTGCAGAATGATGGTGCGATCATGCACCAACTGTCGAATGTAATACATATGAATCTCAATGTGTTTGGTCCTCTGACGTTGAACTGGATCTATGGAGATCTTGATAGAACTTTGATTGTCACAAAATAGGACAATCAAAGTAGTGCCACCAAAACCAAACTCTGAAAGACTACCCTGCAACCAAACTTCCTGAATGCAGGCATTGACTGCCCCTTGATACTCTGCCTCTGCTGAAGAAAGTGCAATGGCTGCTTGCTTTTTGCTGGACTAGCAAATAGCACCATGACCAATCATGAAAACATAACCGGAAGTGGACTTCCGATCAATGCTATCACCTTCCCAATCTGAATCAGTAAAACCAATGAAATCAAGCTCGAAATCTGCAACATAATGTATGCCAAACTGTCTCGTACCTTGCACATACTGCAAGATCCGCTTGGCTGCTCGCCAATGAAGCTCATGTGGCTCCTGCATATACCTTGACACGGAATTCATGGGATATGAAATATCAGGCCTTGAGTGTGTCAAATAAAGTAGTGAACCAATCAACTGTCGATACATATTGCAATCTGCAAGCGGTGTAGAATCTCCCTCCTCAAGACTGATTCCTGAGAGGAATGGGAATGGGGCTGCCTTACATTCATCCATATTAAACTTCAATAACAGGTTGGAAGCATATTTTTGCTAAGATATAGTGATCCCATCAAAATTTTGAGCTATCTCCAAGCCCAAAAAGTGACTTAGCAAGCCCAAATCGCTCATGTCAAAAGCTAGATTTAAGACATTTTTTAGCTTGTTTATTGAAGTAAGAGTGCTACCAGTAATGAGAAGATCATCAACATAAAGTACAATAACCAAAAAATTACCTTTAACTCGCTGAAGACACACATTCGGATCAGATTTGCATCTTTGGAAATTCTGAGAAAGAAGGAAGGAGTCCATCTTTGCGTACCAAGCTCTTGGGGCCTATTTTAACCCATACACAGATTTCTTCAATCTGCAAACTAATGATGGATCTGATGTGTATCCCTCTGGCTACTGCATATATACCTCTTCAGCAAGGTCTCCATGTAGAAATGCACTCTTCACATCCATGTGGTGCACTTCCTAGTGCTTGGATGCAGAAATAGCCAAAACAAGGCAGATGGAATCCATCTTTGCAACCGGTGCAAAGGTATCAGTGTAGTCCACTCCTTGGACTTGGGAGAAACATTTTTCCACCAACCTTGCTTTGTATTTGCTGATAGAGCCATCAGCAGCAGCTTTCATGCGGTAGACCCATTTACACTTCACTAATTTTCTTCCAGGTGGAAGAGAAACTAGCTCCCATGTGTTGTTCTTTTGAAAAGAACTGTACTCTTCATCCATGGCACTTCGCCATCCCAGATCTATGTGGGAAGAATAGTATGATGTGGGATCTGAACCAGCCATCAAATAAAAAATATCAGGAAGTAATGGATCAGCAATAGAAAGAGCCATACCTGCTCTTTAAAAGTCTTCTCTTGTTCGTCTTGGATCAGCAGGATTTCCAAGGTTTGAACCAGTAGATTGAAGAGTGTTTTGGGCCCACTTTGGTAACTGAGGAGGATCATAATGGTCGGATTCCGAACCTGATTTGTCATGATCATCATATGCTGATAAAATATCAGAAATATCAGAACTCATACCTTCATTATCGCTGCACGGATCTTCTTCCGGTGAAGGCGGTGAATCGACAATCTCTTCCTCGACTAGTTGCAATTCTTGAAGCAGTTCTTCAAATTGCACACTGTGCTCTATGAATATCTTTTTAGATCTGATATCCATGAGTTTATATGCTTTTGATTCTTCCCCATATCCTATTAGTATGCACTCAATACTTTATGGATCCAAAGCTCGTCTCTTCTTGGAAGGAATTCTAGCCCATGCAGTAGAGCCAAAAACTCCCATGCAGTAGAGCCAAAAACTCTCAAATTTGACACATCCGGTTTGTGACCAAAGAATGCTTCGAAAGGATTCATACATTTCATGGATGAATGTGGAACATGGTTCTGTATGTATGCATCAACATTGATTGCTTCAGCCCAAATATTTGCAGCCAAACCTTTTGATTCAATCATGCATGTAGCCATCTCTTTCAGTGACCGATTTTTCCTTTCCACTACACCGTTCTGCTTGGGTGTGTAGGGAACTGTATGTTGGATCTGAATTCCGCTTTGGGCACAAAGTTGCAGCAACTCGGCCTTGATATATTCTCCACCATTATCAAATCTAAGAGCTTTGATCTTTCTCTCAGTGGCGGTCTCAACAAAAGCCTTAAAATCCTTGAATTTTCCAAGCACTTCTGACTTGTTTTTGAGAAAGAATACCCATGTAAAGCGGAAAAAATCATCAATAAATGTCAAAACATACCTTGAACCATTTAATTACGTATGGGACAGCAGACCACTGATATCAGAATGTATCAACCCCAAAACTGTAGAAGCTCTGCCAGATTTTTCGCAGTCGAATCTGTGCTCGGGATGCTTCCCAATGATGCAACCAGTGCATATTCCCTTCGAGGAACGGAGTTGTGGAAGACCATCTACCATGGATTTGTTTGATAGCAGCAGAAAATACTTATAATTAAGATGTCCAAATCTTTCATGCCAAATCCTACTAACCTCATTACCATGTGTGCGAAGAGCAGTGGGCTTTGCAAGCGGAATAAAGTGTGAAAACTCATAGCATTTTGCAGTGTGGTTCGCCTTTCCGACTGCAACAAGTCTTCCACTTTTGATATCATAAATTTCAACTATATTAGGGCTGAATGTAACTTGCTTCAGTTCACCAATGTGTGTCATTTTATACACAGAAAGAAGATTTGAAGCCAAGGAAGGCACATAGAGAACATTCTGAAAGCTTCTATGATCTACATGAATCGTACCTTTTCCCTTTGAAGAAATTTTTTAGCCATCTCCCAAATGGATGGGGATGGAGCTGTTTGGAATGAATGAAGAAAAATAATCAATATTTGCAGCCATATGATTCGATGCACCCGAATCTATCAAGAGAGTAGTGGGCATTGAAACAATTGTCATGAGTGCTTGTCCTCTTTCATGATCATCATTCCTATCCTTCTTCCTTGCACCTTCAGGAAGAGTTATGTTGTTCTTTTCCAAAAGGAAGGCCATTTGATCTATAGTATTCTTCATACATGAACTTTCGGGATTAAAGCCACGGTTGCAATAAGTAAATTTAGATTTTTGGTTACCTTCTTTGCCCTTTTGCTTGAACTTTGAACTGGATGGTGCATCTGTCTGTTTGCCTTTCTCTCTTTGCTTGTGAGGCTCGAATTTGGGCTTCTCCTTCTTTTGCTTTCCTTTACCATTCGAGAACTTGGGTCCTTGAACATATAGGGATAAATCTTTGGACCTTATGGACCCCATTTTAATCAACTTGTCATGCTCTTTTGTGACAGACTCAATGAAGGCATTCAAGGTAGGCATCTTCCAATTCGGGGTAGTTAGCCGACCGGAATTGAAAGTAGAGACAAATACTGAATAATATTTACCAAGGTTGCTGAGAATGGAGAGGATCAATTGTTTATCCTCTTTGATAACTCCACTGTTCTTCAACTGCAAGTTCAAGTTCTTGAATTTTGTGAAGAATTCATTAATGGTCTCGAAATTCTCAGGACTAAGGGCAATCAATTCATTCTCTAATTGAAAAGCCCTAAGCTCATCCTGCTTGCCAAATAGTGTTTCAAGTTGCTCCCATATAGCTTTTGGAGTCTTCAATCCGCTGAGATTTGGAGATGGAGAGACAAAGAAGACCATAAGCTTCATCAAGCTTGTTGTAGTGTTTGGTTCTATCTGACAAGTTATTTGGCTCCAATTCAAGACCAAGAGTGACTCGGTAGTAACCTTTTGAACATAATATGATCTCCATATCATCTTTCCAATCAAAATAATTGAATGGGGTGAGGATAGGCTTTGAAGAAGAGTATTCCATTGCTAGGAGTGAGTGCACACTGATGTAGAGAAGCTTGCAAGGGCAGAGTAGCGAATGCAAATGATGGAGACAATAACCTGCAAATCACAATAAACCAAGAACAATGAGGTCGAACAATCCACCCTTTTAGAGTTGCATCACACCTGGGATTGGAGATCAAGCAATGTTGAAGGGATCCAATGTATTAGATCCTGGAATTATGTGGAAACTCAAGCTTTTGGAGTGGTATTGGATGTATTTTCAAGCTTTGCATGCACAGGAGCGAATGCCCTTGAGATCTTTCATGCCGAAACTTTTTGCAAATTTTGAGCAATTCACTCAAATCTTCTTATAGAAACACCTGTAGAAAAGAGATCGTGTCCCTGCAATGGCTCTGATACTATGTAAAATTAGTCACAGCAGATCTAATGAACAAGTAAATCAATCACAACAGATGAACATAGAAAATATGGTGTCAAACTATGCAAAACATGCAGCAGTGCTCAATATCCCAATAAGGGTGAATGATTACAATAGAATACAGTAACAATAACTGAGAAATTCAAATTTCCTAAGGAGGTCATTCGAATCACTGAATGGAGTAGCTTGACTCCAACTAGGATTCCTCATCATCAATCGGTGGTGGTCATCAATGCACAAGACCAGTCATCCAGGTGTCAATCCGAGTCTAACTGAGTGTAACATGTGTAACTGAAGTGTGTAGCACTGATATAGGGAAGTGGGCTCGGTGTAGGGTGCATGGGAGGCTAACTGAAGTCACAACAAGTCATCTAGTCAATCTGGAGGTCCAACGGAAGTGATACAGTCAGTCGGGAGTGAAACTAGCCTCAAATCACGGAGAATCGGAGCTAACTGAGTGTAACTAAAGTGGAACTGCAGTGGTAGGTAAAGAAGCGCACCCTTTTCTGGAAGTAGGTGAGAAGAGGGATCCTTCCTAAATAGGAGGGCTAAAACTCTAAAGTAAGTGGCTCCCGGGTGCTAGAATAAGGTGGCTAAGGTGCTGGAGGCATCAACCTGGTGATTGGGATGCATGCAAACCCTATAATTTTCATGCAAACACTAATTGCATGCAAGATCCTGAAAAAGATGATGTGGATATCCAAACAATTGCTGTAGATTTTCTCTAATAATCATACGCGTGTCAATGAACTAATGCTTTGAAACTGAAATGTATGCTAAAATGGTGGTGATTTTAATTATGACACCTCAAGTGTAAACAAATTTGGATTCACTAGTGGTAAGTGATTTGACTCATGTGAAGAATATTTGAATTCATGCTCCAGTCAACAATCTTCATAACTTCATTTGGTTGAGGTGACATACAATGGTAGATGTATGCTTTGTTAATCGACTTGTTCTATGTGAATCCGACTGGTTATTTTTAGGTCGAATACTCGGCGCTTCCTGTCGGTGGGATCTAGATGGTGTTTGATGAAAGCTCCTCATATTTTGTCCTGACTCGTTCTCTTCTTTTTAGTCTATATTCATTATGCTAATATTTCTTTGGGTGTGACAATTGACCAAAGGGTACTACTACCAATGGTCGGCATCACACCCATTCTATACTTTGTATATTTTTAATCGGGCGCCATTGCCAAGTTTTGAGAAGACTCATCCTTGTGAATTTCTAAGTCGGACTGACTCATTTCTATTTGGCTCTTCAATAATATAAGGCCCGAGCCAAGTGGTATGTAGCTTCTTGGGTTTTCCCTTGATCGGACTATCATAGAGTAGTGCAAGATTACCAACTAATAAATTCTTCCTTCATATATTTTGGTTGTGCCAAGATTTGTTTTGTTGCTTTTGAACTTCTTGGTCATGAATTGCAATTTGTCAATGCTCTTCAAGTTTTTTTAGTTCAAAATGTTGTGAAGAACCTGCAATAATTAATTAATTCAAATACACAATATATCATAAATAATAGAACTCAGAATCACTTTTATATTGATCATGAGCCACTTCGAGGGCAACCTCCTTTGAGAAAGCTCAATACAATTAACTTCACGGTGCCTTCATAGGCCTCAACACACACTTATATACTAAGTCTAGGTGCCAATACCATGGGTCAATACCATGTGTCAATACAAACCATGGGCCAATACAAAATATAGATTAACAATTATTACGGGTCAAAACCACAAGCCAATACAAACTATGGATCAACAAAACTATGGGCAACTTACAAAGCATATGCGCCAACAACAATAACACAAACTATGGATCAACAAATACTACGGGACGACTTATAAAGCATATGTGTCCAACAACAATATATTAACAAAGTAAAGACATGGGTTCCTAACATCCCCTCTCCCTTGGAAAAAGCATTGTCCTCAAAGCTTTAGATGTGGAAATTGATGCAGAATCTGGAGGAGTGGGTCTCCTGTAGCATCCTCGGGTTGCATTCCAGGCCACTGGCACCTTTTGAGTTTCAGGGAGGACTGCATGGAAGGCTGTAAACGAAGAAGAACCATATTAGGGACATGAAAAGTGCACGTAGAATGGTGTTGATCGGCTTGTTGTTTTAGTTGAATTCTTGCCATCTGAAGATTGTCCTGTAGAATGAGAAGAAGTTGATCGTGATTTCGAAGAATTGAGTCAATTGCCTAAACTGGGGAGCTGCTAAAGGTGTATGGAAGAAGAACTGGCGGTTCCTATCCAAAGACTGCTTCATATGGTGTCCTTTTAGATGTGGTACTATACCACTGGAGCGCTTCCAGGAAATCCATAGAAATAGTTGTCCAAATCTATGTAGGGATAGGAAAGGGTTCGAGCAGTCCCGAAAGGAGGGTCATTTCACCCTTGTTGACCTGGAAAGTATCACAGTCAACCACCATCCGTTGAATTTTCATTTTCAATCCCAGCCAAAAGAAGTTACATTGTTCTTGGTCATACGTTTTGAGGAACCCAGAGTGCCCTGCTGATGAAGAAGCATGGAGTTCATAGAAGAGATAGCCCCGTTGAACAGATTCCAACCAATTTGGAACAAGCAGAGAAATAGTTGTAAGAGAAACTGGGTCATCAAATGTACGAGAAGGAGCATTTGCCACCATATTTTCCTTACCCTTCTGGTAAGTGGTCGCATAGTCATAACCCATGAGTTGGAGAACCCATTTCAGGTGCGCTGGGGAGGAGACCCGTTGTTCCAGGAAAGTTGCCAGACTCTAGAGATCAGTCTTGATGCAGAAATAATTCCCCAATAGGGATGGCTGCCACTTCTGTACTGCATGCAAAATAGCCATCATGTCCAGTTGAGATGTAGATGTGGAAAAATGCTTACCGGAAAGGTCTCGTGAAGGTGGCAAGCCCACTAGTGCAACAAAGACACCTTCATATCTATCCAAGGAAGTAGTGGAGACTGTTGGTGGGTGCATCTAAAGGGAATGGAGTTGAGCAATGACACCATGTGAATTCTTCTTAAGGATCTTTTCCAAGCGATGTGAACTGATGATGCAGAGAGACCCTGGTTGTAAGCCCATAAATTTGTGTTGTGTCCCATTGACTGAAAACTGCATCCAAAGTTCATCAAAATCCCATAAGATGGGGCTAAGTGTGCGTAACCATTGAACGCCCAAAACTACATCACATCCACCTAAGGACAAGGAAAACATGTCAGAGTGCAGGTTATAATATTCCATAGAGATACGCACATTATGACACTTCTCCTTGCAAGGTAAGGTGCCCCCATTGGCAACCATGACTTCAAAGTTGGAACAAGGATGGACAAAACAATCAGCCTGTTTGGCAATCCGAGGGTCAATGAAGTTATAAGTTCTACCAAAATCAATGAGTATGGTAAGAGGGAGCTTCTTGAAGTATCCCCTGACCCGCATTGTTTGTGGGGTGGTGACACGAGTTCCAGAATGGAGAGAGATCTCGGGTGGGTTGTCTTGAGATGGGGTGTCTTTAGGCGGGTGTTGAATGTTGACCTGAACATCTACTGTATATGGAGCTTCTTCACCAAGTTCTGAGGTAGGCAGAGAATCCACATCCAAGAGATAGAGCTTTTGTTGAACGCATCTATGTCCCTGAGTGAATTTCTCATCGCAATTATAACAAAGCCCTTTTTCTCGGCATGCCTGCATCTCTGTTTCAGACAAATGCTTGATAGGAGTTGTTCGAGGAGCAGGCATGATGGGAGGTCGTTGGGAACCCATATTTCTGAAGGGAACAAAGGTGGGTTTGGAGCATTGTTGAGCTGCAATCTTGTCCTCTGCCAACTTAGCCAACCCTAGGACTTCCATCATTGTGTTGGGACAGAACATTTTGACTTCTGAGCGGATTTCATCCTTGAGATCACTGATAAAACAACTCCTGTAGAATTCATTAGACAATCCTTTTGTGTGATTGGCTAGTTTCTCAAATTCTGTCTCATACTCTCTCATTGTGCCAATTTGGTGAAGTTTAGTGAGTGCTCCTGTGAAGTCATCAAAAGCACTAGGACCAAATCATGGCAAAAGGAGTTGGGAAAAATCTGTCCAGTTTGGCTTGGGATGAGCTTTGATGTACCAATGGTACCATTGAAGGGATTCCTGTTCCAAATGAAAGGATGCAAGTGGAACTTTCTGGACATCAAAAGTATTCTGTAGACTGAAATATTGTTCTGCTCGGTATATCCATCTAGTCGGATCAGTACCATTGAAGCGAGGAAAATCAAGCTTCCGCCCATGAAAATTGCTGGAAGAAGAGAACCCAGTGGCTGCAGAAGATTCTGGTTGTCGGTTATTGTTCATGGCTGAATGCTGAAGATGGAGGCTAAGAAATTTTTCATATAGATCTTGGAGTTTGGTTTGGATGGATGCAAATGCTTCCTCCATGGTTTTTGCTCCGCTGCGAGTGACAACCATAACCAAGAATTTTTTTATTTTTTTATTTTTTAGGGTGGGGGGGAATGGATAGAAAAACACAAACACAAGCTTATTTAGTAAGGGGAAATTTGGATTTGGGAAAAACTTGGAGGGGTAATTGGGGTTTGACTAGGTTTTCGACACTTTTTGAGGGACAGGGAAGCAAAAAATGGGAATTTTAGAAGCGGGAATTTATGGTAAAATTTGAAGGCAATCGGGTGAAAATTAAAGAAGTTATGGCAAACCCTAAAAATAGACAAATGTGGGATTTCTGGTCTTGGGAAGTGGAATTTGGGATAGGTTCTTTAAGAATGAAATATGTAGAATGGGATTGCAGGGATGTCAGTGAAGTTTTAGGGAAAACAGAGTTGAAACAAGGGAGATATGGCCGAAAAACAAAATTTTATACACTTTTTTTTTTCCAGAAATGGATCGGCAATAGCGGCACGGAAGGGATACGCAACAGATGGATCTGCAACGGCGCGGAAGGGATAAAAAATGGATGGATCTGAAATGACAACTGGATCTGGAATGACTTTCAGAATAGATCTGAAACGGATGGATTTGGAGCAGAAGTGATCGGCAACAGTTTAGCTGAAAATAGATATGGACCCTAGGTATGTACGGCTTCCTAACAGTTCAGATGTTTCACTTAGCCACCAATGTTGTTTGATGGCTTGCATATTGATGCAATACCCCTCACTCCATGGCTCAGGTAAAACTAATAACCGCTTTGCCACAAACGACAACTCTTGGTTTACCTCATGGGTGGGAACTAGTCAATCAGGTAGGTGTCGTTTCCCTTTTCGCTGGCAGGTCCTCTCGATGGGCCAGCTACTTTGGGGTTCCTGTGGTACTCCTTAGAATGATTTTTAGGGCTTATGCCCAAGTACTTCCCACAGTTAAGCGGATAGAGATTATTCCCAAATCCAAAGCTGCAACAGATGCAAAAAAAATTTGGCAGAAATTCCACCCAATGAGCCCAAGAAAGTGCTCTGATACCAGATGTGAAGAACCTACAATAATTAATTAATGCAAATACATAAGGTATCAGAAATAATAGACTTCAGAATCACTTTTATATTGATCACGGGCCACTTCGAGGGGGCAACCTCCTTTGAGCAAGCTCAATACAATTAACTTCATGGTGCCTTCATAGGCCTCAACACACACTTATATACTAAGTCTAGGTGCCAATACCATGGTTTAATACCATGTGTCAATACAAACCATGGGCCAATACAAAATATAGATTAACAATTATTATAGGTCAAAACCATGGGCCAATACAAACTATGGATCAACAAAAATATGGGTGACTTACAAAGCATATGCACCAACAACAATAACACAAACTATGGATCAACAAATACTACGGGACGACTTACAAAGCATATGCGTCCAACAACAATATACTAACAAAGTAAAGACATGGGTTCCTAACAAATGTTGAATCTCTTTTGCTTTGGCAATGTCCAGATGATGTGCTTCTACTATAACTAGGGATTTGTAATTTAAATGTAGAGGTACAACAACTTCCTATCCATAGACCAAATTGAAAGGTGTTTGTCTCTACGATCTCTTATATGTTGCACAGTAGGCCCATACAATAACAAAGATTTTATCGTCTCAATCGTCTTTATCAATGTTGCATATTTTTTTCAATCCCTTTGTTCTTAGGGATTTTACCTTATAGTCAGGGATCGAGACTATCAACATGCAAGGGGTGTAAGATGGACATATAAAGTTCTACATATACATTTACTCAAGAAAATAAGTTAGAGGTTAGAAAGACATGCACCTTATTCCGAATTTTGATCCTAGCTTTCTCCTCCTTTGCACGTCAACGTATTAACCTGCAAAACATCCCTAGACCTTCCTCAAACCAATTTGATAACATATAAATGAATTGGAATTTATAATAGCATGAAACATCAATTAATAATCAAATTATACAATATATAAAGTAGATTATGTTGGGAAAGGAAGAATGTATGATCTTATTCATAAACAAATGAAGCAAGTACAACAATTTATACCGGACTTCTCTATGAGTCACCTTCGTAACTAGGCCCTAGGATCCTACTTCTCTCTCTAGACTAGGAATTTCTTCAACATAACAATAGCTCTTAATGAATTCGTCCCTTTATCATGGCCTCCTCTTGCATTTATGGCAAGGAAAGGAGGGTTGGTTTCGAAAGGCAGTTGAATTGGGGAGTTAGGGGAGTTATAATACCTAACTCAACTAATCCCAATTTGTGTTTTAATATATTTTTCAAACTTTCCTTAAGACACCTGCAACTATGACAACTGGAAACTAGTGAGTGACTCACAGCATATGGGCTCAGCAACTCGCGGCTGCATCTTTTAATTGATACCCGTGGGTTGTCAATATAGATACCCACGGGTGACTCACGAGGTGTGATGTATAGGAGTCTTGGATTTCTAGTGAAGGTGTTTAGAAAAAATAAGGTTTTAATCTGAAGGAGTAAGGATCTAGATCCAAATCATCCAAGGTCAAGTCAACTCTTGCATCCATAGTGTCCTTTTGTGTGATAGACAAGGCGATGTGATCATGGATAGAGAAGTGCTAATTTGACCGATAACAGATGCCCCCTAATGTGTGAGGTCAGAGGGAAATGATGGCCGAAATACATTACAATCTAAAGTCAGAGGAGGAACGAGGAAAACACAGGATGAAGTCACAAAAGTACCTAAAAAAAAGACCAGGTCAGCTAGCAATTACAATCTTGACATCAGTATATGTTAATGATGATAGAAAATAATCTCCAATACATAACTGAAATATGTATATAGCATTTCCAGTGAAATAAAAGCATGGATCCATGTCTGTAATGTCCCCTCCCATCAACCCGTGCGATGGAGGGAACATGATGCTAAAACCGAGCATCTAGCCCCATACTTATTAAATAAACATTCACATAATATAAAAAGAATGGAGATATGCAGATGTATGCATGTAAGAAACAAAGCGGAAGTAAATTCAATTACACATCTATCATACATTCAAGATATTCATGAGATTCATCAAATAAATACATTGCAGAGTTAACACAAGAGAATACTTATCTTAAAGCAAAGTAGTCCCGAGCAACTAGCTATGCAATTGCAACGCTCCCCCCAACCATAGTCCAATTGTGCTTGTCAATATCAGAACACAACTTCCACCCCCGAGCTGGGCATGATCTCTACAAGGAAAAAGGGAACAACAGACTCACACATAGCCCAATATGCACCAAAATAAGCCAAGCCAATCTACAGATGGGTTTATCAAGCTGTTAAGGAGATGGAAAGGAATGAAATTCTAAGCTAGTGGCTCACCCACAGAGCTATGGATACCTCTATCAGATCTATCTAGATTGGTACCCTCATTACCTACACACCCAATAAAAGGAAGTATTCCCTTCACCACTACACAGTCCCTCAGACCATACCTTGCAATCTAGTATTGTTCAAGGTGTGCATAGAAGAGTAGCTAGCCCTTTGGATCTTCTTGAGAGGTTACCTCCTCGCTAGGCTCATCAAGCCAATTTTGTCCTCTTCCACTCCTAAATTCTTGTTCACAACATCAACCAAAACAGGGATGCACCCAATCAACAAAACACAAGTGTTGAAATGGTGGGCAACCAAAAACGAACTGGTAGAGGGGGGATCAACCTTGGGAGAGAAAATTCATTCTCATAAAATATTCATGGGAATTCCAGGGATAGAAACGACCTCTATAAACTCCCAAAACATGACTCCCTGTCTCCCAGCCACTGTGCAATACCAAAAACGAGCTCCCAGCTATGGAAAATGCAGGAAAATGGTAGAAAACGTGAAGGGGAAGGACCCAATAGCTCAGACTGCGTGAGAGAGGAAAGACAATGGGTGAAGAATGGCTTTGGGCACAATTTCGTGGGTGTTTTCTTGCCCCAGAAGCAAAAGTACGTTTTCCCAGGTTGATGGCTTTCCCATGCATGAAATTGGCTGCCATACCTCTTCATTCCAAGGCATTAACTGCCTCAACCAACTCTTAGAAGAATTAAATGATTGGATGCATAAGTCAAAATGGGTAGTTGGGGTTCATTCATTGACATTTGGCTTATCACCATTGGATCAAGGGTTTGAATAATTTCCCTCCCTATTCCTTGTATAATCATGCCCCCATATCTTGTTGCATTGCATAGCTAGTTGTGGGTATTTCATTAAAATTCGTATTTACATGATGTCTTAATTTACATTGTGCCTATCTAGCACAAGAACCATAGGCATCTATTTTTAATTGCCAATACATAAAAGGATAAATCGATGGTGAGGCCTTGTCCTTGAGCTCCTCACCATGATTTAATAACAATATTTACATCATTTACAATCTTAATGCAATAGGGTCAAAAGATGGGGACATTACAATGTCAAAATAGGATGTCATAGCGATAACAAGCAGCTGGATGTATGTCTCATAAAGAGCCAAAAATGAGTGTGCCTCAGTCTTCTGCAACTTGGGCAATAACACAATGTAGTAATGCTATCATAGGACCAAGGTCTTCATCCAAAACACCTCAAGGTACGAATCCTAACCATGTGAATAAATGAGCTAAAAGTTGAACATGGGGTATACCATTTGATTACCGGTCATTGATGTATACCATTAACAAATGCAATGATGCCAACCGATAATGAAAATGGGACCCAAGGTACTTAGTACATTCTAACAAGTGAGAATAAGGGGTCTTGAAGTCGAACACTTAAAGATCCATCGAATAGGGGAAATTGATGTATTCCCACTATGAAATAGCGAGGGAAATTTCCACTGATGACTGCAATCCCCAAGGTACTATCCGAAACTCTAAACTTCATTCCCAGAGAAAAATGAGTTGAATTCAATGGGAAGAAGTCCATTGGAAGGAAGGCCTTAATGCATCCTCCATCATCCAACACGAGGAACACTCAAAAGATTGAGTTGATCTGGAATAGGACTGAATATAAGATGAAACAAACTGACACTAGGGGATGGCCGACATATGAGGTCAAGGTAATTGCATAATGGTCGACACAGAAAGTATCCTTGAATAGTGAGCACGACATAAGAGTGACTTAGGAAGCTTTGACACAATGTGAACATGACATAAACTACGATGTAGGAGACATTACAATATTCTCTGTATGATTGGAAGAGTAATCGATCGGAGGAGTAAACACTCTGAGATTAGGTTCATCCTAAAGTCAAAACTACAACCCAGTTGTTTGATAGACTCAAAAGGTGCTTTGTTCAAGGATATGACTGAATTGTTGCCTTTGAAACTGAATATATATGGGGCACCCTTCCCTTCCCTTTTCTCTTTTTATTAAATAATATCCTTCTTGTTGGTTTTAATGAGTCCAAGAAAGAAAACTTGATAGTCCTTCTTCATTTTTTAAGCAAGCTCGAAGAAAGAGGGATAATACTGCTTAATAGAAGTCCACCCATGTGTAATTTAATGAGTCCATGGGAGGGAAATTCAAGACCTTCTTCATGTTTTAATGATTTTGAATAAGAGATAGACTAATACTCAATACACTGATCCATGGATTTTAATATTGAGCCTGGATCAGTTCATGCTCGCTGGTGTTTTCTTTTTTGAGCAGTCTGAAAAACTTAAACAATAACTCTAGATACTCACTCATGGATTTCACATCGAGCCCAAGTTAGTGCATGCTCGCTTTGTGTTTTCATATTTCGAGAGTCTGAAAACCCTAAAGGAGACTCCAAAAGGTCTATTTTTGTACATTTAGTCTCCTCACCTGAAAAAGTGTAAAACAATGAGAGAAGAACCCTTCTAGCCATGTATTACTAGAGTATATCTTTTTCGTAATTAATCCACGAAGGTCCGGAAAAGGGGTAAACTTATAACTGAGTGGATTTACCTTCAATTAGTTTAACGAGTTTGAAGTGAACAAGTATGCTCGGCAATATCATTTTTTTTAGGTCTAACAAGGGCTTAAAAAGACTTTATAGACATCAAGTAAACTAAGTTCCGTGACCTTGACTAATGACGAAATATTTCCAATATCATGGGGACAACCAGATTAGTGACAAATGATATATAACATGATCTAATACAAATTTAAAAATGACATGAAATGATAGGAAGCATTATAACTAATGTTCATGTCATAAAGAAAGACAAACCTTGTGTAGACCATGGTTGCAAAAAATAGTGAGGATCGTCGCATGTTCTTTAGCTAATCACCAAGACTTGGAAAGTACATTAGTTGATTGAATAAAACAAAATTGAAACTATAGAGAACTATTAAAAGTGGGTTATAAAAATCAAATTGATTTTTTATAAATAGTTCAAAAACTAAAAACAAAACTCACAAATCATTTGTTGAACCAAAAAGGTGAAAACATCCTCTTGCTTCAACTGCTCATTGCGATCACACTAGTCCATTGATTTTGTTTTCCTTGCTTTCAAGTAAGTATACTCTCCCTCTACTTCCAGTTCAATGCATTATCTTTTATTTTTAATGGTTAATTTTTTTTTATTGTGATTTAAAATTTAGGGTGCCATACCCATGGGTTTCCCTAGAGCAATCTCGCGGGCATGAGAAAAGTGCACGAGTTTTCCACAAGTCATCTCATGGGTATGCGCCACTGCCTAGTTAGGACAGTTGCAGGTACCGTGGATTAAAGGTGAAAAACAAAAACTAAAGCAAAAAGATTGGATGAATGCAGGGATGGTACTCACATGGAGGGAGAGGGAACACAAGGACATGGTTAGACATGCCATAGGATATCCACTAACACTGAGTGCATTAAGAAGGTGTGGTTTACTAATTTTTTTCCAAACCACCAATATGAGTGCACAAACACAACTGTTGGGAATGCTTGTAAACTACTAAGATGCCGACCAAGGGGTATTTGATATCCAGGGAGAGATCCTTGAACTCACACTTGATGACATATATTTCTTAACAGGTTTGTCCCGAAGATGGGAAATGGTAAACCTGAAAGGTACATTTCAAGGAGTGGGTGCCTTGTCCGTACAGGATTACATCAATGCCTACTGTCTTCCTGGCACTGAGAAGAGTGGCATTCAAGTTCCTATTGGTTCGATCTAAAGCTTCCCGTTGAAGGTTATACTAAGTACTTTGAACAGGATTGGGGGAAGCTCCGCACAACACTTAGCATCCATGAACTACATGTAGATAGGGGTTCAATGCCTCCGGGGGTTTGTCTTTGACTCGTTCTCAGGCCTTCTGGTGAGTATGAGACACCAACTGACCGAGTGTAAAAGAGGAAGGAAAAATAACTTCAAATATGGCATCATCCTCTATAGATTTTTCTTTGAGAGGGTTCTCGCTCTGAGTCTGGGAATGGCCCTACCACAGCACAATCCTCACGAGCCACTGATGACTCGATGGGGAGATATCTTCCTATGCCAGGGTCGTGGCGAGTTGATACTCTCGTATTCTGATGAGGACTACTTGGAATGGTGGGGCCACCAGGTGCTTTCCTTAGATAAGTTTCCCTATGCAGGGATGGATTTCTGTGGAGAGCTTGAGCTCGCTCTTCCTCCAGGTTCAGCTTGGGGAGATATGGGTAAGACATACTTTTACTTTTTGAAAATTATTTCAATTTTTAATTTTTTAATGTATATAATTTTTATAATGAGTTAGAGTATTGAAAATATGATTTTATGCAGATGTGGGACCTGTGCGACCTGAGGAGCATCCTTGTGTGTATGTATTTCTGACCGATCCCAGGGAAGCTGTCGCCATGCTAGTGAGCATAAAGGGAAAGATGAGTCGATTGAATCATGACATTCCCACTTAAAAGATCGAGCGGATGTTGCTCGCTATGTAGGAGGATGTTGTGGGTGTGTCCCCAGCATGGATCAGGCTACTTAGGAAAGTAGTCAGGCTCGTCATCTGTTTCAAAGAGGCTGTAGCAGAGATGGTAGAGGCCCCTCCTTCTCCATAGGGAGAAAGACATATTAATATTTTTTGAGGTCTTTTGAGCCCATTTTGTATATTGATATGACACTATGACATACTATTGACCCAAAACTCATTTTTTTTATATAGATATATATAGTACCGATCTTATATACATGTGTGTGTGTTTATCTTATGTGAATGCTTAATGTGTTTGTGTATGATGAAGATGCCAATATAAAATGTAATTTTCATATGATTCAGTTAATGAATTTAAATGTCTTGGAATGTGTTGTTATGTGATAAAATCAAAATATCTTTCCAATAACTTGACCCTCAAAAACTGATGAAGCAAAACAGGATCCCGAACTCTACAGTCACCCATCAACTGAAATACAACTAACTGTGAGTCAAGTTGTACCTCTAACTATGAAATGTCATGAAGAATAGCATCTCAAAGTAACTCGATGAATGCACTGTATTAATATACGTTGTTCGTCGTAGGGCCTAAACAAGAAACTTCCAAAGACACGAGTTAACCAGATAGTGAGTAGATAACCCAAGCTGTTGAAGCTAACTGACAGGTGTGGCGACAAGTGCCATCCGCGAATCCTATGAAGCATTCAGTTGTCATCTAAAAATACAACCCATAAGACACATACGACATAACAAGAAGACCAAACATAAGACTAACAATACAAAACATGTACATCTATGATACAAGAAAAAAGATAGAGGCCTAGGCATAAAATTTTTAAGGTAGAGCCCATTTCTAGGCTTAGGCAACTTACATCCTTCATAATCGGTTAGCTCATAGGACCCTTTCTTCAAAAATTTCGAGAAAATATATGGTCCAATCCACATAGATTTGAACTTGCCTTCTCCTAAGGGTTTTTTGTTTTGGTCATAAATCAGGACAAGGTCTCCTTTGAATAACACCCTTGGTTTAACAGACTTATCGTATTGATGCTTGAATTTACTTTTATGAACCTCATTTGTTGTGAGTGCATCGCAACACTGTTCATCTAGATGTTCTAAGTGCAGCAAACGTTCCTCTAGAACTGAAGTGTCAGGGAGTAGTTGGATAGCCATATTTAATGAAGGAATTTCAGAACGGTAAGCCCAAAGAGATGGATACAACATGATGTGCCAGTTGGATCGACTAGCATTGACGGTCCTTTGAAGAATGGTTTTCAAAGTTTTGTTGACCGCTTCGACCTGACCATTCGCCTGCAGATAGAATGAGGACGAATGCTCCTATCAAAAACCTAGCACAGTATACAAGGCAGTCATCATGCTGTTCTGAAAGTGTCAACCATGTGAAAATCCTCACAGCAGATCTAAGAGATGATGTATAACTCACAAGAGTAACTATGATTAAGCAGGAAAATAGAAGAAGAGTGAACAATACAGTATAATAAGCAACATAATAATATGGTACAGTAGAAATCGGATAGAAGCAATAATAATTCACACACACTAATTAATTAATCACAGTATGGACAAATAAATAGTGCAATGGTAGAGAGGATTCGAATGCCTAAGGTGGCAATTCGAATTATCCTCTTAGAGTGATCATAAGATAAATAGAGTGTCATTAAAGCAAAACTAGGTGTCCTCATGATCATCGGAGCTCAATTGGAAGTATTCATCATCATCAGTGGAGTCATCAATGCTCAAGTAACTGTCAACCATCAGTCAAACTAACTCTGGTAGGTGTAACTGAGTGTAACTCAATGTAACTAAGTGTAACTGAGTTTAACTGAGTGTAACTGAGTGTAACTAAGTGTAACTGACTGTAACTGACTTTAACTGAGTGACAACTAGATTGGTAGGTGAAGAAGGGCAAGTTGCTCCCTAAAATCAAGGAAGAAGGGCACATTAAGCAACTGAAGGGCTAAAACTAAATAGTGATAATCTCCCGAGGGCTGGCTAACTGAGGGCTAGGTGTTGAACTGATGACTGGGATGCATGCAAACCCTAGAATGCATGCAAACCCTAAAGGTTCATGCATGACTAAAAATGTAAAGGATCAAAATATTGGTGGGACTAGGATGGAGTATAGGAATATCCTAACACTCCCCCTTAATCCATCCTGGGCCCTGGTAACTAAGACCAAAGGTCACCCAATACAATGAATAATAACAATCAATAAACCAAGGAAGTGGGAACATTTCATGGGAAACATACCCCCTCCTCAAAAAATAGACTATAAGGCACCAGGGAAATTTTTAGGGGCGAAATTTCGCCAATTGGCTATTTTTTGGACCTTTTTTCAAAAGATAAATTCGTTATTTGGTCATTTTTAGACTCTAATATCGCCTATATTTACATAAAATCTGTTTTTTTATCATAATATTCGCCAAAATATACAAGTTTCAGTAGTAAATTGTATGTTTCATATTTAATATTCGCCTACCAATCTATATATGTGTTTTTTTTAATCCAAAATAATCGCCTAGAATACTATACTTAAGTATACTTTTATAATTCTTAAAAAATACCCTGTAAGGCACACATAAAAAATAAATGCTCCAAACTCAAGCATGTGTGATGCTTGGTCATATGTCTAGAGGTATCTTCTTCTTGGGAAGAAGTGGATCATGCTTAAAAAGCATGTGCTTGTACTTTCTCTTCAGATCGAAGGTGATGAGAGAAAATCCAACAGTATGAGAATGATCCTTGAACCTGTGATTCGAATCAGCTGAGGTAGGATCAAATCTGTGAAAGTGCATATAGTCTTTTGTCTTCTCCTTCGAACCACCATGGGTGAGATTATGCAAAAAATAACTATTACATGTTTGCTTGAAATCAAAATCAGATTTAAGACTTAAAAAATAGTTTCTTGAGATCTCCTTTGAACCAGCAGGGGTGAGATCAAAACTATCATATGCATGAGAAATTATCCCAAGCAGTAATTGCTTAGAATCCAAATTAGATCCAAGACTTGAATCATGGTTTCTTGAGATATCCTTTGAACCATGAGAGGTGAGATCAAAACCAGTAGATGCATGAGAATTTATCCCAAGCGAATGGCAATGGCCATAATCTTCAATAACCTTCTGAAAGCATGAATTTATGATCATATAGTACTATAAAAGAGGAGATTGCTGGAGAGGAGTGAATGCATTACCTTCAGTAGTTGTTTTGACCTCTGAAATAATCATGTGATCATGATGCAAACCAACAGACTCCGGTGCAAGCGAGGATTTAGGACCTTCTGCAATATCTAGAGTGTGAGCTGGCACAGAAAGAGAAGAAAGTTTGAGAGTGGAGAATCTACAAGTTTTTTGTCAACAACTTCAATATGAGATGATACTGGTTCATGATCTGAGAGACCATCAAGGGGAGCGAATGCATCACTTTGCTTGCTTTCGAATGGGTTAGGACCAAGTCCTTCATTCTTGCTGCCAAATTTTTCATCCAGGTGAGCCCATAACTCTTTTGGATTCCATAATTGTCTTGGAGTTTCAACACCATCACGGTATTTGAATTTGAATCTTTGGTATGCACACAAGGCAAGCATCATTGTTCCAAAGGCCATGTCACCTTTATTCAACCAGTCAATATTCTCTTCAGAGGATTCGAACTCTCTTTCAAAATAACAATCAAAGAGATCATGGATCTTCAAATATGCTATCATTCTTGGTTTCCATTCATCATAGTTGAATGGAGAAAGAAGAGGAATTCCTTCTAAATATGAATCCATTGAAGCTGTGGAAGACCTGCAAAAACAATAGAGAATAACTGCAACTGCTACTGCTGCAAAAATGCAGATTCTGCTGCAACGGCTGCACTGGAAATCTCGGTAATATCCTGCAAAAAACTCTCAAGAATGGAGATAAACAATAATCTCAACATGCTCTGATACTATGTGAAAATCCTCACAGCAGATCTAAGAGATGATGTATAACTCACAAGAGTAATTATGATTAAGTAGGAAAATAGAAGAAGAGTGAACAATACAGTATAATGAGCACCAGAATAATATGGTACAGTAGAACTCAGATAGAAGCAATAATACTTTACACACACTAATTAATTAATCACGGTATGGACAAATAAATAGTACAATGGTAGAGAGGATTTGAATTCCTAAGGTTGCAATTCGAATTAGCCTCTAAGAGTGATCATAAGATCAATAGAGTGTCATCAAAGCACAACTAGGTGTCCTCATGATCATCGTAGCACAACTGGAAGTCTTCATCATCATCAGTGGAGTCATCAATGCTCAAGTAACTGTCAACCATCAGTCAAACTAACTCTGGTAGGTGTAACTGAGTGTAACTCAATGTAACTGATTGTAACTGAGTGTAACTGACTGTAACTGAGTGTAACTGAGTGTAACTCAATGTAACTAAGTGTAACTGAGTGTAACTGAGTGACAACTGGATTGGTAGGTGAAGAAGGGTGAGTTGCTCCCTAAAATCAAGGAAGAAGGGCGCATTAAGCAGTTGGAGGGCTAAAACTGAATAGTGAGAAGCTCTTGGGGGATGGCTAATTGAGGGCTAGGTGCTGGACTAATGACTGGGATGCATGCAAAATGCATGCAAACCCTAGAATGCATGCAAACATTAAAGGTGCATGCATGACTAAAAATGTAAAGGATCAAAATACTAGTGGGACTAGGATGGAGTATAGGAATATCCTAACAAACCATGGTCCGTAACGATTTCTTTGGGAATACCAAATCTAGAAATGATCTGGTTAAATATGAAGTAAGCAGTCGTTTCTCCGTCTGCTCTCACAGTAGGCATTGCCTCGACCCACTTTGTGAAGTGGTCGATGGAAATAATGATGTAATGGTGTCCGCCTACCGAAGTTGGATTACACATTATGAAATAAATCCGCCACTTAGTGAAAGGGCCTATTGTGATCACAAAATGGAGAGGAGTCGGGTGTGCATATTTTTGGTGAAAAATTGATAGGGATGACAGTGTTTCACAGCTTCCACACAATATTTGAATATTGTGGGCCAAAAATAGCCAGCACGCAGTATTTTCTGGGTTGTTTCCAACCCGAAAAGATGACCCCCACAGGCTCCACTGTGAGCATCATTCAATATTGTTTCTGCTTCCTCTAAGGCTAAGAAACGATGCAAAATGGAATCTATCCCACCTATACAAAGTGTCTGAAATGATGAGATAATTCTTTGCATGATTTTTTGTTATATTTTGAGCATTAATTCAATATGATCTATGATCTTATCTGAGAGACTAACAAGCACAACATATCAATAACAAGAGACAATAGACACAGATTTTCCGTGGGGAAAACCAAGAAAGTGAAATACCCCAATAACTTCCTTAGAGATAGATAGAGCAATGATACAATGACCCAAGCATAAGAGATAAACTCCTAGCAGCTTCTCCTCCTCCACTAGTGCACATCACTCAATGAGAGAGATAGATGAATAAGTGAATGATCAAATAGAGTGCCTCCTGCACTCTATTTATACTTGACTTGAATTGCCTTTTAACTCTAACTAGGTCGGCCCCAACTTAACCACTTAACATAATACTAACTGGGCCGACCCCACTAGGGTGGTCTAATAACACTTTAACCCATAAGACTCATACAGGGTCGACCCCATCAAGGTGGTCTAAAAACCCATCAAGTATAAGTTACGACACTTGCGACACTTGTAAATACAAATGATGACACTTCCGTACAGAGGAATAGTAACCTCTCTGTAGGGATACAATATACATATATGAAATACATTTCAAAGTTACATATACATCAAAACTCCCTCTTAACTAGGAAGGTATTTCTCACCACAGGTCTTCTAGCGCAAGTCTTCTTCTCTGGATCATCATCATTGGATCATCGTCATCGTATCATCATCATCGTCACTGCTGCTATCTCAATCAATATCCAATCTACTTGTCAGAGGAATTTCTATAGATCCAACCCTTTTTCATGTTGGATGTAGGCCTAGCCTCCATGTAGGTCTTCATCATCTCTGCGAGAAAGCCATCAAGTAGGTACAACTCAGGACTGATTACACTGCCTCTGCAAAACCTGCAAGATCTCTCAGGACTGATCATATGCCACCGCAAAACCTACAAGAGCATCTCAGGACTGATTATATGCCTTTGCAAAACCTGTGTACCCTACTATCACATCATCATCTTCATATCACCTCATAGTCCATGGAGCACAACCCAGATGCACATCACACGGCACTTACATTCACCGGCATGGGAATACACACTTCAACCATCCGTGAAAGGCTCAGCACTTATATCTACACCATGGGAAGACACACTTCAACCATGCGAGAATGGCATCGCACTTATATCCATAGCCATGGGATGACATACTTCAACCATGCTAGGAATGGCACAACACTTATATCACAGCCATGGGAAGACGCACTTCAACCATGCTTGAATGGCATAGCACTTATATCGCAGCCATGGGAAGACACACTTCAACCATGCTCGAATGGCACAACTCTTACATCAATGACCATGGGAAGACACACTTCAGCCATGTCATAATGGCCCCAGCCCTTATATCTTCACCATGGGAGGACACACCTACCACCATGTGAGAATGGATCATGTGCATCTGTGTCTCCAGACTCATCACTTCCCCTTGGAAGGAATCTTGAACTAAAGTACACCAAGTCTCTCTCTGAAGTACTCAAACTTCACTCTGGCCAGTGACTTGGTCAACACATCAGCTATTTGCTCATCTATTTCAACATACAGGAGCTTCACTGCTCCTCTCTTCACCATATCCCTGATATAGTGATATTTGATCTCACTGTTCTTCGACCTGTCATGGAACACTGGGTTCTCATACAACTTCACACATCTCTGGTTGTCACAGAAGATATAGGTAGCATCCAATAGGGGATCAAATAACTCAGACAGTAGCTTCCTAAGCCATACTGCCTCACAAATAGCCAAACAAGCTGCAACATACTCTGCTTCGGTTGTACTCAACACCACACAGGACTGCTTCCTGCTAAAACAAGAGATCATACCGGATCCCATACTGAAGCAGCACCCCGAAGTGCTCTTCCGATCAATGGCACTTCCTGTGCAATCTAAATCAACATAACCCTTTAGGTTAAACTTTTGATTCGCATCATACTTGAGCCCATAATCAACCATACCCTTTAGTACCTTAGAATATGCTTTATAGCAACCATGTAAACACTTCTCGAATCTGTCAGGAACTGGCTCAATTTGTTCACAGCAAAGCAAATATCTGGTCTCGTGTTCATCAGGTACATCAAGGACCCAATCATCTGACGATACACGGTGACATCAACCGGCTCAGATGAAGCATCACACAGAAGCTTCAGGTTTGATGCCATAGGTGTGGCCATGGCCTTGCAGTCCATCATCCAGAGCCTCTTCAGGATGTCTACTGCATACTTCCCTTCTCCAAGGAAGATCCCATCTGCACTCTCCCACACCTCCATGCCTAGAAAGTAGTGCATCATACCCAAGTCCTTCATCTCAAACTCGGTAGCAAGATTCCTCTTCGTGTCAAAAATCAATCCATCATCACCTATCACAAACATGTCATCTACATACAATAGTAGTATCACTGGATTTCCTTCCTCAACGTTGTAGTAAAGGTTGGAATCCGCTTTACTCTTAGTAAAGCCCAAACTGGATAGGAAGCTATCCATCATGCCATACCAGGTCTTGGGTGCCTATTTTAAACCATACAGGGCTTTCTTCAGTTTGCACACATTAGTCCCTCTTTCATGTGTCTCAAACTCGAGTTGTTTCTCCACATACACTTCCTCTTCAACTACACCATATCCATCTGGTGTATGTTCCACTCCATCACTGCAGCCAGAGCAAGTATTGTCATGATGGAAGTGTATCCGGCTACAGGACCAAAAGTCTCTTCATAATCTACCCCTCTTTCTAGGAGAAGCCACGAGCCACAAACCTTTCCTTGTATTTCTCTATGCTTCCATCTGCAACATGCTTGATCTTATAGATCCACTTGGAAGTCACAACAGACTTCCCTTTTTCTCTTGGGACCACATCCCAAACATCATTCTTCATGGTTGACTAGTACTCCTTGATCATGGCATTCTTCCATTACTTCATCCCGTATCCTAGGAACTTCAATATCTTCGATAGATAGATTTGTTGCTAGAAAAAATGTTGTAGTTCTTATTTTGTAGGTGATTGTACATGATCTTTCCTACAAGTCAAATTCAATTGCATGATTAGAAACTTCTCATAGTTTTCAGAACAAAATCTTATGCATAAAAATATATATGTCATGCAATCATGCAATTATCTTAGCCAATGCTTCAATACAACATTCATCCATATCCCGTAACTTTCTAGATGCCTTCCACCTCTACTAGAACATTGTTAAGAGTTTGCACTACTCCCAACATGTCAGCAAAGAGGTTTCATTCTAGATAAGTAGCAATGGAATGTTTTACAATGCCATAGGCCACTTACCCATCACATGCATATTAGTAGTATACTGTTCATTAATGCAATTATTCTAATATGCATAATACACAATCTAAGTCTAGGAACATAAGTAGATACATTATTGAACAACATTATTTAAACAAACAAAATATACAAGAAATGACAATTCAAATACTTATCTTTGTTTGTTTGTTGGGTGGACTCCCTCTAAATCTTTGCTTCCTTGTAGGAGCTACTAGAGTTCGACTCTGGAGTAGCTTATTCTACTCCTTTCTGTTGTGGATTGTAAGGAGTGATCAACTCCCTCTTAATCCCTGAATTACTGCATAACTTCTTGAAGTCCCTTGAAGTGAATTCTCTGCCATTGTCAGATCTAAAGATCTTGATCTTCTTATTAGTTTGATTTTCTATCAAGGCTTTGAATTCCTTGAACTTATCAAAACACTTCATATTTGATTGGATTTCAAGAAGACCTTTTACTAGTTTGCTTGCAATTGGCTGTGCACATGTGCAAGCCTTCTGTGCCAAAGTTCATTTTGCTCCAAGGATTCATGTACCATGGCTTATTCAGTTTATCCCTTCAACTTGTATAATCCTCCCTCTTGCCCTCCAATCACCACTGCATCATCTATAATCTTACCCTGTGGCCATATAAGGACTTGGCCATCTATAAATGCAACCCTCATGCCTTTTGCATCCAATGCATATATGGAGAGCAGGTTCTTCTTGAGACCTGGAACATATAGTACATCTTTCATTTTCATAGACTTTCCAGAGTCTAGCTTATAGGAGGCTTCACCACTTCCTTTTATGGGATACTAGTAGTCATCCCCAAGTTTCACCTTATGGGGTGATTTATGTTCAGATAGATTCATAAAGGATTCCTTGAATCCCGTCATATGTTTGGAATCCCCACTGTCTATAAGCCAATCATTTCTCCCATGAGTAATGGTACCAGTGAGACCATAAATTAAAATATACTCTTCATCACTTGAAGAGTCTTCACTTTCTTCTCTAGCCTTCTTCCTAGGAGGTTCATCATCCTCGGCAGTATGAGCATGATGTCTTTTCTTGTTGTTATTCTTTTTGTTCCTAGGACAATTTATGGAAATGTGTCCCCTTTCATCACAAGTATAGCAACAAACATAGGACATGTTCCTTTGAGGTTTGAAATCACCCTTTTGATGGTGATGTCTTTCTTTCTTATCATGGTGGTGAGTCTTCTTGTCACCATGCCTCTTGGAGTGTGTTGCGAGAGCTTGGTCTTCATTCCCCATATTCTCTTCTCGAGCTACAATTCGAGCTTCTTCTTGTGAGCATTCTTCCCACAGCCTACTGAATGTGATAAGTTTCCTCCTAGCACAAATTACTTGGATGAAGGAATCCCATGACCTAGGAAGGCCATTAAGAGTGGTCATTACCACTTCTCTATTCTCTATATATTCTCCCACAGCTTCAAGTTGTTCTTTTATCTAGGAGACCCTTGAGAAATAAGACTGCATGGTCTCCGCATTCTGGATCTTGATATTCTTCAATTGATTTCTCAAGGCCATCTTCTGATTTATGTTCTTCCCTTCAAATAGTTTGGTCAAGGAATCAAACATCTCCTTGGGTGTCTTCAGAGATGACACATGTGGTATGAGATGGTCTTTGATAGAATCAGCAATGATTCTCTTAGATTTGACCAAGTTCCTCTTGTGTAAGGACTTAGCCTCTTCTCCCTCTGGGATAGGGATCTCTTCACTTATGTAAGTGTCCAACTCATTCTCTTCCAAGATTAACCCAATCCTATACTTCCATGCTCGGAAGTTATCATCCCCTTCAAGCTTATCCTCAAGCTTGGTGCGGTGAGACATCTTTAAAGAGTACTTCAAATGGAAATAAGGAATATTTAGGTCTTACCACTTGTTTTGCTGAAAACTGGGTCTGGTGTTGGATTAGGGTTTGTTAGAGAAACCCTAAAAATTCAAAATTTGAATTTCAAACTTCTAAAAGGATAAAAAGATGCGCCTTGATGAGTTGATCAAGCTGGTATACTCAGAATTTGAAAAATGCAAAGTTTCACCCCTCAAAATTGCTTTTAAAACTTCTGGATTCACTAGGGAGAGCCCTGAATTAGGGTTTGAGTTTCCCAGAGCTTCACCCAACCAAAAGGTTCGATCCAAATCTCTAAACTTCGATTTTTCCAAGGAGCTTCCAGCTATAGTCTCAGATTTCAGAAATTCTAACTTTTGCAAAAACCCTAATTTATGGATTCACTAGATAGGACCCCAAACTAGGGTTTGATTTTCATGGAGTTTCACCCAACCAAAAAGTTTGATCCAAAGCTCTAAACTTAAATTTTTTTGAGTAGCTTCCAACCATGGTCTCGGATTTCAGAAATTCCATTTTTTGCAAAAACTCAAATTTTTAGGTCAAAAGCTAAAAGTACTCAGAATTGAATTTTGTTTCGACAGAAAGATGCACCCTTGCAAGGAGACTCAATCTAGCCTTTTTCCTTTGAATATATGTGGAGAGAAACCCAAAAAAAAACAAGAATCCCTAGCTTCCACAACTGCACAGTGTCTTCTTCTCAGGTTAGCTCTGATACCATGTTAGATTTTGAGCATTAATTCAAAATGATCCATGATCTTATCTGAGAGAATAACAAGCACAGTATATCAATCACAAGAGACAATAGACATAGAGTTTCCATGGGGAAATCCAAGAAGGTGAAAAACCCCAATAACTTCCTCAGAGATAGATAGAGCAATGATACAATAACCCAAGCATAAGAGATAAACTCCTAGCAGCTTCTCCTCCTCCATTAGTGCGCATCTCTCAATGAGAGAGATAGATGAATAAGTGAATGATCAAATAGAGTGCCTCCCGCACTCTATTTATACTTGACTTGAATTTCCTTTTAACTCTAACTAGGTCGGCCCCAACTTAACCACTTAACATAATACTAACTGGGATGACCCGTTGGCGGGAAATACTACCCTATAATGAGGAAATGGACATTATCAACTTAAGGGGGTGACAGGTAAGCATACTAATTGCATTACAGAGATGTTTATGAATGGAAATAGATTATAGGTCTCGAGGACATACCTTTTGAATGAAGTTCGATCCTATCTTTTATCCAATCTTGCGCTCGATCCTCAATCCAATCTCTCATTCAATAAACCTGCAACACAAAGACCTTTCTTAGCATATCTTGGCCAATATAATAATGATGAAATTGATAAGTAATTCAAACATCAAGCATTAACCAACATTGATCCAAACAAATACATAATCCAATAAGCACTTGATTTGGGACGGAAAAGATGCTTCAACCTTTTATTGTCAAAAGTAGATGAATGATACAAAGTATACCTGACTTTGCAGCATGTTCATGCAACCTGATCCTAGGCTCCTACTCCTCTCTGAATTCAGAATTCCTCCAGCATAACCTCCTTCAATACAAGCTTCTCATATATAAGAGTCTCTCAATGGCTCTCATATGTAAAATGTCTCTATGTCTAACCCCTCTCTTCAATCCTCCTTGTATTTATAGGACAAGGGAGTCAGTTCAGGTCGAGAGATGGTTGCAGGGGAAGTTAGGGAAGTTGAGAAACCAACAACAACTAATCCCCATTTGTCAAATTAATTATTTTTTTATCATATTTTAAGGTGTGCGCTACTATTTCATAGTGGAGTAGCGCCCAGGGCGCAACAATAGTGTTTTAAAACAAGCATTCATCACTTTTTAGATTGTGTGCGCTAGTATATTGAAGAGGAGTAGCGCCCATGAGGAGGTGTGCGCTACTATTGTACACTGGAGTAGAGTACATACGCTAGTTTTCTTGAGAGGAGTAGCACCCATGCTAAAATATGTTGTTTTTAGGGTTTTTCCAGCTTGCAAGGAGGTGAATTAGGCCAAGGTGTCATCTAAGGTCATCATGCTCCTCCATCCAAGTTGTCCTTTTGTGTGATCAACAGCTCAAGGTGATCACAAGTGGAGAGGTGCAGATTTGACATGTAACAGATGCCCCCTAATGTGTGAGGTTAGAGGGAAACGATGGCCGAAATACATTACAATCCAAAGCCAGAGGAGGAGCAAGGAACCACGGAAGCAAGTCACAAGAACACCTGAAACAAAGATCAAGGTCACCGAGCAATTACAATCTTGACATCATATAGATGTGTAGTGTGATACAATATGATCTCTGATACATAATAAGGAGATGTTTATAAATCATGGCCACTTGGAATACAAGTGTGGATCCATGTCAAAGTGAGAGATCATAGCCATAACAACAAACTGGATCTATGTCCCATGGAGAGCCAAATATGAGTGAGGCTTAGTCTTGCGCAACTTGGGTGATAACATAATGAGGTGATGTCATCAACATCCCAAGGTCTTCATCCAAAATAGCTCAAGGTACAAACCCTAACCATCTGAATAGATGAGATGACAGTCGAACATGGGGGGTATCGTTTGATTACCAGTCATTAAAGTATACCGTTAACAAACACGAGGGCTTCCCTGATAATAATGATGGGGCCCAAGGTACCTAGTACGATCCTACAAGTGTGAATAAGTGAACTTGGAGTCAAACACTCGAATATCATGTCGAATAAGAGACATTAATGTATTCTCACGATTCAACAGCGAGAAAAATTGCGACTGGTGACTGCAATCTCCAAGGTACTAACCAAAACTCTAAACTTCATTCCCAAAGTAAAATGAGTTGATGTCAATGGGAAGAAGTCCGTTGGAAGGGAGGCCTTAAGGAATCCTCCATCATCCAACTCAAGGGACACTCAACTGGTATGAGCTGATATAGAGTAATAAATAACAAGACTGACACTAGGATGGTCGACACATGAGGTCAAGGTAAACTACAGAATGGCCGACACAAGGTATATCCTTGAACATTGAGCACGACACAAAGTGACTTAGGCAGTTTTCAACATCATGGGTAAATGATATAAGTCTATAATGTAGGAGACATTAATAGACCATCCATATGGTTGGAAGAATAACCAACCGAGGGAGTAAACAACTTGGAGATCAGGTTCACCCTAAGGTCGAAAACTAAACCCAACTGACATGATAGACTCAAGTAGGTGCTATGTTCAAGGATAGAACTGACTGAATTCCCTTTGACATTGAAGATATGACACGTCTTTCCCATCCCTTATTCTTTTTAGATAAAAGAATACCTTTCTTGTTGTTTTAATGAGTCCAAGAAAGAATGAAAACTCAATAGATCCAACCATGTAAAAAGTTTAACGAGCCCATGGGAGGAAGACTCAGGACCTTCTTCATTGTTTACAGAGTTCGAAGAAGAGATAGAAGATTACTCTATATTACTGATCTCTGAATTTTAATATCGAGCCGAGATCTGTTCCTGCTCACCGGTGTTTTCAATTTTAAGGAGTCTGAAAAACTTAAACAATAACTCCATATACCTGCTCATGGATTTTAGTATCCATCCCAAGTAGATTAATGCTCAGCGGTGTTTTCTTATTTATAGAGTTGAAAAACTTAAACAGTCCTCTATTTACCCTCTCGTGGATTTCACATAAAGCCCGAGTAGGTGAATGCTCGCTTGGTGTTTTCATATTTAGGGAGTCTGAAAACCCTAAAGAAAGGCTCCAAAAGGTCCTTTTTCATTTAGTTAGTCTCCTCCCCTGAAAAAGTATAAAACAAAGGAAGAAGAACTCTTCTAGTGCATACAGAAGTATACCTAGAGTATACCTTTTTCGTAATTTATCCACCAAGGCCCAGAAAAAGGGTAATTCTCTACCTGAGTGGATGTCGCTTCAAATCCTTTAACGAGTCTAAAATGACAATTATACTTGGAAATCTTGTCATATTTAAAGAGTCTAACAAGAGCTTAGAGAGAACTCTATAGGAATCTTTTTCGTAAAATTTTAACGAGTCCGAAAAATAAAACTCGTGACCTCCTTACTGTTTTTAACGAGCTCAAAGGAGAGATGGAAGAATTCTCGAAGCCTCCTTACTGTTTTTAACGAGCTCAAAGAAAAGGTGGAAGAATGCTCGTAACCTACTTACTGCTTTTAACGAGCTCAAAGTAAAGTTAGAAGAATGCTCGAAACCTAATTACTATTTTTAATGAGCTCGAAGTAGAGGTAGAAGAATGCTCGATAAACTCCTTCAAGTAGGTTCGATGCCTGGGATCTCATGATGACGTTGGGCAAATATGTCACGAAAATCATTAAAAAGATTGGTGTATGGAATGATTTCATCAAGATAACAGTCCACTCTAATAAAGATATGTTATTTTACCCCAAGTTCAGTGGGAATGTTGACAGGGATGGTCCTCACTGTACTCATCCTCCTCCCTTCAGCAAAAATAGCTTATGAAGTGGAAAGGACAGAGGACCAATCAGCATTCTCACTGGGTCTTGAAGGGAACTCACCTCTCTCTATCAGGTTTAGAAAAGGAAGTAGATACGTCCTGGGGTGTAAATGTTCCCAAGGTTGTCTCAGGCCTATCATGGCTTCAAAAAATGTTTCGTCAGAAGGCAAAACTGTTTCCAAATCATCAGGAAAGAGGGTAGAGTCTGTTGACAGTGCAAAAGCAACGTCCATATCCGACTTGGTAGAGACCAAAGGAGTTGGGATATGTCCTGTTGCAAGTTGTTGTGAATCCATGTAGGCTACTTCTACAACAAATAGAGGCACTGAAGGTTCCGATGTAGTGGGAAGGATCCACGGATCAGTTCTTAAACCAACTGTGAAAGTTTCAGTAGAAGTACCCACATCAGAACACATAAAAATAACCGGAGAGGGTAGGTCAAATGTGCCTATTAATGACCCGTAAAGCCCTGCTCCTAAACTCTCACTTACTGGGGTAGTTTGATCAACTAAGGGCATCATGGAATCCGAACAAGTCTGGTTATTTATCTAAGTGAAAGAAAGCTAATAGACTATAGCGACCTTACCTTCAAAAGGGAACATAACCACTTGAAAAACTGTCGATGCAACAGCTCGCATGGCATATGTCCAACTCCTGCCTAATAACATGTTGTAATCAAGCGGAGTGTCTAGAACTTCTACTTCTACAGCAATTGTCTTACCGAACAAAGTGACATCAAACGATGGAAAAACTCTGTGTGGACGGAAAGTCCTGCCATCAAATGCAGTAAGCAGTGTGTTAGAAGGGGTTAACTTGGGGGAACCCAAATCTTTCCAACAGGAAATTGACATTACGCACGTAGACGCTCACTCATCTACAAAGCTTGTATGATGGTCATTGGGCCATGGATGACTTCTATCTGAAGGGCAACGTGGTATGACAACCGGTGTTTGATATAAGCCATATCAAATCATGCAGACATGTTAGATGATTCCATACTTCCAATAGCTACTAGAAGTACATTTCGTTGTAAAGGACAACTTTGCAAGACTTCTAAGGTAGAGATAGCACAAGGGGTCTAGGCTAGATCTTTAACCACGTTGTAGTTGGAAGCAGCCCGAGTGTTGGGATTGTGTGATGCCCATTTCAAGACACCTTTCGGGATCTTGGGCAGTGGGTCCACAGGTATGTGGAGTGGAGTGGAAGATTCTGGAATCTCCTTATCCTTCTTTCGTGCATCCGGGGTGTAATTCCTTGCTCTCGTTTGTAAGAGTGCATCCGAATTAACCATGTTAATAAAAGTTTGATTAACCGAAGCATGTGTAGTGCCCCCAGTATTGGAGGTGCCAGAAGCTGAACCCTGCCCCTTACGAAATGGATCTTTAAGTACAACAGGTTTTTTTTCTTGAAGTAGCTTCTGGGCTTCTTCGAGTAGAGGGCATTGGTGAGTGAGGTGGTCCTGCTTGCAAAGTTTACAAGGGAACTTAACCTTCTTCTTCTCTTTGTTACCCTCTTCAGCATTCTCTTTTTTGGGCTTTTGATGGTTCCCCTCTCCTTTCTTACCCTTCTTTTTGTTATTGGGCTGCCGAGGGCCCTTTTGATTGTTCTGAACCTAGTTTACAGTATCAGAAGTAGAAGGAGAGGTTGTGACAAAAGTAACTTCTGCAGTCGATTGTTTGACGGATAAGGCATGAACCTGCTTGGTCAATGCTTCGAAAGATGCAAAATCAACTGAACCCACTATGCCATCAGCATGCGGTCTAGGTTTAGGTCTACTCAGATTAGTATTTGATTGCGGTGCATCAAGTATGATTTCATAAAGTAACCCATATTGTGCATAAACAAGGTCTAGCTGTTGGGTTCGTAAAATGGCTTCTTCCTCGGTAGACACTCCAGAAGTAGCTACTTCCTTAGAAATATAAGGAATGAGTGATTTCAAATACCACTCAAGCAGGAATTCTAGAGGTATGTTGGCTTTAATGAGCCTCTTCTGTCTCTGCCACTCTTGAATGAGATCGGATAAGTGAGTGGCCTTATTTTGTCTAAATGTAGACAAAAGGTCTGTTCTGGCATCATACCAAATAGGAAGCTAGAAATGGTTCAGAAAAACAGTCGCGAGATCCTGAAAGTTAAAGAATTTGGTTGCAAGTAACTCAATGTACCATTTGGATGCAGCACCGGTTAAGGTCCTTTGGAACAGTCTCAACCTAATGGAATCTTCATTTAATGAGTTCGAGGAACACCATAAATGGAAAGTAGTAACATGATCACTAGGGTCCTCGCCAGTTTTACCTTTGAATTTTGGAATGTTCGAAGGTAATTTGGTAGGAACAGGTGGCCATGTGGCATTGTGATACACCGGATCGTTTGTCAACTTGGAAAGGTCTGGCATGTTTAGAGTTGCCAGAAACGGTAAACGAGGTATACAAGACGGAATTTGATAAGTTGGGGTCATAAAGGGAGAACCACCCATAGTCTGAACCGCGAACTGCTGGTAGGGGTTGCCCCTAGTCATATGCTGGTAGAGGTTTCCCCCGGCCATCTGCTGGTAGGGGTTTCCGCCAGCCATCTGTTGGTAGGGGTTTCCCCCCGTCATATGTTGTTGCGTGAAAGTATTATTGAAATTCCCCCACTCATATGAAAGTGGGTTAGTGCTCTGTAGGTTTGTCCACTGTGGCTGGGTGTTAGCCCCTCCATATTGCTGGTTAAAAATGTTACCACCTCCTCCGGAGAATAAAGAGAAAGGGACATTTCTTGCAAGTATATTACCTTGATTCAAGTTAGGACTTGCAAAGGTATTAAAACCAGTAGTAGCTGACGTGGACAATGTAGTCATGGTACTCATGGCAGGCACAATTGTAGAAGCATTTGGCCCTACAGCAGGTGTGGAAATCCAAGTGCTAGGTATGTGATACAATGGTTGAGTCACAGGCGGTGGAACAAGATTCATTGTACTACTAGGTCCAAAAATGGGTGTAGAGACAGATGCTATAGTTGTTGAACTTGGCATCCCTAACGTCCCAGCATTAAAGCTGAAGGATGGAGTTGACACAGAGGTTTTTTGTGCTGCACTCGGTGTAGCAGTAGGGGGAGGATTTATAGTATTTGTATTCATAACTATTGTGGGAGTTTGTGGAACTCCCTGTTCGCCTCCTGTATTAGTCATAAAATTCCCAGGTGTGAAATGATATGCACTATAATCAGGCTGCTGGAAACCAATGGGTAACAGAAGCAGAATGTTAAGATTAGTCAAAGGAGGATTAAATGGAGTACTAAACTCACCAGAAGTGAGATCCTCAATTGTATTAAAAGTTTGCTGGTCTCGAGTCCCCAGCTGTGGTTCCTCAGGAACCTCTATTTCAAGTCTTTCTGTTGCATGTTGTAGTTCTTCAAGAAGTTCTATTTCAAGACTTTTTGTTGTAAGTTGTAGTTCCTCAGGAAGTTCTATTTCACCAGTGGTTTCCAAAGGAACACTGGAGTCTACCCTCTGTCGTCTAGCTGGCGGTAGTGGTTCCACTCTAAGTGGAGGAAGGTTTTGCAACCTTCTCGACCTACGAAGTTCTTGGTCTTCCACAATTATAATAAAAATAAAACTAGAAAAACCTAGTGGCCACTAAGTGTTGATGTATATGTAACTTCAGAATGTATTTCATCTATGTATTTCATATATATTTATTGTACCCTTATAAGAGATGTGCTATTCCTCTATAAGGAAGTGTCGTCATGTGGATTGATAAGTGTCTCAAGTGTATTTTGGTTGTACTTTGGTTGAGCCATTGCTCTCTCTAGCTCTGAGGAAGTTGTGGGGTTTTTCACCTTAGGGTTTTCCCCACAGAAACTCTGTGTCTCTTGTCTCTCATGTTTTTTATTCTTGTGATGATTGACATGCTTGTTATGATTGATATGCATTGATATACTGTACATGTTATTCTCTCAGTGAATATCCTAGAGTATTGTGAATTAATGCTCAAAATTTAACATGGTATCAGAGCTAACCTGAGAAGAATACATTTTGCAGTGATGGAAACTTGAGCTTCTTATTTATTGGGTTTCTCTCCATAGTTTTTGGAAAAGCAGTATAGTACATTGACTCTACTCATCAAGGAGAATCTATCTGTCCAATCAGACTTCAATTCTGAGCATTTTCATATTTGGCCCTAAAAACTAGGGTTTCCACAAAAATAGGAATTTCTGAAATTTGAAGACATAGCTGGAAGCTCCTTGCAAAAATAGAAGTTTAGAGCTTTGGATCGAGATTTTTGGCTGGGTAGATCTCCGGGAAACTCAAACCCTAATTCAGGGCTCTCCCAAGTGAACCCGGGAGGACAAAAAGGCAAATATGAAGGGTAAAGCTTTGCTGATCTCAACTTCTGAATACACCAGGCTGATCAGCTCATCAAGGTGCATCTTTCTATCCTTTCAGAAAGTTGAAATTCACATTTTGAATTTTTAGGGTTTTTTCGACAAACCCTAATCCGAGACCAGATCCAGTTTTCAGCATTTCAAGTGGTAAGACCTAAATATTTTATATTTGCATTTGAAGTACTCTTTAAGATGTCTCACCACACCAAGATTGAGGGTAAGCTTGAAGGGACTGATAACTTCCGAGCTTGGAAGTATAGGATTGGGTTAATCATGGAAGAGAATGAGTTGGGCTAATATAAAAAAGAAGACATCCCTATCCCAGAGGATGAACAGGCTAAAGTATTGCATAAGAAGAACTTGGTCAAGGCAAAGAGAATCATTGTTGATTATATAAAAGACCATCTCATACCCCATGTTTCTTCTCTAAAGACACCCAAAGAGATGTTTAACTCTTTGACCAAGCTATTTGAAGGGAAGAACATAAATCGGAAGATGACCCTGTGGAACCAATTGAAAGGAGTAAAGTTTCAGAATGGAGAAACCATTCAATCTTATTTTTCAAGGGTCTCCCAGATCAAGGAACAACTAGAAGCAGTGGATGAAATGGTGGATAATGGTGAAGTTGTCATGACCACTCTGAATGGCTTACCTAGGTCATGGGACTCCTTCATTCAAGGAATATGTGCAAGAAAGGAGTTGATTTCCTTCAGTAGACTACGAGAAGAATGCTCACAAGAAGAAGCAAGGCTTGTGGCACGAGAATAAAAGATGGGGAATGAAGATCAAGCTCTCACAGCTCACACCAAGAAAGGGAAGTCCAAGAGAGAGCCATCTCACTCCAAGAAATATTCACGTCACTTCAAAGAAAGAAGAATATGGTTCACCTGTAATGAGAAAGGACACATTGCCATAAATTGTCCCAAGAACAAGAAGGACAACAACAACTTTAACAAGAAGAAGAAGGGCAGCAAAAGAAGGTTTCATGCTCATGCTACCAAGGATGATAAACCACCCAAGAAGAAGGCACGGGGGGTTCACTAGCGAGGCAATATCATATCACGTCCATTCATATTGGGGCTTTGAATTCTCTTAAAAATATCAAAAATATATTGTCTCATATTAAGGGGTCAAGGGGGGGTTTTAAATTTGACATAGTGATATAAATATTGAGGGTTATTTTATTCGAGTAGGTTTAGGAATAACCTCCAAATCGTGGGATGGATTCATACCTCCAAATCATGGGCTCAATTCATACCCACCTAAAACATAAGGACCCTCCATTTTTATTTGATATTGCTTATGATCCTAAGTTTTGCATAAATTTGATAATAGTGTACCAATGATAATATCAATGGAAGTCTATTTGGATTACTGGCCTTGAGAAATCCTCATTTAAAAGCTTATTTAGGCTTGGTTTGAATTCATGCTATATTGGGTTTCATCTATAAGTTAAGAGATGTACGTAATTGAGATTTTTGGAGTTGAACAATTGTATTGTATTTTTTATAGGCATTCAAGAAAAAGATCTAACGCTTCATTTTTTTAGGTTGGGGTTTAGGTTGGTATTGAGATTCAATCAAACCTTTATCCATGACAGCCAAGAAAAGTTAGATCAATCTTTCTTGACTAAATATTTCTTTCAACTTTTGTATTCTTCTTTAACATTTTCACATTGCCAGTTAGGAATGGTTGTTAGATTGAGTTATATTTGGCACATTCATAATTGTAATTTCAATTCTTATATTCAAGGAATCATCTTAGTATTGTGTTGGAATTGACATGAACATAGGTGAAAATCTAAACCCTTATTTACATACCCTATGTGTTATCGTTACCATGAAATGGTATCGTATAAGTTTCACCATCTATGTATGTTTATAACTATTGCATGCTTGAAACCTAACAATGGATATTTTCCCCTCTCCTGTAAAGATAAAAAAAATAGATATAACCCAAGAAAAGGTAACTAAATGTTGTTAAAGTTGAGGAAATTCATTGCATCTTGTGAATGACCCAAATCCAGGATATGCACATGATAATATGATGTTATTGGAAAGTAAGATAAATTTTTCTATGTTTATTTGGGTTCAAACATCAATGATGTTTGTTTTGATAGGAAGGTATGGGAGTCCATCCACGAAAGGGTTTCAATTTTTCAATTTTATAGAGTTTAATTTATTAAGCTTATAGAAAACATGAGCTCTCTATGGCTATACTTATATTTACATGATATAAAATTGGTAGATTGGCAGGCTGTAGTGTGAAACATTTGCAATTCTCATATTTTCTGAGCATTGCACTAACAATTGGACTATCATCCTTTTAAATTCTTTGTTATGTTGATATCTTGATCGGGTTTCCTTTTATGCATTTTTCCTTCACCAGTACTATTTCGTTGGGTCTTCCACTATCTAAAGCTACAAATTGATCAATCACCCCTGCAATTATGGTGGTATCATTATTAGCATTATACTGTTATTTTATTAGCATATTGTTTGCTTATACTTCTATGTGTTAGGGATCCTATTTGTTACAACTTCATAATATGATATAAAGGGGGTATTAAAAATGGGTTGATAAAAATGGATACATACAATATTTGGTGAAACTAGGGGTTTTATTAATTGCAAATGCATATTGGGAGGGGGGTTCAACAATAAAAATTTAGGAAGAATTTTCCAATATTTATTGAAATTAGGGATATTGTTTAATATCATGCGAACGATCGTGCTATGTAACAAGTTCACTGAGTGAACCCCCCGTGGAAGAAGGATAGGGAAGAAAGTGATGATAGTAATGATGACTCATCAAGTCAAGAAGAGTATGTTCTGATCTCTGCTCTCACAGGTACCATCTCCCATGGTTGTAATAATTGGTTAATTGACAGTGGGACTTCCAAACACATGACTGGGTTTAAGGAATCTTTTCTGAACCTATCTAAGCATGAATCACCCCATAGGGTGAAACTTGGGGATGATTATCAATACCCAATCAAAGGAAGTGGTGAAGCCTCCTACAACCTAGATTCTAGAAAATCTTTGAAGATGAAAGAAGTCCTTTATGTACCTGGGCTCAAGAAGAACTTACTCTCCATCTCTGCATTGGATGCAAAAGGTATGAGGGTTGCATTTGTGGATGGCCAAGTCCTAATGTGGCCAAAAGGAAAGACCATAGATGATGCAGTAGTGATTGGAGAGCAAGAGGGAGGTTTGTATAAATTGAAGGGACAACTTGAACATGCCATGGTACATGAATCCATGGAGCCAAGTGAACTTTGGCATAGAAGACTTGCTCATATGCACTATAGGGCACTTCCAATTGCAAGCAAGGATGTAGAGAGTCTTCCTGAAATCAAGACCAAACATGAAGGTGTTTGCAAAGGTTGTGCAAAAGGTAAGAACATTAAGAAGGCTTTCCCAAGCAGTGAAAGCAACGTAAAGGATATCCTAGAAATCATCCACTCAGATGTATGTGGTCCTATGTCATCTAGTTCTCTAAGTGGGTATATTTACTATGTCTCATTTATTGATGACTTCTCCAGGAAGACTTGGGTATACTTCTTGAAGAACAAATATGAGGTATTTGATAAGTTCAAGGAATTCAAAACCTTGATGGAGAATCAAACTGACAAGAAGATCAAAACATTCAGATCCGACAATGGTGGAGAATTTACCTCAAGTGACTTCAAGAAGCTTTGCAATGATTCAGGGATTAAGAGGGAGTTGACTGCTCCTTACAATCCACAACAGAATGGAGTTGCAGAAAGGAAGAACAAAACAATCATGGAAGCAGCAAGAGCAATGATACATGACCAGGATCTACCTATGCATCTATGGGCAGAAGTAGCTAGAACAGCTGTATATGTGCAGAATAAAACACCCCACAAGATATTGGACAACAAGACACCAAAAGAGGTCTTTTCTGGTAAGAAACCTGAAGTCATCCATCTCAGAATATTTAGTTGTCCAATATTCACTCATGTCCCAAAGGAAAAGAGGACCAAACTAGATCCTTCAGGAAAGAAGGGTATCTTTGTGGGTTACAGTGAAAGCTTGAAGGCTTACAGAATATACTTTCCAGTGTTCAAGAAGACTGATGTCAGCAGGGATGTGACATTTGATGAAAACTCAGCATTCATCAAATCAAGGAAGGCACCTATTGAAGTTTATGAAGAACCTAAGGAAACTAGATTTCAAGACACTACCATGACTGTAGCAATTCCGGAAGTTGTTCATGAGTTTGAAGATCCGCAAGAACCTATAGATCCACTCTGTGAGGATAATTCTCACAAGAGGAAACCTACATCGGCTAGAGAGCACATTCAAGATGCAGAAATATTTGGCATTCCAGAAGAAGAACACAGAGCAAAGAAGAGAACCAGATCACATACCAGCTATGTCTCTTTACTCAGTGATATTATGAACAAAGAACCTTTCAGTTATGAAGAAGCAGTGGAAAAGAAAGAATGGAAGGATTCCATGGTTGAGGAATACCAATCAATAATGAAGAATGATGTTTAGGATGTTGTCCCAAGACCTAAAGAAAAGTCTGTTGTGGCTTCCAAATGGATCTACAAAATCAAGCATGCTGCAGATGGCAATGTAGAGAAATACAAAGCAAGATTTGTAGCTCGTGGCTTCTCTCAGAAAGAGGGAATAGATTATGAAGAAACCTTTGCGCCTGTAGCCAGGTATACTTCCATCAGAACAGTACTTGCCCTGGCTGCAGTAATGAAATGGAAAATACACCAAATGGATGTCAAGACTTCCTTCTTGAATGGTGTAGTTGAAGAAGAAGTATATGTGGAGCAGCCACTCGATTTCGAAATACATGACAAGGAGTCATATGTGTACAAATTGAAGAAAGCCTTGTATGGCTTGAAACAAGCTCCTAGAACTTGGTATGGTAGGATGGACAGTTTCCTATCTAGTTTGGGCTTTACCAAGAGTTAAGCGGATTCCAACCCTTACTACAAGGTTGAAGAAGGGAATCCTGTGATTCTACTCCTATATGTGGATGACTTATTTGTAACAGGAGATGACAGATTGACTGCAGATACTAAGAGGAAGCTTGCTGCTGAGTTTGATATGAAAGATTTGGGAATGATGCATTATTTCCTAGGTATGGAGGTGTGGCAGAGTGCAGGTGGGATCTTCCTTGGTCAAGGGAAGTACACAATAGATATCTTGAAGAGATTTGGGATGATGGATTGCAAGGCCATGGCCACACCTATGGCATCAAACCTAAAGCTTCTGTGTGATGCTCCAGCTGATCTGGTTGATGTCATGATGTATCGTCAGATGATTGGGTCCTTGATGTACCTGAAGGGTACAGTTGATTATGGGCTCAGGTATGAAGCGAATCAAAATTTTAACCTGCAGGGTTATGTTGATTCAGATTGGGCAGGCAGTGCTGCAGATAGGAAGAGCACATCTGGGTGCTGCTTCAGTATGGGATCAGGTGTGATCTCTTGGTTTAGCAGGAAGCAATCCTGCGGAGCACTGAGTACAGCTAAGGCAGAGTATGTTGCATCTTGTTGAGCTAGTTGTGAGGCAGGATGGCTTCGAAAACTACTATCATATTTATTTGATCTCCCACTGGAGACTACTGGTATCTTTTGTGACAACCAGAGTTGTGTGAAGCTATCTAAGAACCTGGTGTTCCATGACATGTCAAAACACATAGAGATCAAATATCACTATATCAGGGATATGGTGCAGAGAGGAGCTATGAAGCTCCTATATGTTGCGATGGATGAGCAGATTGCAGATGTGCTGATGAAGCCACTAGCCAGGGTCAAGTTTGAGTACTTCAGGGAGATGCTTAGTGTTCTTCAGATCGAGGACACTTCGAGGAAGAAGTGATGGACACATTTTCTGAAGCCATTCCAAGCATGTTGGAAGGAGGATCCTTCACATGGCTGTGGATGTAAGCCCTCGATGATGAGCATCAGGATGATGTTCTAGTTTTTGCTTTATATGATCAGTTGGATCATTTATATGTATATGTATGTACGCATCATGTTGGATGTTGAATATGATTAGTTATAACTTTCAACAACAAAACTTTTTATTTTTTCATTTAATGTTCTTTCCAAATTAAAAACTAAGCAAATCAAAGAAAATTTTCTTTTTTGTTTTCTTTTGAAATTTTGGACAAAAGAAACTATGCTATTTTGCAAAAGATATAAGCCTCACTATTCTTAAGCTACCAATTTTTTTTTTACTTTTTTCTGTTATTATGAGTGAAAAAGAACTTTAAAGTAGGAAGCAAATAAGACTTATACAAGATGTGTAAGTATGAAAAAAAGGCTCCTAAGCTCACAACTTTCAAAACAATGGTTCGACAAAGACTTGTCCTACAAGTTTTTTCAAAGGAAAAAGCTCTCACACTTGGAAGCAAAGCGGGAAGAAAAGAAAGAGGAAAGATGCTCAAAGCTGGAAATCAAACTCAAGAGGAAAGTCCCAAAGCATCAAACCCTAACAAGAAAACTAAGCCAAGGATTAGGTAGGAAAGCGAACTAACAACCACCTTACTGACACACAGGCTGAAAAATGAAGCAAACTAAAGTACTCCAAACTCACTTGATACTGGAAAAGACAATGAAGTCAAGAAATGTTGGAACTCAAAAAGTTTGGAAGACACCCTAAAGACTCCATAACAGATCAAATCCTAAAACAAAGGATAAGATGCCTAAAGAGCAAACAAATGTCACCATAAACATCAAATGCAAAGCATACAGGTCTGTAGGTCAACAACACACTATCAGGGTAAAAATAAGCAACTGTGTTCACTAAGGAACAATGCCTAGTCTCCAAAAAGAGTCACAAATGAACCAAACACTTCAAAAGTAAACAAGTGACCTAACGATGACAAAAAGACTCAAAGAAGGGTACTGAGACTCATAGAATAGTTACAGACCTCAAAGACCAGTCAAGAAGGCCCAAAACAAAGTCAAAAACCTACCCAAAAAGGCAAAAAACTCAACCAAACTGTTAAATTTTGAGCATTAATTCACAATACTCTAGGATATTTGTTGAGAGAATAACATATACAGTATATCAATTCATGACAATCACAATATGACAAGCATCACAAGAATCAAACGCATAAGAGACAAGAGACACAGAGTTTCCATGGGGAAAACCCTACGGTGAAAAACCCCACAACTTCCTCAGAGATAGAGAGAGCAATGGCTCAACCAAAGTACAACCAAATAACACTGAGATAGTCTCCTAGTAGCATATGATCCTCCTCCTCACTAGTGCACCACTTTCTGAGAGAGAGTGAGTTACTTTTTTGAGTGTATAAAATAGAGATCTCTGATCTCTATTTATACTAACCTTTTTGACCAGTGACCTTATGGGGCCGACTTGTCTAGCTAGGTACATCCACATTATAATATATATAATTCAGGGCCGACCCCACATGGTGGTCTAATAACCCATCGGCAAGTACACACACTTGTGACACTTGTCAATCCACATGACGACACTTCCTTATAGAGGAATGACACATCTCTTATAAGGGTACAATAAATATATATAAAATACACAGATGAAATACATTCCTAAGTTACATATACATCAACACTCCCTCTTAACTAGGAAGGTATTTCTCGACACAGTTCTGCTAGACAAGTCTTCTTCTCGGGATCATCGTCATCAATGCATCGTCATCATCATCGTCACTGCTGCTGCTATCTCAACCAATCTCTGACTCTACTCATCATAGGAATTTCTACAGAGCAGTCATTTTTCATACTGGATGTAGGCCCACCACCTGCAAATATTCATCATCACTGGACATACTATGGAATCCTTAGGACTTATTACGTGTGTCACAAAACCTGGCTGCAGCATCCCAGGCTATTACGAGCACACAGCTCTACCTGTAGGATCTACCAGGAGCACATTACATGTGACCCATCACAAAACATGGCTGAAGCATCCCAGGCTGTTATGAGCACACAACTCTACCTGTCGGATCTCCCAGGAGCACATTACATGTGATCTCACCACAAAACTTGGCTGAAGCATCTGAGGCATTTTTCATCCTGTCCAGATCTCCCACGAGCAAATTACATGTGGTCATGGCAAAACCTGGCTGAAGCATCTGAGGCCTTTTTCATCCTGTCCAGATCTCCTAGGAGCAAATTACATTCCATAGGACAAAACCTCAAAAGAGCATCTGCCAGATATCCCAGGGCACCGAATTACATGCCATAGGAAAAACCTCGAAAGACTATCTGCAAATCTCCCAGGGCACAAATTATATGTCTTCCCAAGCAAAACCTTGAAAGAGCATTTGCCAGATGTACCAGGGCACCGAATTACATGCCATAGGAAAAACCTCGAAAGACCATCTGCAAATCTCCTAGGGCACAAATTACATGCTTACCTGCACAACCTAATCCACGGCCACAAAGTATCATCTGATACTCATCATACAGCATCCATCTGATGCACACCAAGTATCTACCTGATACATATCATCATACATAGTGTATCCACCTGATACATAGATACATGATCCACACAATGTATCCATCAACATACATGATCTACCTGATCATACCTGATACATATCAATATACATGATCTACCTGATCATATCTGATACATATCAATATACATGATCTACCTGATCATACAATGTATCCACCTGATACATATACAGATACATGGTCCAAGCATCCAACATGATGCATATACACAATACATACAAATGATCCAACCGATCATATCCAGCATCCAACATGATGCATACATACATATAAATGATCCAACTGATCATATCCAGCATCCAACATGATGCGTACATACATACATAAATATGATCCAACTGATCATATCCAGCATCCAACATGATGCATACACACATACAAAAATGATCCAACTGATCATATCCAAGCAGAAACCAAAACATCATCCTGATGCTCGTCATCCAGCGCTTACATCCATAGCCATGTGAAGGATCCTCCTTCCAACATGCTTGGAATGGCTTCAGCAAATGTGTCCATCACTTCTTCCTCGAAGTGTCCTCGATCTGAAGAATGCCAAGCCTCTCTCTGAATTACTCGAACTTCACCCTGGCTAGTGGCTTCGTCAGCACATCTGCAATCTACTCGTCCGTTGCAACATACAGGAGCTTCACAACTCCTCTCTACACCATATCCCTGATATAGTGATATTTGATCTCTATGTGTTTTGACCAGTCATGAAACGCTGGGTTCTCAGACAGCTTCACACAACTCTGGTTATCACAGAAGATACCAGTGGCATCCAACGGGAGATCAAATAACTCAGACAGTAGCTTTTGTAGCCATATTGCCTCACAACTAGCTGAACAGGCTACAACATACTCTGCCTCAGCTGTACTCAGTGCTACACAGGACTGCTTCCTGCTAAACCAAGAGATCACACCTAATCCCAAACTGAAGCAACACCCAGATGTGCTCTTCCTATCTGCAGCATTTCCAGCCCAATCTGAATCAACATAACCCTGTAGGTTAAACTTTTGATTCGCTTCATACTTGAGCCCAAAATCCACTGTACCATTCAGGTACCTCAGAACATGCTTTACAGCAACCAAGTGAACACTCCTCGGATCCGTCAGGAACTGGCTCAATGTGTTCACAGCAAAGCAAATATCTGATCTCGTGTTCGTCAGGTACATCAAGGACCCAATCACCTGACGATACATAGAGACATCAACCGGCTCAGACAAATCATCACATAGAAGCTTCAGATTCGATGTCATAGGTGTAGCCATGGCCTTGCAATCCATCATCTCGAATCTCTTCAAAATATCTACTGTGTACTTCCCTTTTCCAAGGAAGATCCCACCTGCATTCTTCCACACCTCCATAAATAGGAAATAGTGCATCATTCCCAAATCTTTCATATCAAATTCAGCAGCAAGCTTCCTCTTAGTATCTGCAATCAGTCTATCATCTCCTGTTACAAATAAGTCATCCACATACAGGAATAGAATCACAGGATTCCCTTCCTCAACCTTGTAGTAAAGGCTGGAATCCACTTTACTCTTGGTAAATCCCAAATTAGATAGGAAACTGTCCATCCTACCATACCAGGTTCTAGGAGCTTGCTTCAAGCCATACAAGCCTTTCTTCAATTTGCACACATATGACTCCCTGTCATGTATTTCAAAACCGAGTGGCTGTTCCACATATACTTCTTCTTCAACTACACCATTCAAGAAAGCAGTCTTGACATCCATTTGGTGTATTTTCCATCTTATTGTTGCAGCTAGGGAAAGTACTGTTCTAATGGAAGTATACCTAGCTACAGGTGCAAATGTTTCTTCATAATCTATTCCCTCTTTCTGAGAGAAGCCACGAGCTACGAATCTTGCCTTGTATTTCTCTACACTGCCATCTGCAGCATGCTTGATTTTGTAGATCCATTTGGAAGTCACAACAGACTTCTCTTTAGGTCTTGGGACAACATCCCAAACGTCATTATTCATTATTGATTGGTATTCCTCAACCATGGCATCCTTCCATTCTTTCTTTTCCCCTGCTTCTTCATAACTGGAAGGTTCTTTGTTCAAAATGTCGTAGAGTAAATCAACATAGCTGGTATGTGATCTAGTTCTCTTCTTCGCTCTGTGCTCATCTTATGGAATGCCAAATCTTTCTGCATCTTGAATGAGCTCTATATCCCATGCAGGTTTCCTCTTGTGAGAGTTATCCTCACGGGGTGGATCTACCGGTTCTTGTGGATCTTCAAACTCACAAACAGCTTCTGGACTTGCTTAAGTCATGGTAGTGTCTTGAAATCTGGTTTCCTTAGGTTCTTCATAAACTTTGATAGGTACCTTCCTTGATTTGATGAATGCTGATTTTTCATCAAATGTTACATCCCTGCTGACATCAATCTTCTTGAACCCTGGAAAGTATATTCTGTAAGCTTTCGAGCTTTCACTGTAACCCACAAAGATACTCTTCTTTCCTGAAGGATCTAGTTTAGTCCTCGCTTTTTTTGGGACATGAGTGTATACTGGAAAACCAAATATTCTGAGATGGCTGACTTCAGGTTTCTTACTAGAAACGACCTCTTCTAGTGTCTTGTTGTCCAATATCTTGTGGGGTGTTTTGTTCTGCACATATACAGCTGTTCTAGCTGCTTCTTCCCATAGATGCATAGGTAGATCCTAGTCATGCAACATTGCCCTTGCTTCTTCCATGATACTTCTGTTCTTCCTTTCTGCAACTCCATTCTATTGAGGATTATACGGAGCAGTCAACTCCTTCTTAATCCCTGAATCACTGCAAAGCTTCTTGAAGTCACCTGAGGTGAATTCTCCACCATTGTTGGATCTGAATGTTTTGATCTTCTTGTCAGTTTGATTCTCCATCAAGGTTTTGAATTCCTTAAACTTATCAAACACCTCATCTTTGTTCTTCAAGAAGTATACCCAAGTCTTCCTGGAGAAGTCATCAATAAATGAGACATAGTAAACATACCCACTCAGAGAACTGGATGACATAGGACCACATACATCTGAGTGGATGATTTTCAGGATGTCTTTTGCCTTGCTTTAACTGCTTGGGAAAGCCTTCTTAATGTTCTTACCTTTTGCACATCCTTTGCAAATACCTTCATGTTTTGTCTTGATTTCAGGAAGACCCTCTACCGCCTTGATTGCAATTGGAAGTGCCCTATAGTGCATATGAGCAAGCCTTCTATGCCAAAGTTCATTTGGCTCCATGGATTCATGCACCATGGCATGTTCAGGTTGTCCCTTCAATTTATACAAACCTCCCTCTTGCTCTCCAATCACTACTGAATCATCTATGGTCTTTCCCTTTGGCCACATTAGGACTTGGCCATCCACAAATGCAACCCTCATACCTTTTGCATATAATGCAGAGATTGAGAGTAAGTTCTTCTTGAGCCCAAGTACATAAAGAACTTCTTTCATCTTCAAATATTTTCCAGAATCTAGGTTGTAGGAGGCTTCACCACTTCCTTTGATTAGGTATTGATAATCATCCCCAAGTTTCACCTGATGCGGTGATTCATGTTCAGATAGATTCAAAAAAGATTCCTTAAATCCATTCATGTGTTTGGAAGCCCCACTATCAATCAACCAATCATTGCAACCATGGGAGATAGTACCTGTGAGAGCAGAGATTAGAACATACTCTTCTTCACTTGATGAGTCATCATCACTTTCTTCCCTAGCCTTCTTCTTGGGTGGTTCATCATCCTCGGCAGCATGAGCATGAAACCTTCTTTTGCTACCCTTCTTCTTCTTGTTGGAATTGTTGTTGTCCTTCTTGTTCTTGGGACAATTATGGTAATGTGTCCTTTCTCATTACAGGTGAAGCATATTCTTCTTTCTTTGAAGTGATGTGAAGATTTCTTGGAGTGAGATGGCTCTCTCTTGGACTTCCCTTTCTTGGTGTGAGTTGTGAGAGCTTGATCTTCATTCCCCATCTTTTCTTCTCGTGCCACAAGCCTTGCTTCTTCTTGTGAGCATTCTTCCCGTAGTCTACTAAAGGAGATCAACTTCTTCCTTGCACAAATTCCTTGGATAAAGGAATCCTATGACCTGGGTAGGCCATTTAGAGTGGTCATTACCCCTTCACCATTCTCCACGATTTCATCTACTGCTTCTAGTTGTTCCTTGATCTGGGAGACCGTTGAAAAATAAGATTGAATGGTTTCTCCATTTTGAAACTTTATTCCTTTCAATTGGTTCCGCAGGGTCATCTTCCGATTTATGTTCTTCCCTTCAAATAGCTTGGTCAAAGAGTCAAATATCTCTTTGGGTATCTTAAGAGAAGACACATGGGGTATGATATGGTCTTTGATAGAATCAGTAGTGATTCTCTTTGCCTTGACCAAGTTCTTCTTATGCAATACCTTGGCCTCTTCATCCTCTGGGATAGAGATGTCTTCTTTCACATATGAGTCCAACTCATTTTCTTCCAGGATTAATCCAATCCTATACTTCCAAGCTCGAAAGTTATCAGCTCCTTCAAGCTTATCCTCAAGCTTGGTGTGGTGAGACATCTTAAAGAGTACTTCAAATGGAAATAGAAAAGATTTAGATCTTACCACTTAAAATGCTAAAAATTGGATCTGGTCCCGGATTAGGGTTTGTCGAAAAAACCCTAAAAATTCAAAATGTGAATTTCAAATTTTTGAAAGGATAGAAAGACGCACTTTGATGAGCTGATCAGCTTGGTGCATTCAGAATTTGAGATCAGCAAAGCTTTACCCTTCAGATTTGTCCTTTTGTCCTCCCGGGTTCACTCGGGAGAGTCCTGAATTAGGGTTTGAGTTTCTCGGCGATCTACACCACCAAAAATCTCAATCCAAATCTCTAAACTTCGATTTTTGCAAGGAGCTTCCAGCTATGTCTTTAGATTCCATAAATTCATATTTTTGTGGAAACCCTAATTTTTAGGGCCAAATCTAAAAATGCTCGAAATTGAATTCTGATTGGACAGATAGATGCACCTTGATGAGTAGAGTCAATCTACTATATTGATTTTCAAAAATCTGTGGAGAGAAACCCAATAAACAAGGAACTCAAGCTTTCGTCACTGCAAAATGTCTTCTTCTCAGGTTAGCTCTCATACCATGTTAAATTTTGAGCATTAATTCACAATACTCTAGGATCTTTGTTGAGAGAATAACATATATAGTATATCAATGCATGAAAATCACAATATGACAAGCATCACAAGAATCAAAAGCATAAGAGACAAGAGACACAGAGTTTCCGTGGGGAAAACCCTAAGGTGAAAAACCCCACAACTTCCTCAGAGATAGAGAGAACAATGGCTCAACCAAAGTACAACCAAATAACACTGAGATAGTCTCCTAGTAGCAGATGATCCTCCTCCTCACTAGTGCGCCACTTTCTGAGAGAGAGTGAGTTACTTTTTCGAGTGTATAAAATAGAGATCTCCGATCTCTATTTATACTATCCTTTTTGCCCAGTGACCTTATGGGGCCGACTTGTCTAGCTAGGTACATCCACATTATAATATATATAATTCAGGGCCGACCCCACATGGTGGTCTAATAACTCATCGGCAAGTACACACACTTGGGACACTTGTCAATCCACATGATGACACTTCCTTATAGAGGAATGACACATCTCTTATAAGGGTACAATACATATATATAAAATACACAGATGAAATACATTCTGAAGTTACATATACATCAACACAAACAACCAATAGAAAGCTACAGGAATGTGCCCTACTGTGTAGTAGGGAAGCTAGAGTATCTGGAGAGGTGGGAGCTACTATATAGAGATAGACTAGCATATGGGCGCTACTGTATGTATAGCAGAGTAGCATACAGGTCTTAGAGAGTTAAAAAAAAACATTGCAGAGGTGTAATAGGACTGATTCAAGCAAAGGGAAGCAAGCAGGGACTACCTACAAGGCTTCTCAGAAGATCAAAGGGGTTAAGAAGTATTGGATAGACAATCAAGAAGGGTTTCCTAGAGCAGAAAAGACAACTTCCCCAACGGAGTCGCCAGTCTGTTGGCAGGAAATACTACCCTATAATGAGGAAATGGACATTATCAACTTAAGGGGGTGACAGGTAAGCATACTAATTGCATTACAGAGATGTTTATGAATGGAAATAGATTATAGGTCTCGAGGACATACCTTTTGAATGAAGTTCGATCCTAGCTTTTGTCCAATCTTGTGCTCGATCCTCAATCCAATCTCTCATTCAATAAACCTGCAACACAAAGAACTTTCTCAGCGTATCTTGGCCAATATAATAATGATGGAATTGATAAGTAATTCAAACATCAAGCATTAACCAACATTGATCCAAACAAATACATAATCCAATAAGAACTTGATTTGGGACGGGAAAGATGCTTCAACCTTTTATTGTCAAAAGTAGATGAATGATACAAAGTATACCTGACTTTGCAGCATGTTCATGCAAGCTGATCCTAGGCTCCTGCTCCTCTCTGACTTCAGAATTCCTCCAACATAACCTCCTTCAATACAAGCTTCTCATATATAAGAGTCTCTCAATGGCTCTCATATGTAAAATGTCTCTATGTCTAACCCCTCTCTTCAATCCTCCTTGTATTTATAGGACAAGGGAGTTAGTTCAGGTCGAGAGGTGGTTGCAGGGGAAGTTAGGGAAGTTGGGAAACCAACAGCAACTAATCCCCATTCGTCAAATTAACTATTTTTTGATCATATTTTAAGGTGTGCGCTACTATTTCACAATGGATTAGCGCCCAGGGCACAGCTACAGTGTTTTAAAACAAGCGTTCATCACTTTTTAGATGTTGTGCGCTAGTCTATTGAAGAGGAGTAGCGCCCATGAGGAGGTGTATGCTACTATTGTACACTGGAGTAGAGTACATACACTAGTTTTCTTCAGAGGAGTAGTGCCCATGCTAAAATATGTTGTTTTTTAGGGTTTTTCCAGCTTGGAAGGAGGTGAATTAGGCCAAGGTGTCATCTAAGGTCATCATGCTCCTCCATCCAAGTTGTCCTTTTGTGTGATCAACAGCTCAAGGTGATCACGGATGGAGAGGTGCAGATTTGACCTGTAACAGATGCCCCCTAATGTGTGAAGTCAGAGGGAAACGATGGCCGAAATACATTACAATCCAAAGCCAAAGGAGGAGCAAAGAATCGCGGAAGCAAGTCACAAGAACACATGAATAAAAGATGAAGGTCAACGAGCAATTACAATCTTGACATCATATAGATGTGTAGTGTGATACAATATGATCTCTCATACATAACAAGGAGATGTATATAAATCATGGCCACTTGGAATACAAGCATTGATCCATGTCAAAGTGAGAGATCATAGCCATAACAACAAACTGGATCTATGTCTCATGGGGATCCAAATATGAGTGAGGCTCAGTCTTGCGCAACTTGGGTGATAACATAATGAGGTGATGTCATCTAAGGTCATCATGCTCCTCCATCCAAGTTGTCCTTTTGTGTGATCAACAGCTCAAGGTGATCACATACGGAGAGTTGTAGATTTGACCTGTAACATGACCCCACTAGGGTGGTCTAATAACCCTTTAACCCACAAGACTCATACAGGGATGACACCATCAAGGTGGTCTAATAACCCATCAAGTATAAGTTACGACACTTGTAAATACAAATGACGACACTTCCGTATAGAGGAATAATAACCTCTCTGTAGGGATACAATATACATATATGAAATACATTCCGAAGTTACATATACGTCAAGATTTTTCAGTTTCCGTCATTCATCCCTAGAGAAAGTAGGAGGACATCTCAAATTCTGGATATATACTAAAATATCTCCATACCATGGATTAGAAGTTGCAATAAGAAAGATGCATTCATATGGTAATGATGACTCTTCCTCATTGTTTACTACGTCACTAGGAAATTCAGAAATTAGTTCCGTGAACACCAAATATTTTTTGACATAGCCGATTGGAAAAATAGGTCAAGCTCTTGCAAGATGACAATCCATTTATTGAATTTTCCGTCGATGATATGTCGAGTTAAGACATACTAAAAGGGATTTACCTCCACAATCACCATCGTGGTTCGCAGTAGGATCTAGTGACACAGTCTCTAAACTGCATGGATGGCATCTAATTGTAGCTTCTCAACCTAAGAATACTTAACCTCGAGAGCTATTAATGCGCATGAAATATAGTAAATGACATGTTCTTGAAACTTGTCATCCTCCTAAACAAGTACTATGCCAATCGTAGATATATATTTTCCGAGTATAGAAGGAAGTCCTTGGTGTAATCTGGCGGGCTCAACAAGGGGGATGATAGTAATGCCTTTTTCAAAGCTTCAAATGAAGTTTGAGCAGCCTCATCCCAAAGAAAATAGGTATCTTTCTTGAGCAGTCTCATGAAACCTTTTGTGATTTTGGCATAGTTTATGATAAAACATCGTAGAAAATTGGACAAACCCTGTAGACTCTAAAATTGTCATAGGGTTCGAGGAGGAGGTAGATTTACAATATACTCAAATTTTAATGGATCGACCCTGATACCATGACTCGAGACAATGAAACCTAGTAGGCATCCGGACTCAACACAAAATACACACTTATTAGGATTCAAATGAATCTTATAATATCTACATCTCTCAAACACTAGTCACAAGTTATCAAGATGATCTCGTCTCTTATGAGACCACAATGGGAGATCATCGAGATATGGCTCAACTACGTGCTTGATATCATGGAAAGAAAAATTCATGGTGCGCTGGAAAGTGGCTCCAGCATTTTTCAGCCCGAAAATCATCTTCTGATACGCAAAGGTACCCCAAGGAAAAATAAAAGTCGTTTTATGTTGGTCTTCAGGCTTTATTTGAATCTTATTATATCGTGAGAAACCATCCATGAAAGAAAACATTTCATGGCCTGCACATGCATCAATAATATGATCAATGAATAGTGTGGGGTATTTGTCCTTAGGACAAGATTTATTTAGGTCTTTGAATTCCATACAATGTGTATGGTTCCTTGCTTCTTATGAACCGGAACTGGGTTAGAGACCCATTCCGTCATATCAATCAGATAGATGAAATCGGATTTTAATAGTTTTTCAAATTCATCCTTAATGGTTGATTCTTTTCGTGGATTTACCGAATAGAGTTTTTGTCTCACTGGCTTAGCATTGGGGTAAGTCGTGATGACATGCTCCATAATAGTGGGGTCTATTCTTGGCATCTCCTCGTAAGACTAGGCGAATTGGTCACGGAATTCCTTAAACAGATTGGTATAGAGAGTGATCTCATCAGGAGAAAAATATGCTCCGATAAAGAGGTTTTCCACAACACCAGGTTTGATATATATATCAATCGGTATGGTCTTCGATATATTTTCCATGTTACCCTCGGCATAGATTGTTTGCGTAGAAGGATTGATGGAAAAATCGATATCACCACCAAGTCTCACTGAGAACTCACCATTCTCTATATTGTCTAGATCAGAAAGGAAGTAGGACCTATGATGCATGTGTTCCCATGGATTATTGTAATGTCACTTTTCATAACTTTATTAAAATGGTGAAATTTGCAACTTTTTCCACTAGTTTGACCTTTGACTAGTATTGGTCTCTTGGTATCCAAATGACTCCAAATGCTCCCAAATTATTACATAAGGTGTGTGGATGATATTAGGACATAATTATGAGGTTCAAGGATGCTTTATATTCTTCAAGAGGCTTTTGTGACTCTCCTTTAAGTTCTAGCCAAAGTAGGGAGTTTGACTAGCAATTTCTCTTTGACTAGTATTGGTCTCTTGGTCTCCAAATGACTCCAAATGCTTGTATAATGGGTCTAAATGTATTTGAGAGGTATTAATAAATATAACAGAGGATTATGGATGCTTAAAAACCCTTAAAACACTTCTTCAACATTCATTTACAATCTGGTCAAAGTAGGGAATATTACTAGTAATTTCAAGCTTCAAATCCCCCAAGGGTAGTGGACAAAGATGGCTTCCCAAATGATGTTAAACCCTTCAAAATTTTTGAACAAGGGTATGGTAATGATAATTGGATTTAATGAGCTTCCAAATGTATCCTTAATTAGTTCTTATGGCCTAATTCAACTCCTTAAAATCATATGTTTATATGCAATATTTCACATAGGGGGAAAAGCTAGCTATTTTCACCATGACTTATGAAATTCGAATTTTAGGTGCCAAGGGCTTATGATCTGTTAATGAAAATTATTCATAACTTTAATAACACTCCATATATAAAAAAAAACATAGATGATAATTGATATAACTCGAAATAGTGTCTCTTAAAACTCCAACAACAAGATCTAGGGGAAATGGCATCATTTATGCATTGTTTGGTATTTTTACATAACTCCACTTAGTATTTTGACCTAAGAGTCTCATGAGAAGTAAAAATAGAGTATATATATCATATTAAAAATATATGGTTCCTCAAGAGCTATCCCAAATATTTCATCACCTCAACAAGTGCACCTCTCCTCAAGGAGCAAGAATATGCCAAGAAATAGAAGAATGGTTGTAGAAGAAAGCTGAAAGAGATGTGACCATGAGCTGACCTATATCTTCAAATTGTAATAAAAGACTCCATTAAATCTCCAAATGAAAGATCTGAATGGCCTTTCCAATTAACAACTAGGATGGGAATCTTTCACCCTCGAAATTGGTGCTAAGGCAAGTAGAGTAGCACTCCACTAGCTCTCCTCTCCCAAATGCAAAATGCAAATTCTAAAATGATCAAAAGATACCATCCTTATTTTTTATTGTCTTTTATAAACTTCTAAGTTACTCCATGGGTTGAATTCCTTCCAATATTTTCATGCCAACTCAAGTTTGGAAGAGATTCCCAAGTATGCCACTTGTCCTTCCAATTCTAGCTCTCTCCTTCTCCAAATTCGAATTGGTGTCTCTTTGGCTGCCCTAAATCACTTGAGTGCCCCCTTGGAGGCTATTTTTAGCCCAGAAATGTCATATATGTCATATTGCATCCTTCAGGTCTGATTTGTGTCATAGGTGTCATAGCATCTTCATCAATGTTGTCATAGAGCTAGGGAATATAGTCCAAGTGTCCCACTAGCTCAGAAATGCCTCTTCCTCTTCCATGGGAGTTACTCTTCCACTCCAATTTGACCTTAAATGATTCATTCCAAGTATATTTACCTTCCAACTAATCCCAAGAACCTTGGGCTTCTTATGGATTTGAAATGACAAGAGGAGGATGCCATGTGGCATAGAAAATCTAGCTTGTGCGGGTCCCACATCCTCCATGTGTCTTCATGATCAATTGCCACTTTGATTTTCCCTTGTATTTATTTATTAGATCCTTTATTAAATATTTATGTCATTCTAATGTTCAAACATCATTTATTATCCCCCTTATTTCAAATCCCAAAGCTTCCACCCCCCAACCTAGGGAACTAGTAATTCTCCTCCATTGCAGTTCATTTGGATGGGTATATTACAACTTTGAATTGGGAATTTCTCTTTATGTGATCCACATTGTCCATTTGGATATAATTTCACATTATTACTAACTTGGACTTCATTCTTGGCATTTATTTGACCCTTAGCATCCATTTGACAAACTGTCATGAGTATGGCCAAGGGGCTTAGGCCATTGTGACCCAATGCAAAATTTTGGGACATGACAAATCCTCCCATCCAAATATTGCTTGTCCTAAAGAAATTTCAACACATGTATGTGGAAGAACCTGCTTTCTTTCCAAAATTTTGTTTCCCAAAACTTCTCTTCTGGAACCTTGAGTAGATCCACCTATGCACTACAATTGTGTGTTTCAAAAAGCAAGGAGATGTGGATTTTCTTTTTCACTTTGCTATCCTCTATAACATCACCAATAAACACCAAAATGTTAATTAAATCCATCAAAACCATTTTTTCACAATTACTCTTTACCTCTTTCATATTTTGGAAACCACTTATGACACCATTGTAATTTTTGAAGTTTCCACTAAGTTTCCCAACTTTCAGTCTTCGAGATCCCATGAATATTTTAGAGAGGAACCACCATGCTTGCTGCTGCACTATTATGATTAAAATCACTTTATTAAGTGGGGAATCCATCCCCCATACTACTTGTTTCCCCCCAAAATTGAAACCAATGAGACTAAGAATTATCCTAGGGTCCCATTGCTTGTATTGCACTCCAACAAATAGGAGTGCTCTCCAACCAATACCATTAGGTGTTGGAATATTCACACCGTCATTTTTATATTTTGCATGCCTACATGAAAATATGAATTCTGCATGTATTTGCATGCCACTGCATGCATCCATTCATCATCATGGTTGTCTCCCTAGCACCTAGAGCTTGCTTCTAGTTCTCCAGAGCCTGTCTTTATCCCCCATTTGGCCTGCTACCTACCTAATGTGCCCTCCTTGACATTTTTGCATGGCAAGTGCACGTTTCCCACCTACCACAACCAGTTTGGGCACCTTTGCTCACCTACCATCAGTTATCACTCAGTTAGGGAGCCTTATCTCACCTACTGGGAGTTATCACTCAGTTAGTGCATGGATTGAGTAGTTGTTCCATTAATTGCTCATCCTAACTACTTGTAGCTCCTGGTTAGCTAGTTTTGGAGTGCCACTTGACCCTATGACACCCTCATGCGCCCCCCTTGGAGTCTCCATTCCATAATTTATGCCTAGATGGTTCTGTTAGACTCAGTTAGACACACTTGACTGACTATTACAATTTATGACTAGTACTACTGACTCGATGATGTCTCCATTGTTATCCAAGCTAGAATTTGAGCTAGACAACCTCATGTGCCCCCCTTAAGGTCTCCATTCCATGATTTATGCCTAGATGGTTCTGTTAGAGTCAGTTGGACACACTTGAATGACTCTTACCATTTATGACTGATACTACTGACTGGATGATGTCTCCATAGTTATCCAAGATATACTTTGAGATCAGATTCGAATTCCCTACTTGGCTAATTCAAATCCTATATGATGCTATATCATAGTTATTGTAACCACATTCTTTAGATTCATTATTCATTGTATGATACTGCTATTGTTCATTATTCTGTGTTTATGAGTGATTACTGAGTGTCTCCTTCTCTTATTCTTTGCCACATACTTGAGAGTTTGATTGTGAGTTTGTTACAGTTGCTAGATCCCTTGCAAATTATTACATGGTATCAGAGCAGTCAGTAGCTATTCGAATTGCAATAGTTGCAACATTTCTTTGAGCATCTATCTTTCACTTGAGCACCAGAAGCCTATGGGTTTCCATAGAAAATCTTGGCGCTATTACTTGAATTCATTGGAGAAATCCAGTGAGGTCTAGATAGGTGTGAAGTACTTAGTCTATGTTCTCAGTGTTCAAAAGGTAGTGTTTAGTCGAAGTGTAGCATTCTCCATCAGCAAAAAATTCTCTTGTTTTGCAAGTATATTCACCCTTTTGAATTCTTCTTCAACTATTCGACCTTCTTTGTTCAGATGGATCTAAAGCTCACATATTCCAACTATGTTGAGTGGAAATCCAAGATAGCTCTCTTCATGAGAACCAAGGTCTTCACCCAAATACTCAACGGAATCATGATAGAACCTCTCAATGTAGTTGAAAAGTCTAAGTACTTGGATAAGCTTGATGAAGTAGTTGGCCTCCTCCTTCTCTCAATTTCTGATGATCTTCACTTCCATGTCATCAATATTACATCTCCTAAAGAGGTTTGGGACAAGCTCGAATCCCTTTTGGACATAAAAATGATATGAAAGGACACGAATTGGATAATGAACTCATATGTTTGAGTCCTGACAGCTTCGAATCTATCAATTCCTTCCTCACCAAGTTCAAAAGCTTGATATCACAGTTGAAAATATATGAGATAGTGAAAGAAGACAAGCAGCTTATTCTTTCCACTCTCCCAAAGTTGGGGCCAAACTTCTCAGTTTTTGTCTCTACTTTCCAGTTATCTAAGATTTTCATTCCAAAATAGAAGTTTCCCTCCCTTGATGACTTCATCCAATCTCTTACTCAAGAGGAAGAGAAGTTAATCTCCATGGGAATTATGATCAAACACAAGTTGGATTCGGCCCTTACAGCTGCTAAGGAAAAAAGGGAGAATGGTAAATACAAGCAAAATATTTCTGATAAGAGATCGAATGATACAAGGCCTACAGATACTCCATATCAGTCAGATGGGGCTTCAAACTCAAGGAAGACCAAGAATTCTCAGAAGAAAAGATCAATGTGCACATATTATCTTAGAGGTTTCCATCCTGAGAGTACTTGCATGAAGAAGACTATAGATTTGATGGCTCAGTTACTTGAGAAGAACAATCTTCCTATACCTGCATGTACAAGGAAGAAAGATCCTAATACTGAACCTTCTAGATCCGAAGACAAATAAAGATGCCATGCCATCATGGCAAGTGCATCAACATATTCTTCTTTCATAATAGATTCAGGAGCATCGAGACATATGTCTTCCTCCAACGATCTCTTCTCCAACTTTGAAATATAAGTTGTCCCTTCCATCATGTTGGGAAGTGACTCAGAAGTCTCCTCTCAGGGGATTGGAATAATCTATATTGACCATGGTTTTTTTTTTATGTGCTTTATGTTCCTTCTCTTGCAGCTGATGTTCTTTCAGTGTATCAAATGACGCATATTGGAGAGCCCAAAAGAGTGATCTTTTCTCCAAATGAAGTTGAGGTACAACACATGGTTTTAGGGAAAATCATTGCAAAAGGAGTTGCAAATCATGAGACAAAACTCTATGAATTTTCACACTTCTTACCTCTCTCAAAGGAGTCTGCTCTTCATCTCATACACATGAAGAGAGTAGACTATCTCATCTCAACTACAACCTAGCTCAAAATGTGGTTGATGGTCTTCTAAGAGACAAGATTGCTCATGGCACCTGCAAAGGTTGCTTGAAAGGCAAGGATCGACCTAAGAAGATTGAGAAAAAGAGGACTCTTGAAGAAGTGCGAATGCTAGATCCAGATCCACAAGAACCTAAAGATCTAGCACCTATTAGTTCAACTCCTATGGAAAAATGGGCCATCACTACTACATCCACTAGTGATCTTGTTGAAGATCCATCATCATCAGATTCTAGTTTTTTTGGTAATGATCTCACCTATGATGGCTCAAGGGAGATATCAGAGATCTACATGCACCTTCAGAAGTAGTTTCATGATGTTCACATTTCTGATTTTGTTCCCACTTCATCAGATTCAGAGTTTTGAAGTGATGATGAGCAAGTTTCACTTACTTCTCCACATGAGTTTTCAGATTCAAAGTTTCATAATGATGATGAGCTTCAAGAGAGAAAATCTCCATCACATGATAGTTCAGATTCAGAGTATGAGACATCAGCTTCACATGCTTCTTCACATGAGATTTCAGATTCAGATTTTGGAAGTGATGATACATTTTCACATGATATTTCAGATTCAGAATCTGAATATGGAGATGATGATCAGGGAATGCTAGACCCAGATCCAAAAGAACCTGAAGGTCTAGCAACTGATGATGAAGATGAGCGAATGGGAGATCCAGATCCACAAGAACCCAAAGATTTCTCACCTAATATTCCTCCTCTTCCTCGATGGGAAGCCACTACAGTCCAATCTGCCGGTGATTTGGTTAGTGATCCAAATGATCATAGAAGAACTAGATCAGATTTTCAGAATAGAATGTTTCGTCCTTCTCATATTGTTGATCCATTTAAGATCGATCGATCCTTCTTCGAAAAGGAAGGACACTTACCTACTTCAGGGGTGAGAGATTATATGCTACTTTAGCATCCTTCAATCTATTTTGAGGGTGGAATTTCTTCCCACTGGGTTTTCCCTCTTTCCTCACTTAGTTTATTTAGATTGATTGTATAGGGTGACCTTTGGTCTTAGTGACCAAGGCCCTATTTTTTTAAGATTTCAGTTATTGTCTCATAGTATAGCTTGCAGGGGGGTGTTGGAATTTCACACCATCATTTTTATATTTTGCATACCTGCATGCAAATCTGCATGCTGCATGCAAATCTGCATGCTGCATGCATTTGCATGCCACTGCATGGATCTAGTCATCATCATGGTTGTCTCCCCAGCACCTAGAGCTTGCTTCTAGTTATCCAGAGCCTGTATTTAACCCCCATTTGGACTCCTACCTACCTAATGCTCACTCCTTGAATTTTCTACATGGAAAGTATGCCTTTCCCACCTACCACAGCCATTTTGGGTGCCTTTTCTCACCTACCATCAGTTATCACTCAGTTAGGGTGCCTTATCTCACCTATCGGGAGCTATCACTCAGTTAGTGCATGGATTGAGTATTTGTTCCACTAATTGCTCATCCTAAGTACTTGTAGCTCCTAGTTAGCTAGTTTTGGAGTGCCACTTGACCCTATGACATCCTCATGCACCCCCCTTGGAGTCTCCATTCCATGATTTATGACTATATGGTTCTGTTAGACTTAGTTAGACACACTAGATTGACTATTACCATTTATGATTGATACTACTGACTAGATGATGTCTCCATTGTTATCCAAGCTATACTTTGAGCTAGACAGCCTCATGCGCCCCCCTTGGAGTCTCCATTCCCTGATTTATTCCTAGATGGTTCTATTAGACTTAGTTGGACACACTTGACTGACTCTTACCATTTATGACTGATACTACTGACTGGATGATGTCTCCATATTTATCCAAGCTAGACTTTGATATCATATTCGAATGCCCTACTTGGCTAATTCGAATTCTATATGATGCTACATCACAGTTATTGTAACCACATTTTTTACATTCATTATTCATTTTCTGATACTATTATTGTTCATTATTTTGTGTTTATGAGTGATTATTGAGTGTCTCCTTCTCTTCTTCTTTGCAACATACTTGAGATTTTGATTGTGAGTTTGTTACAGTTGCTAGATCCCTTGCAGATTATCACATTAGGAAGGAGAACTCCTGGATCCCATTTTCTTGTATGCATTCTTCCAAACATCATGAATACAAAATATATATCATCAAAGTACATAACAACATAATACAGATGTACATCAAGGAGGTGCCTCATCAAAGAATCATGAAAGTGCTTATACCTCTAAGTAAGTAGACCACCATTTTCCAAGTGCATACAAGTTTCAAGTGACCAATCAAATATGATCCAATGAAATAGGTGAGGATCCCATGTCGTATAAGGCTGCTCCAAAAGGATGTAAGATGCATCAAAATAATCATCCATGTGTTTTTTCATCCAAGAAGTGAATGAAGAACCTCCACTAAAATCTGAACCAATTAGGGAACAAAGAAAATAATGAGCCTTCAAGGGGCTCACATAAGTAGAATTTGTGCATCTATGAACATGTGTATCATCAAGAAATAACAAAGGATGTTACAGCCAATAATCATTTTCTCCAATCATATATCTCTTCACCCAAGTAGTGTATGAATTTTGTCCAATATCAATTGAACTAAGAAAGGAGCAAGGAAAAGCATGAATCTTCAAGTGACTCAAGTGAACATCATAAGTGAATCCATGTGGATGTGTCTCACCCTAAGGTAACAAGGGATGCTGCTGCAAATGTAAATAATACATGGATTTAATAATTTCATCATGTAAAGGAGAGATAGGAGTTTCATGCTCCTCATGTGGCAACATAAAAAATAAACCTTTCACCCATACTTCATTAGGATGAATGCTGCAAAATATGGAAGTGTAGGATGTAGGAGAATGAACGAACTCACCCAAATGATCAGAAAGTGCATAAGTACCCTCATGTGAATGCCCCATAATGGTAGGATCATGCACCTCCCTCAAAATTTCAAAACTTTTCTCATAGGTTGGTTCCAAGGTAGTGGAATAATACACTTCTTCAAAAATTGTGTCACCATTTCCAAGAGGAAACTCAAGTTCCTCTTCCACCACATCAAGTGTTTGGATCTCATCAATATCATCTTCAAACACATTAAGAACATGAAAATTTCCATGTTTCTCATGATATACTAGGTCATGAGAATTCTCCATGCAATCTACCATATGCCAATTTGAAACATAGGAGAAGAACAAGTATATTTCAACCTTTCAAGAAGTTGCTCATTTTGAATTTTGAGTTTATGAATATACTCATTATTCTTCAAGTATGCATCATGTAATAATTCATTAAACTCAGCCAAATTGTTTCTATCAAAATTCAAATACATGAAATTACCTTTGATTTTGCACATTGAGCTTTGGATCTTCTTTTCATTCATATTCAAGGACCCTTCAAGAAAATGAGGCTCTTGCAAATGAACCTCCTCATATTCTTCCTTTTTGCTTGGACCAACGTCATGAATCTCAAGTGGTGATGGGGAAGTTGATCTTGGTTCTTCTTCAACTGTTACTTGGTCTTCATTCTCATGCTTAATGGAACTTTGGCTTGCAGCAACACTTTCAAAAGTGATCTCTATGTCACCAACATAGTGGTGTGAGCACCCATCAATAGGTACTCTTTCATAGTTCAAGCATCCATCAGTAGATGCTCTTTGTTTCATTTCTAAGGTAGAATGTGTCTCGAAATTATCTTCAATCTTTCAATAGAACATTCTTCATGCTCATGTGATGTCTCTTCATGTTTTTTAGAGTACTGGGTAGTGACTTTCGATCCTCTTCGTGTATTACTTCTTCTACTTCATCTATTTTCAGAACTAGGTGGTTCATGGATCTCCTCCTTTTGCTCCTTCAAGCAAGCTGATGCATTTTCCCCTTTGGTTTCCTTACGATCAATATATTTGGAATCTCTTTTTGAAGAAATCCCAAAAAATCTCCTCAAGTAGGACATACATGCTTTCCCTGAAGCTTCATATATTTCCCTACTCTTTTCACTCTATACACACATATGATTTTCTCTCCAAGGTCTTTTACAAGAATGGCATAAACCTTTATTCACTAATTCCACATATTCATTTTTGGGTCTATTTGCAAACACCCAATCAACATAGTCTTCAAAAGGAATGGCCTTTTGTGTATTTTCCCTCAAAGCAAGATAAACTTGATATGCTTGATATTGTTAGGGCAAGGTTTTATATGTTTCTCTCCATCTTTGTAACTCATCCATAGGACTATCATAATAGTAAGACATGGCTAAAATTTGTTCTTCAATGTATGAACCTAATCCACAGATGCAATGACCATGCTCTGATACCATTGTAATGTTCCTTTTTAGAATTTTATTAAAATGGTGAAATTTTCAACTTTTTCCACTAGTTTGACCTTTGACTAATATTGGTCTCTTGGTCTCCAAATGCTCCCAAACAATTACATAAGGTGTATGTATGATATTAGTACATAATTATGAGGTTCAATGATGCTTTAGATTCTTCAAGAGGCTTCTGTAACTCTCCTTTATGTTCTTACCAAAGTAGGGAGTTTGACTAGCAATTTCTCTTTGACTAGTATTGGTCTCTTGGTCTCCAAATGAATCCAAATGCTTGTATATGTTGGAACATTTAAAAAACCCACTATGTCAATCTAGACTTAGGATAAAATTAATTAATCATTTATGACTAATTCCCTAAGTTTTGACTAGGTAGAATAGGCCAGTTTTGTCTTTTAGTGGACCGCATGCTATCCCCATTCACAAAAATGAATTTGGATAGATTCTAGATAAGATTTCCTTGGATTCTGTTTGATTTTATTCCATTTTTGAATTATAAAGACACTATCCTTATTTAGTTAGCTTTGTCTTGTTTTTTCTACTTTCTAGTGGAAAAGATAAAGCTAGTTTACTTGGAATCTTTTGCCACTTGACCAATTCGAACTCCACATCATATCTAACCTTCTAAATCCATAATTACATTCCATTTACCTCACTCATGAGATTCCATACCATACTTACTAAGTTCATGAGCCTTTAAGACAGTTTTGGAAACTACTTTTTCCACAAAGGGGTTTTTTTGCCTTTTCTTTTTGCTCTTTCCATATTGCCTCAAAGGAATTCAATTTTCTCCATGGAGGATGTATTATATATTGTTACCATATAAATGAATATTATACAGAGTGATTTCCACAGTTTATCTTCTCTATTCTTCTTCTCTCATTGTCTGAAATATTCCATGGTGAAATTGTCTTATGAATCTTGTTCCTAGTAATTGAAAATATCACATGGTATCAGAGCTAGCTTGATTCAAAGAAATTTCCATGAGTTTTTTTTGTAGGTATTTCCATCACCAAGAGTGCATCAGTATGGAGCAAAATCAAGCCAAAGCTGTGACTTTCACTCCCTTTAATTTCTTTGACTGGAAGGCGCATATGATCATCCAGCTTCGAAACAAAGGATTGTATAGTCACTATGGGGCTTGAAACTGAGCCAGGAGTTGTTGCATTAAAATCCAAATGGTTTAATAGACTTGATGAAGCTTATGGGTTACTTTGTCTCAATGTATCTCTAGATATTCTATTCCATATTGATTCTCTATCCACTCCAAATGAAGTGTGGAAAAAACTAGAATCTCTCTTTGGAAAACAAGACGAGCTCAGAGGTCATTTGTTGGAGATTGAGTTGATCTCTCTTAGTCCAAGTAATTTCGATTCTATGGAGGAGTTCATCTCAAAATTCAAGAAACTGGTGCTTCAACTCAAGCAATGTGGCATAGAGAATAAGGGTAAACAATTAATCCTCACCATTCTGTCAAAACTGAGTTCAGAATACTCGGTATTTGTGTCTACTTTTCATTCTACAAGACTTGCAGTTCCCAATTGGAAGATGCCAAACTTGGATGCATTCATTGATTCGATCACTGAGGAGAAGGACAAGCTGGTCCAAATGAGGGATCAATCACCCTCCAAAGACTTTGCACTTGTTGCTCATGGAGCAAAGAGTTTCAAGAATAACAAATCCAAACGAAAGATATTGTCAGATGAAGAGGATTCTGATGGAGATTCCAAATCCAAGAAGATGAAGAAGGAGAATCCCAAGTGTTCTTATTGTTGCAAAGGAACTCATCCTAAGAAATCTCGCTTCAAGAAGAAATTGGAAATCATGGCCAAAATGCTTGAAGAACATAACATAGATGTTCCTGACTTTGGAAAGAAAGAACAAGGTGAGCTTGTTGTAGAACAAGAACTCTGTCTCCAAGCCTCTCCCAAAGGTAATAATGTTTATGATTTGAGTGCGAGATTGAAATATGATTCTGATGTCTCTAATATGGATTCACATTCTAATATATAAGAATCATAAACCTCTACCTTTTCTTTGGAACAATCTTCAGTCAGTTCATCCAAGTCTACTCTCAAAACTAGTCATTTTTTACTAGCTTCTGACTTGTGTTCTGAAAGGTATTTCCACCACCATTAAAATCCTTTAGATTCTGATTTAGAAGATTATTTTTAGTCTGATATGTAGTTCATTACATTTCCCACATCATATTCCAAACCTTTGGATGCACAAAAGACCCTACAAACCCCAAATTCTCTAGTTAAGAAACTACACAATTCTATGTTTTCCTACACTATGTCACTTGCCTCTGTTGCACTTTTATCTTTCATATCTTTCATTAGTTGAAAAGCCATGTTTTTGGATTTATTTGGACTGATATTCCACACATCTAGACCTGGCCCCATCATTCATGGTTCAAAATTCAAGTCCTCATACTCTCCAGGCTCGCTCAGCTGTCAGTGTGATCTAGTTTCTCACACTTTTCCTACTAAAACTATGTTCGATCATGGAGACTCCACATCTTTACTGGTTGCTGCTCCATATGACTCACATTCTTATATTTTAGAGCCACATGATCTCATTTTAAATATCAGAAAGTTTCTACATCAATTTGAGAAGAAAGTACAAGAACTAGTACACCACATTGCAGCTACAAAAGAAATTGATCCTGTTGAGTTCATTGTTTCTCCTTGGGAAGGAGTATGCATAGATCTTCTTTCCATCATTGATTATGTTTTCAGATCTGATTATGTATGTTATAGAAGCAAGAAAAAATCATTTGATTCTCCTCCATCATCATAATATGAACTTCATAGAGCTTCAACACATGGTTCTTGCCTACACAACATTGATGCACTGATGCATGATCATGACATCCACAATCTCTTCATCAAGTCAGTTACTCAAAAGCATCCCATTCAGCTCATTCAAATGAGCAACATGACAGTATGAAGACATCAAGTATGTCCATTTTTTAGCGAGGGTTTTGTTCCCATGAGGTTTTCTCTGTTTCCTCGGTTTACATGGACTAGTTATTTTTGTATTGGGGTGACCGTAAGCCTTGTTTCGTGAACCCTATATTTATGATATTTTTCTGATTCCCATCGCATAAATTCAGGCTTAAGGAGGGGTGTTGGAACATTTAAAAAACCCACTATGTCATTCTAGACTTAGGATAAAATTAATTAATCATTTGTGATTAATTTCCTGAGTTTTGACTAGGTAGAATAAGCCAGTTTTGTCTTTTAGTGGACCACATGCTATCCTCATTCAAAAAAAATAATTTGGATAGATTCTGGATAAGATTTCCTTGGATTTTGTCTGATTTTATTCCATTTCTGAATTAGAAAGACACTATCCTGATTTAGTTAGTTTTGTCCTGTTTTTTCTACTTTCTAGTGGAAAAGATAAAGCTAGTTTACTTGGAATATTTTTCCACTTGACCAATTCGACCTCCACATCATATCTAACCTTCTAAATCCATAATTACATTCCATTTACCTCACTCATAAGCTTCTGTACCATACTCACTAAATTCGTGAGCCTCTAAGATAGTTTTGGAAACTGCTTTTGCCACTTAGGGGGTTTTTTGCCTTTTCTAAGCCTTTTCTTTTTGCTCTTTCCATATTGCCTCAAAGGAATTCAATTTTCTCCATGGAGGATGTATTATATATTTTTATCATATCAATGAATATTATACATAGTGATTTCCACAATTTATCTTCTCTATTCTTCTTCTCTCATTGTCTGAAATATTCCATGGTGAAATTGTATTATGAATCTTGTTCCTAGTAATTGAAAATATCACTGTATAATGGGTTTGAAGGTATTTGAGAGGTATTAAGACATATAAAAGAGGAATGTGGATGCTTAAAACCCATTAAAACACTTCTTCAACATCCATTTACAATCTGTACAAAGTAGGAAAGATTACTAGTAATTTCAAGCTTCAAATCCCCCAAGGGTAGTGGACAATGATGGCTTCCCAAACGCTGTTAAACCCTTCTAAATTTATGAACAGAGGTATGGTACTGATAAATGGATTTAATTTTCTCCCCAATGTATCCTTAATTATTTCTTATGGTCTTCTTCAACTCCTTAAAATCATATGTTTATATGCAATATTTCACATAGGGGGAAAAGCTAGTTATTTTCACCATGACTTATGAAATTCGAATTTTAGGTGCGAAGGGATTATGCTCTATTAATAAAAATTCTTCAGAAATATAATAACACTCCACAAATCAATAAAATCACAGAGAATAACTAATATAACTTGAAATAGTGTCTCTTTAAACTCCAACAACAAGATCTAGGGGAAATGGCATCATTTATACATTGTTTGGTATTTCTACATAACTCCACTTAGTATTTCGACCTGAGAGTTTCATGAGCAGTCGAAATAGAGTATATATATCATATTACAAAGATATGGGGTCTCAATAGCTATCCCAAAGAGTTCATGACCTCAACAAGTGTGCCTTTCCTCAAGGAGCAAGAATATGCCAAGAAAAAGAAGAATGGTTGTAGAAGCAAGCTGAAAGATATGTGACCATGAGATGCCCTATAGATTCGACCTATAACAAAAGAATCCATTAAAGCTCCAAATGAAGGGTATGAATGGCCTTTCTAATTACCAACTAGGATGGGAATCTTTCACCCTCAAAATTGGTGCTAAGGTAAGTAGAGTAACACTCCACTAGCTCTCCTCTCCCAAATGCAAAATGCAGATTCTAAAATGATCAAAAGATACAATCCTTATTTTTTATTGTGTTTTATAAAATTATAAGGTCCTCCATGGGTCTAATTCCTCCCAAGATCTTCATGCCAACTCAATTTGGGAAGAGATTCCCAAGTATGCCACTTGTCCTTCCAATTCTAGCCCTCTCCTTCTCCAAATTCAAATTGGTGTCTCTTTGAATGCCATAACTCACTTGAGTGCCCTCTTGGAGGCTATTTTTCACCATGACATGTCATATATGTCATATTTCATCCTTCAGGTCTGATTTGTGGCATAGGTTTCATAGCATCTTCATCATTGTTGTCATAGAGCTAGGGAATCTAGTCCAAGTGTCTCACTAGCTCCAAAATGCCTCTTCCTCCTCCATGGGAGTTATTCTTCCACTCAAATTCGAACTTAATTGATTCATTCCAAGTATATTTAGCTTACAACTCATCCCAAGAACCTTGGTCTTCTTATGGATTCGAAATGCAAGAGGAGTATGCCATGTGGCATAGAAAATCTAGCTTGTGTGGGTCCCACATTCTCCATGTTTCTTCGTGATCAATTTCCACTTTGATTTTACCTTGTATTTATTTATTTAGATCCTTTATTAAATATTTATTCCATTCTAATGTTCAAACATCATTTATTATCCCCCTAATTTCAAATCTCAAAGCTTCCACCCCGTAACCTAGGGAACTGGTAATTTTCCTCCATGGCAGTTCATTTGGATGGGTGTATTACAACTTTGAATTGGGAATTTCTCTTAATGTGACCCACTTTGTCCATTTGGATCTAATTTCACACTATTACTAACTTGGACTTCATTCTTGGCCTTTATTTGACCCTTAGCTTCCATTTAACAAACCGTCATGAGTATGGCCAAGGGGCTTAGGCCATTGTGACCCAATGCAAAATTTTGGGACATGACAATGATCCAGTCCTACCATGGCTTCAAAAATAGCTTCATCAGAGGGAAAAAAAGTATCCATACAATCGAAAGAGTGGGTGGATTTTATTAGCCATGCAGGTGCATAGTCTATATCTGATTCTATAGAGACAGATGAAGTCAATATATAATTTGCTGCAGCATCTTGTGTAGCTTGGTAAGCTATTTTTGCAACAGATAAGGGCACGGTAGGTTCTTGCTAAGTGGGAAGAATTTAAGGGTCAGTTGTTCGACTGAAAATGAATATTTCCTGAGACACAATGTCGGAAGTACTTGCAAAACCAATATAGTTCACGGGAGAAGGTAGGTCGAATGTGCCCATCAGTGATGAATACATGCCTACTCCCAAACTCTCACTAGGTGGGTGAGATTGATCAATCAAAGGGATTGTCGAATACGATGAACTATTGTTGTTTTCTCGAGTAAATGAAAGTTGATCAACTATGATGATATTGCCTTCATGTGGGAACATAAGTACTTGGAAAACGGACGATGGGACATCTTGCATCGCATACATCTAGCTCCCTCCTAACAACAAATTGTAGTCAATAGGAGTGTCCAACACTTCAACCTCCATAGACACTAACTTACCGGCAAGTTCAACTTCAAATGCAGGTAAGAATCTATGTGGATGGAATGATCTCCCATCAAAAGTCGTAAGTATAGTGTTGGAAGGGGATAACTCAGGCGAGCCAAGGGATTTCCAACAGGATATTGACATTACACATGTAGATGCTCCCTCATCTACAACTGTTCATCCAATGCTTTTGGGACCATGTACTACTTCAATCTGGAGGGATACGTGATACGGTAACCGGGGTTTGATCTTAGAATATTAAACCGAACAAGCATACTAGATGAGTCCATGCTCCCTATCATCGCTAGAAGTGCATTTCATTGTGATGGACAGCTCTACAATACTTCTAGTGTGGACATAGCATAGGGTGTTTGGGCCAAATCCTCTACGGCATTGTAGTTAGGATAAGCCTGTGCAATAGGGTTGTGCATAGAGCATTTGAAGACACCTTTTGGGATCTTCAGAAAAGGATCTACGGGTCTCTCAATATGAAGAGATGTAGATGTTTCAGGAACTTACTTATCTTTTTGCTGCAAGCCCGGGGAATAATTCCTGGCTTGATTTTGCAAAAGCATATCTAAGATAACCATGTTTATAAAGGATTGATCAGTTGACAAGACACAAGCTGTGCCCCCAGAACTAGAGTTTCCAGAAGCTAAACCTTGTCTGTGAGGGAATGGGTCCTTCAGAATAGCTTGTTTCTTCTCACGGAGGAGCTTCTGGGCTTCGTCCATAAGAAGGAATTGGTGGGTAAGGTTCTCATCCTTACATAACTTGCAAGGAAAGTTGACTTTCTTTTTATCCTTCTTTCCCTCCTCGACATTTTCGGTGTTTTTGGGATTTGGATGGTTCCCCTCCCCTTTCTTTTCCTTATTTTTGTTGTTGGGTTGTCAAGGACCCTTTTGATTAGTCTACACTTGTTACATAGATTCAGTTGTAGAAGGGGAGGCTACAATAGTAGTTGCATCTACAGCATACTGCTTTATAGATAAAGCATGAACTTGCTTGGAAAAAGCTTCGAGTGCTGCTGAGTCTACTGAACCGATGATGCCATCAACATGTGGTCGAGGCTTAGGTTTACTTGGATCAATATTAGATCTCGGTGTGTCCGGTATAATCTTGTACAGGATCCCATATTGGGCATATACCAAATCAAGTTGATGGGTCCTAAGGATAGCTTCCTCCTCCGAAGACACCCCAAAAGTTGCTACGTCCTTAGAGATATAAGGAAGGAGTGATTTCAAGTACCACTCTAATAGAAAATATGGAGGAATTTCAGCTTTGATGAGCCTCTTTCACCTTCACCACTCATGAATGTGATTAGATAAGTGAGTGGCCTTATTCTTCCTAAAAGTCGATAGAAGATCTGTGCTGACATCATTCTGGACAGGAAGTTGAAAGTGGTTCAAAAAGGTTGTTTCCAAATCCAAAAAGTTGTCATAAGCTGCAATAAGTAGTTCTATGTACCACTTAGCCGCGACACTAGTCAAGGCCCTTTGAAAAAGCCTCAACCTGATGGAATCATCATTCAAAGAGTTGGAAGGACACCAAAGATGGAAAGTAGTGACATGATCACTAGGGTCTTCTCCAGTCTTTCCTTCAAATTGTGGGATGTCAGAAGGAAACTTGGTTGGAACTGGTGGCCATGCCGGATTATGGTGCATAGGATAATTTGTTAGTTTTGAAAGATCTGGAAGGTTAAGAGTTGCCAGAAAGGGAAAACAAGGTAAAAACGATGGCATTTGTTTAATAGGATCCTGGTAGGGGGAACCTCCTGAAACCTGGTTCCTATACTATTGGTTGGGGATGCCCCCAGCCATCGGTTGTGAAGTGTAAGCATTATTAAAGTTACTTTAGCCAAATTCTAGAGGGTTGCTTCCTTGGGTGTTTGTCCATTGCGGTTGGGTGTTATCCCCTCTGTAATGTGGGTTAAAAATTTTATCACCCCCTCCACCAAACAACGAAAAGAGGGTAATCCCTATAGGTACATTGGATGTTTGTTCATTTGATGGATGTACACTAAAACCTGTGAAGGGGTTAAACCCAGGTATAGATGTAACAGACAAAAAATACATCGATCCCACAAAGGGTGTGGAAGGATCTATGTGTCCTCCAAACCAAGGAAAACCATGACTGAAAGGAGAAGACTGTGGATTACCTTGAGACTGTTGTGTAAAGGGAGACGATGTAAATGGTACTGGAGGTACCCTTGAACGATGTAAATGGTACTGAAGGGAGAGTGTCAGTAACTTCTTTTCCTCTTCCTCACTGACTATATAAGGAGGGTAGAAGGGCCATATGAGGGTCTCCATTCCTCCAGCATAAAAATATTGTAGACTTGGTCCCCTCACATGGCCCTTCTACCCTCCTTATATAGTCAATGAGGAAGAGGAAAAGAAGTTATAACCACTCAAGAGGTTTCCCAACCAACTTAACTTACTTGAATTTCAAGATTTTGACCAAAACAGGGGTGTACTCTACTCTACAGTAGACAAAGTAGCATACATATGGAGTTGAGTGCTACTTTAATGAAGCAAAGTAGGGTACACATGCTACTATCATGCCTGTGTACCAACGCTCATGTTGAAAAATGGCCAAAAACAAGCTTTTCTGCTCATTTTCAGGAGATGGTTTGGTCTGGAAAAATGTTCCTAAGGGTCATATACATCAAATGGGTCAAGAATGAGGTAATTTCAACCATTTTTAGTGTCCCAAATGACTCCTCCATCCATAAATGTCCTGTTGTGTGACTGAACTTGATCTTAAGAAGTGTCGTCATGCGACCAAGGGAAGCAAGTGTCGTCACGGATGGAGAGGTTTCATTTCAAGCTATAATAGGGATATTAGATGATCCAACAGTGGAACCAAAAGGAATAGCTGATGTCGAACCGAAAGAGCTTGGCACACCTAAGGAACCAGTATTGGAACCGAACGAAGCGCTCGAAGCAGAAACAACTTGCAATGAGCTAGGTACCATTGTGTGTGGGAATTAAGGAGATAAACCTCTTGATACAATAGATGAAGTAGGAGTATGGGGAACTCCTGACTCGTCTCCTAAACTAGTCATGAAGAAACCATGTGTAAACCGATATGAACTAAACTTTGGTTTGTTAAATTTTCAGAATTTACTTCAATATGATCTAGGATCTTAACTGAGAGAACAACATGTACAGCATATCTACAGCATATCAATCATGGAGACAATAATACAAGCACACAAGAGACACAAAGATTTACTTGGGGAAAACCATAAAGGTGAAAAACCCCAATAACTTCCTCAGAGATAGATAGAGCAATGATACAACCAACCACAAGAGATAGACACAACCTAGCAGCAGATCCTCCTCCTCCATAAGTGTGCCACTCCCCCTTGAATGCATGTGTGAGAAGTGAGTGAGTAAATAGAGTGCCTCCCGCACTCTATTTATACTTGACTTGACTTGCCTTTTTACCTAACTCATGTAGGCTCGAACTTAACTACATAACATAATGCTGACTGGGCCGACCCCCAATAGGGTGATCTAATAACCCTTAGACCCACATGGCCGACCCCCAATAGGGTGGTCTAATAACCCTTTGACCCACATGACTTATACAGGGCCGACCCCAACAAGGTGGTCTAATAACCCATCAAGTATAAGTTACGACACTTATAATATAAATGACGACACTTCCTTATAGAGGAATAATACCATCTCTATAGGAATACAATATACATATATGTGAAATACATTCCGAAGTTACATATACATCAACACTCCCTCTTAACTAGGAAGGTATTTCTCAACACAGTTCTTCTAGCACAAGTCATCTTCTCTGGATCATCGTCACTGCATAATCGTCATCGAGTCATCATCATCGTCACTGCTGCTGCTATCTCAATCAATCTCTGAATCTACTCGTCATAGGAAGTTCTACAGAGCTAGTCCTTTTTCATACTGGATGTAGGCCCACCACCTGCAGGTCTTCATCATCACTGGCCATAATGTGGAATCCTCAGGACTTATTACGTGCGTCACAAAACCTCGAAAGAGCATCCCAGGATGTTATGGGTACACAACTCCGACCTGTAGGATCTCCCAGGGCGCTATTACATGTGACCCCACCACAAAACCTTGAAAGAGCATCTCAGGATGTTACGGGTACACAACTCCGACCTGAAATCTCCCAGGGCACAAATTACATGTGGTCCACCACAAAACCTAGCAAGAGCATCTCAGGATGTTACGGGTACACAACTCCGACCTGAAATCTCCCAGGGCACAAATTACATGTGGTCCACCACAAAACCTAGCAAGAGCATCTCAGGATGTTACGGGTACACAAATCCGACCTGAAATCTCCCAGGGCACAAATTACATGTGGTCATGGAAAAACCTCGAAAGAGCATCTCAGGATGTTACGGGTACACAACTCCGACCTGAAATCTCTCAGGGCCCAAATTACATGCCATAGGACAAAACCTCGCAAGAGCATCTCAGGATGTTACGGGTACACAACTCCGACCTGAAATCTCCCAGGGCACAAATTACATGTCCTCCCAGAGCAATGTCTCGAAAGAGCATCCCAGGCTATTACGGGTACACAACTCCGACCTATAAGATCTCCCAGACATGCTCATCTGCACAACCTGATCCACGGCCACAGAGTATCAACCTGATACTCACCATACATCATCCTGATGTACTCATGATCGTCCTGATCATCATCACTGCAATGTCCTGCTGCATGTCATCTAGAGCAACATCCTGAAGCTCATCATCCATGATCATCCTGATCATCATCACTGCAACGTCCTGCTGCATGTCATCTGGAGCAACATCCTGAAGCTCATCATCCATGATCATCCTGATCATCACTGCAACATCTTGCTGCATGATCCACCTGATCATCAATGCATCCACCTGATGCATACCAAGTATCTACCTGATACATGATACATATCACCATACATGATCCACCTGATCATACAATGTATCCACCTGATACATATACAGATACATGGTCCAAGCATCCAACATGATGCATATACAAAATACATACACATGATCCAACTGATCATATCCAACATCCAACATTATGCATACATACATAAATGATCCAACTGATCATATCCAGCATCCAACATGATGCATACATACATAAATGATCCAACTGACCATATCCAGCATCCAACATGATGCATACATACATAAATGATCCAACTGATCATATCCAAGCAGAAACCAAAACATCATCCTGATGCCCATTATCCAGCGCTTACATCCACAGCCATGTGAAGGATCCTCCTTCCAACATGCTTGGAATGGCTTCAGCAAATGTGTCCATCACTTCTTCCTCGAAGTGTCCTCAATCTAAAGAACGCCAAGCCTCTCTCTGAAGTACTCGAACTTCACTCTGGTTAGTGGCTTCGTCAGCACATCTGCAATCTGCTCGTCCGTCGCAACATACAGAAGCTTCACAGCTCCTCTCTGCACCATATCCCTGATATAGTGATAGTTGAGCTCTATGTGTTTCGACCTGTCATGAAACACTGGGTTCTCGGATAGCTTCACACAACTCTGGTTATCACAGAAGATACCAGTAGCCTCCAACGGGAGATCAAATAACTCAGACAGTAGCTTCCGTAGCCATACTACCTCACAACTAGCTGAACAGGCTGCAACATACTCTGCCTCAGCTGTACTCAGTGCTACGCAGGACTGCTTCCTGCTAAACCATGAGATCACACCGGATCCCATACTGAAGCAACACCCAGATGTGCTCTTCCTATCTGCAGCACTCCCAGCCCAATCTGAATCAACATAACCTTGCAGGTTAAACTTTTGATTTGCTTCATACTTGAGCCCATAATCCACTGTACCCTTCAGGTACCTCAGAACATGCTTTACAGCAACCAGGTGAACACTCCTCGGATCCGTCAGGAACTAGCCCAATGTGTTCATAGCAAAGCAAATGTCTGGTCTCGTGTTCATCAGGTACATCAAGGACCCAATCATCTGACGATACATGGAGACATCAACCGGCTCAGATGAAGCATCACATAGAAGCTTCAGATTCGATGCCATAGGTGTGGCCATATCCTTGCAGTCCATCATCCCGAACCTCTTCAGGATCTCTACTACATACTTCCCTTGTCCAATGAAGATTCCATCTGCACTCTGCCACACCTCCATGCCAAAACAAATAGTGCATCATCCACAAGTTCTTCAACTCGAACTCAGCAGCAAGCTTCCGCTGCGTGTCGGCAATCAATCTATCATCTCTTGTTACAAACAGGTTATCCGCATACAACTATTCAAGAAAGATGTCTTGAAATCCATCTGGTGCATCTTCTATTTCATCACTTTCATATTTCTTTATGCTGCCATCTGCAGCATGCTTGATCTTGATAGATCCATATGGAAGTCATAACAAACTTTCCTTCAGGTCTTGGGATTACATCCCAAACATCATTCTTCATGATCAACAGATCATGGCATTCCATTTCTTCATCCCAGATCCTGGGAACTTCAATATCTTCAATATTTTCAATAGATATCTTTGTTGCTGGAACAAATGTTGTAGTCCTTTTGTAGGTGAAGATATACGGTCTTTCCTACAAAACAAGTTAAATTGCATGATTAGAAACATCTCATAGTTTTCAGAACAAATTCTTACACATAAAGAAATATGTCATACAGTCATGCAATTATTTTAGCCAATGCTTCAATACAACATTTATCCATATCCCATAACTTTCTAGATGCCTTCCAATCTCTACTAGAACATTGTTAAGAGTGTGCACAACTCCCAACATGTCAGCAAAGAGGTTTCATTCTAGATAAGTAGCAATGGAATGTTGTACAGTGCCATAGGCCACTTACCCATGTATATTAGTAGTATATTGTTCATCAATGAAACTATTCTAATATGCACAATACATATCCTAAGTCTAGGAACATGAGCATATACATCATTGAACAAACAAATATGCAAGAAATTAAAATACTTACCTTTGTTTGTTCGTTGGGTGGACTCCCTCTGAGTCTTTGCTTCCTTACAGGAGCTGCTAGAGTCCTAATCTGAAGTAGCTTCTTCTACACCTTTCTGTTGTGGAAAGATGGTCAACTCCCTCTGAATATCTGCATCCTTGCAGAAACTACTGAAGTGTGTTCCTTTGCTTTCTTGCAGGAACAACTGGAGTGTGCTCCCTCTTGATCTTTGCTTCCTAGATTACCTGTCCTTGAACTTACATTCATCCTTGGTCCCTATGCATGCTTATTAGTATCATGATTGTGTTATCCTTGTGAACTCATATAAAATCATACATTCATTAGTATACTATTAAAACACAATAATCTCAAGCATGTATAGTCATGATTATTTCAAACAAAAAAATAATAAGCATTAGCATTCAAGGTTTATGTAGGATTCTTATGTAACATGTCTAAACCTGTAATTACTCAAACCTATGACTCTTCAGGTTAGTTGAATCATCAAACAAGATAAGAGATATAATATGCATAAAACTTGTGATTATTCAAACCTATACCTTCATGAATCTTCTGGTTAGTCATATCATCAATTATGGTAAGAAACACAATATGCATACAACCATGACTATTCAAACCTATGACTTCATGAATAATCATTATCAACAACAGTATAAGATCCTAACACAAGGTAGGATTCTAGCTTGATATAGGAAAAACATACCTGGATTAGCATGCTAGCTATTTATGTTTAACATACTCACATGATGTCTTCTTGTTCTTCTTCAATGACTTGTGCTAGTAGCCTGTATATCTCATAGGTTAACTATTACAAAACCAAGTTATACATACCTCGTAAATGGATCTTCTATGAGATCCATGACAATGGATGAATCTTTGTCCTCATGTTATCATGATCAGATGTTCTTGAACTGGAACATGATTTATCTTTCTTGGTGTACCTTTCATGTTAGTAGACAACATAAACCTCATACAACACCATAATGCATTAGTACAATTATAAGTGTCAACACCCTAACCAATGAATATCTTCTATCATGCATTCATAATTTTGTTAAGGTGATACGACAAATCTAAAATCAAGATTGTACTAACTGTAATAACATGAAGATAAACATACCATAAACTTAATCAAGAACAAATCTCAAAACATACCTCGATGAGTCATACCTGTCGATATCGCTTGTAATCTCCTTATGTAAAGCCTTAGCCTTATCTCCCTCTGAAACAGGAACTCCTTCACTTATGCAGGTGACCAATCCATCTTCTTCTAGGATTAACCCAATCCACTTGATTTGCAAGAACTGGACTTCGAGCTGGATATGGGTTTGTCAAAGAAACCCCAAAAATTCAAACTTTGAATTTCAACCTTCTGACAGGATAGAAATATGTTTCTTGATGAGCTGATCAAGCTGGTATATTCAAAATTTGAAAACTGCAAAGTTTCACTCCTCAATTTTGCCTTTGAAACTTCCGGATTCACTGGACGTGACCCTGAACTGGGGTTTGATGAAGCCCACTCTTCTTCCCAGTCAAAATGTTTTATCCAAAGCTCTAAGCTTCTATTTTTCTGAGGAGCTTCCAGCCGTGGTCACAGATTTCAAAAATTCCCATTTTTACAGAAGCCCTAATTTTCCACTTTTCTGATCAAAGTCCCGAACTAGGGTCTAATCAAGCCCGGCCTTCTGCCCAACCAAAAATTCTGATCTTGGTCTCTAAATTTCTATTTTGATGAGTAGCATCCATCCGTGGTCTCGGATTACAAAAATTCCAACTTTCTCCAAAGCCCTAAATTCCGGAAGCCATGAATGAAGGTACCAAAAAATAATTCTGTTTTGACAGAAATATGTACCTGATTGTTTCTGGTGTAACTCCGAAATTTTTGATCCACAGGGTCTGAAAAAGTTTCCTGAGATAGCCTGACCTGTTAGCTTTCCATCCTAACAGGTCTGACCTCAATTGGATTCTCTGAGAGAGAGTTATGCCAAATGTCGCAACGTGACCTGTTTTGGTATAATACAGGAGTGCAAACTTGTACAGCGTGCCACGTGTCACTGTTTCACCTTCGGCCTCTGAAAAATTTTCCTGAGATAGCTCGGCCTGTTATCTTTCCATCCTGACAGGTCTGACCTCAATTGGATTCTCTGAGAGAGAGTTATGCCAAGTGTCGCAACGTGACCTGTTTATGGGATAATACAGGAGAGCGAACTTGTACGGCGTGACACGTGTCACTGGTTCAACTTCGGCCTCTGAAAAACTTTTCTGAGACAGTACAGTCTGTGTACTACCTGTCACATGTTACGAAATTTCATTTGGAGCTTCCTAGCCCAAGTTATGACCTTTTTCCCAAGGTCACCTGATTTTGACTCAGATCTGGAAGAGGCCGAAACCCTATATTGTACAGATCATAAATCACAAAGTATAACGAATTAGAGGTTGTCCTTTGGACACAAGGTACCTGGAGATTTAATCCTCGTCCTGTAACAATTTCAGATCCGAAAAATTCTCCAAAACGTATTTATAGCGAAAGTGCTACGATGACTAGTTTTTTCTATATCAAGCCCTAGCATCGTAAGTGCAACAAGTGTCATACATGCCATATCATGCCTTCTTTCAGGCTAGCTCTAATACCAAGTTAAATTTTCAGAATTTACTTCAATATGATCTAGGATCTTAACTGAGAGAACAACATGTACAGCATATCTACAGCATATCAATCATGGAGACAATAATGCAAGCACACAAGAGACACAAAGATTTACTTGGGGAAAACCATAAAGGTGAAAAACCCCAATAACTTCCTCAGAGATAGATAGAGAAATGATACAACCAACCACAAGAGATAGACACAACCTAGCAGCAGATCCTCCTCCTCCATAAGTGTGCCACTCCCCCTTGAATGCATGTGTGAGAAGTGAGTGAGTAAATAGAGTGCCTCCCGCACTCTATTTATACTTGACTTGACTTGCCTTTTTACCTAACTCATGTAGGCTCGAACTTAACTACATAACATAATGCTGACTGGGCCGACCCCCAATAGGGTGGTCTAATAACCCTTAGACCCACATGGCTGACCCCCAATAGGGTGGTCTAATAACCCTTTGACCCACATGACTTATACAGGGCCGACCCCAACAAGGTGGTATAATAACCCATCAAGTATAAGTTACGACACTTATAATATAAATGACGACACTTCCTTATAGAGGAATAATACCATCTCTATAGGAATACAATATACATATATGTGAAATACATTCCGAAGTTACATATACATCAACATGGTTGAGCTAGAGAAACTACACTTTCAAGTAAAGGATCATTAGTTCTTTTCAAAGCAGGGTTGAATGGTGTGTAAAACTATTGAGTGGTTATGTCTTCAACCTCAACAGTATCGTGAACCTGTTGATAACCAGTTATGAGGTGTGGTTCTCTGGGTGGTTTCGTTTTACCCATAAGTTCGTATGAACCATGGGAATCAGTCCTTTGGCGTTGAGGTGGCGGTGGGGGTTTGGCTGTGTGTGGGGAAAGGTCTTGCAACATTCATGACCTATGAAGAGGTTGGTCCTCCACAATTATAAAAATAAACTAAGTGTAGAAACCTAGTGGCCACTAAAAACTAAGGAGCAAAGAGCATACCACAAAAAATGTCCTATAGTAATCAAGACCAGGAAAACAAAGATAATACTCTCAATAGTTAGTTTGGGATGATGAGGGCCCAGAAAAAACTAGTAGAATATCGAGGTTCAGTTACACAATGTCCAATATAGGTCCTCTGGGTGCAATCATTTGAATCACCAAAACTCCCTTCTGGGATTACTGTAGAAGGTTACCTTCCGTGTTTGTCCTAGGTGCGATGGAAATAGACTTCCACTATACCTGTGTAGAGACCTAAGGTCAAGATTCTAAGGATACCACAAGTACTAAAATATCTAGGGGGACAGTTGCAGGTCCAGCCAAAACTCATGGGTAGGGAAGCTAAGCCCAAAATCCAAAAATGCACAATGCACTAATGGACCCCCGTACGTGAATCAACCCTGGTGTATGCTAGAAAGGAAACTGGGGGGGTATCCCCAACAATTCTAGTCTCACACGACCTCGTGCTTAACTCCGGTTTAAGTGGAGCTTCCCAAAATACTTTGATAAGAGTGGATTTACCTAGATAACAGTTTGCACTACGATTTGAGAGCTTAAACGATTTCAGAAAGTTTAAGTGTGATCTACTCTAAAATCCTAGCCTAAGCTAGTTGATGTCGTGTAACCCTAAAAAATAAATATTACTAATAAATTTTAAATTAAGTTCTTTTTATGGGTTGTTACTTACTCAAGGTGTAGTGTAGTGTGTGGAATGGTTATGACTGTAAGCAAAGTGCATATAAAAAATGAAACTTCACAATTTTTATTTTTCGTTTGTTCTTTCAAAACATAAAATCTAAGCAAAACTAAGCATACTTTTTTTTTTTTAATTTCAAAGTTAATAGCAATGCAACTACCCTACAAAAAATAAAAATGAGAAATCTTGTAAAAGAAGTTCTTTCATTTTTTCCAATTTTATCTTTTTCTCTATCCATGAAAGAAATGCAAATGAAAATAATGAACTAACAAGACTCATCAATCTGTGTAAGTAAAGAAAGATGTCCCAAGGCTTAAACAAACAAACCTAAAGCAAGATCGACAAAGACTGAACCCAAGAAAGTTTCTTCACAAAAGTAACTAAAACATTTGGAACAAGATGCTAAAAAGAAAAACCGATGTGTGAGATGGAAAACCATAGGATCTTTATGAAAAAACCAGATTGTTCCTAAAAATCATAAAACAAAAGAAAGAAGCACCCGCCAAACAGAAGATGGGATAGCAAGCTAGGGAAAACTCTACAAACAAAATGACTCAAAGAGAAGTGATAAAAGAAGTTCAAAAATAGATTCAGAGCAGCTTGAACAATGTCCAGGAGTTATCCAAATTGACAAGTACTTTCAAAACCAGAGAGAAACCCTACTAAATTCAAACCGTAATTGAAAAGGTAAAAATCAAGAAATACTCACGATTGTTATGTAGAACAACTAGCGATGAACCCGTGGGTATGTATAAGAGAAATATGCAGCTAGGGCACAAATTGCTTGACTATATGTACTGCCAGGTCGCAGGTGGGCTTGAAAAAGTATTAACAAGGAAAGAAAGGAAACCAAAAGAAAACTGAATCAAATAAGAACACTAGGGGGCCTCTAAAAAGGTTATGAACAGACCCAACACTGACACAGGGGTGTCTAACAAATGTCAGAAAGAAAAGGAAAATCAAACATCAGACCTAAAAACCCAAGATCAAACCCTAAAGAAAAGGTTCAAGTCTTATAAATAAAACTCACAATTGTATTAGCCAACATCTCACAGGTGCAACTAAATGTGCGTGGGTAGCAGAGCCTGCAACTCACGGGTACAACAGAAAGTGCACTCATGTGTATACAAGAAACATGCAAGTAGGTACTGATAAAAGGAAAAAAAAGAACTTTGCAAACAAGACTGGACTGAGCCAACACAAAGGGATCTTAAAAAGAAACCCTAAATACCTAAAAAGAGATTGGAAAAGTTATGAAACTGAAGAAACCAAAGATCCCCAAAGCAGAAAATCAAGAAGGTCTCCCCAGTTGAGTCGCCAATTATGTTGTTAGGGATTTTACCTTATAGTCGAGGATGGAGACTATAAACATACAAGGGGTGTAATATGGACATATAAATTTCTACACATACATTTACTCAAGCAAATAAGTTAGAGGTTATAAAGACATGCACCTTATCCTGAAGTTTGATCCTAGCTTTCTCCTCCTTTTCACTTCAATGTATTAACCTGCAAAATAGCCCTAGACCTTCCTCAAACCAATTTGATTACATAAAAATGAATTAACATTTATAATACCATGAAACATCAATTAATAATCAAATTATACAACATATAAAACCGATTATGTTGGGAGAGGAAGAATGTTCGGTCTTATTCATAAAAAAATGAAGCAAGTACAACAATTTATACCTGAATTTTGTATGAGGCACCTTTGTAACCAGACCCTAGACTCTTGCTCCTCTCTATATACTTGGAATTTCTTCAGCATAACAATAGCTCTGAATGAATTCGTTCCTTTCTCATGGCCTCTTCTTGCATTTATGGCAAGGCAAGGAGGGTTGGTTTCGAAAGGTAGTTGAATTGGGGAGTTTGGGGAGTTATAATACGTAAATCAACTAATCCCAATTCGTTTTTTAATATAATTTTCAAACTTTACTTAAGACACCCGCGACTATGACAACTAGAAACTAGTGAGTGACTTGCAGCATATGGGCTCAACAACTTGCGGGTGCAACTTTTAATTGATACCCACGGGTTTTCAGTATAGAGACTCGCGCGTGACTCGCGAGGTGTCAAGTATAGGAGTCACGGATTTATGGTGAATTTGTTTAGAAAAAATAATTTTTTAAGCTGAAGGAGTAAGGATCCAGCTCCAAATAATCCAAGTTCAAGTAAACTCTTCCATCCATAGTGTCCTTTTGTGTGATCGACAAGGCATTGTGATCACGGATCGAGAAGTACTAATTTGATCGATAACACCCTTGGTTAAAGTTTTATTAAATATTCAATTGCTCCATTCGATTGTGGATGATAATACATACTTTTATGATGATCGATTCTTAATTCCTTTAATAGCACCTCTATAGTTTTATTGATAAAGTGTGTTCCTCTATCACTTATTAAAGTAAGGGGGAATACAAATATTTTGATTTATGGGCCAATTTATACATACGTTTTTTCACTAGTTTAGCTTCGGGCTTAATATTGATTTTCATTTCTTCCATATCTTGCACTAGGCCCTTAAAGTCTTTATCGTCTCTTGCAAAAATATCTTGATATTCTTTTAATAGACTATTTATATCGAGAATTTTTTGTTCAATCCAATAGTCTCTAATTTTTGCCATTTTTGGTTGGTTGTCATTTGATATATCGACTTATTTGATTTTGATCTTAGCATCCATCCATTCTGGTGCCTTTGCTTCGTTGGTTGGTTGATCCCCTTCTTTGAATTCTATGAAAGCAGGAGGAAAATATTTTTCTGTGAATCTTTCTTGTTCGACTTTGTCTTCTGAGGCCACTTTCATTACAAATTTTATGGGTCTTCTTGTATATGGATGGTCTATTTTCCAGTGGAAGATTTTACCAATGGTTGTCTCATTTTCGAGTTCTAATCTTGTTGACAACTAAGCTAGTTTGGTCAAAATATTATTGCATGATGACTCATGTCGATATCCCTTAGTCGTTGTAACAGTATTTGTTGGCTCTATGAATTTCTTAATTTCATCCATTGCCTCCTTGACACAGTTTTCCGCTAGTGAGAATGAAAATTATCTTATAGTTCTTTCCAAGTAAAAGTTCCACCTATTGTTTCTTCTATTTTATACCATTTTTTAGGTAGATATTCTAATTTACTTAGAAATAAGTGTGGCCAAAGTTTCTCATCCTCGTAGCCCAGTCTCCATTCTTTTCTACATCTATCGATGTGGACAGATGGGTCCATGCCATGTACAGATTTTGGAATTTGGGATTCTACTGTCAAATTTTTCCCTCTAAATCTTGCAATGAAGTATGTCGAAGCAGTTGTTCATGTGTACATTCACGATTGATGTGTTTCCCACTATCTAGTCGCTTTTCCAATGAAGGATTCTACTAGAGTTTGCAATCTCCCCTACTCTCCAAAAGTTTTAGATACTTGTTCAATATGAAATTCTTGAGACTCCTATTCTTTATATCGTGGTGATGGCATAACATTTTTTTATCCTTTCATCGGTATTAGAGTTAGATGCTATCTTCTTTTTCTTTAAAAAAAATTGGAATAACTGAAATTGCAAGATGATGTTTCTTTTTCCGATGAGAAATGGTTTGAATTCACCAGCAATCTTTGGCATACATTTCATAATTTTCTACTTGTCATTCATATAGGTCAGTTTCAGAATTATGTTTGACTGACATGGGGGATCCCATATGGATCTCACCCTATTTATTTGGTTCCACAAAATCTTCATTATTGTGCATTATTTGATAAAGTCTTCTTATGTCTCCCTCTTGGTAATTTGTTTCCTCCCATGGCTTTTCTCTAGATGGATAAATAACAACAATTAATTTCTTTCCATTACATTTGAGATTGATTTGATCTTTTTCTAATGAAATGGATGATTTCATTTTTCTTTCCTAGGGTCAACCAACTAATGCAGGAAAAGAATTCGCCCCCTTTTGTGGGTCTATAATTTCAAAGTCTACTTGTGTGTCTATTCCCATGATGCATGTGTTCACAAGTTTTCCACACGTTGATAGGTTTGATAAGGCCTTGATCAACAAGTTTCAGATATATGTCTGATTTTTTCAGTCAAGGTTCCCAAGTTTCCTATAATGATATTTTCTTGTGATCCAAAGTCGAGAACGACTTCTGAGATACGATACCCGTTGATTTCTATATCGACCAAAGGATCAATATCAATTTTCTCTTTTTGTCTGAGGATGCATAAATTTCTAGTAATTCCTTCATTGCTGGTGTCTTTCTTTAAGTGGTACATAAGATCACCGAGGTGTGCAACTGCTTCCTCTTTTGTGAGTAATTCTAAGAGTTCATTTATTGTTTTATTTTTATACTCTTGAATATCTTCTTCTTTCGCTAGGTCTTGAATTTTTTTTTAAGCATCATTAAATATATCTTTTTGTTGAGTAATTTGGGGAATTATACTCTTTACTTGGCAACTTGGCTACTTGTATATTAATATGGCCAATTTTCGTACCTTTCTTTGTAACAATATGTATATTTTTATGTTTAATCACATCATTCCTAGGAACACCAAACAAAAGATTAAGATTCTTTTTATTTAGAATTTTTTCAAGCATGTTGGGGAAATCCTCAAGAGAGTGCTCTCTAAAAGCACATTTAGTACAAAAATTGAGGTATATCTTGTCTTTCTAGGGATAGTTGAGACTCAAATGTTCTTCACTAAAACACATAAAACATCTTGATCTGTATCGAGCACGATTAACATTGAAATGCCCTCTAACCTTGTATTTACCACGGCCTCTATATACTCCATTATTACATTGGTCATTCTTTTGGTTATCTTCATGTTGTCTTTGATTATTTTGATCCATTGTCTGCATTTCATAGACTATATGATGGTTGTGTTTGGTCTTCAAATTTTTAATATAGTCGGTTGTGCTGTGTTGAGTGTTCCCACATATTTCATGGCACTTTAATTTGACTGCATCTTCATTGTATGGGAATCCAGCTACCATCTAGGGCTCAAATATTTCACAAATATCATAGAAATACGATGAGCAATCTTTAAGTTGTTAGGCCTCCTTTCTTCAAGAAAGAGTCGTGGTTTTTCTTGCATGTATATTATTTCTTGTGGGAAGGATCCTTTGTAATCATGATATGTCCAGTGGTTATTATATAGACCATAATATTTAGTGTGGTCTTCGATGGAACAATTGGTACACCACAAGTCATTATGGTTTAACGCTAGTTGTTGTAATGACTGATGTGTTTATTCAAGTTTTTCTTCGACTCGTCGGTCGGATGGTATATCTACAAGATTAGTGTTTGATTCAAATTTTTGTGCCTTCTTCAAAACATCATCATATTTATTGAATTCATACATAGTCAATATCATCCGGATTCAAGGTAGTAGGCCCGCTACAAACCATTCGATGAGGATGGATTCTTCCATCTTGCCTAGCATTTGATTAAATAGATCTTTAAATATTCTATCATATTCCCGAATAGACTCTCCAAATATTTATGTTATGGCCTTAAGATTTTGTGCAACCAGATGTCCATTGTCTTGAGTTCTGAAGAATTCAAAGAATTTCTTCTTACTTTCTTTCTTTACTTTTGGACCATTTTCAACCAGGTTCATATACCAACTTAATGCTCTATCTCGGACACCTCCTAAAAAAATTCCAATTTTTATTTTCTCATATGTGATGTCATTAGCTTTCCATACTACTTCACACATAAACAAATGTTTTTGGGGATCTCCATCCCCTTCATATATACAACAATTTATGTGTGTAGGATAATCCATATTAATAAAAATATTATTATTACCTGAACTTACTGATGATGATGATGATGATGATGATGATGATGATGATGATGATGATTGTGGTGATGATACTATTGAAGAACTATCATATGTAGTCTGAGTTACTATATGGAATGACTGTGACTCCCAAGATAATTTAACTTATACGACAGACTCTTCACCGATGGGTCGTACTTCCGACTAGTCATATGCTTGAATCGATAATATTGTTGGCAGGGGGGTTCCTCCACACATTCTGAGTAGAAGAGATTGAAACGATTATGGCTATATTATGGTGTAACAGTGATCCAATTCCCACATTCAGTTCTTGATATCATCAATCGATCCAAAATATGTTTGTATTCTCCGAGATGACTCTAAATGATACTAGCACTTGGTCCAAGCCCCAAGTCACGTTTGATGATTTCTCTAACACTAGGTACATTTTATATATGCCTCAGTACAAAATACAGCGGAGTGTAAAATACAGAGGATTCACTATGTTAGGGTTTTCAATATTCAATTGTGGGGCCAGTTCCATTGATCATGGGCCTCCAATCGGCGTCGTCTCCTCACCTTGTTCATTCCCTAGTTGTCGTTTGCTCGAATCAGGAAGCTCTTTTTGCATATCAACTCTTCACTCTAGGTCCTTCATAATTATTTTCTCCCTTAGTGGACTCCCGATGTATCTCAATTCCTATCATCCCTTGAATATTTTTTCTCTTTTTATCTTTTGAATATCTGTAGACGGATTATAACTAGCTATATCTATATCTGGTTGAAGTATATTGGTCTTCTTATTAAGATTCATATTTTTATTTTTCATCATCGACTATAGTAATCTCTTTATCTACTCATTCCACACGGTCGGAGACCCGTCCAAACCCGACTATTGTAGGAGGTCGTAGGTTATCTCAAGTGCTTGGATCATTTGCTGAGGAAGTATTCCCACTGGCGTTCTTGAATAAAATGTTCTCAGTCTCTCTTCTTTTGTTTCCAATTTGAATTTATGGGGACTCCACTATTGGTTGTGCTTTGACTATATGGCCAAATCCATGTTCAATCATAAATTTAAATAACAACATTGGTATGGTGACGAAGAATGATTCGTGAAGATCGTCGTAAAATATGTTCTTAACGTCGTCGAGGGAAGTTCTTTCTTCAATAGCTTGTTCTTCGCAAAATTGGTCACATATATCATCTAGACAGTCATAAAGATTTTTTCATCCACCATTGGTGATTTTTTGCATAAAAAAACTTTCATTGACCGGATCTAATTTTCTCATGAATGTGGTCGATCAATTTCTTCAATTCATGTGGGACAGATTTGATAAACTTCTGATATGTTTCAGTAAAGAATCTTTCTCGGCCTTTCGCTAGACAATTTTTTTTCATGGCATAATTTTGAATGTAATTTGTTACTTTCCTCTTCCACCATTATTTGATATCTTTTTTCACTTATCATTGTATACATGCACACTCATCTGCTAATCCCAATAGTACAACAAAAAATGGAACCAATGTTGTAATCTAAGGGATTACATGGAATATAAATAACATAAAGATAGAAGACAATTCATTCATATCATCATACAAGAGAAGATACCAAAGTAATGGGAAAATTAGCAAAAAGTATATTATATCAGAGCCAGAATATATACAAATTAATGGTCATTTGTTTGAATCATGACTCACCATCCTATATATATTCTTTTACAGTGAGTTATTCAGTTACAAAAGTAGTTATGTCAGCTTAACTGACCGACTGTTTCACAGGACCGACCCGATGGTGGTCGGTTGGAGGACCTAGTCGTCCAATTAACTACACTCTTCCAACAACTACCTATTTTGAATTTTTCTACAATACTTCCCAAAAACACAATCTTTGCATAAATACAAATTCAAATATTTTAAATCTAGAAGTATCTTATTGTTTATCAGTACCTTTATCCCTTTCACATATGGTCCAATTGTTGATGCAAAAAATGATTAGATTCATTTTATCCCATAGATACCACCATTTATTCATTTATTTCAATACTCCCTTCCAATTTGCAAAGGTTCCCAATACTTGTAGCGTTCATTACCACCAAAATTCCCTTTGATGCCTCCAATTCTCCACCTTGACAAATAAATTTATAACCTCTAGAATCTAAAACTCCTAAGGAGATTAAATTCTTCTTGAGTTTTGGTACATTTCTTACCTCTATTAAGTTTCTTACAGTACCATCAAATATTTTAATCCTAATGCTCACAATCCCAATAGTATTACAAGAAAAAAGAATTCCATAAGAACAATACCACCATCAATAGCTTTGTAAGAAGAAAACTAACTCCTATGTGGAGACATGTGATGCGAAGCACCAAAATCTAATAATTATTCCTAATTATATTGTGATATATTACAAATACATGAAACTTCATCAACCATACCTAAACTTGTCTCAACTAGATTTTCTTCCTTTGTAGAGTCAACCTTGGATTCTTTCCTCTTCCCACTATCTTTCTTGAGATGCCCTAATTTGTTGCAGTACCAAATTATTTTCTTATCCATTTTTTCTTTTGAATTAGATCTTTATGTACCTCTCAAATTCCCCCCTGTTTCTATCATGGATTGAACCCTAGCCACCATTTCTTTTTTTGTGGAGGTTTCTACATTGGAATTCTTTCGCACCTCATCAAAAAATAGGACTCCCACAACTATGTCAAAATCAAGAGTGTCTATTGTGCTAAATCTAATTAAAGTGACTAAGTGGTTCCAAGTTTTATGTAGTGAACACAATAACATGACTACCTTTTCTTCTTCTTGAATTTTTTTCACCCATACTAGTCAATTGACACAAGAATATTGAAAAAATTAAAATGATCAACAATTTTGGTACCTTCTTTCATTTGTAAATCATACAATTTCCTCTTCAAATAGATTCGATTTGTCATGGATATTTTCATTTAAAGTCTCCATTTTACTCCATAATCCTACTATTATTTCCTCTCCAACAATATTGAAAAGAACATCATCTTCCAAACGGAATAGAATGGTTCTAGGAGCCCTTGTATATAGATCTTCACAGTCCCCATTAGTCATACCCACAGGTTGTTTTGTATTTCCTACCAATTCCTTGTGTAGTACTTTTTGCACCAACAAATCACGCATCCTATATCAAATTTTTTCTTCCCATTGGACTTCTCTACCTCAAAATTTTCACTCAAAACGTTTCCATTGCAACAAGTATATGTATCTTGAGAGACTCACTTAGCACCTCAAAGTGAGAAAAATCCTAGCTTCTCTTTCTTCCACACAAGAATTTATCCACATGTGTAAATAAATATTCCTCTCTTTGCAATCATGGATCTGCATATAGTTGTCAAGAAACATTTTCTCCTTCTTCCACACCTCTATCTCCAACCATATTTTGTTTAGAAAACAACCCACCATGGGCCTCAACTCCTCCAATTCCCTTCTTTGGCTTCATCCCCTTTTTGTCAAAATCCTCATCCATTCTCATTGCCTTCTAGTATACCACATATTTGTTTTCCTAAGGTAATATTGGTGGTTTGGTAGTCCGTGAGACCAATTCTTCTAGGTATCAGGGTGTCGTGTTGTTGGTCTTCATGACCTTGGGCTTATAGGTCAATTGTAGCCACCAGAGTAGGGTGTATTCCCCAAACATCGAATTTTTTTCCCTATATCAGTCATCCTAATACAGTAATACATCCACTGAACCCCGTTATATATTACAAACACTAGTGTTTCCCTTTCATTCCTAAAGCCAACCACATGCAGGTCTTGAATCAGCTGGAGTGCATGCTGTTGGATGGATCCATGCAGAGGGAATTCATCCAAAACCTTTGTTGAGATATTGTAACTTCAAAGAATATTATAATTGTACTTTATTATTCCGGAGATGTTTCATTCCTCCGTAAAGATCTTATTGTATATCCGGAGATGTTTCATTCCTCCGTAAAGATCTTATTGTATATCCGGAGATGTTTATTCCTCTGTCAAAATGTGGTAACTTGGGTTATTAGACTTCCCTAGTGGAGGTTGGCCCTTTATGTGTTATGTGGGTCAAAGGGTTTTTAGACCACCCTAGAGGGGTCATCCCAGTCAGTTGTAGTGGGGTATTTAACCCATTGGTTAAATACGAGCCTACGTGTACTTGTGTAAAAGATATGTCAGAGTAGTGTATAAATAGAGGAGGTGTGTTCCTCATTTGACATACACTCACTCACTTGAGAATGGCGCACTTTTGGAGGAGAGGACTGCTATGGAGAAGAAGGAGCTTATGCTCAGGGTTTGCATCTTTGTATATTGCTGGTCATCTATATTGAGGAAGCTTTACTGGGTTTTCTACCCCATGAGGGTTTCCCAGGATAAATCTGTGTCTCTTGTGTTTATGCTATGCTTGTTGTTTCTTCAGTGATCCTGTATATGCTATTATTGTGAAATGGAATGTAATGCTGCTATTTTCTATCTAAGCATATTAAATATTAACATGGTATCAGAGCTAACCTGAAGGAAGACAAGGTATGGCACTTACGACACTTGCTTTACTTACGACAATTTGAAGGCTAGGGTTTTACATAGCAAAAACCAGTCATCGTGGCACTTTCGCTATAACTCCATTTTGGCGAAAATTCAGGGTCTGAAAAGTTTATAGGTCGAAGATAACATCCCCAGGTACCTTGTGTCCAAAGGGAATCCTCATATTCGTTGTACTTTGTAAGTTATGATCAGTACAAGTTAGGGTTTCTGCCTCTTCCAAATCTCAGTCAAAATCAGGTGACCTTGGAAAAAAGATAATAACTTGGGCTAGGAAGCTCCAAATGAAATTTCGTAAAAAGCAACAGGTAGTACACAGACTGTACTATCTCAAGAAACTTTTTCAGAGGCCTAAGGTGAACCAGTGACACGTGGGACGTCGTACACGTGCGCTCTCCTGTTTTATCCATTAAACAGGTCATGTTGCGACACTTGGCATAACTCTCTCTCAGAGAGTCCAATTGAGGTCAGACCTATCAGGATGGAAAGATAACAGGTCGAGCTATCTCAGGAAAAGTTTTCAGAGGCCGAAGTTTAAACAGTGACATGTGGCATGCCGTACAAGTTTGCTCTCCTGTTTTATCCCATAATCAGGTCACGTTGTGACACTTGGCATAACTCTCTCTCAGAAAACCCAATTGAGGTCAGACCTATCAGGATGGAAAGATGACAGGTCAGGCTACTGCAGAAAAAAGGTTTCAGACCCTGTGGAGCAAAAATTTCAGAGTTATGGCAGAAACAATCAGGTGCATATTTCTGTCAAAACAGAATTATTTTTGGAGCACCTTTATTCATGGCTTCCGAAATTTAGGGTTTCGGAGAAAGTTAGAATTTTTTGGAATCAGAATCCACGGCTGAATGCTACTCAGGAAAATTGAAATTTAGAGACCAAGATCGAATTTTTTGGTTTGGTAGAAGACCGGGCTTGATTAAACCCTAGCTCGGGATTTTGATCCGAAAGATGGAAAATTAGGGCTTCAACAAAAGTTGGAATTTTTGAAGTCTGTAACCACGGCTGGAAGCTCCTCAGAAAAATAAGAGTTTAGAACCTTGGATCAAACCTTTTGATTGAGCAGAAGGTTGGGCTTCATCAAACCCTAGCTCGGGATCCTGTCCAGAAGATCCAGAAGTTTCAAAGGCAATTTTGAGGGGTCAAATTTTGGAGATTTCAAAATTGAAGTATGCTAGTTTGGTCAGCTTAGCAAGACACATCCTTCCATCCATTCAGAAGTGTGAAAGTCAAAGATTGAATTTTTAGGGTTTCTCTAGAAAACCCTAATCAAGCTCCAGATCAAGTTTCAGGGGGAGTTGAGGCTAAGGCCTTACATAAGAAGACTACAAGAAGTCTCGACAGGTATGACTCAAGGAGGTTCAGGTATGTCTTGAAATCTGATTCCTGATTAAATTCATAATGTATTTGTCTTCATATTATTTGTTAGTACAATCTTGATTAATGTTAGACTTATCTTATCACCCTATTAACAGTATGAATGCATGTGAATGATCGAAGACATTCATTGATTAGGGCTATATGATTGTACTAATGCATTATGGTGTTGTGTGAGGTTGATGTTGTCTGCTAAACAAGATTTAGGTACATCACGAAAGACAAATCAAGTTCCACATGAAGACAAAGACTCATCCATAATCTTTGTTCTACTTACGAGGTATGTATGACTTTGATATATTATGCTCAACCTATGAGACATGCAGGTTCTAGCTCAGGATCTCTAAATCATTGAAGAGATTGTTTAGGTATGTTGTACATAACTAAGCAGGTATACTAATCCAGGTATGTTTTCCTATGTCATGTTAGAATCTTACCTTGTGTTAGGATCCCTTATACAAGTACACTTGGTATGATTGGTTATGCTTATTAATAAAGTTAATCAAGGGTTCATGCACATTATGTCTCTTATCTTGATTGATGATTTAACTAACCAGAAGAGTACTATGATCAAACAAGAATATGCATGAGTAAAAGAAGACTTCCTTGAAACCCTGGATACTAATGATCATGACTATACATATTCAAGATTATTTAGAATTAGAATGTTTTGAGAATACACTAATGAATGTATGTTTGTGTATGAGATCATGAGGATGACACTAGTACACACTTGAGCATGCACAGTGGTACAGAATGAATAGAGGTTCAGAAGACATATAGAAGATCAAGCGGGAAGAAACCACACAAACATAAAAGATAAGTATTTGAGTTGTTATTAGAAATAGTAAATGATATTGCCTATATGCATATTTGTATTCCTAGAATATATCATGCTACTAATGTGCATATGATTGGTAAGTTGGACAAACATTCCATTGTTGCTTGTCTAGAATGAAACCTCTTTGCTGACATGCTGAGAGCTGTGCACACTCTCGATAGTATGTTCTGGTAGAGATGGAAGGCATCTAGATAGCCACTGTATGCATACAGGATATGGGAAAGTGTTGTGCCAAAGTATTGGTGAAAATAGTTGCATAACTATGTATCTGTATGCATAATAGGTTATCATGTCAATATGATTTGATGATTATGAAGTATTACTAATTATGTACTTAATTTTGATTTGTAGGAACGATCATGATGAATGATGAACACTGAACAAGCAATGGATGTTCAACAAAACAAATCAAACACACTATAGAAGGCTTGTGGCTAGAAGATGCTCTTAGAAAGAGGAAGAGAATCATGATGAGATGGTTGCTCCAAGTGGATAGATAAGACCATTCTCTTAATGGTGAAATTAAAGAAGAAGTGTGAATCAGGTTCTGTATGGGTACCCAGGATTGGTAGTCAATTGATGAGCTTAATGATCATCATGGGTGATGTGGATCTCAACCTTTGCTACAAGGTTGAATATGGCTTCTATACACATATGAAATGGATGCAAGAAGGAACTCACCATAGAGTTCGAATGAATTTGAGGCTCATATTAGTAGACCCATCTGACGAGAGATGGCATAGATAGATATGCAGAAGATCACTCAATGCAGAGTGTGAATAATGGACAATTGACAGCTTCATGACAAAGCTTGGGCTTTACCAGAAGTAAAGATGATCCTAACCTTTACCTTAAGGTTGTGGATGATGAACCTATCATACCATTATTGTGTGACGATGATCTCTTTCTGACAAGGAATGAGAAACAGATCATGAAAATGGCTGCAAAAATAAAAATGAAAGATCTCGGATTAATGCACTACTTCTTAGGTCTAGAAGTATGGCAAGATCCAAAAGGAATCTTTTAAATCAAGGTAAGTATGCTGTGAAGTTTCTAAAAAAATTTGATATGTTGGAGTGTAAAGCCATGGCCACTCCCATGGACTCCAACTTAAAGTTATTAGTTAATGACTCTTCGGATTTAGTGGACCTAACCCTATATAGACAAATCATTGGGTCAATGATGTATTTAACAAATACTAGGCCAGATGTATGCTTTGTTGTAAATACCCTAAGTCAGTATCTAGTAGAACCTAGAAAGGTTCACTTATTAGCTACAAAGCATGTAGTGAGGTACCTAAAAGGTACATTAGATTTTGGTCTATATTATCTTGGAGGTCATGAACTCCGTTTACATGGTTACTCAAATTCTGATTAGGCAGAAAGTGTCTCAGACAGAAAGAGTACATCAGGTGGATGTTATAGTCTTGAATCTACCATGATCTCATGGTTTAGCAAGAAACAATCTAGTGTAGCTCTCAGTACTACTGAAGTAGAATATATAGTTGTCTGCTCTGCCAGCTGTGAAGCAGTGTGGCTTCAAAAGCTATTATATGGAGTGTTTGACTTAGAAATGGATTCCACTGTGATTATGTGTGACAATCAAAGCTGCATCAAGATGATAGAAAATCTTGTATTCCACGATAAGTCAAAACACATTGAGATCCGATACTTCTATATACGAGATATGGTGCAGAGAGAAGCTATCAAGCTCGAGTATATAAGCACTGAGGATCAAATTGATGATATCCTGACCAAACCTCTGTCTCGAGTAAAGTTTGAACACTTCCGAGACAAGCTTGGTGTAGTTCAGAAGGACTCTCCTTGAAAGGGGGAGTAGCATAGTATCCGATAACAAGTCTATCCCATCAATGATGAGGTTACCTATTTACTGCACTTAGTTACCTAGAATATTTAGATTTAAGACTCTTATATTCTTTCTTTTAATGATAGATGCATACATGTTTTTTATGTTAGTTTTTGATGACACATGTTGTGGTTATAAATGTTTTGATGATGATGATACATGTTGTGGTTATACATGTTTTGATGATGATGACACATGTTTTGGTTATACATGTTTTGATGATGATGACACATGTTGTGGTTATACATGTTTTGATGATGATGATACATGTTGTGGTTATACATGTTTTGATGATGACGACACATGTTGTGGTTATACATGTTTTGATGATGATGACACATGTTGTGGTTATACATGTTTTGATGATGATGATACATGTTGTGGTTATACATGTTGTGGTTATACATGTTTTGATGATGAGGATACATGTTTTGTTATACATGTTGTGAAGGGATTGGATCATTCCTGGACTTCAGTCCTAAAGAAGAGCCGTAGACGTATGTCCTCGAAAATGAAGTTCTTGATGAACATATGAAGGGATTGGATCATTCCTGGACTTCAGTCCTAAAGAAGAGCCGTAGACGTATGTCTTCGAAAATGAAGTTCTTGATGAACATGTGAAGGGATTGGATCATTCCTGGACTTCAGTCCTAAAGAAGAGCCGTAGACGTATGTCTTCGAAAATGAAGTTCTTGGTGAACATGTGAAGGGATTGGATCATTCCTGGACTTCAGTCCTAAAGAAGAGCCGTAGACATAAGTCTTCAAGAACGAAGTCCTTGGTGGACGGTGAGGGATTAAGTCATCCTTGGACGTAGGTCCTAAATGCATGGTTGAGGATTAAGTCATCCTTGGACGTAGGTCCTAAATGTACGGTTGAGGATTAAGTCATCCTTGGATGTGGTCCTAAATGCACGGTTGAGGATTAAGTCATCCTTGGACGTAGGTCCTAAATGCACGGTTGAGGATTAAGTCATCCTTGGACGTAGGTCCTAAATGCACGGTTGAGGATAAAGTCATCCTTGGACGTAGGTCCTAAATGCATGGTGGAGGATTAAGTCATCCTTGGACGCACGGTGGAGGATTAAGTCATCCTTGGACACACGGTGGAGGATTAAGTCATACTTGGACATAGGTCCTAAATGTACGGTGGAGGATTAAGTCATACTTGGACGTAGGTCCTAAATGTACGGTGGAGGATTAAGTCATCCTTGGATGTAGGTCCTAAATGTACGGTGGAGGATTAAGTCATCCTTGGACGTAGGTCTTAAATGCACGGTGGAGGATTAAGTCATCCTTGGACGTAGGTCCTAAATGTACGGTGGAGGATTAAGTCATCCTTGGACGTGGTCCTAAATGTACCGTGGAGGATTAAGTCATCCTTGGACGTGGTCCTAAATGTACGGTGGAGGATTAAGTCATCCTTGGACGTGGTCCTAAATGTACGGTGGAGGATTAAGTCATCCTTGGACGTGGTCCTAAATGTACGGTGGAGGATTAAGTCATCCTTGGATGTGGTCCTAAATGAACGGTTGAGGATTAAGTCATCCTTGGACGCTATCCTAAATGTACTGTAAGGATTGGATCATCCTTGGACTTTGGTCCTGTAAACTGAGCCGTAGACATGTGGTCTCTGAGAACATGATAGGACTGGATCATCCCTAGACTTCAGTTCAAAAGGTACATGATAGGGCTGGATCGTCCCTGGACTTTGGTTCAAAAGGTACATGACTGGTTTGCATCATCCTTGGACATAGAGAACTGGATTGATCGTATGATGATGATGCTGATGATCGTATGATGACGATGCTGATGATCGTATGATGACGATGCTAATGATCGTGTGATGACGATGCTGATGATCGTGTGATGACGATGCTGATGATCATGTGATGACGATGTTGATCGTGATGCTGATGATCGTGTGATGATGATGTTGATCGTGATGCTAATGATCGTGTGATGATGATGCTGTTGATCGTGTGTTGACGATGCTGATGATTGAGTACTATCAACTCTGATGATGTTGATATTCCAGTATTGAAGATGTTCCAATAACAGGTTGAGTTACTGATGATGTTGAGAAAGCTTCCAATGATTTATAGATGTATCATGTATGATGTTGATGACTCCTTGCTCGTGCAGATGCTATTATAATATCCTTCTTGTTAAGGGGGAGTGTTGAGATATTGTAACTTCAAAGAATATTATAATTGTACTTTATTATTCCGGAGATGTTTCATTCCTCCGTAAAGATCTTATTGTATATCCGGAGATGTTTATTCCTCTGTCAGAATGTGGTAACTTGGGTTATTAGACTTCCCTAGTGGAGGTCGGCCCTTTATGTGTTATGTGGGTCAAAGGGTTATTAGACCACCCTAGAGGGGTCGGCCCAGTCAGTTGTAGTGGGGTATTTAACCCATTGGTTAAATACGAGCCTACGTGTACTTGTGTAAAAGATATGTCAGAGTAGTGTATAAATAGAGGAGGTGTGTTCCTCATTTGACATACACTCACTCACTTGAGAATGGTGCACTTGTGGAGGAGAGGACTGCTATGGAGAAGAAGGAGCTTATGCTCAGGTTTTGCATATTTGTATATTGCTGGTCATCTATATTGAGGAAGCTTTACTGGGTTTTCTACCCCATGAGGGTTTCCCAGGATAAATCTGTGTCTCTTGTGTTTATGCTATGCTTGTTGTTTCTTCAGTGATCCTATATATGCTATTATTGTGAAATGGAATGTAATGCTGCTATTTTCTGTCTTAGCATATTAAATATTAACAACCTTTTTTTCTTTAAAATCTGTTGGAAAGTGCTTTCCTTACACCATCCTCACATGATTCTTCCTGGTCTCACATAGTCCTACATGCACCTTCAATCCCATTGGGTTGATGCAGTCCTCACATGATTCTCCTTGGGTTCACGCAACCCTCCATGCACCAGTACTCTCTTTGGGCCCATGCATATTCCTCCACACAACCCCTTTTCTCTAATACCACTTGTTGGGAGAATGTGAGCTTATAAATAAAATGAGCAGCAAAGAAATAACAAAATGAGAAAACAAGATAACCTAATGGAAATCCACAAAACATAGATTTACATTGTAAAGCCTTGACAAGAAGTCAAGGAAACATCCACGATGTATTATATTGGTACTCTTATTGCTTATAGATAAAGATTACAATCACCCACAACAGGCTTATGATAAAATTTCCTTTGCCTCTTAGAGATACACTAATATATAAAATATTCAACATAACTACTACCATTACATAAACTAACACCATTATGTGAACTTCCACCATTATGTGAACCACCCACTTTACACCTTGGGTTAATTGTTGTCACAATTTCACCAAGGCTCATAGCTACAAGATTCAATTATTTCATGTTAACAAAAACTATGGGTTTGGAATGAAGGAAAAGGCTATAGTCTACAAACCAAACTAGAGTTCAAACTAGACTATAGACCAGGGTTCAACTTCAAAGGTACAAACACATTTTTTTAGGTTGAACAGTAGTCACAATTTCATCCTTTTGAATAATTAATCTTAACCCTAGTTTCACAAATTAGTAGGTTGTAGGATATAACTACTATCAATTAGGATTCATCATCATTTTATTTTTTTCCTAGGGATTTCCTCACACCTAAAACCAAGCACGGGGGGTTCACTAAGTGAACTTTTTACATAGCACCATCGTTTACATGATATTAAAGAATATCCCTAATTTCACTAAATATTGGAAAATGCCTCATAAAATTGTATTGTTGAACCCCCCTCCCAATATGCCTTTCCAATTAAGAAAACCCTTAGTTTCACCATATATTGTAGGTATCCATTTTTATCAACCCATTTTTAATACCCCCTTTATATCATATTATCAAGTTGTAACAAATAGGAGCCCTAACACCTCTTATTATAAACAAACAAGATGCTAAATAAAATAATAGTATAATGCTAATAATCATCCCACTAGGATTGTAGGGGCGACTCATCAATTTGTAGCGTTTGATAGTGGAAGACCCAAAATAATAGTATTGGGGAAGGAAAAACGTGTAAAAGGAAACCTAGTCAAGAGATAAACATAACAAAGAATGTAAAAGACTAATAGTCCACTAGTTAGTGCAATGATTAGAAAAGATGAGAATTACAAATGTTTCACACCACAACCTACCAATCTAGCAATTTTATATCATGTAAATACAAGCATAGCCATAGTGAACTCATGCTTTCTATAAGCTTAATAAATTAAACTCCATACAAATGCAAAATTTAATCCCTTATGTGGATGGACTTCCCTACCTTCCTATCGAAACAAACATATTGGTTCCAGTGAGCCAAGAAATATTGATATCACTTTCCTTGGTTGTTGTGGTGCAAGGTTTGATTGAATCTCAATACCCACCTAAACCCCAACCTAAAAAATGAAGATTTAGATCTTTTACTCGAATGCCTACAAAAAATACAATACAATTGTTCAACTCTGGAACTCCCGATTAGCTACCTATCTTAACTTAAAGATGAAAAAAATATAACATCAATTCAAACCAAGCCTAAATAAGCTAGTAAATGAGGATTTCTCAAGGCTAGAAATCCAAAGAGACTTCCATCGATATTATCATTGGTACACTATTATCATATTTATTCAAAACTTAGGATGATAAGCAATATCAAATAAAAATGGAGGGTCCATAAGTTTTCGGTGGGTATGAATTGAGCCCGTGATTTGGAGGTATGAGTCCATCCCATGATTTGGAGGTTATTCCTCAGCCCACCCAAATAAAATAACCCCCAATATTTATATTACTATGTCAAATTATAAACCCCCCGTGACCCCTTAATACAGAGAAATATATTTTTGATGTTTTTAAGAGTATTCAAACCCCCAATATGAATGGACGTGATATGATATTGCATCGCCAATAAACCCCCCGTGAAACCAAGATTGCACTTGAATCATTTCAAATCTCACCAAGGTTTAATAGTAGCACGATCTTAGTCTTCAAAGACTTATTTTAAGCATTGTAATTTGGAAGTGAGAAATAATTTACCAGTGACAATCTACAACCATGAGCCAAACAAAAGTCAAGTGCATTTTTTATCATAATTTTTTTAGAAAGTTAGAATTTTAAAACTTAGATCCTTCAACCCTATTTTTTACACTTAAAATCAAATCACTGCAAATAATAAAGATGCAAAATGCAAACAAAAATCAAATGGTGCCTTAGAAATCAACTGGTAAGGTATGGAAATATGTCAATAAGAAAGGGAAAATTGTTTTATGTCATCTAAATGGACATGAATTTGCAGTACCTTAACCCGAGTAATAGACCACCTCCTTCATATTAGTAATGGAAATGAATGTGACCTATAATGATGACCAAAAATATATGACAAGTAAAAATATGCATTATAAAATGACTGACAAACCCAAAGCAGAAAGGGGGAAAGCAGAAAGGTGGAAAAGGGAAAAAGAACCAACAAATTGAGAGGGGAGACCAATTTGTCCTCTTCACTTACCATTCTTTCTTTCACATCAAATATTGTTGGTGGCTCAAGTTCCACCTAAAAAAAAGTGGAACATCAACATTAAATGCATTTGGGAAACTTGTAAAGAAATCATAAGTTAATGATGGCTTTGCTAATTTTTATTTTTTGCACAATTCTATTTAATATGGCTAGGAGCCCATATTTTAAAAATGAATTTAAAAAACTTGTTGATTTTGGAAAGAAGAATGTTCATTGTGGATTTGAGGCTTTAAGGACCACTCTCCCCAAAAATCAAAGGAAATAGTGAAATATGTTGTTTGATATTAAATGGTCTTGTAAGCTTATAGGTTGCACAATTCGTGTGATGGCTGGTCAAATGTGTGTCATCGGCCACTTATTAATACGATTGTTTATTTCCCTCAAGGGATACTTTTTTAAGAAAATTAATGCAATAGATCATGTGAACAAAATATAATATATTTTTAGAACTTTGGATGAAGCAATTCAAGACAATGGGAAGGAATATGGTGTTCAAGTTGTCATTGGTAATGATCCAAAATGTGTCGGTGTAGGAAATATGACTATGAAGAAGTATATAAGTTTTTATTAAAGCCCTTTTGCAACTCAGTACTTTGACTTTGATTTATTATTGTATGATTTAGCACATTTTTCATGTCTCAATGAGAGAATCCGAAGAAAAAAAAAATATTTGCATATTTTGTCTCTAACCATCATCTCACTTTAAATATTTACCTAATATATATATATATATATTTAGAATGTTATTGAAACTTTATAGTAGCAAATTTATCACATTCTACATTACTAAAAAAAACTTGAAAAGGAACTAAAAGCTATTTTATACAATAATAAGTAGAAGAAATCTAATCTTTCAAAATATTTCAAGGAAGAGAATGTAAAACAACACCAATTATTTTGCCAAATCTAAAACTTGCACATGACCCATTCATGTTTAGTAAACATTACTTTAAACCAAGCACAATCATGGGAAGGAAATTTTTATTGGAGAGGATTTCAAACATTAATAAGTGATATTAGTATCCTTCCTTGGTTTACTTAAAAAATCTCCATTGATATTGTTATACTTTTTAAATGAATAAGAAATAATGTTGATGTGTTGTAATTTTTTTTTTTAAGATTAGTAGTAACATTCTATTAATTTGAAAAAACAAAATATTGCATTGGTTTATCAAAACATGTTCAATAAATTGCCTCTGGGTGAGACCAAGATAAAGAAAAGAGTATGGGCCAAGATGCTTATGTTTGTTATGGCTTTAGTATTTGTCTGGAAATTAACTTTCGAATTACTTCATTCACTTGTAAAATAATTTATTTATACATATAATATGGTTGTTGGGATTCACTTGGATTCCTACAGAGACTCTTATTTTATATTTACAAAATTTACAAAATACGTGGAACCATAATCCTAAGGATTAGGTTTCCAACATCCCCCCTCTTAATATGAAGGAGTGATTGTGAGTCTGAGGATGGTTCTAAACTTTCAAACTTTTCTCGTCCAAGTGCTTTGGTGAAGATGTCTACAATTTGATCATTCGTGAAAGAATGTCGTAAATGGACTGTCTTGTCCTTTACATGATGTCAAATCAAATGGTAATTTGTGATGATGTGCTTGGTTCGATCATGGAATCTGGGATTCTTGGCCAATTTGATTGCATAAGTGTTTTCGATTAATAAGGGAGTTGAATTTTATTACTTCTCTTGCAAATATTCAAGTATCTTCTTGAGCCACACAATATCTTTCATTGCTTCTGCAGTAGCCACATATTCTACTTATGTTGTCAAATCTGCTGGAACTGACTGTTTGCGTGATCTTCAGGAGACAGCTATTGATGCAAGACTCCTTGTGTATCCAGAATTGGACATTCATGTATCTTTGTCACCATCGAAGTCTTAATCAAATTACCCAATGAATTTGAAGTCATCCACCATATAATATTTGAGTCCAAAGTATGCAGTCCCTTTCAAGTATCTTAGAACTCTTTTTGTATCAAACTAGTGTCCTTCACAAGGTTTGTGCATGAACCTTGAAAGGATTCTAACAAAGCAAGAAATATATGGTCTGGTGGTGTTAAGGTAGATAAGGCTTCCTACAAGCTATCAGTACTTGGTTGCATCCTCAAATTGTTTTCCTTCACTTGATGTGAGCTTAAAATTTTGTTCCATTGAAGTTGCGTTGCATTATGTCATGCAAAATTTGTTCAGCAATTCTCCAACATACTTCTTCTGAGAGATGAATATGTACTTAGGATGTTGAGTCACTTCAATTTCTAATTAATAATTAAGATGCCCCAGATCAATCATTTCAAATCCATTCTTCAAATCATTCTTTATGGATGCTATATAACTTTCATTGCTTCCTATCATCAAAAGGTCATCTGCATACACCACAAGAAACACAACATATCTTCCAACTTTATTTACAAACAATGTTGCATCATCAAGATTATAATGTTTGAAATTTATCTTTAGAATATGCTTGGTTAAATTTTCATACCATGCTCGAGGTGTTTGTTTCATGCCATACAAGGAAATAACAATTCTTCATACCTTATGTTCTTGTCCCTTCACAACAAAGCCTTCAGTATGAGACATGAAGACATTTTCTTTCAAGTCTCCATTCAAGAAAGTAGTTTTTACATCCATTTGGTGGACTTTCCATCCATTTTGTGCATCCAAGGAGAGTAAAGTGCATATGGTATCCCAATTTTCCATGGGGGAGAATATTTCTTCATAGTCAATTCCTTGTTTATGTGCATAGACTTTTTCCACAAGTCTTGCTTTGTGCTTGTCAAGTGGGCCATCTGATTTGTATTTGTTCTTGTAGTATACCCACTTGCTTCCAATTGGTTTGGTTCTGATTGGAGGTTCAACCAGCTTCCAGGTTCCATTATTCATGAGTGCATCATACTCATTCTACATGGATTCTTTCCACTCATCATGAGTAGAATCCTCTTCAAATGAAGTTGGTTAAAATTTAGCAGATAAATTCAATTCATAATTAAATGAGACATCCATGTCATCACCTGATTTATTTTCATCTCATCCATCTTCTTGTCTGGTTGAGCTTCTTGTTCCCATATTTCCAACTTTATCTCGGATGGACACTTTCAAGTGTCTTTGTGGCCCATTTCAGAATATTCCTCAATGGCCCAGGTTGATCAGTTGGCAGTGCTTCATTCTCTTCAAGGTACAATCTTCTAATCCTCTTAATCGCATCATCCAGTTGAATCTCATATACAAGTGAAGTGGTAGGAACTTATTATTTATGAGGAAGTGTTGGTGCTTCAAAAGGAAATTCCGTAGATTGATCCAATATAGGGATCCCCCCTTCAATATGTGGAATTTCATTATCAAATTCATAATATGTCTTTACATGGGAAAATTTCTCCATACGATCAAGTTGTCTTTCAATAGACTAGTCATTTTTAATAGTTTCAAGAAAAATGACATCTCTGGAAACAAGACATTTCTTATTTACCTCATCATAAAGACGATATGCCTTGGAGGTTTATGAATACCTCAAGAAAAGGCATCTTCGACTTCTAGCACCAAGCTTGTTTATTTGCTCCTTTAGTATCAAGGCATAGTAGGTGGAACCAAAAACCCTTAGATTCCTAACCAAAGGAAGGTGGCCAAACCACATTTAATGTGGAGTCGTGTATTAAAGAGAATGAGATGGAATTCGATTTCTCAAATATGCTGCACATAATACTGCATCACCCCAAAAAAATAGTTTCACATTCTTGAAAAACAACATTGAGTGTGCCTTATTCATTAGGTTCTATTCGTCCTTTCTGCCACATCGTTTTCTTGAGAATTGTAGGGAACTAAAGTTTGATGTGTAATCCCATGTTATTTAAAATAATTAGAGGTGTATTCTTTACCATTATCAAAACGAAATGTACCAATATGATATTGTGCTTGATTTTCTATCCATGCATGAAAGTTCTTGAATGTTTGAAATGCTTCATACTTTGTCTTCAACAAGTATACCCAACACATTCTAGTATAGTCGTCAACAAAGGTCATGAAATACTTATTGAATTTGCATAAGGAACTAGAATGGGGCCACATAAGTTAGAGTGAACTAGTTCTAACTTTATACATGCTCTGAATGTAGACTCTTGGAATGGCTTCTTATTATGTTTTCCTAGTATGCATATATCACATTTGTTCTTTTGATTAGGAATGGTGGGAAAACCAAATACACCAATCTTTCTTAACAAATGAATATTCTTATAATTCAAATGACCATATCTAGATTGCCATAACAAACTGGATGAGATATTACCTTCTTCATGCTGAGAGAGGTAGGAAAAGTTTTGAACTCTAGCAGAAGAGACCCTCAACTTCAACAACTTTCCATATTCATATCCAGTCATGATGATCTTGTTGTTAAAGGACTTCCTTATCTATACATCTCCATCAAACATGTGGGTGGAATGGCCTTACTGTCAAATTTACACTAAGGAAAACAAGCTTCTCTACAACTCTATAATATAAAGAACATTCTTTAACACAATTTCGGGGAATCCAGCAAACTTTATCCTGATTGAGCCAATTCCCTTTGGTTTGAGGCTAGATTTGTATGAAAAGTACACTATTCCATCTACAATTTCATTCAGTTCTTCAAAACAATATTTCCTAAAAGACATGTTGGATGTTGCACTAATATCAAGTAGCCAACAATCTTTGTAAGATTAAACAAAATTTATTTCATTAATTCCAAGATTACAAAGTACAACAATACAATGAGTAGAATCATGGGCTTTACCAACCTCTTGGATATTATTTTTGTCTTCTTTTTTCTGGTTATGTCTTCCTTTGATGGAGTCCCAAGGAGCACAACACTTATCTGATTCATGTCCACTCTTTCCATAGTGCTTTCATTTCATATCTGATATTTTGCTTGAGTTGTTTATGCCCCCGCTACCTCTGAAATTTCTTCTTCCCCGTCCACTCTTGTTTCTTATCCATCAGAAGGGTATTTGGACTGGTTCTTTTCTTTCTGAGCAAAGCAAAGATATTCTCCATGATACTCACTTGTCTTCTTTCCAAAGGCTTTCTCTCTGTCTACAATCTTCTCCACCAAGGTGTCAAAGGTGATATATTTGAACTTGTCACTTGCTTGAAGAGACTCAAGATAGTTGGAGTGATTAGGATAGAGAGACTTGAAAAATGTTGCAAGTGGAAGGTCTGGTTTCATGCTAGAGGATTTAATCTTGTGCACGATTTCTCTAATCTCATATGCAACCAACATAGGATCATTATCCTTTAGATCCAAACTAAGAAATTTTAACATTAACATTAACTAGATCATTATCCTTTTGTTTTGTTTTCGCATCTATATTTGTTTTTATTAATTACAGGTTCATATCCGGGAATAATACATATCCGCTTTACTATGGGAAGTACTTGGTCATAATCCCTAAAATGCATTGTGAGGAGTACCACGGGAACCCCGGAGTAGCTGACCCATTGAGAGGACCTGCCAGCGAAAAGGGAAACTACCCCTACCGATTGACTAGTTCCCACCTGTTAACACCCAAAAAGTGTTCACTACCTCATCTACCACATTATATGGCTCATTTGTCCATTTTCCTACCATTTTTCCCTTAAAATCCCAAAAAATCCCATTAAAAAGCCTCCAAAAGGCCTAAAATGCCTCCAAAAGGCCACAAAACCATCAAAATAGCCTAAAAAAGGCTAAAAAACCCCCTTTTCCTCCAAAAATAGCAAAAATCCCCTAAAAAGGGAATAAAAAATATAAAATAATGAGGAAAAGGAGGAAAAAACCCTATACAGCTGCATAAAACCATGTGTTTCCCAAAACCATGGGTCAGCACTCCACCACCAAAAAACTATAAATAGGTGATGGAGATCCCTTATTCCATATCCACAATCACAAGCACCCTTACTCTGCCAAAATCTCTCTCGAAACCCTAGTTCACCTTTGAACTATTTTCACCTTGAGAGCCACCTTTGGCCCATCCCCAACATTGGAGAAGGAGAAAGGAGCATTCTGAAGCTTGGAGCATCCTCTTGGACACTGCAAAGGGCTTCATCAACCTTGACACTCAAGGTAACATTAATATAAAACCATTTTTTACATCTTTCATTTATGTCTCATGCAATGTTTAAAGTAGTTTGTTAATTGTTGTTTTAGCTTAAACATTTAATCATTATTGAACTGCTACTAAGGAGTCCATTCTCCTTAGTAGGTGCTCATTGGCACAAGCTAGGGGTAAAACCCTAGCTACAGTTTTGGCGACTCCCCTAGATTTTGAATTTCTGGTTTCCGTTTTGAATTTTTTACTTTCGGCTGTCCCTTTCGGCCTCTGCATACCGCGTCTTTTCCCTCTGCAGTCGCGTCCCGACCGCGCCTTTCAGGCCTTTACCTGCGATCCGACCGCGGCTCTCAGACTGCTTCCGACGCCCTGCCGGCGGATTCAAGTCTGTTACCTGCGATCCGACCGTGGCTAATCAGCCTTTTTGCCGCGATCTGACTGCGCCTGTCGGCCTTTTTCCCGCGTCGCGACTGTGGCTTTCTGCCTCTTTCGTGCGTCCCGACTGCGCCTGATTAGCCCTTCTGCCGCGACCCGACTGCGTCTGTTTCCCTGTTTCCTGCGTCCCGACTGCCTCTGTTGGCCCGATAGCCGCGACCTGACCGCCCCTGTTTTCCTTAAACCCGCGGTCAGCCTGTTCCAATTTGCCACAGACCCGTGGTCTGATTTCTGCTCTTTTCCTGTTTTGAGCCCAGCCCCTTTTGCTGCAATATTTTCTGCATCTGAACAGCCCCCTGTCCCACCTGCAGCCTCACTACCTTACCAGCCTTTCTGCAATATAATTTCTGTTCCCTTTACAGAATTCTTTTAAAAATTTTAGTGTTTTTTAAATTCAGAAAATTTTGCAAGTTAAACTTTCAATTTCCATATTATTGATAGATTGGAAGTTGCCCCCCTTGTGGCACTTCTATTTTCGGGTTCAACACCTCACGAGCACACACTCTGTCACATAAAATCAAGTGAGCCTTAAAAAGTACCTAACTAAACCAACATTCTAACCCCACTTGGGGAACACAAAAGAATCATTGTAGTTAGGTAGGATCAGGGGGATAGGCTTCCAATAACACCCCTTGGTTATTTCACTTGAGACATAGTTGTTGTCCAAATAGGGAACCAAAATCCCCTAGTACTTTTTGGCACGGTCACGACCAGTTTATCAGAGGGCCTCTCCCTTAGGAGCGTTGAAGTCGGGAGACTGGTTCCGGAGGCCTGAGTGGAATACCGCACTCCATTCAGTAACCGAAGGGCTACCTTTCGCGGTTCGCGGGATATCCCTGTATAGGGGTATTGCGGTCAACGAACTAAACGGCAGATTCACCTTTCTGGACGTGTCATGAACGAGGTATCTTAGTTGCCATTCTTCTAGGATTGACTACCCGGTATCCCTCCCGGTAGGGGGATATCATAGCCACTTGGCTTTCCTACTCATATTGTCTGACTTGGATTTCATCACCTTGCAGAGGATATGTTTAGTTGAGTCAGAATACCTTTAGTTAGGTGTTTTCATGCTCCTTTACCTCCCTTTGGTCTAGTGAGTCCACCATTTTTTCTTTTTAGGAAACCTGCTGCTTGTTGGTATTCTGACCATCTTTGTTGACACTCCACCTATTGTAGCACAGCTGTTGCAGTGGGTGTTTTGAGTTGGTTGTTGGCCTGAGTGCCTTGTTTTTAGCTCTCCTTCTGCACGCTCGGTTGCATTAGGCCCTTTTTGAGCTGTTTTTACTCACCTCAACCCACAGAGATTAGACACCATCTGTCACCATTGAGTCCCCGAGACATTCTCAGCGCCTCGGGGGCGAGCCCCCACAGCACGGTTCTCTTGACACCACACATCGTAGATTCCAATCATTATCCGTTGATACCACTCATCACCGATCTAGAGCCTTGTCACTTGACTCCACTCGTCAGCGACGTAGGTCTCCGTCACCAGATAGTGACGCACCTTACTTTACCTCAGATTCTGACGAAGAGTCTGAGAACCCTATTTACACTGCCCCTACTAGCCCCATGGCTGGCACGACTTCCACTCCGTTTGTCATAGGGACCATTGGTGGCACATCCACCACTACACCAGTTACTACACCTGTTTTGGGTATGCCCTCCATGGGGAACCCATCTACTGTACCCCTCACGGTACCTATTCCCGCAGCGGGAATACCTATCCCCACTGCATCAGTGGCTCACACTACCAATAGTGGTGCTGGACCATCCTTCACTACCTCAGTCCCCCCACTTGGGGGCACCACCCTAAATCTTGCCCCTCCACTTGGGGGCACTGGCCCCAACTTGGTCCATAGCACTACTGTGTCGCAGCCTTCTTCCAGTTTGCCATTCATGGCTAGCCTCAACCTACCTGACCTGGCCAGATTGACCAATGATCCTATTCGACACGACCCTACATGGCCTCATATGCCTACCAAGCTCCCTTCGGATATCCCTAAGTTCGAGGGCAAGGCTGGTGAGGACCCACAAAACCATATCATGTCTTTCCACCTATGGTGTTCCTCTAACTCCATCGTGGATGACTCTGTTCGCCTCCGTCTCTTACAGCGCACCTTTACTGGCTCTGCAGCCAAATGGTATATTGAGCAACCACATGGGACCCACGCCACCTTTGCCTCCCTTGCCTCTACCTTCCTGCAGTTCTTCCAGTTGCCTGTCCGCTATGACGCGGGCGTTGAGATCCTTCTATCTTGTAGACAAAACACGGCTACCCATATCACGGACCACATCCATGAGTGGCGTCGACACCGTAGCTTATGCAAGATCAAACTTGACGACCATATCTTCCTAGATTGGTTCCTCAAATCCCTTCTCCCGGTTATCGCTAAGGATGTGGCGTCAGAAAGACCCCAGTCTGAAGAAGAAGCCATCCTTAAGGCACAGCAGTTCGACCTCATTTACGCCCAATCGGGTTACCTTTATACCATTATACCTGACGCCCCTCGCGGCGAGTCTTCCCATCATGATGCGCCGGGGGCATCCCACGCTGCAGATGGTATCATTGGCCGTGTTTCTTCGCATCCCCAACCGTTTTCTATAGCACGTCCTACCCCTGGCCCCGACCTGTCGAGGGCTACCTCCCAGTCTGGAGCAACCAACTCATATGCTCCCATGACACATCACCATTCCCATGGACCCTCATGTCCACCTCAGTGCTTCGGGTATGCGACTCCTGCTTATGCTCCTCCAGTTGCCCCTCAGCCTTACTACCATCAGCAGGCTACCCCAGCCCCTGCGCCTTCACAAGCCCAACCCTCTTATTATACGCCCCAGGCAGCCCCTGCGGCACATCCACCACCTGCTCCGCAGTCCTATCAGCAACCCCCTCAAGTTGCTGCACCTGCTCAGCCTCAACCTACTTATCATCCTCCGCAGCCTGCTCCTGCACCTGCGCAACCTCAGAATCCACCTGCTGCCCAAGGGCAAGTTTACGCCCAACAGAACCCGCAGCAAAACCAGAATAACTAACGAAACCAGGGCCAACAGAACCGCGGCAAGGGCCGTAATCGGGGGAACAACCAACCTACAGACCAAGCTGGGCAACCGGCGAATCCCCCCGACAACAACAACGCGGCCCCCGCTAATCAAAACCCTGATCGCCCGCCCAAGCAGGCTAAAAACCCCAATTTGCGAACGAACCACCCTTGTTCTATTTGCGGGGTCTATGGACACTACACACACGCTTGCCCACACTTGGAGCGAGCTCGGCAGCTCTGGGTTGACGAGGCCCATCGCCAAGGGCATGCGGCTCCCCAAGCATCGCCCAACCCCCCCCAACCTCAGCAACCCCCTTTGGTGCTGCAAAACCCCTTACCAACCCAAGGCGTGGTGAACACTCAGCCGTTGGCCCCTCAAGCTAATGTGCAACCCCAACAACAACAGATCACTTACGCTGCCCCTGATCAACCCATGTTTGACTCAGGTACCCACCACTTGCTGATGATGTCATCTGCTGACGTCAACCTACAGACCCGTCGGAACCAATATGGCTCCACCTCTGAAGCCACTCCCACGGATAAACCTACTAACGCCCACCCCACCGATCAGGCGTTACGTATACCTCCGCCTCCCATAGACGGCGCTGCGAAAGCACCTCGTTTCCCACTTCGCCGAATCAACAATAACCCTAATGCGCGTGCTGCGTCAAACTACAACATTGTAGACGACCTAGCCCAATCTCCCGCAGCCATGTCTGCGTTAGAAGTCTTGAAGAACTGCCCTTCCCAGCGCAAGACTTTACTTTCCGCCATTGGGGGGATTGACCCAACTGATTCGCATTTGATGGCATTTGATTTAGACCAGTCTGAACCACGCCTACCTTCCAGCTTAGCATTCCAAGTTACTGTCTCCGTTAGGAACCTTGTTATCCATCGGTGCATCATCGATGAGGGTGCCTCCACATGCGTTATGTCTACATTTGTATGGTAGAAGCTAGGATCCCCTCCTCTCCAGCAGTCCACCACTGCGTTATGTGCCTACGATGGTCGTTCGGCCCAGCCCCAAGGCCTTCTACCCAACGTTCCAGTCCAGTTAGGTGGTAAAACAGTCCTTATTTACATAGAGGTAATCAATGCCCAATTGGATTACAACCTTCTACTTGGCCACAGCTACATGTATGCCATGCGGGCGGTTGCCTCTTCTATCTTTCGCACCATGATGTTCCCCCATGAAGGACGCGTGGTTAAGATTGACCAGCTCACCTACTATGATCCCAGTGCTCCGGCGGCACCGGAAAATGTTCTCCCCATGGTTGAACAACCTGTTTCTCCTGCCACCACCTCGTTTGTTTCCTCTACGGGGCCTGGAGTCTACTCAGACGCGCCGATGACCTCCACCTTTCAATCCATTCCTCCGCCGTCATCTACACCCGAAATGTCTGACTTATGTACCTTGTCCCACGACAACCTACCACCTAATAATCAACCACCCTTGTTGCCTAAACCACCATTGGTACCTAGCCACATTGGTGTTACACCGATCCATACCATCCCCTTCCTAGTCCCTCCATCGGGAGTAGTAAGCGCCCCGGTCATGGCTACCCTTAGCCTCCCTGGGTTAACCTTGGGATTACCTGTATGGTATCTTTCGCCTCCCGTTCTCCCGCCGACACCAGATGTCGTCCTCCAGCCGGTGCAACCCATGGCTACTACCACCCAGCCACCTCCCGGTGTCTCTACGCCATCGTCCTCCACGACACCTCCTCCTACTCCCAAACCCATTGGGGGCAGAGGACCACAACCTTACACTGCTGTCCCACCTCCCAAGACAGTCAAGAACCCTCCAGTGTTTCGTGCTCCTCCCAAATGCTCGCTGTGTGACGAGTTGGGCCATGCGACCCACCAATGCCCACAGTTACCCGCATTACAGAAGCACATGCAAATGCTCGATGATGACCCCAACATCCCAACTGTCGAACTAAACCCCACTCCTAAGCCTAAAGATAAGTCCCTACGTACCAACCACTCCTGCGCCATCTGCGGTATTTACGGGCACTATTCACATCATTGTCCCGATCTCCCGGATTACAGAGCGGCTCTCTATGAGATGAATAATCTGGATCTTGAGACGGCACCACCTACCATTGAGGAGATCTACCCCCCAGACTCTTCACCTTCCGGAGAGGTTAATACCATCTATATGATCTCTTCCACCACTACCCCCTCGTCAACCGATTTGACGACGCAAACTTTCCGTACTGATGAGGAGATTCTTGAGGCCCTTACTGCCCCGGATTATCCTTGGGATGATATGCACCACCGCTCCTATTTTATCCCCGACGAATCCTCCTCTAGCACCGCTACCCAATACGCGGTTGAATCCAAAGACTTCCTCCCCACCAAGGTCGACTGGTTCGAGGACCCTATTCCTGCTCCTGATGCCTTCGAGGAGGGCAACATGGCCAACATCTCACCTGTCATCCAAGTTGGTATTGCTGCTCCAGGTCGTGCCCCTGAACTCATTACTTTAGGAGCATTCTGCAGTAAACAAGAGATTGAGGACCACGTCCACCTTTTCAAAGAATTCCGTGATGTCTTTGTCTGGTCCTATACCGAAATGCCTGGTCTGTACCCCTCCATTATAGAGCACCACATTGACACCTCTGAGTCAAGGGGCATAATATATTACCTCGAACCTGGGATAGGGGGCATGATCAATCATTTTGAACCTTCCCCATCACATCTATCTCAGCACGGCAACGAACCCATTGTTCAACCCAACACATATGTGAGCCATAATCACAAACCCCATGCACATAGCATGGGGGCAAGTCATTAACCCTGCTCACTTTTTCACCTGCGTGATCTCAACCATTTTTGAGGTCACATGTCACTTGTAGATTTGATTTGATTTGATACCCCTAGTATTCTGCCCCCGCGGGCCATCATGATACACCTAGTATTATGACCTCCATTTTTTGCACCATTTGCACTGTCGGATTCATATTTCCGTGCCCGTGATGATGCTTGAGATCATTTCTCGCTCTCACCAGGACCAATATCAACATTGTGTCCCGACCCCTAGTCACCTCGGTTTGCGTGCCACATCGGCCGTTCTCCATTTTTCACATGTTTTATATCATCGGATTCATTTTTCCGCGCTGGTGATGACGCTTGAGATCATTCCTCGCCCTCACCTTCAGATTTTCTGGGCATTTTTCAAAGTGCCCCCGTCACCTCGGTTTGCGTGCCACATCGGCCGTTACCCATTTTTTGACATCCTTTATATCGCCGGATTCATTTTTCCGAGCTCGTGATGATGCTTGAGATCATTTCTCGCTCTCACTTGGTACAATTTCAACATTGTGTCCCAACACTTTGCTGCCTCGGTTTGCGTGCCACATCGGCTGCCATCGGATTGTTCCACATTTTTACATGAGCCATTCACTCCTGTCATACTGCAGATATTTCGTTAGTTTTCCACCATTTCATCTACCCCGCAAGGAGGCCCACCAGTGTTCCCCACTACCCTCGTTCTTGATCACCATTACTGATCCTTGATTGAACACTTCCTCCTTGCCTGGCCATTCCTTTTGTTCGGTATAATTTTATCCCTTTTTCGGGGCCGGACAACTCCTTTACGAAAAAGGCACTTAGGGAGTTTCCGTTAAGCTCTTTTCTGACTCCTAAAAGAAGGAAAAGATCGCCGAGCAATCTTGCTTCCTTTCATGCTCGTTAAAGTACCTGAAAGGGCGTCTATCTGGTATAAGTTTAACCCTTTTCCGGACCTGGTAGACTAATTACGAAAAAGGAATACTCTAGTCACACCGGCTAGAAGAGTTCTTCATTGCATCCTTTTATGCTTCTTTGGGCCTTGGAGACTAAATCTACGAAAAAGCAACCCCCTGGAGTCTTTTTACTTGCTTTCAAAGCAACCACGAGCATACGCTGTCTTGGGCTCGTTAAATCCACACGACAGTACCATTCCATCATTTCAGAGTCTTCTTATCGCTTTCAGACTCCTTAAAATTGAAAGCAACCACGAGCATGAACTGTCCTGGGCTCGTAAAATCCACACGACAGTATCATTTTATCCACACACTTCTTCTAGTTCCTTAACCCATGAAGAAGTATCCTCCCGTGCCTCATGGCACTATGATCGATCATCTCGGCAGCACCCCCAATCAGGTCGCCTTTGTTCATAGTATTCTGCAGTCTCCTGCCATTGTATACCAGCTTGAGTCTCCCTCAGCCAGTTATCCTCCCAGATCCATTACAGCTATGATCCCTTTTCCCTCAGTCAGTTTCATATGCTGCCAGATCATTCCCATTATCATACTCTGAACAAAGGAAGTTTGAGTCCACCCGCTCTACTTGCCCAGTTGTCCCCCCACAGTTTATCAGTCCTGCCATCAGCACTATCACATTTTGGTCTTGTACCTCGCGCTCCTGTCAAGGAAACATCATTGCCTTGATAGTTGCAGGTCTCCCTCTGTCGACGACAGCTCCTCTATTCCAGAGGATAGGCCCAGAGGTCCCTACGCCTTGGACTTATCACCATCTGTGGTAAGTGCCTACGGACCATTCTGAGAGGAGTCATCATTGCCTCTCTGAGTGGTTGTTCCTCACATGCTCGACTTCAGCACCTTGATCGCATCGTGGAGGATCGCGTAGGATTATATCCCATCAGTTTTTAGTCGAAGACCCCGGATTTCCCTTGACTCTAGCACATTGGTGAGTCACTTCGGAACACCCAGTTGTATGTTCCCGTGGATGTTCGGGCTGCATTGGCGATCGTATTCGGAAGCCATCCAGTTATATGCTTCCTTGAGTACCCAGTTCAGTTCCAGTTCCAGATTAGTGTACTATTGCGGTCAGAACTACCAGTCACTATGCTCATCAGTTCCTTTGGTACCACACTCCGTAGCACTGTTGATTGTTCCAGTGCACCATTTATCCAGTTCACACATGATCAGCTCAGCAGTATGTCCCAGATTTGTGTCCCCTCTGGACTATTATGATGTACACAGTGATCATGTATCCTACAGGTCCCCCTTTTCGGGCCTCACAGTTCTGTTTATGTATCTTGATACGAGCATGGGTATGCCCGCCTCGTCCATATATTGAGATTATTCCTCAGTCAGTATTTGAGGTCATGTATATTTCAGGTCCCCATTTTTTGGACCCCATTGTTATTATGTTATATCCTGATACGAGCATGGGAATGCCCGCCTCGTCCATATGATCAGATGATTCCTCATCCATTATTGAGGTTATGTACTTTTAGTTCTTGCAGTTGTTCGGGATCGTTGTTCCGGGCTCCAGTTTGTTTCTTCTCTTCTCTCCACTCCCAAGGAAAACCATTCATGACTTATGATGTCCATCGGCCATACGATGAGCTCCTGACCTCGCACATCAGGGGGCAATCTGTTAACACCCAAAAAGTGTTCACTACCTCATCTACCACATTATATGGCTCATTTGTCCATTTTCCTACCATTTTTCCCTTAAAATCCCAAAAAATCCCATTAAAAAGCCTCCAAAAGGCCTAAAATGCCTCCAAAAGGCCACAAAACCATCAAAATAGCCTAAAAAAGGCTAAAAAACCCCCTTTTCCTCCAAAAATAGCAAAAATCCCCTAAAAAGGGAATAAAAAATATAAAATAATGAGGAAAAGGAGGAAAAAACCCTATACAGCTGCATAAAACCATGTGTTTCCCAAAACCATGGGTCAGCACTCCACCACCAAAAAACTATAAATAGGTGATGGAGATCCCTTATTCCATATCCACAATCACAAGCACCCTTACTCTGCCAAAATCTCTCTCGAAACCCTAGTTCACCTTTGAACTATTTTCACCTTGAGAGCCACCTTTGGCCCATCCCCAACATTGGAGAAGGAGAAAGGAGCATTCTGAAGCTTGGAGCATCCTCTTGGACACTGCAAAGGGCTTCATCAACCTTGACACTCAAGGTAACATTAATATAAAACCATTTTTTACATCTTTCATTTATGTCTCATGCAATGTTTAAAGTAGTTTGTTAATTGTTGTTTTAGCTTAAACATTTAATCATTATTGAACTGCTACTAAGGAGTCCATTCTCCTTAGTAGGTGCTCATTGGCACAAGCTAGGGGTAAAACCCTAGCTACACCACCCATGAGGTAAACCAAGAGTTGTCGTTTGTGGCAAAGCGGTTATCAATTTTACCTAAGTCGTGGAGTGAGGGTTCATGCCCCAATACGCACATACTGGGGGGTCCATATCTATTTCCAGCTGATAAACCATAGATTACATATGTCCAAAACTATTGCCAATCACTTATATGTCATTGCAGATCCATTTCTCCATATCTTCTTTGTTTTAACTTCGTTTCCCTTGAAACTTCATTGAAACCCCTGCAATCCCATTATGCATATTTCATTCCTGAGGAACCTATCCCAAATTCCACTTCTTGAAGCCAAAAATCCCACATTTGTCTATTTTTAGGTTTTGTCATAACTTCTTCAATTTTCACCCAATCATTTTCAAATTTTTCCACGGCGTTCATTTCCTATTTTCTACTTCTTTGTCCCTCTTTAAAAAAAATTCCCATTCTTTCACCCCACTTCTGATATCCCCATTTTTTGCTTCCCTGTCCATTAGAAAGTGTCTAAAACGTAGTCAAACCTCAATTACCCATCAAAGTTTTTCCCAAATCCAAATTTCTTTTAACTAAAGAAGCTTTTGTTTTTGTTTTTCTACCCATTCACAAAAATAAAATAAAATAAAAACTCATGGTTATGGTTTTCACCCGTGCATGAGCACAAATCATGGAGGTAGAGCTTGCAACTGTAAAAACCAAACTTCAAGATCTGGATGAAAATTTTCTCAACCTCCATCTTTATAATTCATCCATGAACAATAAACGATAGCCAAAATATTTTGCAGGCACTGGGTTCTCTTCTTCCAACAATTTTCATGGGCCAAAGCTTGATTTTCCTCGCTTCAATAGTAATGATCTGACTGGATGTATATACCAGGTAGAACAATATTTCAATCTGCATAATACTTTTGATGTCCACAAAGTTCACTTGCATCCTTTCATTTGGAATAGGAATCCCTTCAATGGTACTGTTCGTACATCAAGGCTCATGACGAACCAAAATGGACAAATTTTTTCCAACTCCTTTTGTAATGATTTGATCCTAGTGCTTTTGATGACTTCACAGGAGCACTCACTAAACTTCTCCAAATTGGCACTGTGAGAGAGTATCAGACAGAATTTGAGAAACTATCCAATCACACAAAATGATTGTTTGATGAATTCTACATGAGTTGTTTTATCAGTGGTCTCAAGGATGAAATCCGCTCAGAGGTTAAAATGTTCTTCCCAACACAATGATGGTAGTCCTAGGGTTGGATAAGTTGGCGGAGGACAAGATCACAGCCCAACAATGCTCCAAATCCACTTTTCTTCCATTCAGAAATATAGTTTCCCAACGACCTCCCATCATGCCAACTCCTTGACCAACTCCAATCAAGCATTTTTATGAAGCAAGATGCAGGAACGTAGAGAAAAAGGGATTTGTTATAATTGTGATGATAAATTCACTCAAGGACATAGATGTGTTGAGAAACAACTCCATCTCTTGGATGCGGATTCTCTACCTGCCTCTGAACTTGGTGAAGAAGCTCCAAAGACAATAGATGATCAGGTTGACATTCAGCAGCCGCTTGTTGACGCTCCGTCTTTGGATGACTACCCAGAGATATATCTCCATGCTATAGCCGAATTCACCACCCATGGAAAACAATGCGGGTTAGGGGTTACTTCAAGAAGCTCCCTCTTACAATACTCATTGATTTTGGTAGCACTCATAAATTCATTGACCCTCGGATCGCCAAACAGGCTAATATTTTTGTCCATCCTTGCTCCAACTTTGAATTCATGATTTCCACAGGGGGCACCTTACCTTGCAAGGGGAAGTGTCAAAATGTGTGTATCTCTATGGAAGATAATATCCTATTCTCTGACACGTTTTCCTTGTCCTTATGTGGATGCGATGTGGTTTTGGGCACCCAATGTTTAGGCACACTTAGCCCCATATTATGTGATTTTGCTGAACTTTGGATGCACTTTTCAGTCAATGCGAAAAAACACACATTTACAGGCTTACAACCAGGGTCTATTTGCATTATCAGTTCACATCGCTCGGAAAATACCCTTAAGAAGAATTCACATGGTGTCCTCGCTCAGCTCCATTCCATTCAGATTCACCCATCAACGGTCTCCACTACTCCCTTGGATCTACAACACATTTTGGATAGATATGTAGGTGTCTTTACTGAACCAATGGGATTTCGCCTTCAAGAGACCTTTCCAGTAAGAATTTATCCGCCTCTACCTCTAAAGAAGGAAATGATGTCTATTTTGCATGCAGTACATAAGTGGAAACCATACCTATTAGGGAATTATTTATGCTTCAAGACTTATCACCAAAGTGTGAAAGAATTCCTGGAACAACGGGTCTCCTCCCCAACACAACTAAAATTGGTTAGAAAACTCATGGTTTATGCCTATGATATCATTTACAAGAAGGGTAAGGACAATCTGGTGGCGGATGCTCTTTCTCGCACATTTGATGACCAAGTTTCTCTTTCATCTATTTCTATGCCTATTCCAAATTGGTTGTAATCTTTTCAACGGGGATATGTCTTCTATGAACTCCATGCTTCTCCATCAGTAGGGAACTCTGGGTTCCTCAAAACATATGAGCGGGAACAACGTAACTTCTTTTGGCAGGGAACAAAAAGGACAGTTCAACAAATGGTGGTTGTATGTGATACTTTCTAGGTCAACAAGGGTAAAACGACACTCCTTTCAGGGTTGATCGAACCGTTACCCCTCCCTACACGGAATTGGATAGATATTTCTATGGATTTCATTGAAGGGCTCCGGTGGTACAATAATGCATCTAAAATGACTCAATATGAAGCAATATATGGCCAAGCACCACCAGTTCTTCTTCCTTTCACCCTCAACAGTTCACCAGTTCAGGAAATTGATTTGGTTCTTCGAAACTGTGATTAGATTCTTCTTATTTTGCAGGACAATATTCACATGGCAAGAATTTGAATGCAACAACACACCGATCAGCACCATTCTGAGCACACTTTTCAAGCATGTGATATGGTTTTTCTTCGTCTATATCCTTCCAAGCAATCCCTGAAAATCAAAGGGCATCATAAGCTTGCTCCAAATTTATATGGGCCCTATAAGGTTCTTCGGAATATTGGGTATGTTGCTTATAAATTGGAACTTCCTCCTTCTTCCTGCATTCATCTAGTATTTCATGTCTCTTGTTTGACAAGAGTTTTTGGCACCAACATCGAAGGACAAACTATTTTACGAGAAATGGATAATGAAGGATCCATCCTTTTGGAGCTGGGGGGCATCCTCAATAGGTGCACTTGCCAGCTTCTCTCTTGATCTATCACAGGGGTATTAATTAAGTGGCATGGAATGCAACCAGAGGATGCTACATGGGAACCACTCCTTTAGATTCAGCATCAATGTCCACATCTAAAGTTGCGGACAAAGATTTTTCTAAGGGGGAGGGGATGTTAGCAACCTGTGTCAACCATTCTCTTTACTTTGTTAGTATATTTTTGTTGGATGCTTATCTTTTGTAAGTCATCTCATAGTATTATATGTTCCATGGTATTGATCCTTAGTTTGTATTATCCCATAGTATTATATGTCCATGGTATTGATCCATAGTATTGGACGCATATGCTTTGTAAGTCGTCCCGTAGTATTATATGTTCCATGGTATTGATCCATAGTATTGGCACATAGACTTAATATATAAGTACATGTTGAGGCCAATGAAGGCGCGGAGAAGTTATTTGTATTGAGCTTTCTCAAAGGAGGTTGCCCCCTCGAAGTGACCCGCGATCAATAAATCTATTATGTGTTATGTTATTTCTAATATATCATGCATTTTCATTAATTAATTGTTGGAGGTTCCTCACATCATCGAAGATGAATTACATGGAAAAAATTTAGTAATTAATTAATAAAACAATATGATATTTATCTCATGAAAAAATCGTAAACCTAGAGGAGGTCATGTGGGAAGGAAAGGAGCCACACAAATATGTTCTTCATGCTACAGTAATGCAATATTCACATGGTCATTATCGCAGCTCCGGAATTATGGTGGAGAGAAGCAATGCTCCACTCAACTTCACGTAGGATGTTTTCCCTATAGCCAACAACTTCTCTGGAACAAATAAGTCATGGAGAAGCTTCACGCATAGGTAATGCGCTCTAGGAAGAGAAGAAGGATGAGAGTCCTCCTTAAATGAAAACCCAAATAGAGAGGAGGGTAGATGATTCTGTAGTGCTTCCAATTTTGCATCATTCTTGCATTTATTCTATAGCTTGGTGCTATTACAGTGATATGCACAGAAAGTTACATTCACCCTTATTTCCATCTCAAATCTTCATCGAAGATGAAGTACATGGACAAACTTTAGAAATTAATTAATACAACAATATGATATTTCTCTTGTGCAAAAATCGTAAACCTGGAGGAGGTCGTGTGGGAAGGAAAGGAGCCACACAAATATGTTCTTCACGCTACAGTAATGCAGTATTCACATGGTCGTTATCGCAACTCCGGAATTATGGTGGATAGCAGCAATGCTCCACTCAACTTCATGTAGGACGTTTCCCCCACAACCAACAACTTCTTCGGCACAAATAAGTCATGGAGAAGATTCACTCATAGGTAATGTGCTTGAGGAAGAGAAGAAGAAGGAGATTCATCCTTACATGAAACCCCAACTCGAGAGTAGGGTAGATTATTTGGTGCAGTGGCAGTTCTCAACTGTGGTCTTCAAACAAACTCTAGTCACACGTATGCATGCAAGACTTTGGTCTCATAGATCCATGCTCATCGCAATCTCCACAAGATTCATCATGGTGGTTGCATCACATCAAGCCCATGCACTAGTGAAAAAGAATTTTACACAAGCTTTCCATGATACACAAGATTCAAACAATAGATAACCCACAAGAGATATCCTCCATCATGCTAAGATGCAACAACACTGCTATCAAGGGAAATGCATTCAAATCATCAACGTAGCTACAATAGAATGAGAGCATGCGGGAATGAATTAGGGTAAAGCACGCATGAAGGGGAATGATTGGCAGGACTGGGGAATGCATCAAGGGAAAAGGGCATGAAAACATGGATGAGCGAGCAGTATGGAAGCTACGAGGGTGCAGAATATGCAGGGTGCAACATCATGAGTTATGGGAACCGCTCTGATACAACTGTCAGGTAATTAACTCTTGAGTTACTTTATTCACTTGCAAAATCATTTATTTATACATATCATATGGTTGTTGCGATTCACTTACCAATAGGCCTCTTAATTTCCTACGGATATTGTTGTCTTCTTATTTTATATTTACAATATTTACAAAATACATGGAACCATAATCTTGAGGATTAGGTTTCCAATAATACTAATAACAAACAAGAAACTTGATTGAGTATCTAGAATGGCATTCCTTCCTGGATCGTAACCTGGGTTTTTGACTTGGGAATTTACTAGAAAACTATGCATGGTAAAAATACAAAAAACACTAAAAAAATTGAGAAATAACTTGAGAAATAGAGACTATCTACATGGTAAGAGGTTCTGCATCATCCTTGATGACAAGTGGCATGTCGCAGGAGCTCCCAGTTGGTGAGTTCTTCTTCTTTGTCTTGATCTCCAGACGTCTCCCAATGATAACATTTTTCCCGCCATGGTCTTGTTGACAATGCTTTCATCTCTAAGGGAAGCCAACTTCTTTTCAAGGCTTTCAATTTCCTCATTTCATTCCATTAGAACCATTTTCAGTAGAGATTTAGTCACCTGATGCAGAACCAAAGACTATTCATATAATACAATTCTTTGTCTGGTGTCTCCAGGTTTTTGTATCCAATCCTCCATAGTATTAAAGGCCACCCCTACCTGAAAGACCACGTAAGTCTGCACCATATTGTAATACCCCCATTTTGACCCTTAGGAAAGATTGGCTTTTAATGTAAATATTGTATACATGCGATGTATGTTTTCCCAACGTGGAGCTCAAGGCCAAGGCCCCGCTAGCATTTGCTCGGATTTTATTTAAAATGGACAAGTATTTGATATTTTTCTATCCATGTGCTATTAAGCCATGGAACATTGTAAAATGATGTAAATATTTAATATTTCAATAAAATACCAAAACTAGCTATGGAAGCAACTAATGAGAAGGGGCCATGTGTAATCCACTAGGGAGTGGTGACGGGTATTGTGGGGTTGAACCATATGCTGCCAAATTTCATTTTGTGAACCCATTTGAATTTCTTTGCTGACATTTAATTCTATGTAAGAAAGTTGTTGAAGAAATCAGTCCATGGCTTCAATGGAGCATGGGAAGCCCAAAAATTCATATGGTAGTTATGGGCTCTGTTTCCTTGACCCACAAGTCACTCTGCCTCATGGTAATTTGTTATTCCTCATTCCCATTCCATGGTTGAACACCCAAGCTTCAGTTTTCATCCATCACGTAGACCAAACAGTGAGAAAAACCAGAAATCACAAATTTTCCTTAACCCACGTTTTGAAGTGCCATAAACGCCCAGAATTTTAGGAGGATAGTGAAATCCAATGGGGGACCCATATAAATGAACCTTGGGGAGAATTTGAGAGAGTTAGATTACCATAAATCCATATAAAAAACCATATTTGATAGTCCAAAAATCCAATTACGGGATTGAGTTATTTGGCCATCGAATTGAGAAAATCCAAGTGTGAATGTTTGAACAGAGGTTGGGATTGCTTGATAAACCCAGTGAAGGCTAGAATCTCAAGAAATTAGCAGGACCTTTCTATGCCCACCCTAAAGAGCACTAGAGGGAAGGGACGCTTGAGGGACTGTGCAGTAGAGAAGGGGACCTTCCTTGTGTTGGGTGTGGTAGGTATTGTGGGTGCCATGACTGTTTGGGTTTAATTAAGATGCTTGTAGCTCTGTGGTTGAGCTCCCTGGCTTAGCATTCTTCTCATTTTTCTATGCATGCTTGATAAACCCAACCATGTGTTGGCTTAGCATGACTGTTGATGTGAAACCATGGCTGTGAGTGAGCGTATTTAGTTCCTCCTTAGTGGATACACAGCCCAGCTTAGGGGAGGTATCTCAGTTGAAAGAATACAGTCTGGAAAGAGACCTATGGTTGGGTGGAACGTTGCTCTCACATATCCAGTTGCTTGGACAGCTCATTTTGAAGATAAGTATTCTTTGTGGAATAAATTATATTCATTTTGTGTTCTGCAATGTTTAATTTGATGACTTTTATGATTATATGTTGAATGCATGATGCAATTGTGTGTGGATAGTGTATCATTCTGCTATGTTTATTTGAAGTATGAAACTGCACACATAAGTTTTTATTTATTATGAATTTGTTAGTAATGTATGGAGCTAAGCTTCGCAAAATAAGCTCCAGAATCTTAGTCATGTTTCCTCCCTTTCATCGGATCGACGGGAGGAAACGTGACAGAGTGGTATTAGAGCCCATGTTACAGCACTAGGGTTGCTTGGGCCAAACTATGAAGTTACATGAAGATATCATAATGTATTAATGCAGTATTAAATAAGTTGGGTTGACATTATGATTGGAAAAATGACAAGATCAAATTTCTCAAGTGTGGCAGAGGATCACACAGTTGAACAGATCTCTCCAAGAAATTTCCAACGGTACCGGACTCGCCTTATTTCATTAAAGGACGAGGAAGATATGAGCTCTGAAAGTTTGTCGTAGTTGAGGTGTTTCCACAATTGCGGATTGCAGAAATGCAAAATTTTCGAAATTACGTTTTGGACTTCCGCATTGTGGATTGCAGATTGTAGAAACGTAAAATTTTCGAAATTACATTTTGGACTTCTGCATTTCCAAACCCGCATTGCAGATTGCAGAAACGTAAAATTTTCCAAATTATGTTTTGGACTTTCACATTTCCGAACCCGCATTGTGGATTTCGGATTGTGGAAACGTAAAATTTTCAAAATTACGTTTTAGACTTCCGCATTTTCGAACCAACATTGTGGATTGTCGATTTTCGATTGCAGAAACATAAAATTTTTGAAATTACATTTTGGACTTCCGCATTTCCAAACCCGCATTGCGGATTACGGTTTGCGGAAACCTAAAATTTTTGAAATTATGTTTTGGACTTCTGCATTCCGAACCCTCATTGTGGATTTCGGATTGCGGATCGCAGAAATGTAAAATTTTGAAAATTACGTTTTGGACTTCCGCATTTCCGACTTCCGTAGTACGGATTGAGGATTGTAGATTACGGAACTGACATTTTCTGAAGTTGAAAATTTGGCTTTTCGCATTCCTGAGTTCCGCAGTATGGATTGCAGATTGCGGACTGCGGAAAGGGGTATTTTCCGGAGTTGAAAAATTGGCATTCCGACTTCTGCATTGCGGAGTGTGGATTGCAGAAGCAAGAAAAAAAAGTATAGAGTCCGAAACTCGATTTTTGGGTAGCAGGAGCATGTGGAATCAGAATTGGATGATTTATGTGGTGTCTTGAGGCCATTAGTGAAGGACATGAAAGAACCAGAGAGGGTCCCGAGACCATTATGCTCCAATTTGGCATAAAATGAGAAATAAGGGCTTTTACAAATCAGAGTCCCGACGCTTGACAGAAGGTCGGATTGAGCTGAAATCGATATGGAGCAGCCATGGAGAAGGAACAGTGTTAAGTTTGGAATCTTTGAGCCAAAATCCAAAGGATGTGGATTCAGGGTGAGCATAAGGCCAAAAAGCACTATTCTAGGCCACTTTTTGATGATTTTGAAAAGCTTACAGTGGATGAAAGTGACCCTATATTTAGGATTCAAGAAATTTACTGAACTCAACATTTCATATTCTCATTAAGACAGACAATTCGCGTTGGACAAAGATTTTCCAGAAATGCTCAGTTTGGAAGATAGCCATTTTTGGCCAAAATTTTGGAAAAAGTGGAAAGTTAAAAGTAGTCAAACCCATAAAATTATAGAAGATAGATGGTACATCAGAACAAGTATCCTAAGGTTGCTGAGTGTTACTTTTTATATGGAATAAATTCTCCCAGTAGAAAATTTTTCGTGATTCTTTTCAGATTTGCTTCTACAAGTGGTTGAAGTTGGCATTTCAGAATAAAATATAGCAGTGTAAAAGTGCAGAGTTTTGGTAAAAAATGTCACTTTTGAAGTAATATGATTTCCACAACCGAAGTCAAAAAGAAGCACGTGTATAGGCATTGGAAAGCTTATCCAGCAAGGAACAATGGTGCATGACCATAATTTGAAGAAGCTATCATACACCATAGATATTTAGATCAGAAAAGTGCCAATGACTTTCTTTGACAAATTGTTGACAATATGGGCAATTTCCATAATTGCATGAATGGGAAAAAGAAATGAAAGTATAATATCTTTGAGAATTATTCCATGAATTAATTTTATTAAAATATTGATGGTTTATGTTTCTATATGCATTCCTAAGATGTCTAACAAATATTTTCATAATGCATAGTGCTTGCAACTCATAAGATTTAAATAGTTGTAGCAGAAGCATCATACAAGGAAAATGGTCTCCAAAGGAAAATGGTGACCATAAATGATGCTCAGGATCCTTATGAGCATGATGAATATGTGCTAGGAGAAAATGTGCATGAAGGGAATGCTGAGACTGAATCCAATGGGAGAAGGGAGAAAATAACTCCTCAGAATTGGTTGAGGTCATGGTAAGCTTCAATGAAAGATTGATGAAGGCTCAGGAGGATCAGAACCAACTCAATGCTGGTATTTTGCAGAGCCTCACTAATATGCAGTAGAGGATAAACCTTGGTTCCAACCCAAGCAATGTAGGTGAAGAAGGAAGAGATGTAAGGAGTCTCTCTAGAGGTCGTTCTAGGAGGAGGAATCCAAACCCAAGAAAGAGTTATGTGAGCAAAAAGCATAGAACACCTTCCTCTAGATCTTCTTCCAGCAAATCATGTGACTCCAAAAGTTCTCAAATAATTCCAAGGTATACTTCTAGCAGGTTTGATGGAAGAAAGAAGTTCAAAGGAATTTCATAGGGAGAATTCAGGAAGGCAAGGCCTCCCACATTTGATGGAGAAGACAAGACAGGCCAAGAGGCAAAGGCATGGCTTCTTGAAATGAAGTAATATTTTAGGATTCAGGATTACTCAGGGAATGAAAAGGACGGGATTTCCATTTACAATGTAATTGGAAGAGCTTCAATTTGGTGGTATCACCTTTTGGAAGTAAAAGGGATCAGTGAAAGGAGGATCAGCTGGGAGCGATTTAAGAAGTATTTCAAGGAAAAATACCTTTCTACTAGGTATTATGACATTAAGAGGAAAGAGTTCAATGAACTCAATTTGGGACAAAAAAATATGGAAGAACATGTCCATAAATTCTTGGAATTGTTGATGTATGTAGACTATATCAAAGACGAGAGGGTAAAGATCCAATGCTTCCTTGGGAGTCTACCTCAAAGTTTCAGAGATAGGATTGAGTTTGTTAATCCACCAAGTCTTGGTGAAGCCCTTAGGATGAAAATGCATTGCTATGAGAAAAATAAAGGAAAATAAGAGGTTCACCCAGTATGGAAAGGAAATCTAAGAGGGAGGTTTGATTAAAAGAAAAGTGGCTTCAAGCCACCATTCAAATAACATCCCAAAACCTTTCCACAGGGGCAGCAAGCAAGGAGTGGATTCAAGCCAGCAATAGCAACATATAAAGCATCAAAAGGACCACTTCAGTGTTGGGGATGTGGAGAAAATCACATGCTTAATGATTTTCCACATCGGAAGGAGAATCCTCGGAGCTTGCACAACTTAAAGAGAGTAGCTACAGTGGAGGATATGGCAAGGGAAACGCATCGAATTTATGCACCATTGGATAATCATCAAGCAGACTATTAGTCAGTAGTGGTGGAAGTTGAAGGTAAGATTGTTAAGCAATCTATTTCTATTTTGATTGATCCAAGATCTACTCATAATTATGTTTCTTCAAAAGTGGTTGCAGGTTGTTCTCTTAGGAAAGTGAAGCATAACAAGTCTTGGCTAGTTCAATTAGCCAGAGGGACCAAGAGAAAAGTAAGTGAAGTAGTAGTGGAGTGCCCCATAAAATTGAATGGACTCCACACACATGAAGAATTAAATGTACTACCATTAGGATCTTATGATGCCTTAATTGTCATGGATTGGTTGGAAAGACATAGAGCCAAGTTGGACTGTTATGAGAAATCACTTGAATGCATTGATGAAGAGGGAAGACCAAGATTAGTAAGAGGAATTCCCAAGCAAGTTTCAGTAAGACAAATTTCAGCCTTACAGTTGAAAAAGTTTTATAAGAAAGGTTTTGAATTATATGTAGTTCATATATCAGATTCATCAGAGGACAAAGGACTAAGGATAGAAGACTTCCTTTTGTTGCAAGAGTTCAAAGATGTGTTTATGGATGAAGTGTCGGGACTGCCACCAAAGAGAGATATCGATTTTACCATTGATCTTGTCCCAGGGGCATCACCAAATTTCAAAGCTCCTTATAGAATGAGCACGCCGGAATTGGTAGAGTTAAAGATGCAGCTACAAGAGTTAATGCACAATAGGTATATCAGGCCAAGTGTATCTCCTTGGGGAGCACCAGTGCTATTTTTTAAGAAGAAAGATGGGACTTTAAGGTTGTGTATTTATTATAGGTAGCTTAATAAAGTGATAGACAAGAACAAGTATCCATTGCCAAGAATTTATGACTTGTTTGATCAAATGAAGGAAGCTAAAGTGTTTTCAAAGATTGACTTGAGGTCTAACTACCATCAAGTGAGGATAAAGGAGGAATACATTCACAAGATGGATTTTAGAACTAGATATGGTCATTATGAGTTCACTGTGGTGCCATTTGGTCTTACCAATGCACCTGTCACATTCATGTGTCTCATGAATAGTGTCTTCAACAAATATTTGGATAAGTTTGTGATTGTGTTCTTGGATGACATTCTTGTCTATTCAAGGAATGAAGAAGAGCATGAGGAGCATCTAAGAATGGTACAGTAAGTCCTTAGAGAACACCAGTTGTATGCCAAGTTAAGCAAGTGTGAATTTTACCAAAAGAAGGTGCAATATTTGGGTCATGTTATTTCTGAAGAAGGAATTGTAGTGGATCCATAAAAGATTAATGCCATCATGGATTGGTCTACTCCAAAGAATGTTTCAGATGTTAGATTTTTTATGGATCTTGTTGGTTACTACAGAAGGGTCATCGAATGATTCTCCAAGATAGCACATCCAATAACTTCATTGCAGAGGAAGAATGGCAAGTTTGTATGGTCTGAAAAATGTGAGAAAAGATTTCAGCAGCTGAAGGATTTACTTACCAACGCTCCTATTTTGAAGATAGCATATCCAAGGAAGGATTTCGTAGTGTGCACATATGCTTCCATTGAAGGGCTAGGTGGAGTGCTCATGCAAGAAGGGTTTGTGATATGCTATGAGTCAAGGAAATTAAAATAGCATGAAAAGAATTATGCCACGCGTGATTTAGAATTAGCAGCCATAGTACATTCCCTCAAAATGTGGAGACATTATTTGTTGGGAAGAAGTTTCGAGCTTAGGACAGATCACATGAGCTTGAAGTATTTGTTTGACCAACCAAACTTGAATGCTAGGAAAGCTAGGTGAATGGAATTTCTTTGTGAATTTGATTTTAAAATTAAGCATGTAAAAGGGAAGGAGAATGAGGTTGCAGATGCTCTTAGCAAAAAATTTCATGTTGCAGCATTAAGTATGTGCAAATCAGATTTGAATGCAAGAGTTCTAGAAGCTCAAACTAGTGATGAAACTTATCTTCAAATTAAAGAAAGATTGGAGCAGGGTAACGCGGATTAATCATGTGCAAGATATCATCTGGGTGATGACGATGTTCTCATTTATTAGGGTACCAGACTGTACATTCCAAATAGTGCATATTTGAAGAAGCTTGTGATGGATGAAATACATCAAATGCCATATTCCAGACACCTAGGATATAAAAAAACTATAACAGCGACAAGAAGGCAGTATTTTTGTCATGGTATGAAGAAAGACATAGCCGAGTACATTGCTAGGTGTCAAAAGTGCCAACAAGTCAAGGCAGAGCACTAACATCCAGCAGGATTGTTGCAGCCCTTACCCATTACAGAGTGGAAGTGGGAAGTGATCTCCATGGATTTTATAAAAAGTCTTCCCATGACAGTGAAGAAGCATGATTCAATCATGGTAATGGTGGACAAGCTATCAAAGGTAGCTCATTTCATCCCAATCAAGTCCACTCACAAGGCTAATGACATTGCAAATATCTTCATGAGAGAGATATTCAAATTGCAAGGATTTCCCAAGGCAATAATTTTTTATCGTGATACAAAGTTCAGTTCCAATTTCTGGAAAGGATTGTTTTAGGAATTGGGAACTAGATTAAATTTTAGAACAACATATCATCCTCAAATAGATGGTCAAACTAAGAGGGTGAATCAGGTTCTTGAAGACATGTTGAGAATGTATGTGATGGATAAACCATCCAAGCGGGAATGATTACCTACACTTGGTAGAATTTGCATACAATAATGGGCATTGTGCATCATTGGGGATGAGTTTATTTGAGGCATTGTATGGAAAAGGATGCAGGACTCCAGTGAATTGGGACAGTCCAGTGAACACGATAGTACTTGGGCTAGAGATGATAAAGGAAATGGAATAGGAAGTTGTTAAGATCAGACAGAATTTAAAGGCAGCTCAAGACATGAAAAAGATTTATGCAGATTTGAAAAGATTACATAAGGAATTTCAGATTGGAGATCATGTTTATTTGACAGTGAAACCAAGAAAAAGTTCTCTTAAGTTGGGGAGTTGTGCCCAGATGGAAAGATATTGTGGGCCATTTGAAGTCCTATATAGGATAGGATCAGTTGCATACAGAGTTGCATTTCCTGCTAACATAAGAGTTCATAATTTTTTCCATGTATATTTGCTTAAGAAGTATGTACATGATCCTAATCATATGATTGATTGGAATGTGATATAGGTGGAACCCGAGGGAAAGTTTCAAGTAGATCCTATGCGCATCCTCGACAAGAAGGTCACATTGCTCCGGAACACAGCCATCGGGAAGGTAAAGGTCCAATGGGATCACCTTAGGCTAGATGAGGCTACATGGGAGCTGGAGGATGCCATGAGAGAAGCATTCCCATTTTGGTTCAGTTTTGAGAACACTGAGGACATTGTTGTTTTAAGGGCGAGGGGAATGTAATACCCCCATTTTGACCCTTGGGACAGATTGGATTTTAATGTAAATATTGTATACATGCAATGTATGTTTCCATAGCATGGAGATCAAGGCCAAGGCCGCGCTAGTGTATGCTTGGATTTTATTTAAAATGGACAAGTATTTGATATTTTTCTATCCATGTGCTATTAAGCCATGGAACATTGTAAAATGATGTAAATATTTAATATTGCAATAAAATACTAAAACTGGCTATGGAAGCAACTAATGAGAAGGGACCATGTGTAATCCACTAGGGAGTGGTGAGGGGGACTGTGGGGTTGAACCATATGCTTCCAAATGTCATCTTGTGAACCCATTTGACTTTTTTTGCTGACATTTAATTATGTGTAAGAAAGTTGTTGAAGAAGTCAGTCCATGGATTCAATGGAGCATAGGTGGCCCAAAAATTTGTATGGCAGGTATGGTCTCTATTTTCTTGACCCACAAGTCACTCTACCTCATGAGAATTCGTTCTTCCTCATTCCCATTCCATGGTTCAACACCCAAGCTTCAGTTTTCATCCATCACGCAGACCAAATAGTGAGAAAAAACGAAAATCGCGACTTTGCAATAACCCATGCTTTGAAGTGCCATAAATGCCCATAATTTCGGGTGAACAGTGAAATCCGATGGGGGATCCATAGACATGAACCTTGGGGCGAATTTGAGAGTGTTAGATTGCCAGAAATCCATATAAAAACCCGGATTTGATAGTCCGAAAATGCAATTACAGGATTGAGTTATTTGGCCATCGAATTGAGAAAATCCAAGTGCAAATTTTTGAACGGAGATTGGGATTGCTTGATAAACCCAGTGAAGGCTAGAATCTCAAGAAATTAGGAGCTGGACCTTTCTATGCCCACCTTGAAGTGCACTGGAGGGAAGGGACGCCTGAGGGATTGTGTAGCAGAGAAGGGGACCTTCCTTGTGTTGGGTGTGGTAGGTATTATGGGTGCCATGACTGTTTGGGTTTAATTGAGATGCTTGTAGCTCTATGGATGAGCTCACTGGCTTAGCATTCTCCTCATTTGTCTCTGCATGCTTGATAAACCCAACCGTGTGTTGGATTAGCGTGATTGTTGATGTGAAACCATGGTTGTGAGTGAGCCTGTTTAGTTCCTCCTTAGTGGATACACAACCCAGCTCAGGGGAGGTCTCTCAGCTGAAAGAATACAGTCTGGACAGAGACCTATGGTTGGGTGGAACGTTTCTCTCACATAGCTAGTTTTTTGGATAGTTCATTTTGAAAATAAGTATTCACTGTGGAACAAATTATATTCATTATGTGTTCTGCAATGTTTAATTTGATGACTGTTATTATTATATGTTGAATGCATGATGCAATTGTGTGTGGATAGTGTATCATTCTGTTGTGTTTATTTGAAGTATGAATCTGCAAACACAAGTTTTTATTTATTATTGATTTGTTAGTAATGTATGGAGCTGAGCTCCTCCAAATAAGCTCCGGAATCTTAGTCATGTTTCCTCCCTTGCATCGAATCGACAGGAGGGGACATGACACATATCCCGGTTTTCCTTGTTCAACTATATTTCTTCATCTTCGACATTGCAAGGGTTGATGGGATTTGGAGGATTTTGGGTGATGAACTCAACCCCCAAGCGAGTCCAAGGGAATTCATGTTGGTGTTTAGAATGTTACAGTCTGATAACATCTCCTAAATCAACCACAACTCCCATTGCAATTGTCAACCTTCATTCGGTGGTCAACAAGAATATGATCGAGAAGAAATTTCTTCATCCAGAATGTTAAGAGGGAGCGATCATAGAGCACTTTCCAAAAGTGAGAATTCCCAGGGTTTGGAAACCAATTCACTAGTACATGGATTTCTTCAATTTATTGAAAGATTATTGTCTCTTGCCAAATATTTCATTCTGCTCTTTCAATTTCCATTTTGCAAGCACGAGGGATGGAGTCCCTATGGTGAATTGTTGTTGAAGACATGCATAGTTGGTCTGTGGTGGGTTTCTGGAGCTCAAGGCTAACTTTTTTTCCCCTACCGTGCACCATTATCCAAAATTTAACGTTGGTGTGATGTTGCTTGTCGCTGTTGGTTCCTCTATTTATACTCAAATGGAGCAAGTAGCTTGCATCTACCGCAAAGAGGATGATGGTGATTTCCATGCATGTACTACCTTTCATGCTATAGGTTGATGCCATGATTATCCTATCCTCCTTTGACTGGGTGATATCCAATTCCTTCGTGCTAGTGTATTGCACCGTCCTTTGCACAGTGCCTTCCCATATGTCCTAGTACATTTGCATAAGGTTTCTTAATTCGGGTTGTCAAATCATTAAGTGGGGATGATATAATCCATGTGCTCTGCGTGGAGTGATTCTACCTCATGCCCATTGTATGCCAAGTGGCTCCTGGTGGCTCCTAGTGGCTTCTCGGATGGGGCTCGATCTTACACTGTTTGAAGAATGAGCGGGGGTGTCCTACGTGGGCTCCATTCCTTCATTGCCCAGCCTAACTATTAAAAATAAAGAATATTTTATATTTTTTCATATTATTATTATTAATTATCTATTACTCTTACTACAAGTATTAGTATTATATTATAATAGTGTAATAAAATATTTATTTTGCAAAATTTATTAAAATTTATCACCTTAAAAGTATCTAAAGAAAAATTATTAATATAATATATATAAATTTACGAATTTTAGATTTATTATATTACTTTATATTTTATATATATGTGTGTCCATTGATTATAGCTTAGGTAGTTGGAAGATATGATTCTTATCCTCACCATATTAAAAACCAAATTTTATAACCAAAATAAATAATTAATCTAAGCTGTAAAAAAATCTTCTTTCATAAATACATTTAGTGTAAAAGGATCTTGTATGATAAATTGTAAAGGGATCTTCTTCATAAATACATTTAGTGTAAAAGGATCTTGTATGATAAATTGTTAATGGTTCACGTGGGTTCAATCATAAACGTATTTTATGATTTTTCATTGTTGAATGGTCGTGGGCTCAATAATAAATGCATCTTTTTATTTTTTGTTGTTGAAATGTGGAAATTTATTTGGGAAAAATTTATGATATTTTCTAACTAATAGATGACCCTCCACTTCATTCGTGTGAATTTGACTTCAAAATATCCATTATGTTTGGCATATTTACAATTATGTTTAGGTTATGTTTTTTTTATTAAATTTCAAAATAATTAAATTTGATTATTTTTAATTATGTTTAAATTTTTAAAAATTTTAATAATTATTGTACAAATTTTAAGAATTAAATTGAGTTTTATCCAAAAACATAAAATATTTTTTTAAATTTAATAAAATTTTTGAAATTGAATATTTTTATAAAATATTATTAAATTTATAGTTAAAAATTTTAAAATTAGTAGAATTTAACAAAATTATATATTATTCATTATGTATTTATTTTACTAAATTTTACATATATTGAAAAGACAATGATGGGGTGGTTGGGAGGAAGGTTGTTGTCCTTTCCACTCGGGTTCAAATTACGCTTTGTGACACTTGCTCTTTGGGAGCCGACTTTGACTATGTGATGATTGTAATGTTGGCCATACCTTGATTCTCCGGAATAACAGGTGTTGAAAATTATAGTTATTTGCCAGTAATTAGTCACCATAGATAGAATTTTTATTATGTTGTTACATTTTATTTCAATATTTCCTAGATTTAGTAGCTCTACCATATATAGTTTTTCATTGTATTATTTTCATTAAATATGAGTTACGATCTGTTATGATAGATGTTATTGTAGTTTTTTTATTCACCTTATGAATAGCAAAAAATAAGTTGAAAAAAAAAAGACAATAATCAATATCCACACTAAATGAAAATAAAACAACAAAGAAAAACACAATTCTACGTTGAGAAAGCAACTTGTACATATGCTTAATGAACTTAAATGATGAACAGATCCTCAACTCGTGCCCATGAGGCTTAAACCTAAGTTACCAGAAACGTCACAGTAGCCTCGATGAAACACCGTTCCCCATTTCAGATCCTGAAACAGAGGGGATACGACCCTGAAACGCCATTAAAACGTATCAAAGTGGTACAGATATGTTTCAAGGGTTTGGGATACGTTTCAGGGGAATTGTGAAACGTGTTGTCTCCCAAAATGGCATGCGTGTTGTTGAAGCCCAAAATGTAACACAGCAGCTAGATGACAACTCTCTCAGGAGAGAGGCCAATGTCACCACACTCCTCTCCTCTTCGCTTCAAGTTGGCTCTTCTCGAACTCTAGGGGGTTATACCTAAAATAGGATCACTAAGGAAGATGCAACAGAGGGCAAGGTGAAATGGAAGAGGTTGCCTTAGAGAAACAGAAGTAACAAAATAATGAGTTTTTAAATGGGTGATGGAAAAGAAGGGGAGATCAATCCTCAGGGAAAGACCAGTGCCGGTATCAGAAGGGGAAATGAAGTCAAAAGAGGACTCATGGGGGCCTTGTGCTTCATAAAAGTGAGACTAATCTAGAATGCCCAAACAATCAGATCTTAATCAACATTTCGTACAACCAAATATTAATGTTCATCGAAATACTAATCGTTTAAGCATAATTAACCAACTTAAACCATAAATGGCTAATCTATTGTGCTTAAAAAATCCCTCACAAGTTAGATTTATTCTGCAACTTGAAATACATCACACAACCACATGAAAGATGCTCAGTCTCTCCGCAAACCCAGCTGATATTTTCATTAAGCTCAAAAGGGAGAGAAACCCCAAAAAATTTCCATCCTTTACAAAGGAGAAAGCTGGCTACTTTTATAGGCCCAAATCAGCCTCTTACTTCTTCTAAAAGATAATAAATAATAATAAAAAGAAAAAGAAAAATGGTGAGATCCACCTTTTTCTCAACTAATGTCTAAGTCGAATTATTTCATAGCTAAAGCAAGCACAAAAATTGTCCATAATGAAAGTCGACTGCCACTTGTAACATGTGAATCCGTTGTCAAAGGCATGAGAGCCCGATTAGCCTGCAAGCTCGGCTGTGTGCTACTGTTGATCTAGTTGAAAAACCCAATTTTACTGAAACTAACTCGACCTCAAACAATTGGCCGCGTGGGTCTAGGATTAACGTGAAAAACTGCCACTTTAGTGAACAAGTGCAAAACCCCAATTGGTGATCGGTTGCCAATGGTTCAATTCTGCCTGCCTCTACCGAATCGACTTTCAGTGGCATGATGCAACTACGGGTACACACTGTCTTCGTAGAGATCAACCCATCAATTTTCAATGAATTTGACTCACGGCTTGATCTAAAATCCCGGCATAATTCCATCTCTTTTCACCTGACGATCCTTGGAACCCGAGCTCTGTTGTTTGAATGTAAATCGACTGCCAATTTTAGACATGGATCAAAACCCAGGCGCTGCACCTCGGCATTTATTACAACTTGGAGTCAACCATAAGTCATGGATTTCTGAAATAACATTTAAGTAATGACAGCAATCGAGGGTAAAAGAAAATCGTGATTTTGTTCCTCCTTGCTAGCTCAAGAACGCGGGATTTCTCCAATCAAATCGATAAGAGGATAGGAAAGCATAACTGTTGGAAAATAGTAAAATACTAACTCCATCGGTAGGTGATGAAAGACCATTGTGGCTCGACGGCTTGGTTGTTGAAACCCGAGTTCCGTATTGATGCATCAAGCAATCGGCGGCATGAATCACTTCATCGATACTTGGTCGATTCTACATTTTCGATAGATGTGTGATAGTTGTTGATTAGAAATATTCCTATATCAATCCACCCGCTTCCAATGAAAATGAATCGAAACATGATGGGCGACTGTGACTTGCCCCTTTCTGATTGCTGTCATCTTCGACCACCAGTGTCATTTCGTGTGTTTTAGAGAGCAAATAATGACGTTGCCGAGTTTTTTTATTTATTAATTTATTTACTTATGAACACGACTTTAAACTAGCAGTGGCCCGAAAAAGACTTACATTCACGCCAGCTCTGCTTTCCCTGTAAATATTGAAAGAATGAATTCAGAATGCATGATGTAGATCATTTAATTTGTTTGGTTTATCAAATTTGCACAGCATCCATATATTTTCCTCTGCTTTGCTCACTTGTTAAATCCATTCCATTTCCGTTTGTTTCACTAATTCTGAATAAGAATGAAGTTACCAGGATTTCTAAGGACAACAGCTTTATCACGGATTTGCTTTTGAAACCAAAAGACTGGATCATTCCCATAAGTTGTTTTCAACTGATCTCTGCCATTATTGACAGGTGGCAAATCACCAATTGTATCTCTCAGAGTTATAGGACGAAAAGGTGCACCCAAAAACTTTGTTGCTTCAGTTCCCATGGATATCACTGCTGTCTCTTTTAACTCTGATTCAACTTCCTCTGGAATTATCTCTGAGAAATTTAGATCAGCTGCATCTGATCAGCTACCCGTAAGCTTTACCACTTTTGCACACTGTATATTATCCCGGACAATTTTTTGACAACTCTGGAAAATGCCATCCATACCACTCTCGTACCCTCATAAGCAGTCGTAAACTAAAAACGATCCACTGTTCCTTCCAAAATTTTGCACACTTCCACAATAGAAACCATCACCAAGTCGATGCTAAGATGACGAAAGCTCCCCAATCAGTAAATGCCAAAAAACTATCAAAAAGGTCTATGACAGGTAACCTTGAAAATGAAAACATTGTTGCTTTATGCCTAGAAGATGATAGGGGTGACTTGAATCCAGGAAATGATGTTGCTCAGAGAAAAAATTAAGTGCCCTTCTGCCCTAGCCTGCTGAAAGATGCAAGCATTTTCACATGTGTACACCCCTGCCAAAATCTGGGGTAACATCTAGCTCCAACTGCAAGACGTGTGCTCTCCTCAAGAGCATACAAGAACCTCAGATTCTCCTGGATATTCGCAGACAATCATGAAAAAATAGAATAGTTTGGTGGGGATTGATTGATTCACATCCCCAATTCACACATTTATTACAAAATAGAAAACAGAGAAAAGCATACTAAATTTTTTTTAAATGCTCCTGTAGGAGCTTTATTCATCCTACCTACCCACACTAATATGAGACAACAACATGCTACGTATATTCATACAACCAGTGTCACCAATCTAGCATCTTATCTTTTCTATTTCTCTTTTCTTCGTGCCTGGTTCTAGACAAAAATGCGGACAAAGTCATCACCAAACAGAGATATCTTAGAATCTTCCCACGAATCTGAAATGACAGTTTGTTAGGATATAAAAATTTATCAAAGTTTAGGCAGAGAAGTTTAGAATGTGCACAAGAAGCCTCTATCCACTAATGGATGGGGCTAATATAGCGAATTTTATCATAAGACTGCACATGTTGATCTGCAAAACAAATGTTATTATTTTGAATGACATGAACCTGGGGCAGATCTTCATCATAAATTTGCTCTGGCTGATTTGCAGAACACGCACTATGATATTCAATAAAATGAACTTGAGGTAGTTTTGGATCTTCATAGTAAAACTGTTCATGAATAGTGTAAATATGAGGTAGCATTATCTTTTCAATATTATCTTCGACCAAGGGCCCTTGTGAGGCTTCCTCAATCGGATCATCCATGGAAATTTCTCTAAACTGCCCTCTTTTATCCTCAACGTGTTCCTCAAACTGTTGCTCTTTTTGTGCAATGTGGACCCTAGGGATAAGGGCATCATACTCTCTAGCAAGTTTTTCAATCTCATTGACAGTTCCATCATGCCAGCGGAGGAGAAACCTTTCAAAAAAATATGCCAATGAATCTATGGATTCATTCAAAAGACCATAGAACCAATTGTATGCATCCCCTTCCAAAGTGAAAGAAAAAATGACCATGAGGTCATCCTCACAATAAACATTTAAATCAACCATCAATTTGCAGTAAGAGGCAGTGTGACAGATCGTTGAGACATCATCATTTCCATGGAACTTTGGGAGAATGTCATGCACCGTTTCATGGTCATAGCAGTCATTAGGAAATCCATGGATATTTGAGAAATCTAGCGCGGTGCAAGCTTCGCACAGAGTAGTTTCATGCAGAAGATTACGCAGTTTTTCTTTATCATCATCCATAAATAAAAAATGAAGCACTAAATCTGAAACATAGTCATACCTTATACCAAACTGTGGAGTCACCAAGGTGAGCTTGAAAGCTTTCCAATGAGTGTGCTCACCTCTACACCCAATAGGATCTTCAAATCTGTAAAAGTTCAAGGGCTCCGTCCCTTCATGGAGTCGCCATGTGAGAAAAAGAATCCTGCATTATAATCTCTCACAAATGTCGTTAATGAAGCACAGTCTTCAAATTTCGGGAATTGGACTTTGTCCCCGGCAGCGGCGACAAAAATGTTGTTTCCCAAAATGGCATGCGTGTTATTGAAGCCCAAAATGTAACACACCAACTGGATGACAACTCTCTCAAGAGAGAGGCCAATGTCACCACACTCCTCTCCTCTTCGCTTTAGGTTGGCTCTTCTCCAACTCTAGGGGGGTATCCCTAAAATAGGATCACTAAGGCAAATGCAATGGAGGGCAAGGTGAAATGGAAGAGGCTGCCTTAGAGAAACAGAAGTAACAAAATAATGAGTTTTTAAATGGGTGATGGAAAAGAAGGGAAGATCAATCCTCAGGGAAAGACTAGTGCCAGTACCAGAAGGGAAAATGGAGTCAAAAGAGGACTCATGGAGGCCTTGTGCTTCATAAAAGTCATACTAATCTAGAATGCCCAAACAATCAAATCTTAATCAACATTTCCTACAACTGAATACTGATGTCCATCGAAATACTAATCGTTTAAGCATAATTAACCAACTTAAACCGTAAATGGCTAATCTATTGTGCTTAAAAAATCCCTCACAAGCTAGATTTATTCTGCAACTTGAAATACATCACACAACCACATGAAAGATGCTCAGTCTGTCCGCAAACCCAGCTGATATTTTGATTAAGCTCAAAAGGGAGAGAAACTCCAAAAATTTTCCATCCTTTTACAAAGGAGAAAGATGGCTCCTTTTATAGGCCGAAATCGGCCTCTTACTTGTTCTAAAAGATAATAAATAATAATGAAAAGAAAAAGAAAAAAGGTGAGATCCACCTTTTTCTCAACTAATGTCTAAGTTGAATTATTTCATAGCTAAAGCAAGCACAAAAACTGTCCATAATGAAAGTCGACTGCCACTTGTAACAAGTGAATCATCTGTCAAAGGCGTGAGATCCCGATTAGCCTGCAAGCTCGGCTGTGTGCTACTGTTGATCTAGTTGAAAAACCCAAGTTTATTGAAACTGACTCAAACTCAAACAATTGGCCGCATGGGTCTAGGATTAACATGAAAAAATGCCACTTTAGTGAAGAAGTGCAAAACCCCAATTGGTGATCGGCTGCCAATAGTTCAATTCTACCTGCCTCTACCGAATCGGCTGTCAGTGGCATGATGCAACTGCGGGTACACACTGTCTTCGTAGAGATCACCCCATCAATTTTCAATGAATTTGACTCACAGCTTGATCTAAAATCACGGTGCAATCCCATCTCTTTTCACCTGACGATCGTTGGAACCTGAGCCTTGTTGTTTGAATGTAAATCGGCTGCCAATTTGAGACATGGATCATAACCCAGGCGCTGCACCTGGGCGTTTATTACGACCTGGAGTCAACAATAAGTCATGGATTTCTGAAACAACAGTTAAGTAATGACAACAATCGAGGGTAAAACAAAATCGCGATTTTGTTCCTCCTTGCTAGCTTAGGAACGCGGGATTTCTCCAATCAAATCGATAAGAGGACCGGCGAGCATAACTGTTGGAAAATAGTAAAATACTGAACTCCATCGGTAGGCGGTGAAGGACCATCGTGGCTCGATGGCCTAGTTGTTGAAACTTGAGCTCCGTATTGATGCATCAAGTAATCGACTGCGTGAATGACTTCGCCGATACTTGGTCAATTCTCCATTTTTGGTAGATGTATGACAACTGTGTATTATAAATATTCCTATATCAATCCACCAGCTTCCAATGAAAACGAATCGAAACATGATGGGTGACTGTGACTTGCCCCTTTCTGATTACAGTCGTCTTCGACCACCAGTGTCATTTCATGTGTTTTAGAGAGCAAATAACGACGTTGCCGAGTTTTTTATTTATTTATTTATCTAGTTATGAACACGACTTTAAACTAGCAGTGGTCCGAAAAAGACTTACATTCACGCCGGCTCTGCTTTCCTTGTAAAATCTTGAAAGAATGAATTCAAAATGCACGCTGTAGATCATTTAATTTGTTTGGTTTATCAAATTTGAACAGCATCCATATATTTTCCTTTGCTTTGCTCACTGGTTAAATCCATTCCATTTCCATTTGTTTCACTAATTCTGAATAAGAATGAAGTTACCAGGATTTCTAAGGACAACAGCTTTATCACGGATTTGCTTTTGAAACCAAAAGACTGGATCATTCCCATAAGCTGTTTTCAACTGATCTGCGCCATTATCGACAGGTGGCAAATCACCAATTGTATCTCTCACAGTTATAGGACGAAAAGGTGCACCCAAAAAATTTGTTGCTTCAGTTCCCATGGATATCACTCCTGTCTGTTTTAGCTCTGATTCAACTTCCTCTGGAATTATCTTTGAGAAATCTAGATGAGCTGCATCTGATCGCCTACCTGTAAGCTTTACCACTTTTGCACATTGTAGATTATCCCGGACAATTTTTTGACAGCTTTGGAAAATTCCATCCATACCACTCTTGTACCCTCATAGGCAGTCGTAAACTAAAAACGATCCACTGTTCCTTCCAAAATTTTGCACACTTCCACAATAGAAACCATCACCAAGTCGATACTGAGATGACGAAAGCTCCCCAATCAATAAATGCCAAAAAACTATCAAAAAGGTCTGTGACAGGTAACCTTGAAAATGAAAACATCGTTGCTTTATGCGTAGAAGATGATAGGGGTGACTTGAATCCAGGAAATGATGTTGCTCAGAGAAAAAATGAAGCGCCCTACTACCCTAGCTTGCTGAAAGATGCGAGCATTTTCACATGTGTACACCCCTGCCAAAATGGGGGGTGACATCTGGCTCCAACTGCGGGATGTGTGCTCTCCTCGAGAGCATACGAGAACCTCAGATTCTCCTGGATATTCGCAGACCATCATGAAAAAATAGAAAAGTTTGGTGGGGATGGCTTGATTCACATCCCCAATTCATACATTTATTATAAAAAAGAAAAAAGAGAAAAGCATACTGAAAATTTTTAAAATGCTCCTGTAGGAGCTTTATTCATCCTACCTACCCACACTAATATGAGACAACAACATGCTACGTATATTCATACAACCATTGTAACCAATCTAACATCTTATCTTTGCTATTTCTCTTTTCTTCGTGCTTAGTTCTAGACAAAAATGCGGACAAAGTCATCACGAAATAGAGATATCTTAGAATTTGCCCGCGAATCTGAAATGACAGTTTGTTAGGATATAAAAATTTATCAAAATTTAGGCAAAGAAGTTCAGAATGTGCACAAGAAGCTTCTATCCACTGATGGATGGGGCTGATATAGCGAATTTTATCATAAGACTGCTCATGTTGATTTGCAAAACAAATGTTATTATTTTTAATGACATGAACCTGGGGCAGATCTTCAACATAAATTTGCTCTGGCTGATTTGTAGAACAAGCACTGTGATCTTCAATAAAATGAACTTGAGGCAGTTTTGGATCTTCATAGTAAAATTGTTCATGAATAGTGTAAATCTTAGGTAGCATTATCTTTTCAATATTATCTTCGACCAAGGGCCCTTGTGAGGCTTCCTCAATCGGATCATCCATGGAACTTTCTCTAAACTACCCTCTTTTATCCTCAACGTGTTCCTGAAACTGTTGCTCTTTTTGTGCAATGTGGACCCTAGGGATGAGGGCATCGTACTCTCTAGCAAGTTTTTCAATTTCATTGACAGTTCCATCATGCCAGCGGAGGAGAAACCTTTCAAAAAAATCTGCCAATGAATCTATGGATTCATTCAAAAGACCATAGAACCAATTGTATGCATCCCCTTCCAAAGTGAAAGCAAAAATGACCCTGAGGTCATCCTCACAATAAACATTTAAATCAACCATCAATTTGCAGTAAGAGGCAGTGTGACAGATCCCTGAGACATCATCATTTCCATGGAACTTTGGGAGAATGTCATGCACCGTTTCATAGTCATAGCAGTCATTAGGAAATCCACGGATATTTGAGAAATCTAGTGCGGCGCAAGCTTCGCGCAGAGTAGTTTCGTGCAGAAGATTACGCGGTTTTTCTTTATCATCATCCATAAATAAAAAATGAAGCACTAAATCTGAAACATAGTCATACCTTATTCCAAACTGTGGAGTCGCCAAGGTGAGCTTGAAACCTTTCCAATGAGTGTGCTCACCTCTACACCCAATAGGATCTTCAAATCTGTAAAAGGACAAGGGCTCCATCCCTTCGTGGAGTCACCATGTGAGAAAAAGAATCCTGCATTATAATCTCTCACAAATGTCGTTAATGAAGCACAATCTTCAAATTTCGGGAACTGGATTTATTCCCCGGCAGCGGTGCCAAAAATGTTGTCTCCAAAAATGGCATGCGTGTTATTGAAGCCCAAAATGCAACACACCAACTGGATGACAACTCTCTCAGGAGAGAGGCCAATGTCACCACACTCCTCTCCTCTTCGCTTCAGGTTGGCTCTTCTCCAACTCTAGGGGGGTATCCCTAAAATAGGATCACTAAGGCAGATTCAACGGAGGGCAAGGTGAAATGGAAGAGGCTGCCTTAGAGAAATAGAAGTAACAAAATAATGAGTTTTTAAATGGGTGATGGAAAAGAAGGAAAGATCAATCCTCAGGGAAAGACCAATGCCAATACCAGAAGGGGAAATGGAGTCAAAAGAGGACTCATGGAGGCCTTGTGCTTCATAAAAGTCAGACTAATTTAGAATGCCCAAACAATCAGATCTTAATCAACATTTCGTACAACCGAATACTAATGTCCATCGAAATACTAATCGTTTAAGCATAATTAACCAACTTAAATCGTAAATGACTAATTTATTGTGCTTAAAAAAGACCTCACAAATTAGATTTATTCTACAACTTGAAATACATCACACAACCACATAAAAGATGCTCAATCTGTCCACAAACCCAACCGATATTTTCATTAAGCTCAAAAGGAAGAGATACCCCAAAAGCTTTCCTTCCTTTACAAAGGAGAAAGCTGACTCCTTTTATAGGCCGAAATCAGCCTCTTACTTCTTCTAAAAGATAATAAATAGTAATAAAAAAAAAAGAAAAAAAAAGGTGAGATCCACTTTTTTCTCAACTAATGTCTAAGTCAAATTATTTCATAGCTAAAGCAAGCACAAAAATTGTCCATAATGAAAGTCGACTGCCACTTGTAACATGTGAATCCGCTGTCAAAGGCGTGAGACCTCTATTATCCTGCAAGCTCGGCTGTGTATAATGAAAATTGACTGCCACTTGTAACATGTGAATCCGCAGGCATGAGCCTCGATTAGCCTGCAAGCTCGGCTGTGTGCTGCTGTTGATCTAGTTGAAAAACCCATGTTTACTAAAACTGACTCGACCTCAAACAATTGGCCGCGTGGGTCCAGGATTAACGTGAAAAACTGCCACTTTAGTGAACAAGTGCAAAACCCCAATTGGTGATCGGCTGCCAATAGTTCAATTCTGCCTGCCTCTACCGAATCGGCTGTCGGTGGCGTGATGCAACTGCGGGTACACACTGTCTTCGTAGAGATTACCCCGTCAATTTTCAATGCATTTGACTCACGGCTTGATCTAAAATCATGGCGCAATTCCATCTCTTTTCACCTGACGATCGTTGGAACCCAAGCTCTGTTGTTTGAATGTAAATCGGCTGCCAATTTGAGACATGGATCAAAACCCAGGCGCTGCACCTCGGCGTTTATTATGACCTGGAGTCAACCATAAGTCATGGATTTCTGAAATAGCAGTTAAGTAATGACAGCAATCGAGGGTAAAAGAAAATCGCGATTTTGTTCCTCCTTGCTAGCTCAGGAACGCGGGATTTCTCCAATCAAATCGATAAGAGGACCGGTGAGCATAACTGTTGGAAAATAGTAAAATACTGAACTCCATCGGTAGGCGATGAAGGATCATCGTGGCTCGACGGCCTGGTTGTTGAAACCCGAGTTCCGTATTGATGCATCAAGCAATCGGCTGCGTGAATCACTTCGCCGATACTTGGTCGATTCTCCATTTTCGGTAGATGTATGACAGTTGTGGATTAGAAATATTCCTATATCAATCCACCCGCTTCCAATGAAAACGAATCGAAACACGATGGGCGACTGTGACTTGCCCCTTTCTGATTGCTGTCGTCTTCGACCACCGGTGTCATTTCGTGTGTTTTAGAGAACAAATAACGACGTTGCCAAGTTTTTTATTTTTTTACTTATGAACACGACTTTAAACTAGCAGTGGCCCGAAAAAGACTTACATTCACGCCGGCTCTGCTTTCCCTGTAAAATCTTGAAAGAATGAATTCAGAATGCACACTGTAGATCATTTAATTTGTTTGGTTTATCAAATTTGCACAGCATCCATATATTTTCCTCTGCTTTGCTCACTGGTTAAATCCATTCCATTTCGGTTTGTTTCACTAATTCTGAATAAGAATGAAGTTACCAGTATTTCTAAGGACAGTAGCTTTATCACGGATTTGCTTTTGAAACCAAAAGACTGGATCATTCCCATAAGCTATTTGCAACTGATCTGCGCCATTATCGATAGGTGGCAAATCACCAATTGCATCTCTCACAGCTATAGGACGAAAAGGTGCACCCAAAAACTTTGCTGCTTCAGTTCCCATGGATATCACTGCTGTCTCTTTTAAATTTGATTCAACTTCCTCTGGAATTATCTCTGAGAAATCTAGATCAGCTGCATCTGCTCGGCTACCCGTAAGCTTTACCACTTTTGCACACCGTATATTATCCCGGACAATTTTTTGACAGCTCTGGAAAATGCCGTCCATACCACTCTCGTACCCTCATAGGCAGTCGTTAAATAAAAACGATCCACCGTTCCTTCCAAAATTTGGCACACTTCCACAATAGAAACCATCACCAAGTCGATGCTGAGATGAAGAAATCTCCCCAATCAGTAAATTCCAAAAAACTATCAAAAAGGTCTGTGACAGGTAACCTTGAAAATGAAAACACCGCTGCTTTATGCCCAGAAGATGGCAGGGGTGACTGCCCTAGCCTGCTGAAAGATGCCAGCATTTTCACATGTGTACACCCCTGTCAAAATGGGGGTAACAAAACGTATCAGAGAGAGGGCCACATTTCCAACCGTTTTTTATTACTGAAGTCGACTTTTTAATTGTTTCCTTGCTCTACATTGCTGAAGGATCCACAACCTCTTCATGGAAGTTATAAAGAATATTAAATGGTAATATTAAATTCTTAAAGTAAAAGTGACATTCTCCTTATATTTCATTTTCTATTATTTTACTTAAATTTTTAACATTACCATTAATTGTTTTAGGATGTTTGAGATTGGTTCCAACCTCATCCGACTTCATAAGCAAAAAGTAGACTTTTTAGTCCCATTTAGATTTCAATAGACTTAACAATTTTCAGGATTTCAAGATTGCAATGTTGCCACTAGATTCAATCAAGCACATTTACCTCTCTATGTACCTTGATGTTGGTGGTCTTGATTGTTGAACTCCTCTGCCTTAAAATGGACTTCGAGGCACTTCCATAGCTAGAGAATATGAACATTGCTGTTGGACGAATGCCTCCAAGCTTGATTGTTGAACTCCTCTAAAATGGACTTCGACCCACTTCCATAGCTAGAGAATATGAACATTGGTGTTGGACGAGTGCCTCCAAGCCTAGGGGAATCAAGCCAGGCTGAGGATCCTTATTTTCAGTATACTTTTGTTGAGGACATAGATGACAACTCACTTTGAGCATGAGGATTCAAATTATATTAGTTAAAAGTTTTCATAATATCATGTTACATATATGATTAATGATATTTGATAGTAATGTTAGATGATGATGATGTTGTACACTGATAATATTATGATAACAATAATAATATTTATGATAATGACGATATATATATATATACCCTTACCCCACCGTATCGTATTTAGCTTTTTTTGAAAACCCTACACAGCTCAATTAATTTACACCTCATGGGTTTGAATATATATATATACCCCGTTACCCCCACCGTATCGTATTTAGCTTTTTTTGAAAACCCTACACACCTCAATTAATTTACACCTCATGGGTTTGAATATATATATATATACCGTTACCCCACCGTATCGTATTTAGCTTTTTTTGAAAACACTACACAGCTCAATTAATTTACACCTCATGGGTTTGAATCAAAATCCTTTGTGACGTTGTACTATGCTAAAGTGGATTTATTTCTTCTTTTCCCTGTTCTTTTTCTTTTTCTTTTCCTTTTCCTTTTTTACTTTTCATTTTGTTTCTTCCTCATCTCGGTGCTAACAGACGTGTTGTATTTGTCTTTCATTTATAAGTGTCCCGGTTCTAAAGGAAAAGCAGCTTTTTCATAATAGGAGTACAATCCTTTTTTCTTAATAAAGTGTGCAGGATGTGGAAAAAAGTCAAATATGTCAGTTCTTTAGTCACACCCATAAGGGGTGGGCCTTGCTAAACAAATTATTCTCGATTTATCAACCGATTGTTGTAATGTTGATGGCGATTTGTTACTAGAAAGGCATGGAAACTTTTGTCTCATCTTGCCGTGGATTTTGCTGCCGTTCCGTTACGTCGGTCATGGAATTTAAAAAAATCATAACAATAAAGTCTACAGAAAAACAGAACCCTGTGTATGGATAGAGGGACGTTTAACTGTTAGAAGTTCGGTTTTGTCAGATTGTATTCAGCCAGACTCTAATCTCCTGGTGAGAAGATTTGGATGTTGACTTAACAGTTGGTAGAAAAAGTCAACTATATTCTATTTATATAATTTATTTATTTAATTATAGTTTAATAGTAAATAATATAAAAAATATAGTTGATAAATGGATAACTCTTTGTTGATCTATATATAGTAGGCTGTTTATGACTTAGTTTAACTAAAAGGAAAGAGAACAATTAACATATAACTTATTTATGGCTCTTAATTTCTGGTTTACTAATGTTCACTAACTACAAATTAAAAAATAATTGTGCTAATTGTCTAACTATCTTGTATAATATAATATTTGAAAAAACCTTTATATTATACTTTAAAAAATCAAATTATCTAAAATAAAAAAAACAATATTAAATCTAATTGCTTCTTTTCTTTGTTGTTTCTTTTTATTTTCAATAAATAATATATTTGGAATTACATGAATGAATTTAGAATAATATGTTATATATAATGTTAATTACTAAAATCAGTAAAGATCTATTTTAATTTAGGATTTATTAAGTGCTAAAAGATGGAAAATCATCCACTACAATTTGAAGTTTTATATATCCATTGTTGAAAATATGGGTGTTGTTGACTTTGTAGGAAGAAAGAGAAAAGGCTGAAGCTTGTCACCCAAAAAAACCATTCTTGAACTGAAAGCTTAGGGTAAGAGGACTAATTCCTAGTTGCATAATGAGATTGTATTATTGTAGCTCTTCAGTGATGACCATGGTTAGAAAATTGTTTCACTTTAGGTAGATAATGCCAGGCTCTTTAATACATTTTAAAGAATGATTATGATGTTTTTTGCTGCTGCCTATGGCTGAGACTATTCAAGAATTGCAAGATTGCAAAAAGTATAAGCCTTTTTCTTTGTTAGCTAGGTCAAATTTACATATCAAATCCATATTTTTGGGTAGGATCACCTTCCTCGCCCTCAGGTCTTCAGCCCATATTTTTGGGTAGGATCACCTTCCTCGCCCTCAGGTCTTAGATTAAGTGAGGAAGGAAGGATGAGCAACGCAGAGGGAACGAAGTGGACTGAGGCATGCGAGATGAAGGTAAGTGGATGGAAGGGAGATGGATGATGTCTCTGCCCACCACCCCAAAGGAAAGTGGAGTGCAATGAGAAGGTGGATGAAGGAATGTGAAGAGGGGGTGAAAGTAAAGGGGAGTAAGAAGTGGAATGAAAAGGTGAATGAAGGAATGTGAAGAGGGGGTGAAAGTAAAGGGAAGTAAGAAGGGTGGGGATTTATGTGTAGGAAGGAAGGATTAAACTAGAAATATATAGGAATAGATAATCAAAAATAAATAAAAAATTTGAGTCCTGATTTTTTTTCAATTTTTGTGGTTTAAAAGGTTTACATTTCAGTAAATTTGGTACAATGGATAGATATGAAAGATTGTCTTATATATTCAATAATAAATCTTGATTCAGTGTAAATTAGGTGGTTAAAGAATATTTTATATATTCATTAATAAATCTTAGTTCAGTGTAAATTAGATAGTTGGAACAAATGTTATTATACTTCCCAGCTAGTTCAAATTTTACAATATAACATGTTTTGGATTGAAATGTCCCTTACTGCAAATGGCCAGAGCTTGTAAAGACTATTAAGTTAATTTGACAATAAAAGAAAGGAATGTGACTTTAAGGAGCAACCAAAACACCCCTGGACTCTCACAAAATAACCATTGTTTAAATCACAATTTCACAATTTGGGTAGTTCCAGAATCCGTCATTTAACCTCAATCGCATATTTATAAATCTTACCATTTTCAAACAAGATTTTGGTTCTAAAACCCAGAAAAAAAAAGTGTGTTTTAATCGTTCTTTATCCTACGCTGTCTCTCACACTCACGCTGTTGGAACGTCTTATCGTATTTGCTTTTGTCTTTAGAACTGTGAAAGTCCGTATCTTCCCTATCCGGGGATATTAAGAGTCTGCGCGGCTAACTTTGGCGAATTCAGTAGCAGTAGTTACAAGTCCGGACCACTCTGCCAGGAATTTGGAGGAGTGGACCATCTGCTTTTGAGTGCGGAATTTCGTCACGTCGCCAATGTTTTCAAATTTATCTAACCGTAATTCATACACTCGAATGTTTTTAAATTTACCTAACCCTAATTCATACACCTGTATGTACTGGATAGCAAATTGATATCAATATTTTGTGGATGAAATGAAATCGGTGCATGAATAATTGCAGGGCTTGGCGGTGGGTCCGAACGATAAGACAAGACGAAGCACACCGTCAACAAAAAAAAGGTTCCAAGAGTTTTGGTTATGCTCATCTGATTGAGGACGAAAACTAAGCATCCGGCTGCAAAGCATTTAATGCTTTGCAATCCAGTGCTCAGACACGGCCTCGATTGACAGAGCAGGAGGCCCGACTGTAATGACGCCCCAGTCAACGGAATGGAGCCATGATTTTGTTAAAGGCGACCCGGCAGACTAGAATAAGAATAGCTCATATTTTGATTGAATGTACCTGTCAGGTTAGGTTAGGTTTAGTCATATAAAACAAGGAAAGCTCATAATTTGCAACGGAGTATCCTAAGCTTTTCCGAGTCCGTGTAGTGAATTGATTATGATTTAGCTTTGATGTCGAGGGAGCAGTTTGTCTGCACGACGGGGAATGGATACCTTTGTATTGTTGTACCTTTGTATTGCTGTATGCGGTAGAGAAGAATATACTATACCTCACTCAGTGGCGAAGGTGAAGTTGGCTGATGTGAATGGCGAGCACTAAGCAGCCTGCTACGCAGCATTCAATGCTGTCGAAGCTGCTGTGCTCACCGTTCAATCTCAAGCAGCATCAGATCTAATGGTGGTGAGCAGAGCAGCTTCTAATGGTGAGCAAAGCAGCTTCGGCAGTATTGAATGCTGCTTAGCAGGCTGCTTAATGTTTGCTGATGTGAATTAGGATAAATTTGGAATTAGTACAATTATTTAACTTGTGCCATGTAAATTTAGATAACTTGTAAGTATTATGAACAAGTTATTTGTTCGTTATGAGTAGTTTTACGAATTGCATGTTATTCATGCACCAACTACAATTATCCATATTACATAGCTATGAGTTTTATTTTTTTTGTTTTGTTTTGTTTTGTAATTATTTATTTCCAATTTGGAACAAATACATAAAATCAATCTCCACTACATGTATCACTTGTTCAATCTCTCATGGGGGTTTTGGCCTTTGCAAATCAATCAAGGGAAAGCTCCATTGAAGTTGGATTTCAAATGACATTCAAAATAAATGTAATTCAATTTAGCATTTTGTTGTGAGTAACTTCACCATGAAAGGATGTTGGTCTTTAGCTACTACTAGGGTGATTTTTGTACATTTGTAACTTTGATTTTGTCATAAAATAACAAGTTACAGCTTTTTTGTAGTGAAAAAAATAAATGTAATTTACTAAATTCAAAGTAATAATGGTTATTCATCAAATTTATATAAGAATTATATTGAAATTGCGGTTGTATTTGATGATGATCTTAAACATCTAATGAAACCAAATTTAGTCATTCTAACTCTAGAGAAAAAAGACATTCTTTGATTTATAATTATCAAAAGTATTTATATAAAATGTATTTTATTATATTTATATTTATATAAATTAAATATTATATTAGTAATTATATATTTATTTTCACAACTGCTTGGTTTAGATATTTGAGCTCATATATTACTTTCCATTACAATGTGTTTGTACCTCATATATTACTTTCCATTACAATGTGTTTGTACCATTACAATGTGTAAATGTATGTTAAAGTGTTATAAGAAAAAGTTAAATATTTATTTTATTAAATTTAAAATAATAAAGTAAAATTTAGATTAAAAATGTGTGAGTTTTGATTTTAAAAGTGTTTTTAAACTTTAAAATTAAGTTTTAAAAGTAGAAATATTAGTTTTAAACAATGTAGTTTTTTATTCCAATAATATGAAATATTTAATGATTTCTAATCCTAAAAGTGCATCATGACTTGTTCATGAAATCATCTACAATAATTATATTTCAAATTAAATACAATAATTGTAAAGATCTTTTTATCATCAAATATATTACTTTCTAGGGAGTTGTTCATAAGAATTATGTTTCTAAAATCACAACTACCATTACATACAATGTCTCGAAACATTTATCCAAACTATTTGATATTAAGAACAATTTTTGTCAAGTCCCATTAAGACAATTGGTATTCTTCATTTATGAAGCTCAGTGACCCAGTGGTGGGAGGATACACCAAAAAGTTGAATTTCTCATTATTATATTTAAAAAAAACGACACTTTATTTCTACACAAAAATATTTTAACATAATAAAATGAACAACTACAAACACATGAACATCAATCTTTATTAAAAGTTTTATATAAAATTGAAATCATTATTGAATTAATCAAATATAACCAAATTAAAAAAAAAATCATATTAACTATATGAAATATTTTCATACATAGAAAATATTAATAAATAGACTATGTACCTCAATTATATTGAGATCTTAATCATATTTACTATATAAATATCAACTAAAAAATATAGGCACATGTTTCTACATTTTAAGGGATAAAAATATTGATTCAAGAACACTTTTAATTTTTAAGTACTTTTGGATGAGTTGTTTCCATATTTTTACATTTGAATAAAGAAAAAATTAATTCAATGCCACTTCTCATTTTGAAATACGTTTGGATTGGTTGTTTTATGATATAACCATTTAGGAGTAAACATGTGTTAAATTAATATTTTTATGATATATTTCTAAGATGACATAGAAATTGAAGAACATCACTTTCCATCTACGTAACAACACAACCAATCATATCAATGACTAACTCCTACTGTTCTCGTAATCTATAGTGATACTAGTATGTTAAAAAAAAACTCATTGCTCATATAAAACACGTATTCTCCATATAGAGATGATATCATGACATATTAGTACTAATTCCAATGTAATTATTACACACACTTTTTACATGTACTGTATTGCTAGCTGCTTGTATTTGCATAATAATTGAGTACCACTAATAACCACTTCTATTATATTGATTGCTATGAACTAGTGTTTACAGTATACACTATTTTTACCTATGAAATTTATTTTATTACATAGAATACATGCTTAGTTGTGCCTTAATAAATTTTCTAACCATCTTGAACAACAACACAACTAGTCATATGGAGCACTAACATTGATCATAACCGATGATCAATTTTACCACACACATTTGAACACTTATAGCCCTAAAAATTTATTTGGATTTGTTATTTTCGATAAGATTCCATCTTTCAATTTAAACAAGTTCGACATCATTTAGAGTAAATGATAAGGTATACGTTGAAACTCATCCTAAAATTCATTTGGATTGTTATTATGGACATAAATCACATCCTTCATTCTAAAGGAGGTTGTAATATATTAAATAAGGACCTTGTTTAGAGTGAAGTGTTAGAGATAATGTAGAAATGCATTGTCTATTGATAACATGAGTGGTTTGTTAGTTCCTACATCATAGGATCTGATCCATTATTCTTGGATCTAGTTTGGTTTGGGTTTACCTATAAATGTAATGTTTATTCAGTAATATAGTGTGTGGAGTGTTTCTCCTACCGTGTGTGTGTGCGAGCTTTTGGCTCTGCACTTCATCTTCTCAATTCTTAATATGGTATCATAGCCTGTGTGCTGATCTGTGAGAGGCTGAGAGACAAAGCCTGTTGTATTGAGCCGTGAGAGCTGGCTGTGATTGCCTGGAGAGCTGTGGATGTTGTGAATCCCCTGGAGGCTATGAGAAGAGCCCATTCGTGGCCTACTGTGGGAGCCAGCTATTGCCTTAATATTTGTTTGTGCAGCTGTTTTATTAAGCCGTACTGTGAGAGCGTGTTAAAAGAATCAGTGGCTGCTTGTATCAAAAGTTGGAGAATCGATTCCCAATACAAGGGATCTGCTTCCCGTAGACACCGTGGAGGAAATCGTCTAGGCCGTCGTGGAGGAAGAACTACTGCCCAGCCAAATTGAAGAGGCCTGCTATTGTGAGAAGGAGGCCGTGAGAGCCATTGCGGCCTGTCCGCGTGCCCAACCAAAGGAGTCGTTGCCCGCGTGCAGAAGATCCTAGCCCAGGGAACCCGTGTGAAGCCACTGTGGTCTATCCACATTTTCCTGTCAACAGCGCTGGATAGAAGCCCGTGGAAGAGTGAGCCGCGTTTGAAGTGACTGTGCAGCTGTCGTAGAGGAGAGAGACGCCATCTCTCTGCAGAGGAAAAGTCATTGTTAGTGCGTTGAGAAGAGAGGGCCATAGATCGTTGAGGAGGAGTCGCCCAGCTGCCAATAGTGTTGCCAGAGGAAGGGCCATAAAAGTGAAGTCGCCCACGATCCACGATAGCTCGCCCAAGGAATCAGAAACTCAGCTCGCCCACGCGTGAGATCAGCCTGTGGAACGCAGAAAGATATTAGCAAAGGTGATTTGTGTTTTCTGGGAACGCAGACTACCGCGTGCATCTCCACTGATACAGAGCGATACATCAAAACTACCGCGGATACATCTACTGCTAGGGCGCGGTAATTTCAGGAGATATGTGGTATTTTTCTCGGCTTCTACCGCGCTGGTGCTATATTCCCGAGGGCGATACTGTATTCTGTGGCTGCAAATCAGCTGTGTAAAGAGGAGAACGCTAGTCGATTCTGACAGAGTAGGAGCAGTATTGAAGGTAATTATTCCGTTCAAAATGGACTTTCTCATGAGACTTTCTTTTGAAAGCATCTTTGAAGACGAAGAGGAATATGATTACTTCAGTCAAGTTCCTGTAAATGATGAAGGAGACAAAGAGATCTCGCTGGAATCAGATCCACCTTTATATTATAACCCTGTAGCTATTGATATGGATGACGAAAGTGCAGAAAGGAAACTGCAAGATTCATTTGCAGATGAAGAAGGAGATGAGGAGATTCCGCTGGAGCAAGAGCAGGTTATTGAAGATATGGAGAACTTAAATACATTTGATGAGATGCTCATCGATTTAGTTCCATTCGCTGAAGCAAATCAAATTGACTTTGATGCAGAACTAAAGTTTCTTGAAGACTGGCTTGAAAAGCCAAAGAATGTTGACTATGTTTGTGATGCAGAATGTATCAGGTTTGCAGATGCTCATGAAGAGATATTGTTGCAGATTTCCACTACACTGCACATAAGTGATTGTAACCGAGCATGGAGGACAATTATTAGTGAAAAGTTCGCAGAATTCGCAGAAGCACAAGGAAGTTTAGGACAGCAGATGCTCAATCAAATTCCATAATGAACAGTGAAGACTTCAAGCTCTCAAACTGGAAGAGCAGGAAACGGGAAAACATAAACAAATATTATCTTACAACAACTAAGGTCAAAATGAAGAAGAAGGAGGACTGTAGAGTTCAAGGCCTGGAACCCTAGATCGTTAAATTGCTTTGCTGATTTGTAAGATTGAAACTACAGGCATATTTAGTATTTTGATCCATTTCTACATTAAGGGAGGATGTTAGAGATAATGTAGAAATGCATCGTCTATTGATAGCATGAGTGGTTTGTTATTTCCTACTTCATAGGATCTGATCCATTATTCTTGGATCTAGTTTGGTTTGGGTTTACCTATAAATGTAATGTTTATTCAGTAATATAGTGTGTGGAGTGTTTCTCCTACCGTGTGTGTGTGTGAGCCTTTGGCTCTGCACTTCATCTTCTCAATTCTTAATATGAAGGATAATATATACATTGGAAATACAAATCCTAAATTTCCTAAAATTCATTTGGATTGTTATTATGGACATAAATCACATCCTTCATTCTAAAGGAGGAGGTTGTAATATATTAAATAAGGACCTTGTTTAGAGTGAAGGATAATATATACATTGGAAATACAAATCCAAATAAAATTTAGGATGAGATTTTGCTTTTCTATATTTTTATTCCCATACAAAGAGAATCCAACGCATTTTAAGATAATAGCTATAAAATAACCATCTTCAACCTTTTTCCTAGAGAATAAATCAAAGATATGACAAATTTTCCCTAAAAAGTAGATGAATGCTATAAAATCATTGTATTGAACTTTCAAGTATTCTCTAATAAATTGGAGATTAAAAAGTTTAAGATGATGATTTTTACGGTGCTCAATTAGATTCAATTTTTTTTTTTTTCTTCTTCTGCTATTACTTGAACATATAAAATCTCTTTGAATTGACTCAAATTGTTAAGCATACACATTGTTTCCATGCAAATAACCAAATAATTTTTTTTATTTTTAGACAAATTAATATTCTTGAACAATCTATTCCTTAAGTTGAAAGGTAACACATTGTTAGTAATGATATTTTCCAATCTCCATAGCTCAGCTTTCCATTCCCATAAGGTGATATGGTCAATTTATTTATCCCTCAGGAGCTAAAGAATCAAAGAAAATATGAGCGCGAGCTTCGATGCGACTAGTAGTTGGCAATTAGGGGCCTGGCAAAGAGAGCTTTAGTGTTGGGAATGTTGTTGAACCCTCAGATTAGGAAAAATATGACAATTAAGAGATTGGGCGCACTTATAAAGTGCAAGATATTTCAAGCGAAAAGGAACGAGCGAATCTAAAGCATTGTTGGTCAGATTAATGATTGTGATCTAAAACATGCCAACAAGCTTCTCCCTTCTAAAAAGTGAGATGAGGGTGCGTTGTCCTCAAAACCATTGAGGACATGTACCCCACTCGGATTGACCGCACCTCCCCAAGAGGCTTTTTCATAAAATGCCTTACATACACACGTTACCACTCTAGGAAACCAAAAGTGGTATTCGCCCGTGACAAGACATAAAGTGTGTCACCACTAATGCTATCCTCATTAGACATCTGTCAAGTGGGTCCTTATGCCATTTCATCGTCGAACAGTTAGCCGTGGAGTCCAACGTGGCCCATTTTACCCTCAAAGGAATAAAAGGGTATTTTCCATGCATTAAAGAAAACCATTTTGATCGATTAGAGTGTGTTCCCGATGACCCATTGTACCAGAATACTATCTACACAAAGCCGAGCAATCCACATCAGCACCCGATCCGGTCCAAGTCAACTCTCATCCATCATTCGGGTAATTTTATGGTTACTGTTACCCATCCTTTCTGCTCATACCATTGCATATTACAGATTCTGAAAATCCCTAAGCTCTGTTACTTTTACCCTACAAACTAGTGAAACTACCAAAAACAAATCCACCAAAAATGGTCTCTAAACCTAAAGTTAACCTCCCAAAGCCTTGATTCTTAGGAGAGGATCATGTCTATGACCACGAGACCAACGTCTTCGATCCAATAATCACCAACTCATACCTAAATGAGACTATCAAAGAATCCAAATCCATATCTATGGTAGACAAGGACAAATGCAACCTTTGGAAATCAAATTTCTCCCAAGTTGTCTGCCCTAGGTCAGTGGTTTTTCTTGAGTTTGTAACCTGGTGTTCAAAGCATTATTCCCCCCACCAAAAGAGAAATTCTATCCTTAGATATGTTGAAAACCCTCTGTTACATTATTCCAAATTCCTTCAAACAAATGTTTTGTATTCTTGAATCACTAGCTCCTCACTCATTTAATGAAAAAGGCCTATAAAATGCCTTCTATAACATTAGGCCATTTGAATGCCATCATTTATTATCCCAAAATTTAGATCCTAGCATGGAAATACCTATCGTTACCGCTCCTTATAGTACAATTGATTTCTCTCAGAGTTCTAGGAAAGCTATTTCAGTCATTTGTACTATTGTAGGGCTAGAACATGGCAATTATGTAGATGAAGCAATTTTGGGAATATTAATTAGGCTAACTAAAGAACTTAGAAAAGGCCCTGTCAATTTGATCTCTGTAATCATTTAGCAAAGGTCATACATGAACAATTGGAATAATTTCCTGCTATTGAGTACTTTAGGTACCCATCCTATATGTTCTTTATGTTCTTCTATCGGAATTATGAAAGTTTCAGGCACTTAGGGTTGAAGACAATTGATAAATATGGAAATCAAGTCCTAGTTTATGAATGGTCTGAGCTTGTCCTGAGAAGGGTATATAAATACAATTTCACAGACAATGTGATGAGTATAGCACATAGTCTGATTTTTGGCATTTTTCCTCCTAGGATGCTACCAAAAAATAAGAAACATTTGCAATTTACAACTGATATTCAGAAAGGGTATTGGTTCCTCTATGAAGATCATACAGTAATGAGAGTATATAGTTTCGAAGAAGAACAATACAAGCTGCCAATTTTCCTCACTCCATGGATTTTTTCCATGGATTATATGAGACAAAATTTTCTTCAGATGAGTTTCACTTTAGACACTCCACACAGCAAAAATCATTTTTGCTTCCAAAAGAGATAGGGCCTCTCATAATAAGAGGGTTAAATACTTCACAAAATGTAGAAGGATATTTAAGTCAATTAAATATTAAGAAGGATGAAAAGGAAGCTTATGATCCACATCATATTATCATAAAGAAGAGGCTAGAAAACAAGAATTCAACCTACATATGTGAAGCCAGGACTGTTTGGGAAAGAATATCAAATAAGGACACATGGGAAGAAGTCCATTAAATCTTGAAAAGCATTGAAGAACAAGAAAAAGAAAAACAAATAATAGGGTAGAAAAGAATAGTTGAAGAATCCCAAGACATGGATATCAATGAGACTAAACATGGTCCACATCGAAAAAACAATAGAAGAGAGGCTGAGGAAAATGAACAAGCAATAGTAGAGGGAAGCAACTAGCCTAGATGCACAAATTTGACACCTAGGTAGGGGTATGCGAGGGATGGTGGTTTATGCCACTGATCCACGACACTTGCAATAGTCACAAGGATTATGAAGAACAATTTTTTATCCTTTATAAGTTAGGAATCATTCAAGTTTACAATAGGACAAAAGAGGCCAAAGTGAAGGAACATGATGCTAGTTTCACTACAACTCTTTAGAAAACTAGGCTACTCCTTGGGGGTTGTCTCTTAAATATCAATCCTACATAATGAATTCTTTGGACATAAGCTAATATTTTTATCAAGGTCTCCACTTAGCTACCACCTAATCCTACACATGAATCATCAACTTGTTTGGTCAAAAGCACAACTAAACACAAAGTGTTAAGCAGGGTAAAGAAACAAATAAAAAACAATGTAACTAGACTTTCTTCTATTCTTTATGCACTACTCGGATGGTGGGAAGCGATTTAAATAACTCAAATCCACTCAAATTAAGTTGCCTTTATACATAAAAAAATATACATCTAAGTGTAAATTTGTTGGTCGCAACACTGTTCTAGAGGTTTTCTAATATAGACCCAGGTACTTCACGTTACAAGATACCAACAAAACCCCTATTCACCATCCCTTTTGGCAACAGATTGCAAGCAGCCTGAGGTCTCACCCAAGGCGAGGTTGAGGGGGCGGTTTCAAAAGCAGGTTTCCACAACCATGTGATGCGATTGATTCAGCTGATCAATGCGCAGCGCAACGACGGACTACGCAATTGCGTTTAGTGATTGCATGGAGTCTCCTACTCCATGTCAAGTATTTTTTAGGAACAAGGATATTTGCACCCTCAATGCATCCAGAGGCCACGCAGTGGGGTCTATGATACTTAGTCACTTCTACTTAATATTATTCAATAGCCCTTAAGCATTCATCATTATTTAGACTGATAAACATTGTGATCTATGCAGATGAGTGAGATACGTAGTGCTGTGTGCTTTGATACCACGATTTACTCCTAACAATTAACTGTGTGGTTAGGGGCTTCCCTGCTAATATTCGTCCATGCATGAACTATTATCATCTTATTTCATCCCTTCCATGGAGAATATAGATAAAAATAAACACATATAAGATAATAGTAACCTTATGCATGCACTGTAAGCAATTTAAATAACAAATTAGTAATAATCATGCACAACAATCACATAACACAATGGTTAAACATGGTTCAGTCCCTCGGATGGGAAGCTACGTCCACAATAACTGTTGTTTATTATTTAGGAAAGGGTACAACAGTTCTTTCATCTGCGCATTCAGCTGCTAATGTTCTTCTTTCTTTCTCTCAAGATTAGGTCTCTGCGCACTCAGTTGCAGAGCCTTTACAATGTTTTTCTCTAACAGATCTCACAATATTCAATAATATTAACCAAAATGAGAGTTAACCCTTTTCCTTTACAAAATTTCCTTATATAAAGATCAAGACCCATAGGTCAAGTCTTTACATTTACGAAGGTAGAACCCTTAGGTTTACAAAACTGTCGCGGTTTTCCCAAAACCGGACTGCTGGTATTTGGCAACAGATCTTCTGTTATCTGCACGCCAATAGGTTGCTTCTGCTGAGCTGTTCCTTCTTTTCCGGCCTTAGGTGACTGGTTCGAGTAGTAGTAGTCTTCCTGTTGTAATCAGTCACCTACCTCCGATCTGCAACTACCCAATGCTTGGTAGTTATCGATGATCTTTTCCAAAAATAGGTCTTCTGTGACCTAACCGAAATAACTTCCTTCATCCGTCGATGCTGTGCTTAGCTGGATCTTCGTTGACGCAGCACATTGCGGCACTGTACTCCTCACATCTCCTCTGACACTATGTTGCGCGCAACTTCGCAGCATACCAAAACTTATCCTAAAATTGTTCAAACTTAACTGTGCTTAGCTCCGCAGTTCTCAAAATTCTTCCTGTTAAAAAATGGCCCATCTGGGTCAGGCCCAACAGGCCCCTAACACTTACATGTGGCTCGCCCCCGAGCCACCTGGAATTCCTTGAAGGTGTTCCACTGATTGTTTGCTGATCTTCGCAGCGAACTCCTTGAATGTGTGAGTCAACCTTTCTACTGTGGCCTTCATATCTTGTTCAATTTTCCCAACTTTTTCCACCATCTCTAATGTTATCTCCTGGACGATCTGGCCTTTCACCTCCTCTTGATTCTGGTTCATCTCCTTCAAATTTTCTTCGATCTCCTGTGAGATCATGTCGGCGTCCTCTAATAATGGCTGTGACTTATCGCCCATTTCTGTCTCCTTCTCCCGCAATGCTTTAACTTCCTTCTTTAGGTTGTTGATTTCCCTGTATTTAAGGAGTTTCTCCCTTGATGGCAGCGCCTTAACCTCCTCACTCATCTTTTCTAGTACTTCTTGTTTTTCCTTCACTTCCTTCTTTACTTCCTGTAATTGTTCATCTTCTTCAAGGATACTAAATTCCTTCAGTGCTGCGTATACTTGTTCCCCAACTGACTTTTACACAAGCTAGGTCGGCCCCAACTTAAGTACTAGGCTAAACACCCCATTACAACTGATTGGGCCGACCCCACTAGGGTGGTCTAATAACCCTTTGACCCACATAACACATACAGGGCCAACCCCCACTGGGGAAGTCTAATAACCTAAGTTACCACAATTCGATGGAGGAATAAACATCTCCGGATATACAATAAGATATTCACGGAGGAATGAAACATCTCCGAAATAATAAAGTACAAATATAATATTCTTAGAAGTTACAATATCTCAACACTCCCCCTTAACGAGAAGGATATTATAACAACATCTGTAGGATCAAGGAGTCATCAACATCATACATGATACATCTATAAATCATTGGGAGCTTTCTCAACATCATCAATAACTCAACTAGTTACTAGAATATCTTCAAGATATTCAATATTGGAATATCAACATCTTCAGTACTGAATCTTCTACATCACTTGAACAACTACAACAATATCATCATCTGGATCCTCATGATCACAACATCGTCGTCACACGATCATAAGCATCGTCATCATACGATCATCAAAATCGTCGTCATACGATCATCAACATCGTCATCAACATCATCATCATACGATCATTAGCATCGTCATCACACGATCATCAACATCGTTATCACACGATTATCAACATCGTCATCATACGATCATCAACATCGTCATCATATGATCATCAACATCGTCATCACATGATCATCAGTATCGTCATCATATGATCATCAGCATCGTCATCACACGATTATTAGCATCATCATCATCATCATCATCACACGATCATATACTCTGCAATACACATGATCATATTATAGGATGATCAATCTCGCTCTCTTTAGGACATAGGTCCATGGATGATACAATCCTATCATGTACCTTTTGAACCGAGGTCCAGGGATGATCTAGTCCTATCATGTACCTTTTGAACCGAGGTTCAGGGATGATCCAGTCCTATCATGTACCTTTTGAACCAAGGTCCAGGGATGATCTAGTCCTATCATGTACCTTTTGAAATGAGGTCCAGGTACGATCCAGTCCTATCATCCAATTCTTGGAGACCTCTGTCTATGACTCAATTCAAGTAACCATAAATCCAGGGATGATCCAATCCCATTAATCAATTCTCGGAGACCTCTGTCTACGGCTCAATTCAAGGGACCATAAATCCAGGGACGATCCAAGCCCATCCTATCCACGAGGGACTTCATTCTTGGAGACATCATGTCTATGGCTCAATTCAAGGGACCATAAATCCAGGGACGATCCAATCCCATCCTGTCCATGAGGGACTTCATTCTCGGAGACATCATGTCTACGGCTCAATTCAAGGGACCATAAATCCAGGAACGATCCAATCCCATTAATCAATTCTCGGAGACCTCTGTCTACAGCTCAATTCAAGGGACCATAAATCCAGGGACGATCCAATCCCATCCTGTCCACGAGGGACTTCATTCTCGAAGACATCATGTCTACGGCTCATTCAAGGGACCATAAATCCAGGGGCGATCCAATCCCATTAATCCATTCTCGGAGACCTCTGTCTACGACTCAATTCAAGGGACCATAAATCCAGGGACGATCCAATCCCATCCTGTCCACAAGGGACTTCATTCTTGGAGACATCATGTCTACGGATCAATTCAAGGGACCATAAATCCAGGGACGATCCAATCCCATTAATCAATTCTTGGAGAAGAAATGCATGACAGAACCATAGAAGCGCTGAAAGGACAAGCAAAGTTACAAAGGAAACTTGAGGAAGAGATCTCACGGAGTATTATTCAATTACAAGATGAAACATATCATCGAATAAGATTAGAGAACACAATCACTGCCGTTGCAGGTAATATAGATGAGTTTAAAATACAAACAGAACCAACAGATACCATCGTCAAGATTGGCGATTTGGTCAATAGCCTAAAGACTGAGAAGGAAGACATGAAGATTCTCCATGAATATGAAATTAATGCCCTAAAAGTGCAGATCAATCCACAAAATCCACTAGATGAACAATAATTGAGACAAGGATTAGTGAAGACCGTGGCAAAAAATATTGTTATCGAAGTCACTAAGTGGCAGAGTCTACTGGAAGCAGCACTGAAGGCATTTAGTACCCTTGAAGAAGATCAACAATTACATGAAGTAAAGAAGGAAGTGAAGGAAAAACAAGAAGTACTAGAAAAGATGAGTGAGGAGGTTAAGGCACTGCTAGCAAGGGAGAAACTCCTTAAATACAGGGAAATCAACAACATAAAGAAGGAATTTAAAGTGTTACGGGAGAAGGAGAAAAAAATGGGCGATAAGTCGCAGCCATTATTAGAGGACGTCGGGATGATCTCACAGGAGATCGAATAAAAGTTGAAGGAGATGAACCAGAATCAAGAGCAGGTGAAAGGCCAGATCGGTCAGGAGATAACATTAGAGATGGTGGAAACAGTGGGGCAAATTGAACAAGATACGAAGGCCACAGTAGAAAAGTTGACTCACACATTCAAGGAGTTCGCTGCGAAGATCAACAAACAATCAGCAGAACACCTTCAAGGAGTTCCAGGTGGCTTGGGGGCGAGTCACATGAAAGTGTTAGGGGCCTGTTGGGCCTCGCCCAAATGGGGAATTTTTGAACAGGAATAATTTTGAGAACTGCGGAGCTAAGCGCAGTTAAGTTTGAACAATTTTGGGATAAGTTTTGGTATGCTGCCAAGTTGTGCATAGTATAGTGTCAGAGGAGCTGGGAGGTCGGTGCTGCGAGGTGTATAGTTCCGTGATGTGCCACGTCAACAAAGATCCATCTAAGCATAACATCGACGGATGAAGGCAGTTATTTCAGTTAGGTCACAGAATACCTATTTTTGGAAAAGATCATCGACAACTACCAAGCAGTGGGTAGGTGTAGATCAGAAGTAGGTGACTGATTACAACAGGAAGACTACTACTACTCGATCCAGTCACCTAAGGCCAGAAAAGAAGGAATAACTCGGCGGAAGCAACCTGTTGGCACGCAGATAATAGAAGATCTGCTACCAGATACCAGTAGTATAGCTTTGGTAAAACCATAACAATTTTGTAAACCTAAGGGTTCTTCCTTCGTAAATGTAAAGACATGACCCATCTATATATAAGGAAATTTTGTAAAGGAAAAGGGTTAACTCTCATTTTGGTTAATATTATTGAATATCGTGAGATCTGTTAGAGAAAAGCATTGTAAAGGCTATGCAGCTGAGTGCGCATAGACCTAATCTTGAGAGAAAGAAAGAATAACATCTGCAGCTGAGTGCGCAGACGAAAGAACTATTTTACCCTTTCCTAAATAATAAACAACAGTTCTTGTGGACGTAGATTCGCATCCGGGAGGGTGAACCACGTTAAACCATTGTGTTATGTGATTGTTGTGCATGATTATTACTAATTTGTTATTTAAATTACTTACAGTGCATGCATAAGGTTACTATTATCTTATATGTGTTTATTTTTATCTATATTCTCCGCGAAAGGGATGAAATAAGATGATAATAGTTCATGTATGGACGAATGTTAGCAGGAAAGCCTCTAACCACACAGTTAATTGTTAGGAGTGAATCGTGGTATCAAAGCACACAACACTGTGTATCTCACTCATCCACATAGATTACAATGTTTATCAGTCTAAATAATGATGAATGCTTAAGGGCTATTGAATAATATTGAGTAGAAGTGACTAAGTCTCATAGACCCCACTGCACGACCTCTAGATGCACTAAGGGTGCAAATATCCTTGTTCCTGAAAATACTCGACACGGAGTAGGAGACTCCGTGCAATCACTAAACACAGTTGCGCAGTCCGTCACAGTGCTGTGCATTAATCAGCTAAATAAATCACATCACATGGTTGTGGAAACCTGCTTCTGCAACCACCCCCTCAACTTCACCTCGGGTGAGACCTCAATCTGCTTGTAGTCTATTTTTGAAAGGGTCGGTGAATAGGGGTTTTGTTGGTATATTGTATCGTGAAGTACCTGGGTCTATATTAGAAAACCTCTAAAACAGTGTTGCGACCAACAATGCTCCTGCGGTCAACACCTGCCTTTGTTATTCTCTGCCAACTTCTAGAAAGCTTCATTCCATCTCTGCTCTCCCGTGATCTAGATGAAAACGCCATGACTCATCCACGTGGTACTTCCAAGTATGGAGCTGGTCATGGCATCAGAAGGATTGCCACTCTACTGAGAAGGAGAATAAATCCAACAATGGATATGATGACAATGTCTCCATTCCTGTTCGCAGGTTGGTCGATGAATGGGAATCACACAATGTTGTTGAGATTCCAGCCTTCGGTAACCAAGGAAATCAAGTCAATCACTACTAGTTAATGAAGAATATGTTGGGCATTATGGTTGAATAAATGTTGGCCAACTGAAATATGGCCAAGGTCTCGATAATGGATACCATGGCTCACTTGGCCCATCTAGATGGGATGCTGATTTATCTGGAATCCAACTTGGTTGGTTAGAAATAGTCTCTCATTCGTAATTCCACTCCTCCCCATGACTCTGGCCCTAAAGCTCACACAGAGGGATGAAATGGAAATCTGAACGCTCAAGTGGATGGCTCCACTGCTACAACAGAGGCCCATGCCACAGAAAGCTACCTGCATGAGTCCTTTGGTGTCGTTGTTGTGGAAGGCTCTGATCCTATTCGAGGCTCCACCTTAGGGCTGAGTTCTCCTGCTTCAGTAGTGTTACCAGGGGCCCCTTCCCGTGGGACCTCCTTCCCTAACCCCTCGACTATAGACTCCTTGCACTACAAGAGGGGAAGGAACAAAGAAGACGATGCTGTCAATCCACGCAAGACAAAGCCGCTTCCTATCAAACACCCAATTCATAATTGGGATGAATATATCTTCGGCAGTTTCCCTATCATTGAACATAAAACCAGTCCCTAGAATGTAGATGCCAGCACCTAGAGCCGCTCTAAGTGAGCCGAACTCTTCTCTTTTTGTGGTTAGCGTTTCCATTTTTTCTTTGTTTTGACTTATGGATTACTATTAGACTCTAGTAGGTTTCTCTGGTCTGGTTCAGTCCATGTTTTTATTGGTCAGATGTAATTATGTCAATTTAATTCAACCCATAGATGGGCAGGTTTGCAGAGGTTCTTTTTTGTTCTTTCGCTCCATGAGAAGCTTCAGAAAGATCTTAGATCTGTAGACTCTCATGTGCATGTAACATTTTTTGTACTTGTTAGTCCTATATACATTCTAAGGCTGTCTTTAGAACTATTTCTGGGCATCAATAATCACTTCTGAAAACTTTACTGAATCAAAACATAGCTGACAGAAAACAATGTGGAATTCCAATCTTGAAATATGAATGGGAAGTATTTCAATGTGCCGATAAATTAGACTTTGAGTGGTAAATGGAAAATGAAATGGTATAAGATAAAGATACTGTGAAAAATAAAGCTTTATCCTACATTTATAGAATGACGTGTTGAGCCTAGGAGAGGAATTCAATAGCCTTAACAAAATGAACACAGAACGCCACTGAATAATATGAGAATATCGCTTCAAGACAATTCAGCATGAATACTTCAATTACTAATCATCTTAGAAGAAATACATTTAAGCATAAGCACTCATATAAAGCTCAAAACAGCTCTGTATATCATACATAAATGGAAGAGATGAAAAACAATAGAAGGTACTAACTGTGCACATCAAAACTTTGAATCCATCAAGCTCCAAGATAGGGCAATAATATGTTTCTTTATGTATTGATCAAACTATCCAATATAGAAGTAATACTCTTACTAAAGAGAGCCAACCCTTTGGCTACTACCTACTTGTCTATGTATAGCCTTCCTACTATCTAAAACATAAATTGTTACAATTAGTTATAGCTCAACAACTTTAAGTTTTTTCTGTTTATACTCCCTAACAGATTTTGTTCCAATATCTGTCATACGGAAATTTACTGGATATCCTATGACTGTGACCCTGGACTACTTTGCTAGAAAAGTAGTACGTCCAGCTTGACGAAGTTCGCATCACCTTAAATAATAAGGTATTAACGATGTAACGCCACTTAGAGCTTATCAGAAACCCTTAAAAAATTGCTAGATAGCCTATGGCCTGATGAAGACGTAGATGAGACCATACCGATGAAGGATACTGCTTTGCGGACCTCTGCTGCCTATTTCTTCCATCCAGTCCAAGCCCTTTTCTCTCGGACCCTACCTTCGACGGGACAAAAGTTCAATTCTGATGTCAAGCCGTGGAACAGGACTTGATGTTGTTGTTGCTTCATGTTACACCTAAAATATTACCATCATGAGATTTTGTGTATACATCCCTAAAGTTTCCTTGACTAAGTTATCAACCTGGAAGAGATATGAACTCATTCATAATAGGTTTTGAGAGGTCGTTGCAGGCTTCCTTAATGCAACATTGTTGTGACCACAACAGATCCCATGCTTCGGTCAAGCATGAGAGCGCCGATTTTAATTTGCACAAAGATATTCGTGCAAGTGTTCTTGTGAATATGAATCTTTAGCTTGATTTCTGCAATCTTGTACTTATTCCTTTGCTTAGCTTAATTTGTATTGCTTCCCTTAGAATTTTTCTGATTGTTTTGATCGCAGAGAAATTCAAATTGCTATCCTTTTATTGCTTGCTTTCTGCTTTTCCGAAACCAGACTTTCGGACAGCCCGAAATATCGAACCCGACAGTTGCGGGTTGCGGGAAAACAATGTTCAGTTGTTTGGTTTTGGTGATCCCAAAACCTGCAACCCGCAAGGTGAACGATGCGAGAATGTCTTGCTAATAAGTTTGGGAATCGTCACTCCGAAACCCAAAACCTGCAGTTGTGGCTTTCGAATTTCGGATTCCTGCTTTTTATTTTCAGTCACTTAGTATGTTCTGAAACCCACAACTGCAATTTTCGGGTTGCGGCTTTCGGAAATACGTTTTGTATTTTTGATCCATGTGAGAAATCTTGAAACTCACAAATTTTCAAGTTACAACTTTCGAGAATCATGAATAAAATTAGAAATAATTTCCCAAAGTCTTATCCCGCATCCTACATTGCTAAATCCTCACCATCCATTTAGTTGATCCAATGGATGAGATTCGATTATTTAATTTTACGTTGCAATGTCTTGTTTTCTCCTTCATCATGGCCAAGATTCTCACTTCACTTTGCACTACATGATCATCCTTGAAAACATCATTGTTTGATAAGATTGACCTGTAATAACACTGTTTAGATGAGACATTAGATTATGTTGAAGGTGTACTTGTTACCATCCTTTTCAAATTAACATGCTCTGACGTCGTCTCATTCCAATTTATGATTGTAATCCCCAACTTCTCATGACAACAATCATTGCAGCTCCTCATATTCAATCATTTTGATCCTCCATCACTCATTTTAAATATGGCCATAGGTATGAAGCACTTAGTTTGTCGTTTGAGTTGGTCAGAAAGTTTTCCTGTGTTTGCAAGTTTTCAGTCTGACAATTTGTTGGATAAAATGTAGATAGGTTGTGAAACCTTCAATGAATATTCCATGCACGGAGAGCTTCATTCTTTGTTATTTCCTGAACCTATGTCGCCACCTTTTGATGCAGGTGTTCCTGATATCGACAGTGGTAGTGGAGAGGAACTTCTTGAAATTCTGCTACTTTGTTTACCGCCTCCTCAAAAGGATGAAGAAGAAAGTAGTGAACAGTTGCATGATCAAGATGATTCTATTATCCAAGATCTCATAATTAATGAAGAACCCGATACATCACCGGCTCCAGCGAAACAAGACCCGTTGTCCTATTTTTCTATTTTTGATAGCGTTATGGATCAGCCAAGAGATTTTGCGGTGATTCAATAGGAAGGTTTGGAGGACTGGCTCTTCCCTGTTGTCGATAGCTATTAAGTTGTTGACAAATTCTTCAATTTTTCTACAGGATTTTCTAGAAATTCCAAGATGACTTTTGTTCAAAATTCACCTTCAAGCGGAGGGAATTTGCTGAGTTAGAGTTGTTTAGATTATTATGGCCGGATTCCCTGGATTAATAGCTGAATTTAAACTTTGTAATCCCTATCTTTTGGGATTCCATTTTTGTACTCCATTGTAATCCTTATTTAAGGAAGAATACCTCTCAGGAAAAGGGGGTTGATAATTTTTGGGTTAGAAATCAATAGAAGAGGACGTGGAGATACTATGTCTTATCATAGCCTTGTAATTTTGTTTACAGACTTCTTAATGTAGTGAAGTAATCTTTCAAATCATCTCTTGTTTATCGTCAAGTTTCTTTGATGGTGTCTGATTTTCTAACTTCAAAATTTTCATCTACGGGATGTGTTTCTTTTGCATACATTAATTAATGCACAGATATTTTGTATTGATTTTTCTTATGACATATCTTTGTGTAGGGGTGTCTTGTTAAATTTCTTTAATTTAGATACTTTCTTTATCGATTTATGCAAATGATTCATATGCTACCTAATCAATGTTAATTTTTCAATTAACACAGTGATTACAGATTGGTCTTGAACATGCTTAATTACTTGAATTGTTCTCTTTAATTTTCATTAAGTTATTATGATTTAAGTAAAAAAGTACATGCACCTCTTACATTTCTATTGAAGTAGGAAAACATGCTTGTTCCTCTCGCATCAAGATTGATTTGCACAACTACAAGCTTCTCTTTAGAATAGGTCTAACTCAAATTAGATTTTTTTCTTAATAGTTTAAGTTAGAACAGACTTAGTTTTAAGCTTTTGTTTTTCCGTATTGAACTTTTGATCAATCTATCAAACCCATCGACTCATAGAGTGCCAACGGAGGCCGAATATCCATGGGAGAATTCCATACCAAACAGGCTAGGGATAGAACCGCCCTTGTGCAGGGTTTTTCGAATCCTTTCAGTCTAGGTTTTGACCCTCTGTTGGGAGCCTAGGACCCATTCCAGCACCTTGCAATTACCCTACACCCCCAAGACCTTAACAAATGGCGCTAGAAGGAGGGCAAATAGTTAAATATTCCTAAGCAGAATACTCAGAAACCTCCTCCAACAAGAATACCGATTGTCACCCGTAGTCACACTCAAGCATCTACTTCTGTTGAGCAACCGGTACAACAACCAACTGCTATCCCGGTTACCCCAATAGCTCACTGAGATCCAACAACAGAAGATATCATTATCACATCACCCACTAGAAGATATTTACTGCTTGAAGAGATACTCAAGAGGTCCAGTGATAGCGTTGCTAGATTGCAGCAAAGACTCTCTTTACAAAGAAATCAAGGATTAGCAGCAATCCACCAAGAAAATCCTAACCCATAGCCTATAGATCAAGTTAGTCAAGATTCAGCTGAACAAAACACTGAACACAATTCAGAGCAAAATAATTCATCGAATCAACAATAACCCTCTGAATTCAATCTTGATTTGTTATTTACTGAAACCGCACCAGCTTCACAATAATTGCTCCAAGTGGACCACCACCGTCTCCACCTTCATCTTCATCCTCCTCATCTGAAGGTGAACATTCTTCTGTCTCTTCATCCGAGGAAGAAGAAGAAAGATTCATGGCTGAGAAAGGCTAGAACAGACCTTGGCTTGACTAATATGCTATGTGGATACTTGGTGACCAACACAGGTTACCTAAGAACCAAGAAAAATGGCTTCCTAAATATAAACCAGATGACAAGTCACCTGCACTTGATCATATCAAAAATTTCATGCAAGCCATAAGGCTTAGAAATGTTATTCACGAGAATGTAGTTTGCATAATTTTCTCTTACACATTTGAGGGGAAGGCATCTACATAGTATGTCTCCTTGGAATTCAGATCTATTACATCTTGGGATGATTTTGAAAAGTTGTTTATCCAAAAGTTTGGAGATGAAAAAACACCATAGGACTTAGTTTTGGAGTTATCTTCCATAAAGATGAAAGGTAAAGAAAGAATTAAAGATTATAATCAAATGTTTTCTTACCTAAAGAATAGAATCCATGCTCCTGTTCTCCTAGCCGAAGAGCTTTTGGTTGCCTTTTATGAGAAGGGTCTTTCTTCCCCCATTGTAATGTGGATAAAAAGAGCACACAAAAACAATTTATATGAAGCCTACATCGAAGCTATCCAAGTTGAAAACGATATTTATTGTCTTAAGGATGGCCTCGAACCCTCTACTTCCACATCTAAGAAGAAAACTGACATTGTGCCCAGGGCTTCTGCCCAAAACAAGGATCCATTTGATAGGATTGATGTAAATAAATTTCTTCAGAGAATGTCAAATGAGATGGTTGATCTGAAAAGAAATAACAACGAGAATCAAAACCAAAACAAAGGTTTTGTAAGGCCCCCTTTTAGGAGACCTTATCAACCTTATCAGAATCCACCACCTCCTGATCCCACTGAGGGACTTTCAAATGAAGAAATCTATTCCATTTTTAGAGCCTTGGCAACAAAATCCCAAACTATTCCCAAAACCACCAATGATCATACCAACCACGACTCACAATCGCCTGAAGAGAATGAAGAACAAGAGGACCTGTAGGTAAACACTGCTGGCTATTTCTCCAAACTCCCCATGAACGAAGAGGAAGAGGAACCTGGAACTGTGTTTAACGTCCAACACCCTTACAACACAAGGTCAAGATCCCAACCCCCTCAGGAACCTTCATCCTCCACAACTGTTCCCAATAAGGGAAAAACTGTTCCTCAAAGGGATACAGTTATTTCGGAGATCGAGTATAATTTAGTTGATGATCTGAAAAGAGTTAAGGCTAATATCTCTCAGTTTGAACTATTGAAGATTCCTTCTCTGAGAGACACCTTACCAAAAATTATGGTAGTAAAAAAAACCAGAGACTCTCAGAATAATAACTTTGACTCCCTTACCAAATAAGATGATAAAAAACCAGGAAGCAAAAGGACACCCCCTTTTCTTCTGAATTTCGAGATTTTCAACAGGAATGTACATAACTGCATGATAGACTCTGGTGCTTCATCGAATGTAATTCCATTATCTGTTTGTAGAAAAATTAACGCCACATGGGAACCTTGCCCTACTCAGATCGTCCAATTCGAAAGATCAAAAGTTAGAGTAGTAGGAAGGTTGAGAAACATCTTGCTTACATTATCTGCTGATCCACGCATTCACCAAACTATAAACATAGTGGTGGCTAACATTCTTGAAGCTTATGGGATGTGGTTAAGTAGGGACTGGTCAGAGAAGCTAAAAGGCTACTTCGCCACTGACTGGTCTCATCTATGGTTACCCTATAATGGATAACCCAACAAAATCAAAATTAGTAGGGAACCATTCATGAAACAAACAGTCACAGATCTGAATGACTCTAGTGAGCCTGCTGGTTATCTCAATTCACACATTGAACATTGAACATTTGACACTTTATTTGGATATTTTGCCGTCGACTGTTCTCCAGATAAAAATTTGCAGAAACAATCTCAAATCACTCAGTTTACCACTGTACCTTTCACTGGAGATGTTGTACATAATGTTTTTAATGTAAATACAAATTTTAGAATAGATCCAGCTGCTTGGACTTTATTTTTTGATGGCTCTAGGTCTAAGGAAGGAGCTGGTGCAGGTTGTTTCCTTATCAACCCAAAAGGTATTAAAACTATCATAGCTTGTAGATTGGAATTTGATTGTACCAACAACGTGGCTGAATACGAAGCCCTTGTCCAAGGACTTAAAAAGGCTATTAATGTTAGTTTTTCAGAATTTTCAATCTGATCTAAGATCTTAACTTAGAGAATAACATGTACAGCATATCTACAGTATATCTACAGCATATCAATCATGGACACAAATGCAAGCACACAATAGACATAGAGTTTCACCGGGGAAAACCAAGAAGGTGAAAAACCCCGCAACTTCCTCAGAGATAGAAAGAGCAATGATGCAACCAAAGTACAAGAGATAGTCTTCTCCTAGCAGTAGATCATCCTCCTCACAAGTGCGCCACTTTCCGAATGAGAGAAGTGCGAGTAATGAGTGATCAAATATAGATCTCCCGATCTCTATTTATACGTGTCTTGTCCTGCCCAATAAACCAATGGGGCCGACTTGTCTATCTTAGCCTAATAACCCATGGTTAACTTAATCCGGGCCGACCCCACACTTGGTGGTCTGATAACCCCTTTACCCACATGACTCATATAGGGCCGACCCCATCAAGGTGGTCTAATAACCCATCAAGTATAAGTTACGACACTTCCGTATAGAGGAATAATAACATCTCTTTAGGAATACATGGGTGAAATACATTCCAAAGTTACATATACATCAACAATTGATATGGGGGTACAGGTGATTCATTGCTTTGGGGATTCCGAGATCATTGTCAAACATGTAAGGAACAAGATATATTGCTTATCTCCCCGCCTGCTGAATTATCAAAAACTGGTAAGGGATCTCACCAACTCCTTTTATGCATTTAACATTAATTCTATCCCTAGGTCGCAGAATTTCGATGCCAATCTCCTAGCAAACACAGCATCTAGGTTGATACCATGAGAAGTTTTTTCACCCCACACTTTTTCCGTAGAGATTACGTATAGGCCTTCCATACCTGACAATGTGACCAATTGGAAAGTGTTTGATGACGATCAACAGATACTTAACTTCCTCACTGCACAGGATACTTTCCTAGACATGGCCATAGATGAGGAAGAGCATGTAAAATCACTCTCTGATCATTCAAACATTATCCCGAAATTTTTCATCAGTTTAGAAAAATTCTATGATTTGCAGGATAAATTTAGACAGAGGACCAATTGTAGAACTCAAATTTCCTCCCTAAGTTATGAGCTAGTTAACTTGGGAACTGAGCAAGAACCTCGCTTTATCAATATTGGAGTTAGTTGTTCTCTCGAGGAAAGAAGAGCTATCATTAATCTATGTAAAGAATACAAGGACGTTTTTTCCTGGACTTACAATGAATTGAAAACCTTTGACACGAGCATCATGCATCACAACATACTTATGAAGCCGGAGGTGAAACCCTATCAACTTAAATTGCACAAAATTAACCCTAGCTTGGAACCTTCTGTGAAAAAAGAATTGGAAAAATTACTGGCAGCCCGAATCATTTTTCCTGTCAGACACACCCAATGGATTGCCAATTTGGTGCCCGTGCGTAAGAAAAGTGGTGAAATCAGACTGTGTGTCGATTTCCGAAATTTGAATCGGGCTTCCAAAAAAGACAACTATCCTATTCCACCTATGGACAAATCCTGCAAAAGGTGGTTGGATCTGAAATGTTCTCACTCCTGGATGCTTTTTCGGGATACAACCAAGTTATGGTTGCTCCCAACAACCAATTGAAAACCGCGTTCAGAACACCCTGGGGCACTTTCGCCTACAGATGAATGCCCTTCAGATTGATAAATGCCGGAGCCACGTTTCAGAGAGCTATGGATATATCTTTTAGAGGTTTAATGCATAACTCTATCATAGTTTATCTTGATCATATCACAATATATTCTAAGAAGCAGCATGAACATCTTTTTGCCTTGAAACAGGTTTTTGAACATTGCAGAAAGTTTGGGATTTCGCTCAATCCAAAGAAATCTATCTTTGCAGTCACAGAAGGAAAGCTTCTCGGTTTTATCATGTCCAAAGAAGGTATGATTATTGACCCGAAACATACTGATGCTATTTCAAAAATTGGCTTTCCAGGTTCACGCAAATCCATGCAGTCTTTCTTAGGTAAGATCAATTTTGTTCGTAGATTTGCACCTAATTTTGCACAGATAGTTAAACCTTTACAGTAATTAGTCAAGAACGATGTATAGTTCACTTGGTCGCAGGAACAGAAAGATGCTTTCATTGAGATAAGAAAATCCATTGCTGAAGCTCCTACTCTTATGTCCCCTGACTTTGATAAAGATTTTATTCTCTATACTTTTTCCATTGATTTCTCTTATGCAGCTGTCTTGACACAGAGGCACGACAATGATGCTGAGATCTCGATATCCTTCATGAGCTCAACATTTAAAGTTGCAGAACTTAATTATTCCTAAGTTGACAAACAAGCCTATGCAGTTTACAAATCTGTTAAGCACTACATGCCTTATTTGTTAAAATCTCGAACAAAGGTTATTGTCCCATACTCTGCCATTAGAAATTTGTTAGTCCAGAAGGAATTGGGTGAAAAAAGGGCCCATTGTATGACAGCCCTGCAAGAGTATGATCTAGAAATCAGATCGGCCAAAATTGTGGAAGGACAAGGTCTCTGTCTTCTTATTGCTCAGTCGAATGATCCTGCACAACAACAGAGTGAATGGGAGCAGGAGGAAGATGCCCCAACAGGTTTTGTCAATGTTATTGATACTTCCACATCCAAATGGTATGACCATATCAAATTCTTTCTGAACCATGGGTTTGCTCCTGAAACCCTTGACTTTAAGAAACATAGAGCATTAAGGTTGAAAGCTTCTCCCTATCAATTCATTGGTGAAGTCTTGTTTAGAAAGAACTATGATGGGGTTTTCCTCAGATGTTTAGAAAAGCATGAGACTAATGATATTCTTTTTGAATTTCATATAGGACCAGCTGGAGGCCATTTCTTAGGAGAGACAACAGCTCATAAAATTATCAGAGCAGGGTATTACTAGCCTACATTGTTTAAAGATGCATATTCTTATGTAAGAAAGTGTGAACGATGTCAGAAATGTACAAGGAAGTTCAAGAAGCCTTCTTTCCCATTACATCCAGTTACAATTCAGTTCCCATTTCAGTAGTGGCGATTGGATTTTATTGGACCTATAAACCCCACCTCATCCCTGCAACATAGGTACATTCTTACAGCCACATATTACTTTACCAGATGGACTGAAGCAATCCCACTCAGACAATGTAATGCAAACCAAGAAATTTCTTTCCTTGACAGTAAGATAATAACAAGTTTTGGTGCTCCAGAATATCTTGTTTTTGATAATGCATCATATTTTTTCTCGATTGATTTGACACATTATGCCCTTGAAAAGGGGATTAAGTTAAATTTTTCTTCCAATTACTATCCACAGGGTAATGGGTTGGCTGAGTCTTCAAACACAAATCTGATAAATATTCTTAAAAAGACTGTAGCTTCTCATCATAAAGATTGGCACACACAAATCTATAATGCTCTTTGGGCAGACCGAATCACTCCAAAGGAAACAATCGGGAATTCTCGCTACTGTCTGGTGTATGGAAAGAAAGTTGTTCTTCTTTCTAACCTCACCATCCATTCATTGCAATTAGCCCAATCCATCTAAGAAGATGACTCCTCTTCGCTTCAACATAGAATTGACACACTGCTTAAATTGGAGGAAGACAAAGAAGTGGCTAACAATAAGTTGTATCATCATCAGCAGATGGTGAAGAGATGGTTTGATGAAAAATATTCATCTGACAAAGAATTCTCATTTGGGGATTTGGTATTAGGGTGGGATAAACAACATAAGGATAAAAACCAATATACCAAATTCCAATGCCTTTGGCTAGGACCTTTCATTATTATAGAAAATATGGGTCCCAACAATGTTCGATTACAAACACTAGAGGGAGTTATAGACACTTATCCAATGAATATTTCACTGCTCAAAAAGTACTTCATTTGAAAATTTTGGTGTTCGGGTACACAGGGTACTACCAAAGGAGCGAACACCAAGAGAAACCACTTCACATAAATAGATCATAGATCAACACACCAATGTTTTGACATGGTTTAAACCCTCTTGAGGGAAACACTCCATGGCCCCGACCAAATAGATTCTACGGGACAATTTATTATGCAAAGAAAGAAAGTTACAAATGAGCTTCTCATAATCAATCAACTAAACAATGACCCTCCATGCTCTTTAAATAGAGATCATGGACCAATCGGGTGTTAAGCCACGGATCAAGGTTAGGTTTGATCTAAGAGAAGTTGAGCCGTCAAATCACTCTATGCTGGGAACATATTGTGATCGTCGGATTAAGTATTTACAAATGCATACTAATGCATACTAAAGAAACGCACTATCCTTAACGGATATATTACACAAGTTGATCTTAACTAACTCCTAAGTGTCTAAATATCCTAACATCCCCCCTTAAGAACAACTTGGGATAGGATTGAAGGATTTACAAAAGTGACACTATTAGGAGAAGGAAGGAGGCATTAGAGCCTATCCCCCCTTAATGGCAAGTTCCTGAACTCCTAACATAGATCAAAGTTTAGAAAACTTCGCTTCTGTAAGAGACTTGGTGAAGATGTCTGCAACTTGATCATTTGTAGGGAAAAAGAGCACTTCACGAACACGATCATGAACAAGATTTCTGATGAAGTGCATATGTAGATCAATGTGTTTGCTGCGTTGATGTAGAACTGGATCTTTGGAAATCTTGATGGCACTTTGATTGTCGCACCAAAGTGGAGTAGGCTGCTGTTGCTCGAATCCAAACTCTGAAAGGATCTGTCGAAGCCATAAAACTTCCTGACTAGCATTAACTGCTGCTCGATATTCTGCCTCTGCTAAATAAAGAGCAAGAGCTTGTTGTTTCTTACAAGCCTAAGTAATAAGTCCAGATCCCAGACTGAAAACATAACCTGCAGTAGACTTTCGATCATCAGGATCTCCGGCCCAATCTGAATCAGTGAAACCAACCAACAAAGGTTCCCCCCCTGTACTGTAATGAATCCCAACCTGAACTGTACCTCGAATATATCGAAGTATTCTTTTAGCTGCCTTCCAGTGACTTTCATGAGGTGTCTGCATATAACGGGAAACACGACCAACAACAAAGGAAAGGTCAGGATGAGAATGAGTCAAGTATAAGAGACTACCAACAAGATGACGATACAAGGTGGCATCGACTTCAAGTGAAGTACAAGTGGCAGAAAGTTTGACTCCGGACTGGAAGGGAGAAGGGGCTGGTGTGCAATCTTCCATGTGAAAGCGACGAAGAAGGTCACAAGCATACATAGACTGAGAAAGAAAGATTCCTTTTTTGGTTTGCAGGACTTGGAGACCAAGAAAATAATGCAAATGTCCTAAGTCTGACATTTCAAAATTTTGTTTAAGATTGGATTTCACATGGGTTATAAGCTTAGGGTCACTACTAGTAAGAATAAGGTCATCAACATATAGAACAAGTATGATGATATGGTTTCCTACTTTCTTGGTATAGACATTGGGGTCAGAATGGCATCTAGAAAAACCAGTGTCAAGGAGAAAGTTATCCATTTTGGCATACCAAGCTCTAGGAGCTTTCTTAAGGCCATATAAGGATTTATTAAGGCAGAAGACAAGGCTAGAGTTATTCTGAACATAGCCAGGAGGTTGTTCCATGTAAATTTCTTTCTGTAAATCACCATGTAAGAAGGCAGACTTGACATCCATTTGATGGAATTCCCAGTTGTGTAAGGCTGCAAGGGAAAGAACAAGGCGGATGGAGTTCATTTTTGAGACGGGAGCAAAGGTTTCATTGTAGTCAATCCCTTCAACTTGGGAAAAACATTTGGCAACTAACCTTGCCTTAAGTCTTTCAACACTTCCATCTGATGCATACTTAGTTCTGTAGACCCATTTACATCTGACAAGTTTTCTTCCTTTTGGAAGAGGTACAAGATCCCAAGTATCATTCGCCATTAAGGAACGATATTCTTCATCTATGGCTGCATCCGAATCTGGATTCCCTGAAGCTTCTGCAAAAGTTTCTGGATCATGATTCTCGGAAACTTGAGCCAAAAGAGAAGAGGCTTGCTGAAACTGAGAACGTGTTCGACGTTGATCTCTAGGATCACCGGCAAGATCACCAGCTGCTTCACATGTTGAATGGACCCATCGAGGAAGCACTTGTGCTGGTGCAACTGAAGGAACATGAGAAGGAGGAGGTGGATTTTCATCCTCATTGTCATTATCAGAAACTGGAGTTCGAAACCTGTCAAGGATGTTGGAAAAAGAAGAAGAAGGCACAAACGTCGAATCAGGGTCGCAGGCCCAAGATGGCACAATCACCGAGTTAGGTTCGCAGGCCAAGAGATTTTCATCAAATTTAACATCTCTTTTAATGATTATATCATGAGAATGTGGTTGAACAATTCTATAACCTTTTACATCTTCAGAATATCCAACAAATATGCACTTTTCACTTTTAGGCTGCAATGCTTTTTGTTTTTCATCTGGAATGTGAGCCCATGCTTCACTACCAAACACACGGAAGTGACTTACATCAGGTTTAATTTTACTCCATGCTTCTTCCGGTGTTATACCTTGTAATTCTTTAGTGGGGGTGCGATTTGCTATGTAATTTGCACAATTAATGGCTTCAGCCCAAAATTGAAGACTTAGTCCCTTAGATTGGATCATACAATTAGCCATTTTTTTAAAGTGCGGTTCTTCCGCTCAGCAACACCATTTTGTTGTTGTGTATATGGAACAATGTGCTGTTGTTGGATTCCTTGTTCAGTGCAGAAAGTAGTGAACTTTTTGTTAACATATTCTCCTCCATTGTCAGATCTTAACTTAATAATTTGATGACTAGATTGTTTTTCAACAAGGGCCTTGTAGGCCAAGAACATGTTAAATACTTCGCTCTTAAGTTTTAGGAAATAAACCCAAGTGCGTCTGGTGTAATCATCAATGAAAGTTAAGAAATATATGAAACCAGAAAAGGAAGCAGATGGAAGAGGACCACACAAGTCACTATGCATAAGCTCCAAGGGAACCGATGCGTGCTAAGAGGCACATTTGTCAAAACTGTTCAGATGATGTTTTCCGAGTACACAACCATAGCAAACACCATCCCTGCAAGATACCATCGGAAGACCTGTCACCATATTTTCTTTACATAGTTGTTGCAATGAGCAATAATTTAAGTGACCAAATCGCTCATGCCAAAGTTTGCTCAAGTTATCACTATGAGTAACAAAAATTGAAGGGAAACGTGATGACCCAAAGTTGTTAAACTTGTACAACCTGGTAATATCATCAACAATTCCGGTAGCTGGGACCTGTTCAGGATCTTTAAAATCCTTGATTACAACTTGGTGAGGTGTAAAGGTCACAGTTTTACCTTCACTAGACTGAGTGATCTGATAGGTTGATAACAAATTGCAGGAAATTCTTGGAACACATAGTACATTACTAAAATGACCATTATCTACTGGAACTATTTCAGCTCCTACAACACTTAGAGATCTATCATCACCAACAAATATTTTTTTGGTGTTACATTCATGCATAGTAGAAAAGATGGCTTGATCCTCAGCCATATGATAAGATGCTCCAGAATCAATGATCCATTCATTTGAAGTAGAAGAAGAATATGCATTATAAGAATAACCAGAAGCACAAAGTGCATGTCCATGAGAGGTAGATTCTGAAGGCGAATCTAGGCTGATGTGGTGCTTCTTCATTGCTGCTTCCAAGGCTGCCATCTTCTTAAAACACTTAGATTCATCATGATTATCTTTCCCGCAATATTTGCAATGACGCTCAGTCTTCTTGCCTTTTGGCTTGGATCCTTTGTCATTTTTTAAAGAAGGAGCTGACTGAGAGGGTTTGGGACCCTTGTTTGACTTATTATTGCGAAAATTTTGTTTCTTGGGAGGCTTGGAATTTTATTTATGTTGGGACAATAAGGCTTTCTCAGATGTATCCACATTGTTGATTATTCCAAGATGAATGAGTTTATCTTGTTCTCTAATCAAGGAATCACAAAAGGATTCAAGACTAGGCTCTTGATAGCTAGCTGCATTCAAGGATGTTTTCATGGAGTAAAATGTACATACAAAAATAGAATATCCACGTCCAAGTTTGGAAAGAATATGATAAATGCATTGTTTGTCTTCCCTCTCAATCTTAGATTCTACACATAAGAGTTTAAGAGTTTTGTACTTAGATAAATAATCTTGAATGCATGAAAAGTCACTTGGATTTAAAGAAATCAACTCATTTTCGAGTTGGTGACCTCGAATTTCATTGTGTTTACCAAACACAGATTCCAACTTGTCCCAAGCAGCATTAGGTTCATTAATTCCAGATATGTGGAATCGCAAATCAGTAGAGATTGACATCCCAATCAATCCACGAGCTTCATCACATCTATTTGCCCATTTTATTTTCTTATCATCATCAGTGGGTTCTTTTTCTTTCCCTGAGGTAATTCTGAAAAGTCCCCTACTTCGTAGAAGATCCTCTGGCTATAAAAGCATAAACTAATAGTCTGGATGTGAAGAACTCAAAAAAATAGGCAGTTTAAAAAAAAACGGCACTGAAAACTGACTCTATATGATGAAGTTATGCTTGAACAAAGAAACTGTTGAAGATGTCCCCAATAGTGACGTGGCAGCTAGAGAATGTCCAGCAGAAAAAAGAACCCCCATCTTCCCAAGATGAACCTTTTGACAATCACTTTACAAGAAAGTTGCTTTAAGTGAACCACTTTTGTAAAATAAGTGATTTCACTTTTACAATGATATTACTTTTAAATAGTGCAATAATAAAAAAAACTTAAGTGATTCACTTGTATTTTTATTTTTTATTATTTAAGTGAGATGCACTTTTACAATAAAATAACTTGAAAATAGAAATTGCATGCACTTTTATTTTAAAAGTAACTTTCTAAGACTTGAACTCAAGACCTATTAAAGAATAAAGCAACTTTGAACCAAGTGAGCTAGATTAAAAGGTATGTAAAATATGGGAATGAGGAAGGGTTTTTTTTTTTTTTTTTTTTTTTTTTTTTTTCTTTTACTCTTCTTGCTCGGTTTGTGTGCTTTCCCTTTTTCCTGCAAAACACACCACAAATCGAAACAAAAAAAAAATTTCCACACTTGTGGAGTTAGATCTTGTTATCTTTCCCGGAAAGTCTACGTTTTCTCTCTGTTTCTGATTTGCCGAGATCGCGCAAGGTGCACGGCAAAGAGCATACGCAGCCGAGAAAAACCCTTTCCCTTTCTGTTTCTGATTTGCCAAGATCGCTTGAGGTGCATGGAAAAGAGAATACGTAGACGGGAAAGCAACAATCTGAACCCAAAAAAATCTAATAGTAAAAAAATGATGAAATATGAGATTTTTTCCTTTTAAAACAGAAAAATAAAAAAAATGCGTCACTGTAACATTATACCTTAAGATCTGATAAAATATGCGTTTCTGGAGCAATCGGGAACCGTTTTCGATAAAAAAAAACTATTTCCCAATGGAAACGATGCTCCAGACGCAATGGAAGACCTCACACAGTCCAAAAATGCACAGAAATACCAGAACTAGAAACCCTTTCGAGTTTCGACAACAACAATTCAATATCTAGATCATAACCGGAAGCGGCACTTCATAAAAACTCTGATACCATGTTCGGGCACACAGGGTACTACCAAAGGAACGAACACCAAGAGCAACCACTTCACATAAACATATCACAGATCAACACACCGATGTTTTGACGTGGTTTAAACCCTCTTGAGGGAAACAATCCACGGCCCCGGCCAGATAGCTTCTACGGGACAATTTATTATGCAAAGAAAGAAAGTTACAAATGAGCTTCTCATAATCGATCAACTAAACAATGACCCTACATGCTCTTCAAATAGAGATCATGGACCAATTGAGTGTTAAGCCACGGATCAAGGTTAGGTTTGATCTAAGAGAAGTTGAGCCGTCGGATCACTCTATGCCGGGAACATATCGTGACCATCGGATTAAGTATTTACAAATGAATACTAATGCATACTAAAGAAACACACTATCCCTAATGGATATATAACACAAGTTGATCTTAACTAACTCCTAAGTGTCTAAATATCCTAACATTTGGTACTTTTGTAAATAGGTTTGGCGTGGGTTTTCTTTTGTATTGATTAGACTGTTTTCTTTTGAACAATAAGCTCCACACATTTGGCACTTATTGGAAGCCAGTTTTAATATGATCTCTATTTTGAACTTGCAGGATGGTATGATGGTCTCAACCTCTTTCGGCTGATATCAGAATATGTTTTGTAAATAATGCACAGCCGAATGATGTAGGACCTCGATATTGATATCTTTCCATTGTGGTCATTGCCTTTTAAATGTTTTATCTATTTAATTGAGACGCGGGAAATGGTTGGAATGTTTTTGTTTTTATGTCTCATTGTCAGAGCATATCATAATAACCTGGTCAACTTTATTTGCTTTGGATCCTGTTACAGTCACCATTTTAATAATTTCTTGAATAATGATAGGCTGCAAGGAGGGGGGTCTTATCACAAGCCATCCCTTTAGGTTCATACGTGTTTTAGTGGAATGACATCTTCACATCAAGCCACCACACTTGGAACATGACTCTAAGTTTTCCTGAGAGGTGGGAGATCCTATCACATGTCGATCCACTCATGATCTCCAGAACACTGGTGAGTAACGCTGTCATCATGAGGTTACCAAGCCTTGGTAGTGCCTTGTAGTCTATATCTCTTGAATAATATTTGGATTTTCTTTTTATAAGATTCTTGTTGTATGCAAGGACAGGGGGGTCTTATCACAATCCATCCCTACCATGATCATGGTTTTGATCTGGACTGAAGCTATCAGCATGTGGTCGCCAAGCCATGATAATTGCCTTTAGTGTCACAACTTAAGGACAAGGGGTCTCCTTACCGAGCCATCTTGATCAGTTTCTGGATTAGGTCTGTGAATGGTGTTGTCAATATTTGATTACCAAGTTAGGGCAGTGGTCTTGTATCAACAAGGTCTCATTTTATAAGTTATTTAAAAAAAAGAAAAAAAATATCCGTGTATATATTAAGAAAGATCGTTGAGTATAAAACCAATTAATAAATCAAGGTGATGTGTAAATTGGATATCCATGAGTAGTTCTAAGTTTGTCCTAGGTTTATCACAAGCTGTTGAATCTCAAGGATAATTTTAGGGGCAAAATTTAGCCCATGGGCTATTTTTACATGTTTTCTTCCAAAAAAAGATTCGCCAATTTGCATTTTTTGAAGCCGCATTTCGCCCAATTTTGATGGGGTAAACATTTTTCATTCTAAAAATCGCCAAATTATTATATAAACTATATAAAATCCTTAGAAATTGAAATAATTTTAGAAACATATCGCCAAATATTTTATAGTTGACATTTTAAGAATTGGTAAGATTCGCCAAGGTTTATACACTTTTAAATAAGTATGGGTCCTTAAAATTATCTGTACTGTTGATTCAATGATTGCATAATGATTAAGAAGTCTTACGGTCTCCTAACCCTCCTTATCATATTTGCATTACTTTTAACATGATCATTTACGGGAACATATCAACCTTATGTTTTCTGCTCATTGGTTGTCTCTTTACAAATATTTTCTAAAGTTTCATGTTGGTAAAGGCATTTGACCAGTGCACTGTTCTGGCTAAAAGTTTGTTTGCAGAGATAACTGGTTCTTCCCAGCTAGTCGCCATTTTTTGTGACCACAAAAGATCCTATGCTTTGGTCAAGCATGAGAGCCCCGATTTTTAATTTGCGCAAAGATATTCGTACAAGTGTTCTTTTGAATATGAATCTTTAGCTTGATTTATGCAATCTTGTACTTATTCGTTTGCTTAGCTTAATTTGTATTACTTCCCTTAGAATTTTTCCGAGTGTTTTGATCAAAGAGAAATTCAAATTGCTAGTCTTTTATTCCTTGTTTTTTGCTTTTTCGAAACCCGACTTTCAGACAGCCCAAAATACCGAACCCGACAGTTGCGGGTTGCGGGAAAACAATGTTCAATTGTTTGGTTTTGGTGATCCTGAAACTCGCAACCCGCAAGGTGCGGAATGCGGGAACTCTTTGCTAATAAGTTTGGGAATCATCAATCCAAAATCCAAAACCCACAGTTGCGGCTTTTGGATTTTGGATTCCCGCTTTTTCCCTTCAGTGGCTTAGTATGTTCAAAAACCTGCAACCCACAATTTTTCGGGTTGCAACTTTCGGAAATATGTTTTCTATTTTTGATCCATGTGAGAGATCTCGAAACCCACAATTTTTGGGTTGCGGCTTTCGAGAATGATGAATAAACTTAGAAATAATTTTCCAAAGTCTTATCCCGCATCCTGCATTGCTAAATCCTCACCGTCTGTTTAGTTGATCCAATGGATGAGATTCGATTATTCAATTTTACATTGAATGTCTTGTTTTTACCGTCATCATGGCTGGGATTCTCACTTCACTTTGCACTGCATGATCATACTTGAAAACATCATTGTTTGGTAAGATTGACCTGTAATAACAGTGTTTAGATGCGACGTTAGATTATGTTGAAGGTGTACTTGTTATGATCCTTTTCGAATTAACATGCTCTGATGTCGTCTCATTCCAGTTTAAATGATTGTAATCCCCAACTTTGCATGATGGTAATCATTGCAGCTCATCATATTCAATCATTTTGATCCTTTGTTACTCGTTTTAAATATGGCCGTAGGTATGAAGCACTTAGTTCGTCATTTGAGTTGGTTAGAAATTTTTCCTGTGTTGGCAAGTTTTCTGTCTGACAATTTGTTGGATAAAATGCAGATAGGTTGTGAAACCTACGATGAATCTTCCATGCATGAAGAGCTTCATTCTTTGTTATTTATTGAACCTATTTCACCACCTTTTGATGCAGGTGTTCTTGATATCGATAGTGGTAGCACAAAAGAAGTTCCTGAAATTCTGCCAGTTTGTTTACTGCCTCCTCAAAAGGACGAAGAAGAAAGCAGTGAATAGTTGCATGATCAAGATGATTCTATTATCCAAGATTTCATAATTAATGAAGAACCCGATACATCACCGGCTCCCGCGAAACAAGACCCGTTGTCCGATTTTCTATTTTTGATAGTGTTATGGATGAGCCAGGAGATTTTGTGGCGATTCAGCAGGAAGGTTTGGAGGACCGACTCTTCCCTGTTGTCTCTAGCTATTAAGCTGTTGACAAATTCTCCAATTTTGCTACGGGATTTTCAAGAATTTCCAAGATGAATTTTGTTCAAAATTCACCTTCAAGCAGAGGGAATTTGCTAAGTTAGAGTTGTTTAGATTATTATGGCCGGATTCCCTGGATTAATAGCCGAATTTAAAATTTGTAATCCCTATCTTTTGGGATTCCATTTTTGTATTCCATTGTAATACTTATTTAAGGAAGAATACCTCTTAGGCACAGGGGGTTGATAATTTTTGGGTTAGAAATCAGCAGGAGAGGACATGGAGATACTCTGTCTTATCAGAGCCTTGTAATTTTGTTTACAGACTTCTTAATGCAGTGAAGTAATCTTTCAAATCATCTCTTGCTTATCGTCAAGTTTCTTTGATAGTGTCTAATTTTCTAACTTCAAAATATTCATCTATGGGATGTGTTTCTTTTGCATACATTAATTAATGCATAGATCTTTTGTATTGATTTTTCTTATGACAGATCTTTGTATAAGGGTGTCTTGTTAAATTTCTTTAATTTAGATACTTTCTTTATCGATTTCTGCAAATAATTCATATGCTACCTAATCAATGTTAATTTTTCAATTAACACAGTGATTACAGATTGGTCTTGAACAGGCTTAATTACTTGAATTGTTCTCTTTAATTTCATTAAGTTATTATGATTTAAGTAAACAAGTACATGTACTTTTTACATTTCTGTTGAAGTAGGAAAACATGTTTGTTCCTGTCGCATCAAGATCGATTTGCACAACCACAAGCTTCTCCTTAGAATAGGTCTAACTCAGATTAGATTCTTTTCTTAATAGTTTAAGTTAGAAAAAACTTAGTTTTAAGATTATGTTTTTCCATATAGAACTTTTGATCAATCGATCAAATCCATCGACTCATAGAGTGCTAACGGAGGCCGAATATCTGTGGGATAATTCCATACCAAACAGGCTGGGGATAGAACCACCCTTGCGTAGGGTTTTTCGAACCCTTTCAGTCTTGTTTTTCACCCTCTCTTGGGAGCCTTGGACCCATTCCAGCACCTTGCAATTACCCTACACCCCCGAGGCCTCAACAAGCATGCGACATCACATCTTTCTCTCTTGTAGGGTGTGACGATGTTAGTTAATATACAAAAATAGCTTCTTCGAGCCCATTCTCGAATCCAGCTGACATGGATCCCTATCCCTGACCTTGTGGGAGAGTTGGCACTCCGTTCCTAACCTCTTGGAAGGATCCACTATCTCTTTCCTACCATATCTCAACCTATCCTATCCATACCTTATCCACTTAGTCCTATATAAATGAAGCTCTATTGTAGCTAGGGTTTTCACCCTAGCTTGTGCAAATGAGCACCTACTAAGGAGAAGGGACTTCTTAGTAGCAGTTCAATAAACAGTAAATGAAAAGACAATACATTGAAATGGAAATTATTCTAAACATGTGCATGAAACATAAGAGACAAGAAATAATAAATGGTTTTCTTTGTATTAAAATTTTACCTCAAGTGTAGAGGTTGGTGAAGTTCTTGCAATGATCCAAGAGGGTTGCTCCAAACTCAGACTTTGCTCCTTCTCTTTCTCCAATGGTGGAAATGGGCCAAAAGGGGCTCTCAATGGTGAAAGTAGCTCAAGGGTGAGATAGGGTTTCAAGAGAGATTTTGGCAGAGTAAGGGTATACTTGATTGTGGATATGAAATGAGGGGTCTCCAACACTTATTTATAGGTTTTTGGTGGTGGAGTGCTGGCCCATGGTTTTTGGAACCATATGGTTTAGGTCAGCTGTATAGGGTTTTTTCCTCCTTTTTCCTCATTATTTTATATTTTTTAATCCCTTTTTAGAGGGGTTTTTCTATTTTAGAGGAAATTTGGATATTTTTGGAGGGAAAAGGGGTTTTTTAGCCTTTTTTAGGCTTTTTTGATGGTTTTGTGGCCTTTTGGAGGCATTTTTGGCCTTTTGGAGGCTTTTTAATAGGATTTTAGGGTTCTGAAGGTAAATATGGTAGGAAATATGGACAAATGAGTCATGTAATGGGGGAGATGAGGTAGTGAGCACTTTTTAGGTGTTAACAGATTGCCCCCTGATGTGTGAGGGCAGGAGCTCATCGTATGGCCGATAGACATCATAAGTCTTTTAATGGTTTTTCTAGGGTGTGGAGAAGAGAAGAAACAAACTGGAGCTCGGAACAACGATACCAAATAAACTGCAAAAACTAAAAGTACATAACCTCAATGATGGATGAGGAATAATCTAATCATATGGACGAGGCGGGCATTCCCATGCTCGTATCAAGGTATAGAACAATAATAACAATGGGGTGCAAAATATGGGGACCTGACATATACATGACCTCAAATAATGAATGAGGAAGAATCTCAATATATGGACAAGGCGGGCATACCCATGCTCGTATCAAGATACATAAAAATAACTGCGAGGCCCGAAAAGGGGGACCTGTAGGATACATAGAGAACCACTGTGTACATCGTAAGGGTCCAGAGGGGACACAAAGATGGGACATACTGCTGGGATGACCATGTCTGAGCTGAAGGACTGATACACTGGAATGACAATAGTGCTATTGAGTGTGGTACCAAAGGAATTGATGAGCTGCTGGATCATAGTGACAAGGGGTCATACTCTCAATGGTACACTGAACTGGAACTGAACTGGGTACTCAAGGAAGCATATAACTGGATGGCTTTTGAATACAATCGCCAACGCAATGCGGATGTCCACGGGAACATATAACTTGGCGTTCCGAAGTGACTCACCAATGTGCTAGAGTCAGGGGAAATCCAGGGTCTTCGACCAATAACTGAAGGGATTTAAGCCCTGCGCGATTCTCAACAATGCGGTCAAGGTGTTGAAGTCGAGCATGTGAGAAACAACCATTCGGAGAGGAAATGGTGACTCCTCTCAAAATGATCCGTAGGCACTCACCACAGATGGTGATGGGTCCAAGGCGCAGGGACCTCTGGGTCTATCCTCTGGAATAGAGGGGCTGTCATCGATAGAGGGAGACCTGCAACTAGCAAGGCAATGATGTTTCCTTGATAGGAGCACGAGGTGGAGAACCGAAGTGTGAGAATATTGATGGTAGGACTGACAAACTGTGGGGGATAACTGGGCAAGTGGAGTGGGTGGACTCAAACTTCCTTTGTTCAGAGTATGATGGCGGGGATGATCGGGCAGCATATGAAACTAACTGATGGGAAAGGGATCATAGTTGTAATGGATCAATGATAGTGACTGGGATGAGGGAGACTCAAGCTGGTGTAAAATGGCAGGAGACTGCAGACTACTCTGAATAAAGGTAACCTGACTGGGGGTGTTTTCGAGATGATCGATCATAGTGCCAAGAGGCACGGGGGGACTTCTTCATGGGTTAAGGAACTAGAAGAAGTGGGTGTAAAATGATACTGTCGTGTGGATTTATACGAGCCCAGGATAGTTCATGCTCGTGATTGCTTTCAATTTTAAGGAGTCTGAAAGCGATAAGAAGACTCTGAAATAATGGAATGGTACTGTCTTGTGGATTTGTACGAGCCCAGGACAGTTCATGCTCATGGTTTCTTTCAATTTTAGAGAGTCTGAAAGCGATAAGAAGACTCCAGGGGGTTGCTTTTTCGTTGTGTTAGTCTCCAAGGCCCAAAGAAGCATAAAAGGATGCAATGAAGAACTATTCTAGCCGGTGTGACTAGAGTATTCCTTTTTCGTAAGTAGTCTACCAGGTCTGGAAAAGGGGTAAACTTATACCAGATAGATTCCCGTTAAGGTACTTTAACGAACATGAAAGGAAGCAAGATTGCTCGGCGATATTTTCATTGTTTTAGGAGTCAAAAAAGAGCTTAACAAAAACTCCCTAAGTGCCTTTTTCGTAAAGGACTTGTCCGGACCGAAAAGGGGATAAAATTATACCGAACAAAAGGAATGGCCAGGAAAGGAGGAAGTGCTCAATCAAGGGACATTTATGATGACCAAGAACGAGGGTAGGGGGGGAACACTGGTGGGTCTCCTTGCGGGGTAATGAATGGTGGCAAAATAATGAAATAATTGTAGTATGACAGGAGTGAATGGCTCATGTAAAAAAGTGGAACAATCTGATGGCGGCCGATGTGGCATGCAAACCGAGGCAGCAAGGTGTCGGGACACAATGTTGAAACTGTACCAAGTGAGAGAGAGAAATGATCTCAAGCATCATCACGAGCTCGGAAAAATGAATCCGGCGATATAAAGAGTGTCAAAAATGGATAACGGTCGATCTGGCACACAAATCGAGGTGACGGGGGATGTTTTTTGGAAAAAATACCCAAAAAATCCGGGGCTGAGAGCGAGAAATGATCTCAAGCATCATCACTGGCTCGGAAAACAGAAAAGGAAGCTGGAATATCCTTGTTTAATGTCTGGTGATGACCACTTTTCTAAAGAGTGTCCCCATCGAGATGAAATTCGAAAGTTTCTTAAGGGAAAACCCACACCCGCAATTCTCAACGACCCCTTCCCTGCTCAAAATCAGTAGTTGATTGCTCACACTTCTCCTTCCCAAGGAGAAACATCCACCATCGCACATGTTCTCATGATGCGTAGCAAGACCATCAACTTGAACACCCATTCTTGTTTGTATGACTATGTTCCAGCAAAGGAACTGATTGGAAGTAATACTGAAACAACTTCCACTTCGATGCCTCACGTCACCGTACTGGTTTCTCCTCTCACCATTGAGAAGCCCTCTTTCGAGTCAGTGTTGCGTCTACCCAAGAGCACGATTAGAAATTTGGTTTTCAATCCTAATTCTTGGGATGCTCAAAACTACAACATTGTAGAGGACCTAGCACAAGCTCCTTGTGTTATGTCGATGCTCGAGGTCTTGCAAAAATATCCTAATCAGCGCAAGACTCTCCTCATTGCCATCAGTGTAGTTGACCCAGATTCATCGAACACCATCATGTTCCGGCTGGAATACTTCAAACCGAGGCTCTCCCATTAGTTGGCATTTCAAGTTGCCACAAACATTGCTGGGAACACAATCCATCGTACCATTTTGGACGAAGGTACCTATACATTAGTCATGTCGATCTTATGCTGGAGAGCCATCGGCTCTCCTAAGTTGAACCGTTCTCCTACCACTCTAAGAACATTCGAAGGATGTGAATTTCAACCTCATGGGTTGTTACAAGCTTTAGAAGTCAAGATAGGGGGAAAGACTGCAACCATTAACGTGGAAGTGGTCATTTCCCTATTGGATTATAACATTCTGCTTGGTTGTAATTGGTTTTACGCCATGATTGCAGTTGCATCATCTATCTTCCGCATAGTACAATTCCCCCATCAAGGCCAAATTGTCACAGTCGACCAACTGGATTTCTACACACCTGACACCACTACTCACCTAGGCGATAACGTTCCATTAATTGGACAATCTTCGCAAAAGTATGAGAGCGTGGGGGTTGGCCTCCTTAAGGACTCATCCCTTATGGGTATTTTTCCTACTTCGGATCCCCCAAGTCATGTTGCCACGGTGAACATGATCTCCTCACATATGTCGTCTATCCCCAACTCCATTGATTCATGGCTTGTACCTGACGAAGCCACCACACACCTGATTGGAGACACCATGCCTCTGTCATTCGTTGAACTCATGTATGAGGCTATCGAGTCAGCACCGAAGGACCACTTAGCTATGGCCTCCACTTCTTTTTCTCCACAACAAACATCATCCGACCTCCTGCTATGGACTTTTCATTCTAACGAGTCCATTATGGAAATCATGAGTGTAGATGATCCTCCGTGGGAAGACCTCGATCATCGTTCGTCTTTCCTTACCTTTTTGGACACTCTGGAGAATAGAATTAGCACGATATTCACATTGGATTTCTACTCTGGCTCTCAGTCCTCGATACTCACATTTCAAATAAACTCTGAAGGAAATCTTCCTACCACTTTGATAGACATTTCAGTTACTCCTGGTGTACTGGAACACATTCAGTTAGGCAAGAAGTGTTCCCCTGAAGGAGTCATTACTTACACGGTCTTATTCAAGCGATTCCAAGACGTGTTTTCTTGGACCTATGAGGAGATGCTTGGGATAGACCCCACCATCGTTCTACATGATATCAAAACCTATCGCGACGTCAAACCTATCTGCTAAAAGTTGCAACCGATACACCCTCAGAAGAGTGCGAAAATCAAGGCAAAGATTGAAAAAATCTTGAAGGACGACTTCATCTATCCTGTCTCATTGACATAATGGGTCTCAAACGTCATCCCTGTTAATAAAAAGCAGGGGACCATCCGTGTCTGTGTCGATTATCGGGATCTCAACAAAGCTTGTCCCAAGGACAACTACCCGACTCCCTTCATCGACCAGATTATCGACAATTGTGTTGGAAGTGTCATTTTTTCATTCATGGATGGCTTTTCCGAATACAACCAGATTGAGATCCACCCCACCGACCAACACAATACTGCTTTCATTTGTCCTTGGGGAATGTTTGCATATCGCAAACTTCCGTTTGGTATTAAAAACGTTGGTGCCACATACCAGCAGGCCATGTCGTATGCCTTCCATGATGTGAAGGACTTTGTGGAACCTTACTTGGACGATCTCCCTACCCATTCAAAGCAGCGTGAGTTCCACATAGATCATCTGAGGACCGTTTTCCTTAGATGCGGGTGGTACAATATTCGTCTGAATCCTCATAAGAGCATTTTTTGTGTCAAGTCCGGACGCCTCTTAGGATTTATCATCTCAAAAGATGGGATTTGTATTGATCCCTCGAAGGTGGAAGCCATTGTCACTCTTCCACCTCCAACTAACATTACGGAACTTTAGAGTCTGCAAGGAAGAGTTGTTCGGGTATCCACATCATCATTTTCAAGACCTTGCATGCAATTAGGGTTTGCATGCAAACTCTAGGGTTTGCATGCATCCCAGTCAGCAGGTTGATGCCTCCAGCACCTTACCCACCTTATTCTAGCACCCCAGAGATTCTTACATCAATTCTTTATCCCTCCTAGTCATGAAGGCACCCATTTCTCACCTACTGCTGGAGAAGGGCGCACTTCTTCACCTACCACTGCAGTTCCACTTCAGTTACACTCAGTTAGCTCCAATTCTCCTTGATTTGAGGCTAGTTTCACTCCCGACAGACTGTTTCACTCCGTTGGACCTCCAAATTGACTAGATGACTTGTTCTGAGTTTATTTCAGCCTCCCATGCGCCCTCCACTGAGACTCCTTCCATATATCAGTGCTACACACTTCAGTTACACTTGTTACACTCAGTTAGACTCAGATTGACACCTGGATGACTGGTTCTTGTGCATTGATGACCACCACTGATTGATGATGAGGACTCCTATTTGGAGCCAAGCTACACCATTCAGTAATTCAAATGGCCTAATTAGTCAATTCAAATTGCTCACTCATTGTTAGATTACTGTATTGTATTGTAATTATTCACCCTCATTGGGATATTGAGCACTGATGCATGCTTTGCACAGTTTTACACCATTTTTCTGAGGTTCATCTGTTGTGATTGATTTACTTGGTCATTAGATATGCTATGACTAATTTTACATGGTATCAGAGCCATGGCAAGGACAATATTTCTTTTCTACAGGTGTTCTAAATAAAGAGAGAGAAATCTTTGCTCACCAATATATTTCAGCAACGGCATGCAAAATATCATGTGCATTCGCTCATGTGCATGCAAGGCTGAAAACATAGTGTTTGTTTGTGTGTAATTTGCAGGTTTCTTACTTCTCCATGTGCATTCCCTAATGCAAATATGGAGACTTTTTCTTCACAAAATATTCTTACTCCATTGACCTATGATGAATGGAAACCAAAGATGATTTCAATCTTGAAGAGACAATGTCTTTTTGATATGTGCATTGGTAATACAAGAGATTTTGATTCTGATGAAGAGGAGAATGATTGGCTCAATGATTGTGACAGAGCTTTTGGAGCAATGTGTCTTGCTATGTCTCCTTGTATGCGCTACCTCAGTAATATTGCTGAAAATCCACGTGATCTATGTGTCCAACTTGACAGAGAATTTGGAAAGCAGGATGAAGAGGATCATGCTAGCCTTTTCGAGAACAAACCCAGTGAGATCTCTTTATGTGTTCTTTCCGATCATGTGTTGGCCTCAACAATTGTTCAAGATGAAGAAGAAACTATATATTCAAAACTCACTCTCTCAAAGTCTTCTATTTCGAATTCTAAGCAAGATAAACCAGCTCATACTCTAGATTCCGAAGAGGTTCTTGAATCCTCTCTTTCATATGAGTTTGCCGGCATGCAGAATAATGATCTACTTGAAGTTTTGGAGGTAAAATCTAATTTTGGAGGTGAAGCATTCACCCTCCTTGATTGCATGCCTCCTATAGACTTATGTTCTATCATTTGTAAAGTTTCTCAAATTTTTAATGAAGATGAAGAGCACTACCATTCGCTTGAGTTCAATTCTCATGCACTTTTTGCTGATTTTGGTTTTGATCTCACCCTTGTTGGTTCAAAGGAGATATCAAGAAACCATTCATCTATTCTTGGAGCTGATTTAACTTCTACTGATAAGAAGTTCAAGTTTCAAGAGATATTTGATCTTATTGGAGATTTTTCTACCTCACTTGGTTCGAATCACAGGTTCCAGGATCATCCTCATATTTTCAGATTTGTTCTCACCATTTTCGGTATGAAGAGCAAGTTCATAAAGTCTCCACATTTGCTTGCATCCATTGATGGAGAATTCAAGCACATGTTTTTGGAGCATGATCCATTTACTCCCAAGAGTAAGATACCTCCAGACATATCTACTTGATTTTGGAGCAATTAAATCTTTTGGTGTGCTACAATATATTTTGAGGGAGGGTATTTTTCCCATGAGGTTTTCTGACTGTTATTAGTTTGGATTATTATTGTATTGGGGTGACCTCTGGTCTTAGTAACTAGGGCCCTATATTATTTCTTTTACACATCATAGTATAGCTTGAGGGGGGGTGTTCGGATATCCACATCATCATTTTCAAGACCTTGCATGCAATTAGGGTTTGCATGCATCCCAGTCACCAGGTTGATGCCTCCAACACTTTACCCACCTTATTCTAGCACCCAGGAGCTTCTTACATCAGTTATTTAGCCCTCCTAGTCATGAAGCCACCCACTTCTCACCTACTGCTAGAGAAGGGCGCACTTCTTCACCTACCACTGCAGTTCCACTTCAGTTACACTCAGTTAGCTCCAATTCTCCTTGATTTGAGGTTAGTTTCACTCCCGACTAACTGTTTCACTCCGTTGGACCTCCAGATTGACTAGATGACTTGTTCTGACTTCGATTAAGCCTCCCATGCGTCCTCCACTGAGCCTCCTTCCCTATATCAGTGCTACACACTTCAGTTACACTTGTTACACTCAGTTAGACTCAGATTGACACCTGGATGACTGGTTCTTGTGCATTGATGACCACCAATGATTGATGATGAGGACTCCTAGTTGGAGCCAAGCTACACCATTTAGTAATTCAAATGGCCTACTTAGTCAGTTCAAATTGCTCACTCATTGTCAAATTACTGTATTGTATTGTAATTATTCACCCTCATTGGGATATTAAGCACTGATGCATGCTTTGCACAGTTTTACACCATTTTTATGAGGTTCATCTGTTGTTATTGATTTACTTGTTCATTAGATCTGCACATGGTATCAGAGCCATGGTAGGGACAAGATTTCTTTTCTACAGGTGTTCTACATGAAGAGAGAGCAATCTTTGCTCACCAATATATTTCAACAGCGGCATGCAAAATCTCATGTGCATTCGCTCATGTGCATGCAAGGCTGAAAACATAGTGTTTGTTTGTGTGTGATTTGCAGGTTTCTTACTTCTCCATGTCTATTCCCTAATGCAAAGATGGAGACTTCTTCTTCACAAAATATTCTTACTCCATTGAACTACGATGAATGGAAACCAAAGATGATTGCATTCTTGAAGAGACAATGTCTTTTTGATATGTGCATTGGTAATACAAGAGATTTTGATTCTGATGAAGAGGAGAATGAATGGCTCAATGATTGTGACAGAGCTTTGGAGCAATGTGTCTTGCTATGTTTCCTTGTAAGAGCTACCTCAGTAATATTGCTGAAAATCCAAGTGATCTATGGGTCCAACTTGACAGAGAATTTTTAAAGCAGGAAGAAGAGGATCATGCTAGCCTTTTGGAGAACAAACCCAGTGAGATCTCTTTATGTGTTCTTTCCGATCATGTGTTGGCCTCCACAATTGTTCAAGATGAAGAAGAAACTGTAGATTCAAAACTCACTCTCTCAAAGTCTTCTATTTCGAATTCTGAGCAAGATAAACCAGATCATACTATAGATTCCAAAGAGGTTCTTGAATCCTCTCTTTCACATGAGTTTGTCGGCATGCAGAATAATGATCTACTTGAAGTTTTGGAGGTAAAATCTGATTTTGGAGGTGAAGCATTCACCCTCCTTGATTGCATGCCTCCTATAGAATTATGTTCTATCATTTGCAAAGTTTCTCAGATTTTTTAATGAAGATGAAGAGCACTACCATTTGCTTGAGTTCAATTCTCATACACTTTTTGCTGATTTTGGTTTTGATCTCACCCTTGTTGGTTCAAAGGAGATCTCAAGAAACCATTCATCTATTGTTGGAGCTGATTTAACTTCTACTGATAAGAATTTCAAGTTTCAAGAGATATTTGATCTTATTGGAGCTTTTTCTACCTCACTTGGTTTGAATCACAGGTTCCAGGATCATCCTCATATTTTCAGATTTGTTCTCACCATTTTCGGTATGAAGAGCAAGTTCATAAAGTCTCCACATTCGCTTGCATCCATTGATGGAGAATTCAAGCACATGTTTTTGGAGCATGATCCATTTACTCCCAAGAGTAAGATACCTCCAGACATATCTACTTGATTTTGGAGCAGTTAAATCTTTTGGTGTGCTATAGTCTATTTTGAGGGGGGGTATTTTTCCCATGAGGTTTTCCCCATTTCCTCGGTTTATTGACTGTTATTAGTTTGGATTATTATTGTATTGGGGTGACCTTTGGTCTTAGTAACCAAAGCCCTACATTATTTTTTTTACACATCATAATATAGCTTGAGGGGGGGTGTTCGGATATCCACATCATCATTTTCAAGACCTTGCATGCAATTAGGGTTTGCATGCATCCTAGTCACCAGGTTGATGCCTCCAGCACCTTACCCACCTTATTCTAGCACACGAGAGCTTCTTACATCAGTTCTTTAGCCCTCCTAGTGATGAAGGTACCCACTTCTCACCTACTGCTAGAGAAGGGCACACTTCTTCACCTACCACTGCAGTTCCACTTCAGTTACACTCAGTTAGCTCCGATTTGTAAAATTAGTCACAGCAGATCTAATGAACAAGTAAATCAATCACAACAGATGAACATAGAAAATATGGTGCAAAACTGTGCAAAAGATGCAGCAGTGCTCTCTATCCCAGAAAGGGTGAATGAATTACAATACAAACTGTCACAATGACTGAGCAATTCGAATTGACTAAGTAGGTCATTCGAATCACTGAATGGAGTAGCTTGACTCTAACTAGGAGTCCTCATCAATCAATCGGTGGTGCTCATCAATCACAACAACTAGTCATCCAGGTGTCAAACTGAGTCTAACTGAGTGTAATAAATGTAACTGAAGTGTGTAGCACTGATATAGGATCTGGAGGCTCAGTGGGGGCGCATGGGAGGCTAACTGAAGTCAGAACAAGTCACCTAATCAAACTGGAGGTCAAACGGAAGTGATACAGTCAGTCGGGAGTGAAACTAGCCTCAAATCAGGGAGAATCGGAGCTAACTGAATGTAACTGAAGTGGAACTGCAGTGGTAGGTGAACAAGTGCGCCCTTCTCTGGCAGTAGGTGAGAAGAGGGCGCCTTTCAGCTTAGGAGGGCTAAAACTCTGTGGTAAGTGGCTCCCGGGTGCTAGAAGAAGGTGGATAAGGTGCTGGAGGCATCAAACTGGTGACTGGGATGCATGCCTGTGCATGCAAGATCCTGAAATAGAGCATGCAAACCCTAATTGCATGCAAGATCCTGAAAAAGATGATGTGGATATCCGAACACGATTCTCCTTGATTTGAGGCTAGTTTCACTCATGACTCACTGTTTCACTCCGTTGGACCTCCAAATTGACTAGATGACTTGTTCTGACTTCAGTTAAGCCTCCCATGCACCCTCCACTGAGCCTCCTTCCCTTTATCAGTGATACACACTTCAATTACACTTGTTACACTCAGTTAGACTCAGATTGACACCTGGATGACTGGTTCTTGTGCATTGATGACCACCACTGATTGATGATGAGGACTCCTAGTTGGAGCCAAGCTACACCATTCAGTAATTTGAATGGCCTACTTAGTCAATTCGAATTGCTCACTCATTGTTAGATTACTGTATTGTATTGTAATTATTCACCCTCATTGGGATATTGAGCACTGATGCATGCTTTGCACAGTTTTACACCATTTTTCTGAGGTTCATCTGTTGTGATTGATTTACTTGTTCATTAGATCTACTGTGACTAATTTTACAAGAGCAACTTATTTACGACGCTTTGTCTATAATTTGACGCAAAAGACCCAGGGCTACATGAGATTGATGAAAAATAACCTCCCATTCATTTGGGATGACCAAGCTCAACAATATTTTGATAGTTTGAAACATGCCATTATGCATGCCCCTGTGCTCCAACTGCCGAATTACTATCAAGATTACATTCTATATCTTGCCGCTTCTGACACCACTATCACCATGGTTTTAGTGCAGGAAGATCAGAACACCCAAGAACATGTGATATACTACGCCAGTAAAGGTCTTATTGAAATTAAAACTCGATATTGACATGTTGAGAAGCTCGCTCTCGCGGCTGTTATCTTCGTGCAGAAGTTCTGACATTACATTTTTCTCCGCAGCACCACCATCATCGTCGATTCAAACCCCATGTACCATGTTCTAACTCGTCAAGTGCTTGGGGGCAAGTAATCACGTTGGATCGTGAAACTGCAAGAATTCAATGTTCTTTTCGAAAAAGCCAAGTCTAAAAAGTCTCTGGTGTTTGCGGAGCTCATCTGTGACCTCCCCCGTTCTGATGTTGAATCTGAGCCCAATGACTCTTTTCTGGATGAGACATCATTTATTATCAGTACATATGATCCGTGGTATGGAGATATCACATTGTATCTTCAAACCCAACGTTTCAGCCCTCGATTATCTCGTGACGATCGTCGTTGAATACGCCACCATGCAAAGTATTACTTGATCATCAGTGATACTTTGTACCGTCGTGGTATCGATTCTATTCTTCGACGTTGTCTGACTCATGATGAGGCTGAACACGTTCTGAATGACTATCACGCTGGGGTGTGTGGTGGTCATCTCTCTAGGATGGCTACAGCCCATAAGATTCTACGCATAGGATATTATTGGCCGTCTATCTTCAAAGACTGTACCGAGGCCGTAAAAAAATGTCCTCCATGTCAACATTTTCATATCAAAAAGTGCACCCATCCCCCCCATTACACCCGGTTATTTTCGCTGGACCCTTTGCTAAATGGGGCATTGATTTCATGCATTCTCATCCTTCCTCGACTGGGGGGCATAGCTACGTCATCGTAGCTGTGCACTACTTTACAAAGTGGGCTGAGGAAATTCCTACATACACGAACGACGGCAAGACCGCCGCACTCTTCATGTTTAATCATGTAATAGCACGGTTTGGAGTTCCTCAAGCGATAGTTATTGACCATGGTTCTCATGTTATGAACCATATGGTTGATGAGTTGAGTGATAGATTGGGTTTTCTCCATGAAAAATCAACACCGTACTACCCACAGTCAAACAGACAAGTAGAGGCCATCAAAAGGGTCTTGAAAACCATGGTCCAATGCATGGTAGGTATGCAAAAAACCAATTGCCATAACATGCTCTTCTCCACACTATGGGTGTATCGAACTTCCGTTAAAACTGCCACTGGATTTGCTCCTTTACAACTAGTGTATGGATTGGAGGCTGCCATTCCTATTGAGTGCGAGATTCTGTCCCTCAAGCTCACCATCGAACTTATCCCAAACACTACTATCGAGGAAGAATGCTTCCTCTACCTAGCTAATCTCGATGAAACTCGCCAAGATGCCGCTCTTGCCGACGAGGATCATAAGAGATGCATCAAAGTGTAGTACAATAAGTTGGTAGAACCTCACACCTACAGCGAAGGAGATTTGGTCCTTACATATGAACAAAAACATGACAAGTTGGGGGCATGAAAGTTTGAGTCCAGGTGGCATGGACCTTAAATAGTGAAGCGCATCTTAGATAAGGGATCTTATGAGCTTGAAGACTACGAAGGGATATTGCAATGTCCCCATTCAAATAAGTGCATAGTAAGACAATCCCATCAATCCTACTAGTTTCCTAGGTTGGATGGGCACATGTGGGATGGTAATAAGGAAACTAATAAATGATATTTAGACATTAGAAGGGTTCAAGAATTTAATAAATATGATGAATAAATAAATTCAAGAGAAATTCTAGGTGGCAAGTGGTTTTGGAGACATATGGAGGTGGTGGGACCCACACTAGCTTGATTTTTCAATGACACATGGCAGCTCTCTCTTGCCAATTCGAATTCATGGGAAGGTGAACACTCTTGGGTGAGTTGGTAAGTCATAACACATGGAATTGAGCATATTAGGTCGAAATGGGAAGGAATAGTAACCTCCATGGGAGAGGAAGAGTCAAATTGGAGACTAGTGGACACATGGGCTAGATTCCCTAGTTTTATGACAACAATAATGAAGCATCTATGACATTTTATGACAAAATTCAGACCTGACTTCTTACACCTGACCATTATGACATGTCAGCCCCAAAAATAGGCTCAAGAAGGCGCTCATGGAGTTGGAGGAATCTAAAGAGACTCAAATTCGAATTTGGGAGAAGATGGAAGGTTGGAACTAGGAGACAAGTGGCAAATGAGGAATATTTTCTAAATGGAAAATTATTGAATCTATTGAGAGGATTTCGACCCCTTGAAGGCTAATGTTGGTTATAAAATGTAGAAATCAAGTATGAGAATGGCTTTTGATGATTTGAGAAAAATTGCATTTGTGAAGAGAGAGCTAGTGGATGACTAGTTTCTTGCCTTAGCCAATTTCGAGGGTGAAAGATTCCCATCCAAGTTGGTGTTTGGAGAGGCCACTCAGGTCTTACATGGTGCTTTAATGGAGTTTGTATTTGCAGGTAGCAGCTACAGGAAGTTTCATGGTTTGGTTTAGTGCAGCACTTTCTCTCCACCGTTTCCAGTTTTGAAGGCATATTCGTGCTCCTTGAGGGAGGGCGTTTTTGGTGAGCTATTGTACTCTTTGGGGGAGCTTCTAATGCCCCATTTATTTTGTAATATGAATTAAATACTCTTTTCTTCATCTACAAAAATTTTCAGGTCGAAATTCCAAGTAGAAATGTATAAATCTCATTTTTAATGGAAGAACAATGCCATTTCCCCACTACCTTGTTGTGAGCCAATGTATTGATGATGATTTCGAATGTATGGATGATTCTCTAATATATTTGTGATAAATATATTGCCATGGATGTATTATACAAGTTTCATTTACTTTACTTGAGCATTTGAAGCATTTTTACTCAGTTTAGTTGTATTGGGAGGTGAAATAGTGCCATTTCCCCAAGGGTCGAATTGGGGGTTTTTGCTGTTGAATGTGAGAGAGTTAGAACAGTATTAAAAATCAATTAATGGTGCATATGAGACCTTAATGACATAATTAACACATTATATACCTCTGTTCATAAATTTGTGGGAGTTTGGAGGCATTTGGAAGGCCATTTGCAGTGTTACCCGAGGGGGATTTGATGCACAAATTACTAGTCAAAATTACATATATTGATCAGAATACAAATCAAGTTTTCAGCAGTATTTGGAGGGACATAAAACATCCCTGAACCTTATATTCAAGTCTAAATACCATTCATACACTCCTACATAAGATTTGGGAGCATTTGGGTTGATTTGGAGGTCAAAACAGTAAAACTAGTCAAAGGTCAAAATTGGGAAAAAAAGTGGAAAATTGGGCATTTTAATAAAATTTGAAAAAGGGATATTACAAGTGGTATCGGAGCATGGTCTTGGCACCTGATGGTATTAACAAGAATCCAAACAAATAAAACACCACCCTTTGAATCAGTAGTTGAAGAAGTTTTGGTTGAAGAAGAGATAGTAGCAGAAAAAGAGTTCTTTTCTAAAACAATGGGTAGAGAGGAGGAGGAAAAATTAAGACATAAGGAGGAATTTATTGAAGCCTTAAAACCATGTTTTGAAGGACTTACCATGGTTATGCTAGATATGAATAAACAAATGATGAAAGGTTTCGAATTGTTGGGTAGCCAACTTTCAGGCAAAGGGATGATAGGAGATAATAGTGGTTCACACTCAGGGGAAAAGATGAAAGGGAATGAGCATATTTTCTCAAGTACAGGACCTCATAATAGACCTGATGAATTTCAAAGCACACAAAGGCATACTGCACCTAAATTTCTCACACCCAAAGAAGAACTCAATCTTGAATTGGATTACAAGAAACTAGTAAATGATTGGAATGATTTGAATGAAGAGTGTAAAAGAGGTGTACCACTCAGTGACTACATTGATGCTATGAAAAAGATTAAAATGAAGGGAGACAATAGGAGTCCATTCCAAAACAAAGAATTGAATAGTGCTATTGGAAAAATGTCACTTCCTACTTTTGATGGTTCTTCTCATAATTCTGCTAACACTTGGGTGCACAAATTGGATGTATATTTTCAGCTGAATCCTATGTTGGAAGAGGATGCATTAAAAATGGCCATTTTGCATTTGGAAGGAGATGCCAATGAATGGTGGTTTCATGGGATGAAAACCTTGGGTCATAATCAGGTTAAAACATATGGAGAATTTGTTGACAGGGTACTAGAAAGATTTGAACAAAAAGATCCAGAATTGCCTTTCAAAGAACTAGCTCAATTGAAGCAAATTGGGTCCCCTACCGAATATATGTTGGACTTTCAAAAATTATCAGTCAAGGTGGCTGATGTATCTATGGGAAGATTAGTATTGCTGTTCACTGAAGGTTTGGATGAACCCTTAAGAGGTTTGGTCAAATCCCACAAGCCAACTACATTAAAAGATGCAATGAGCTTGACTAGGGATCTCCAAAATGTGCTTCCTAGAACGAGATTTCCTCCTAAGCCTAGATATAAATTTGAAAAGAAACCTTGGAAAAGGGATGGATATGATAAGAAACCTTGGCAAAGAGAGTCATTTGAGAGGAATAAAAAAGAGGGACTAAACAGGGATGAACTTAGAAAAAAGAAACTATGCTTCACATGCTTCCAACCATGGACACCGGGGCACAAATGTACCAAAGGAAAGGCTCAATACATAGAAGTATTTTCTGATAATGAGGGGTATGATGGGGGAATGGATGAAGATGGACATATTTCAGATCAAGAAGAGGCATATGAGACAGCAGTAGAAGAGGAAAGACAAGAAGAAAATCAGCCTTCACCGGACAAAGCAAGAATGGCAGTGCTTTCAGCAGTACCTCGCTATCATACTATCCGATGCAAAGGTGTGGTACAAGGACAAAGAACTTCAGTTTTGGTAGATGGGGGAGCCACTCATAACTTCATTGATGCAGATATGGTAGAGAAAAGAAAGATACCTATTGAACCATTTGATGGCTTCACAGTTGTCATTCCCGGTCACAACACAATGCAATGCAAAACATGGGTTCCAAAGCTGCAAGTCACCGTAGGTAACTATACTTTTGTTGATAGTTTTATGTGGTTGATGTTGCTGATACTAATGTGGTTTTGGGAGTTCAATGGTTGTATTCAATAGGAGAGCATACAGTAAATTATCAAATTCCCGAAATGAAATTCCAAGATTCAAAAGGAGTACAAAGAGTTGTGAGAGGGCAACACACTTATCCAAATCAAGTAGTGACTTGCAATAGTATGAGATCTATATTGAGGCATGGGGATATAGAATGGGCTGCTGAATGTCATATTACATCTCCCAAGCCAACTATAAATATTGTCAAACACCCAAAGGAGATAGAGAGACTTTTGCAAAAATATGAAAAGGGTTTTAGAGACCTTCCACATGGTAGGCCACCAGATAGGGGGGTTGAGCACAGTATTGTTTTGGAGGAGGGTACTTCACCCATTCAAATACCACCTTATAGACATCCTAAAAGGTTTAGAGATGAGATTGAAAAAGCTATCCAAGAACTCCTAGAGTTGGGGCTCATTAGACCAAGCTCTAGCCCTTATGCTTCTTCAGTAGTGCTAGTGAAGAAAAAAGATGGAACATTGAGAATGTGCATAGATTTCAGAGCCTTGAACAAAAAGACTATCAAGAATAGGTATCCTATTCCTAGGATTGATGAGCTCATGGATGAGCTACATGGGGCCAAATACTTCTCAAAAATTTACCTTAGATCAGGGTATCACCAAATTCGAATGAAAGATGAAGATGTGCAAAAGACCGCTTTTCGATGTCATTTTGGCCACTTTGAATTTATTGTCATGCCTTTTGGGTTAACTAATGCTCCAACCACCTTTCAAGCATGTATGAATAGGATATTTTGCAAGCAACTAAGAAGGTTTGTTTTGGTTTTCTTTGATGATATTCTCATTTACAGTAAAACATGGGAAGAGCATTTGCAACAGTTAGAGATTGTGTTGAAAATCTTGCAAGAAGAGTCCTTATTTGCTAAATTATCAAAATGTGAGTTTGGGATGAAAGAACTACTGTATCTTGGGCACATTATTGGGCAAGAAGGAGTGAAGGTACACATGGAAAAAATCAGGGCTATCTTGGAATGGCCATCACCAAAAAATATTACCGAATTGAGAGGCTTTATTGGCATATGCACCTACTACAGAAAATTTGTGAAAGGGTTCTCCAAGTTGACTTCTCCACTCACTGATTTGAATAAGAAGGATGCTTTCAAGTGGGATGAAGAGGCTGAAAAAGCATTCCAAAAAATGAAAGAGGTAATGAGTAGTTGTCCCATACTTGCACTTCCTGATTTTACTAAACCTTTTGTTGTGGAATGTGATGCTTCAGGTGGATGAATAGGGGCTGTCCTAAAGCAAGGCCAACATCCCATAGCCTTTGAGAGCAGAAATTTGCAGCCTCATGAAAAACTTTACTCTATCTATGATAAAGAAATTCTGACCATTATGCATGCATTGGCCAAATTCAGACAATACTTGGTGGGCAGCAAGTTTGTGGTGAAAACTGACCATAATAGTCTAAGACACTTTCTCACCCAAAAGGATCTAAATGAAAGGCAACAAAAGTGGGTAAGCAAGATTCAAGCTTATGATTTTGTTATTGAATATGTCAAAGGAAAGAATAATATAGTAGCAGATGCTTTGTCAAGAAGGCCTTCCTTTTCTCTCATGGATATTGCCAAGGATTGTAAAAACATGCTACTAGTTGAATATGCCAAAGACAAATTTGCTTGTGATGTGTTGGATGGAATCAAAGGGGATGATAATTATAGGATTTTGAATGGGATGATATATTATAAGGGAAGAATTTATTTAGTTCATAACTCCAAGCTCAAGTACCGAATTTTGCAGAAGCACATGATTCCCCACTAGCAGGCCATCCGGGGATCTTCAAAACTTATAGACAGTTGAGGCAAATATTTTTTTGGAAGGGGCTGAAGGAAGATGTTCAGAAGTATGCGAATGAATGTAAAGCATGTCAACAAAACAAATCAGAACTTACATGTCCAGCCAGCCTATTACAACCATTGCCCATTCCGGAGAAAAAATGGGACAGTATTTCCATGGATTTCATCACCGGATTGCCTAAATCCTTAGGTAAGGATTGCATCTATGTGGTAGTTGATAGGTTGAAAAAATTTGCTCATTTCTTTGCTGTTACATCATATTTTAGTGCTGCACAAGTGGCTGATATTTTTTTCAAAGAAATCTTCAGATTGCATGGGCTCCCCAAGAGCATTGTCAGTGATAGAGATAGTAGATTCATGGGTGCTTTTTGGCAAGAACTTTTTAGATTGGTAGGCACTCAATTGACTCCAAGTACCAGCTATCATCCACAAACTAATGGACAAACAGAGAGGGTAAACCAATGGTTGGAAGGATACCTAAGAAACTATGTGGGAGGGCAGCAAAAAGCATGGGCAAAATGGCTACACTTGGGTGAGTTTTGCTACAACACCGCTTATCATATGTCAATAGGAATGTCTCCTTTCAAAGCATTATATGGTTATGATGCACTTACATTTGCTGACATTATATTTGGTGATAGTAGAGCCCCAAAGGACAAAGATTGGGTGGAAGAGAGCCAAGAAATTTTAAAGCTCTTGAAAGACAATTTGCAGGTTGCTCAAAATCAACAAAAACAATATGCTGATAGACATAGAGAAGAGAGAACCTTTCAAGTCAATGATTTAGTATATTTAAGGTTGCATCCCTATAAACAAACATCTCTCAAAAATAATGGAGCAGAAAAATTAAAACCAAGGTACTATGGGCCATACAAGGTAGTGCGGAAGGTTGGAGAAGTAGCATATGAACTAGAACTTCCGGAAGGGAGTAAAATCCACAATGTATTTCATGTTTCTTGTCTTAAGAAAGCTCTTGGTCAGAAAATCATCACTTCAGAAATACTTCCTCCTTTGGATGATGAAGGTCAGCTCACACTTGTTCCGGAAAAGATTTTGAAGACACGGGAAAGAAGGTTGAGGAGTAGAATCATCAAAGAATATTTAGTGCAATGGAAGGACTTACCAAATGAAGATTCCACATGGGAAGAGGAGAAGATTTTGCAGCATCCAAATTTGAAATTGCTTGAGGACAAGCAATCTTGGGTGGGGAGGACTGTAATGTCCCCATTCAAATAAGTGCATAGTAAGACAATCCCATCAATCCTACTAGTTTCCTAGGTTGGATGGGCACATGTGGGATGGTAATAAGGAAACTAATAAATGATATTTAGACATTAGAAGGGTTCAAGAATTTAATAAATACGATGAATAAATAAATTCAAGAGAAATTCTAGGTGGCAAGTGGTTTTGGAGACATATGGAGGTGGTGGGACCCACACTAGCTTGATTTTTCAATGACACATGGCAGCTCTCTCTTGCCAATTCGAATTCATGGGAAGGTGAACACTCTTGGGTGAGTTGGTAAGTCATAACACATGGAATTGAGCATATTAGGTCGAAATGGGAAGGAATAGTAACCTCCATGGGAGAGGAAGAGTCAAATTGGAGACTAGTGGACACATGGGCTAGATTCCCTAGTTTTATGACAACAATAATGAAGCATCTATGACATTTTATGACAAAATTCAGACCTGACTTCTTACACCTGACCATTATGACATGTCAGCCCCAAAAATAGGCTCAAGAAGGCGCTCATGGAGTTGGAGGAATCTAAAGAGACTCAAATTCGAATTTGGGAGAAGATGGAAGGTTGGAACTAGGAGACAAGTGGCAAATGAGGAATATTTTCTAAATGGAAAATTATTGAATCTATTGAGAGGATTTCGACCCCTTGAAGGCTAATGTTGGTTATAAAATGTAGAAATCAAGTATGATAATGGCTTTTGATGATTTGAGAAAAATTGCATTTGTGAAGAGAGAGCTAGTGGATGACTAGTTTCTTGCCTTAGCCAATTTCGAGGGTGAAAGATTCCCATCCAAGTTGGTGTTTGGAGAGGCCACTCAGGTCTTTCATGGTGCTTTAATGGAGTTTGTATTTGCAGGTAGCAGCTACAGGAAGTTTCATGGTTTGGTTTAGTGCAGCACTTTCTCTCCACCGTTTCCAGTTTTGAAGGCATATTCGTGCTCCTTGAGGGAGGGCGTTTTTGGTGAGCTATTGTACTCTTTGGGGGAGATTCTAATGCCCCATTTATTTTTTAATATGAATTAAATACTCTGTTATTCATCTCCAAAAAGTTTCAGGTCGAAATTCCAAGTAGAAATGTATAAATCTCATTTTTAATGGAAGAACAATGCCATTTCCCCACTACCTTGTTGTGAGCCAATGTATTGATGATGATTTCGAATGTATGGATGATTCTATAATATATTTGTGATAAATATATTTCCATGGATGTCTTCTACAAGTTTCATTTACTGTACTTGAGCATTTGAAGCATTTTTACTCAGTTTAGTTGTATTGGGAGGTGAAATAGTGCCATTTCCCCAAGGGTCGAATTGGGGGCTTTTGCTGTTGAATGTGAGACAGTTAGAACAGTATTAAAAATCAATTAATGGTGCATATGAGACCTTAATCACATACTTAACACATTATATACCTCTGTTCATAAATTTGTGGGAGTTTGGAGGCATTTGGAAGGCCATTTGCAGTGTTACCCGAGGGGGATTTGATGCACAAATTACTAGTCAAAATTACATATATTGATCAGAATACAAATCAAGTTTGCAGCAGTATTTGGAGGGCCATAAAAAATCCCTGAACCTTATATTCAAGTCTAAATACCATTCATACACTCCTACAGAAGATTTGGGAGCATTTGGGTTGATTTGGAGGTCAAAACAGTAAAACTAGTCAAAGGTCAAAATTGGGAAAAAAAGTGGAAAATTGGGCATTTTAATAAAATTTGAAAAAGGGATATTACAGATATCTTTGGGTGATCCCCGCAATGGGATCTACCTGAAGAGGTACTATTCCTAAGTCCTTCATGCATATGTACTTTTGTATATACTGTAAATGGCGTGTGTGTGTTTTTTGTGTGCTGTGACACTTTGATTTTTTGCATGTTTAGGTCTTGTTTCTGTTTCTTATACCTTGCCTTGGCAGCCTGGGTACTTTATTCACCTACCGGGGAGCTTATCAGCTTAGGGGGAATGTGTCTGTGAAAATTCTCATAGCAGATCTAAGAGATGATGTATACCTCACAAGAGAATGATTATGACTAAGCAAGAAAATAGAAGAAGAGTGGTCAATACAGTATAATGAGCAACAGAATAATATGGTACAGTAGAAATCGGATAGAAGCAATAATACTTCACACACACAAGTTAATTAATCACAACATGGACAAATAAATAGAACAATGCATGAGGAATTCGAATGCCTAAGGTGGTAATTCAAATTAGCCTTCATGGAGTGATCAAAGGATCACTGGAGTGTCATCGAAGCACAACTAGTATCATCGGAGCACAACTAGAAGTCTTCATCATCATCAGTGGAGTCATCAATGCTCAAGTAATTGTCAACCATCTGTCAAACTGAGTCTGGTAGGTGTAAGTGAGTGTAACTGAGTGTAACTGAATGTAACTGAGTATAAACTGAAGACAACTGGACTGGTAGGTGAAGAAGGGTGAGTTGCTTCCTAAAATCAAGGAAGAAGGGCGCATTAAGCAACTTGAGGGATAAAACAAATCAGTGAGAATCTCTCGGGGGCTAGGTGTTGGACTGATGACTGGAATGCATGCAAATGCATGCAAACCCTAATGATGCATGCAAACCCTAAAAGTGCATGCATGACTGAAAATGTAAATGATCAAAATATTGGTGGGACTGGGATGGAGTATAGGAATATCCTAACACCCCCCCGTAATCCATCCTGGGCCCTGGTAACTAAGACCAAAGGTCACCCAATACAATGAATAATAACAATCAATAAACCAAGGAAGTGGGGAAAATTTCATGGGAAACATACCCCCCCTCAAAACAGACTGTAAGGCACACATAAAAAATAAATGCTCCAAACTCAAGAAGGTGTGATGCTTGGTCATATGTCTGGAGGTATCTTCTTCTTGGGAAGAAGTGGATCATGCTCAAAAAACATGTGCTTGTACTTGCTCTTCAGATCGAATGTGATGAGAACAAATTCAAAAGTATGAGGATGATCCTTGAACCTGTGATTCAAATCAGCTGAGGTAGGATCAAAATCATGAATATGCAGATAGTCTTTTGTCTTCTCCTTCGAACCATCATGGGTGAGATTATGCCAAAAATAACCATCAAATAATAATTGCTTGAAATCCAAATCAGATTTAAGACTTGAAGAATAGTTTCTTGAGATCTCCTTTGAACCAGCAGGGGTGAGATCAAAACTATCATTTGCATGAGAAATTATCCCAAGCGAATGGCAATGGTTTCTTGAGATCTCCTTTGAACCAGAAGAGGTGAGATCAAAACCAATGGATGCATGAGAAATTATCTCAAGCGGGTGGAAATGGCCATATTCTTCAATAACCTTCTGAAAGCATGTGCTAATGATCCTATAGTAGTAATTAAGAGATGATTGCTTGAGAGGAGAGAATGCATTACCTCCAATAGCTGATTTTACCTCCAAAATAATCATGTGATCATGATGCAAACCAATAGACTCTGGTGAAAGAGAGGATTTAGGACCTTCTGCAATATTTAGAGTGTGAGCTGGCACAAAAAGAGAAGAAAGTTGGAGCATGAGTGGAGAATGTGCAAGTTCTTTGTCAACAACTTCAATATGAGATGATACTGGTTCATGATCTGAGAGATCATCAAGGGGAGTGAATGCATCACTTTGCTTGCTTTTGAATGGGTTTGGACCAATCCCTTCATTCTGTTTGCCAAATATTACATATAGGTGAGCCCATAGCTCTTTTGGTGATGAAAAATCGGGGAGGTTATATAACATCCATTCATGCATAGCATCAATCATTGATCCAAAGGCTCCGTCACCTTTATTTAACCAATCAATCTTCTCTTCAGAAGATTCGAACTCTCTTTCAAAACAACATTCAAAGAAATCATGGCTCTTCAAGTATGTTATCATTTTCGGTTTCCATTCATCATAGTTGAGTGGAGAAATAGGAGGGATTTCTTGTAAATTCATTGAAGTTGTAGAAGACCTGCAAAAACAATAGAGAATATCTGCAACTGCTACTGCTGCAAAAATGCAAAAACTGCTGCACTCGAAATCTGGATAATAACCTGCAAAAATCTCAAGAATGGAGATAAGCAATACTCTCAACATGCTCTGATACCATGTGAAAATCCTCACAGTAGATCTAAGAGATGATGTATACCTCAAAAGAGAATGATTATGATTAAGCAAGAAAATAGAAGAGTATTCAATACAGTATAATGAGCAACAAAATAATATGGTATAGTAGAACTCGGATAGAAGCAATAATACTTCACACACACTAGTTAATTAATCACAATATAGACAAATAAATAGTACAATGCATGAGCAATTTGAATGCCTAAGGTGGCAATTCGAATTAGCCTTCATGGAGTGATCAAAGGATCACTGGAGTGTCATCGGAGCACAACTAGAAGTCTTCATCATCATCAGTGGAGTCATCAATACTCAAGTAACTATCAACCATAAGTCAAACTGAGTCTGGTAGGTGTAACTGAGTGTAGCTAAGTGTAACGGAATGTAACTGAGTATAAACTGAAGACATTTGGACTGGTAGGTGAAGAAGGGCGATTTGATTCCTAAAATCAAGGAATAAGGGTGCATTAAGCAACTGGATGGCTAAAACTGATCAGTGAGAAGCTCTCGGGGGATGGCTAACTGAGGGATAGGTGTTGGACTGATGACTGGAATGCATGCAAATGCATGCAAACCCTAAAAGTGCATTCATGACTGAAAATGTAAATGATCAAAATACTGGTGGGACTAGGATGGAGTATAGGAATATCCTAACAGTGTCTAGGTTTCGTGACCAACAATGCTGCAGAATATCAAGTAGCCATTGGAACCCTAACGGACGTTATTTCTTTGGGTATGGACCATGTTGTCATACACTTGGATTCTCAACTAGTGGTCTCTCAACTTAATTGAGTCTATGCTATCCGCGATCCTACATTACTCCGTCTCTATAGACGAGTCCCTCTTCTGGAAAGGTCCTTCGAGTCCATTCAGTACCTGCACATTCCACGAGACGTGAACACAGTTGCCGAATCTAAGGCCAACTTCATCTTAGATTGGTACATTGCACACACATAAGCATATTCATGAACTGTTAAAAGTAGACATAACATGTAAATAACTCATTTTATAAGTGAACATATAAACAAGACCACACCATTCATCCATTTTAAAACACATAATGTATAAAACCACCACAAATGTCTGTATATATATATCATCATAAAAGTAGTGCTGGTACAAAATCTGAAGCACGATGGCTTTTAGTGAGTCTCTACAAAATCTGAAGCCTCATAGCTTTCAGTAGTACAAAAAATATGAGGCCTCTAAACTCTCAGTACATACGTAATAACAACATAAGGCCTAATTCTTGGCCTGTACACCCCTAGGTCTAATAGCTCTAGCCTGCTGAGTATGGAAGCAGTCGACTGCTCTCACGACCCTGCGAAGCAGTGTATTGAAGTGCGTAGATGCTCGCATGTCCATGTACCCCTGCATCGATCGTGGTAACTCATCCACCATCGGCTCTGGAACGTCTAACGTCAAGCTGCTCAGGTTCCATTAGACGTCCTCCATCTCTGTGATGGAAACATGTACGACTAGAGCCATGTTTGCTCCCTCTCCTCTCTCTCTCCTCGCAAGAAGAGATACTCCTACTAGTCGTACGGGACCCACATATGCACACACATGTTGTTAGCTCGTTAGCACTATAACAAAAAAATCATAAATACACAAAACCAAAAGTACAAGGGTTTTTTTTCTTACCTATATCTCCCCATGCTACTCCATCAGGAAGCACCAGGTATGGGTCATCTCTGTAGTTCATACCGCTGTACAGGTAATCCTCTACCATAAGTAACTGGCCCTCTAGCCAGGTGAAGAAATCAGTACCATATGCGACGATGGGCCGCCCACCATGGCGGGCCATCACCTTCGTCCATCTAACCATGTGTGAATCCTTTGGATCCCTATCATCCAATGGTACCTGTGGGTGCAAGAGGGGAACCCGCTCCAATATGTTGATGTATATGTAACTTCGGAATGTATTTCACATATATGTATATTGTATTCCTATAGAGATGGTATTATTCCTCTATAAGGAAGTGTCGTTATTTATATTGTAAGTGTCGTAACTTATACTTGATGGGCTATTAGACCACCTTGTTTGGGGTTGGCCCTGTATAAGTCATGTGGGTCAAAGGGTTATTAGACCACCCTATTGGGAGTCGGCCCAGTCAGAATTATGTTATGTGGTTAAGTTCGAGCCTACATGAGTTAGGTAAAAAGGCAAATCAAGTCAAGTATAAATAGAGTGCGGGAGGCACTCTATTTGATCACTCACTTCTCACACATGCACTCAAGGAGGAGTGGCGCACTTATGGAGGAGGAGGATCTGCTGCTAGGTTATGGATATCTCTCTTGGTTGGTTGTATCATTGCTCTATCTATCTCTGAGGAAGTTATTGGGGTTTTTCACCTTTATGGTTTTCCCCAAGTAAATCTTTGTGTCTCTTGTGTGCTTGCATTATTGTCTCCATGATTGATATGCTGTAGATATGCTGTACATGTTGTTCTCTCAGTTAAGATCCTAGATCAGATTGAAGTAAATTCTGAAAATTTAACATGGTATCAGAGCTAGCCTGAAAGAAGGCATGATATGGCATGTATGACACTTGTTGCACTTACGATGCTAGGGCTTGATATAGCAAAAACCAGTCATCGTAGAACTTTCGCTATAAATCCGTTTTGGAGAAGTTTTCGGATCTGAAATTGTTACAGGACGAAGCTAAGATCTCCAGGTATCTTGTGTCCAAAGGAAAACCTCTATATCATTGTACTTTGTGATTTATGATCTGTACAATATAGGGTTTCTGCCTCTTCCAGATCTGAGTCAAAATCAGGTGACCTTGGGAAAAAGGTCATATCTTGGGCTAGGAAGCTCCAAATGAAATTTCGTAAAAAGTGAAAGGTAGTACACAGTCTGTACTATCTCAGAAAATGTTTTCAGTGGCCGAAGTTGAACCAGTGACACGTGGAACTCCGTACAAGTTCGCTATCCTGTATTATCCCATAAACAGGTCACGTTGCGACATTTGGCATAACTCTCTCTCAGAGAGTCCAATTGAGGTCAGACCTGTCAGGATGGAAAGGTGACAGGCCGAGCTATCTCAGAAAACGTTTTCAGAGGCCGAAGTTAAAATAGTGACATGTGGCACGCCGTACAAGTTCGCTCTCCTGTATTATCCCATAAAGAGGTCACGTTGCGACGTTTGGCATAACTCTCTCTCAGAGAATCCAATTGAGGTTAGACCTATCAGGATGGAAAGATAACATGTCAGGCTATCTTAGGAAACTTTTTTCAGACCCTGTGGATCAAAAATTTCAGGGTTACACCAGAAACAATCAGGTACATATTTCTGTCAAAATAGAATTATTTTTTGGTACCTTCATTCATGGCTTCCGGAATTTAGGGCTTTGGAGAAAGTTGGAATTTTTGTAATCGGAGACCACGGCTGGATGCTACTCATCAAAATAGAAATTTAGAGACCAAGATCAGATTTTTTGGTTGGGCAGAAGGCCGGGCTTGATTAGACCCTAGTTCGGGACTTTGATCAGAAAAGTGGAAAATTAGGGCTTCTGTAAAAATGGGAATTTTTTAAATCTGTGACCACGGCTGGAAGCTCCTCAGAAAAATAGAAGCTTAGAGCTTTGGATCAAACATTTTGATGGGGCAAAAGAGTGGGCTTCATCAAACCCCAGTTCAGGGTCATGTCCAGTGAATCCGGAAGTTTCAAAGGCAAAATTGAGGAGTGAAACTTTGCAGTTTTCAAATTCTGAATATACCAGTTTGATCAGCTCATCAAGACGCATATTTCTATCATTTCGAAAGTTTGAAATTCAAAGTTTGAATTTTTGGGGTTTCTCTGACAAACCCATATCCAACTCCAGGTCCAGTTCTTGCAAATCAAGTGGATTGGGTTAATCCTAGAAGAAGATGGATTGATCATCTGCATGAGTAAAGAAGTTCCTGTTTCAGAGGGAGAAGAGGCTAAGGCCTTACATAAGAAGATTACAAGCGATCTCAACAGGTATGACTCATCGAGGTATGTTTCGATATTTGTCCATGATTAAGTTTATGGTATGTTTGTCTTCATGTTATTACGGTTAGTACAATTTTGATTTTAGATTTGTCGTATCACCTTAACAAAATTATGAATGCATGATAGAAGATATTCATTGGTTAGGGTGTTGACACTTATGATTGTAATAATGCATTATGGTGTTGTATGAGGTTTATGTTGTCTACTAACATGAAAGGTACACCAAGAAAGACAAATCATGTTCTGGTCCAAGAACATATGATCATGATAACATGAGGACAAAGACTCATCCATTGTCATGGATCTCATAGAAGATCCATTTACGAGGTATGTATAACTTGGTTTTGTAATAGTTAACCTATGAGACATACAGGTTACTAGCACAAGTCATTGAAGAAGAACAAGAAGACATCATGTGAGTATGTTAGACATAAATAGCTAGCATGCTAATCCAGGTATGTTTTTCCTATATCAAGATAGAATCTTACCTTGTGTTAGGATCTTATACTATTGTGTTGTTTGATAATGATTGTTCCTGAAGAGTCATAGGTTTGAATAATCATGATTGTATGCATATTATGTTTCTTACCATAATTGATGATATGACTAACCAGAAGAATCATGATGGTATAGATTTGAATAATCACAGGTTTTATGCATTTTATATATCTTATCTTGATTGATGATTCAACTAACCTGAAGAGTCATAGGTTTGAGTAATTACAGGTTTAGACATGTTATGTTTCTTATGATTTGACTAACCTTAAGAATTCTACATAAAACTTGAATGCTAATGCTTATTATTTTCTGTTTCAAATGATCATGACTATACATGCTTGAGATTATTGTGTTTTAATAGTATACTAATGAATGTATGATTTTATATGAGATCACAAGGATAACACAATCATGATACTAATAAGCATGCATAGGAACTAAGGATGAATGTAAGTTCAAGGACAGGTAATCCAGGAAGCAAAGATCAAGAGGGAGTACACTCCAGTGGTTTATTCAAGGATGCAGATATTCAGAGGGAGTTGACCATCTCTCTACATCCCACAACAGAAAGGTGTAGAAGAAGCTACTTCAGATTAGGACTCCAGCAGCTCCTGCAAGGAAGCGAAGACTCAGAGGGAGTCCACCCAACGAACAAACAAAGATAAGTATTTGAATTGTCATTTCTTAAATAATACTGTTCAATAATGTATATACTGATGTTCCTAGAATTAGGTTGTGTATTATGCATATTAGAATAATTGCATTGATGAACAGTATACTCCTAATATGCATGGGTAAGTAGCCTATGGCACTGTACAACATTCCATTGCTACTTATCTAGAATGAAACCTCTTTGCTGACATGTTGGGAGTTGTGCACACTCTTAACAATGTTCTGGTAGAGATTGGAAGGCATCTAGAAAGTTACGGGATATGGATAAATGTTGTATTGAAGCATTGGCTAAGATAATTGCATGACTGTATGACATATTTATTTATGTGTAAGAATTTGTTCTGAAAACTATGAGATGTTTTCTAATCATGCAATTTAACTTGCTGTGTAGGAAAGATCGTATGCCATCTCCTACAAAAGAAGAACTACAACATTTGTTCAGCAACAAATTTATTTATTGAAGATATTGAAGTTCCCAGGATCTGGGATGAAGAAATGGAATGCCATGATCCGTCGATCATGAAGAATGATGTTTGGGATGTAGTCCCAAGATGCGGAGGGAAGTTTGTTATGACTTCCAAATGGAACTATCAGATCAAGCATGTTGCAGATGGCAGCATTGAGAAATATAAAAGTGATGAAATAGAAGATGCACCAGATGGATCTCAAGACAGCATGGTGTAGTCATATATGTGTGCAGAACTTGGTATGGTAGGATAGACAGCTTTCTATCCAGTTTGGGCGTTACCAAGTGTAAAGCAGATTCCAACCTTTTCTACAAGGTTGAAGAAGGCAATCCAGTGATACTACTTTTTGTATGCAGATAACCTGGTTGTTACAGGTAAAGATAGATTGATTGCCGACACGCAGCGGAAGCTTTCTTCCAAGTTCGAGATGAAGAACTTGGGGATGATGCACTATTTGTTTTTGGCATGGAGGTGTGGCAAAGTGCATATGGAATCTTCCTTGGACAAGGGAAGTATGTAGTAGAGATCCTGAAGAGGTTCGGGATGATGGACTGCAAGGATATGGCCACACCTATGGCATCGAATATGAAGCTTCTATGTGATGCTTCATCTGAGCCGGTTGATCGCCAGATGATTGGGTCCTTGATGTACCTGACGAACACAAGACCAGACATTTGCTTTGCTGTGAACACATTGAGCCAGTTCCTGACAGATCCAAGAAGTGTTCACCTGGTTGCTGTAAAGCATGTTCTGAGGTACCTAAAGGGTACAGTGGATTATGGGCTCAGGTATGAGGCAAATCAAAAGTTTAACCTGCAGGGTTATGTTGATTCAGACTGGGCTGGCAGTGCTGCAGACAGGAAGAGCACATCTGGGTGTTGCTTCAGTATGGGATCAGGTGTGATCTCTTGGTTTAGCAGGAAGCAGTCCTGCGTAGCACTGAGTACAGCTGAGGCAGAGTATGTTGCAGCCTGTTCAGCTAGTTGTGAGGCAGTATGGCTACGGAAGCTACTGTCTGAGTTGTTTGATCTCCCGTTGGAGGCTACTGGTATCTTCTGTGATAACCAGAGTTGTGTGAAGCTGTCCGAGAACCCAGTGTTTCATGACAGGTCGAAACACATAGAGATCAAATATCACTATATTAGGGATATGGTGTAGAGAGGAGCTGTGAAGCTCCTGTATGTTGCGACGGACGAGCAGATTGCAGATGTGCTGATGAAGCCACTAGCCAGGGTGAAGTTCGAGTACTTCAGGGAGAGGTTTGGCGTGCTTCAGATCGAGGATACTTCGAGGAAGAAGTGATGGACACATTTGCTGAAGCCATTCCAAGCATGTTGGAAGGAGGATCCTTCACATGGCTGTGGATGTAAGCGCTGGATGATGAGCATCAAGATGATGTTCTGGTTTCTGCTTGGATATGATCAGTTGGATCACTTATATGTACGCATCATGTTGATGCTGGATATGATCAGTTGGATCACTTATATGTACGCATCATGTTGGATGCTGGGTATGATCAGGAGGATCATGTATGATGATATGTATCAGGTAGATACTTGGTATGCATCAGGTAGATGCATTGATGATCAGGTGGATCATGCAGCAAGATGTTGCAGTGATGATCAGGATAATCATGGATGATGAGCTTCAGGATGTTGCTCCAGATGACATGCAGCAGGATGTTGCAGTGATGATCAGGATGATCATGGATGATGAGCTTCAGGATGTTGCTCCAGATGACATGCAGCAGGACGTTGCAGTGATGATGATCAGGATGATCATGAGTACATCAGGATGATGTATGTTGAGTATCAGGTTGATACTCTTTGGCCGTGGATCAGGTTGTGCAGATGAGCATGTCTGAGAGATCCTATAGGTCGGAGTTGTGTACCCGTAACAGCCTGGGATGCTCTTTCGAGACATTGCTCTGGGAGGACATGTAATTTGTGCCCTCGGATATTTCAGGTCGGAGTTGTGTACCCGTAACATCCTGGGATGCTCTTGCGAGGTTTTGTCCTATGGCATGTAATTTTGGCCCTGGGAGATTTCAGGTCAGAGTTGTGTACCCGTAACATCCTGAGATGCTCTTGCTAGGTTTTGTTGTGACCACATGTAATTTGTGCCCTGAGAGATCCTTCAGGTTGGAGTTGTGTACCCGTAACATCCTGGGATGCTCTTTCGAGGTTTTGGGGTGGGGTCACATGTAATAGCGCCCTGGGAGATCCTACAGGTCGGAGTTGTGTACCCGTAACATCCTGGGATGCTCTTTCAAGGTTTTGTGACGCACGTAATAAGTCCTGAGGATTCCACAGTATGGCCAGTGATGACGAAGACCTACAGGTGGTGGGCCTACATCTAGTATGAAAAAGGACTGGCTCTGTAGAACTTCCTATGATGAGTAGATTCAGAGATTGATTGAGATAGCAGCAGCAGTGACGATGATGATGACTCGATGACGATTATCCAGTGACGATGATCCAGAGAAGATGACTTGTGCTAGAAGAACTGTGCTGAGAAATACCTTCCTAGTTAAGAGGGAGTGTTGATGTATATGTAACTTCGGAATGTATTTCACATATATGTATATTGTATTCCTATAGAGATGGTATTATTTCTCTATAAGGAAGTGTCGTTATTTATATTGTAAGTGTCGTAACTTATACTTGATGGGTTATTAGACCACCTTGTTTGGGGTCGGCCCTGTATAAGTCATGTGGGTCAAAGGGTAATTAGACCACCCTATTGGGGGTCGGCCCAGTCAGCATTATGTTATGTGGTTAAGTTTGAGCCTACATGAGTTAGGTAAAAAGGCAAATCAAGTCAAGTATAAATAGAGTGCGGGAGGCACTCTATTTGATCACTCACTTCTCACACATGCACTCAAGGAGGAGTGGCGCACTTATGGAGGAGGAGGATCTGCTGCTAGGTTATGGCTATCTCTCTTGGTTGGTTGTATCATTGCTCTATCTATCTCTGAGGAAGTTATTGGGGTTTTTCACCTTTATGGTTTTCCCCAAGTAAATCTTTGTGTCTCTTGTGTGCTTGCATTATTGTCTCCATGATTGATATGTTGTAGATATGCTGTACATGTTGTTCTCTCAGTTAAGATCCTAGATCAGATTGAAGTAAATTCTGAAAATTTAACACAATAGGAAAGAGATCACTATAGATATGTAGCCAAACTGCTTGAGCTCTCCCCGCCGACACTTGGTCAGCTGAGCTCAAATGTTAGCGAGGATTCCCTCGCACCAGTTGAAGACCTTCGGAGACATACAGTCCTCTGCATATAACATCTGAGACCTAGTGGCTAGGTGAGCCACTTGGCTCCCTATTATCCTCATGATAGTAAAAAAAATGGCACATAGCTGATGATCTCGTACTTCTTTAATGGGAATCTTCCCACTGGAAGCACGGGTGTGAGGAGTACAGTGCTGTAGGATCATGTCATCCACGGTTCGATCACTTCCTCGTGATCTAGTAAGAGTCACATTGTCTCCCCTCTGGGACAATCCAGTCATAAAGTAGATGTCCTCGACATATATGGTAAGAACATGCTCACCGATCATAAAATACTATTGAGATGCATCCCAAAATCTAAGCATGTGTGTCAGCAGGGGGATTTGGGCCCTCATGCCCTAGATCTGGAATAACTTTAGGAGACCATAGTTCCTTAGTGCTTCTAGACATTATGGATCATTTGCAGCTTGTATGTTGTCCACCTCATGTTCTTGTTCTCTCCACTCCAAGAGCATTGTGGCTACTACTAGCCTGCCACAAGGAACATTTAAACATTGTTAGGACTCACATCAACCACTGAAAGTTCATCTTTTGGGATAGGTTTTTGTTTTGGGTTGGACGTTTCCACCACCGCACCCCGTCATTTATGGTAGTGCGACGTCATCGCAGTCCAACTTTACGGGCTTGCAACAACTCAGTCTCATCGCAGTTCCCAAAAGGGAAAACTGCGACGACCCGAGGACGCAATGGCCCTTCACAAACCAAGCTAAAATCCAAAAAAATGAACCTAAATAAAAAATGTAAACCACTACAATTATGTTGGATGAAGTTTAGAGTTACCTGCTCCGAACGGCTGGTGAAATGTTGGCTCCAGAATCGACAAGTGAAATTTTGGCTCCAATTGACACTTCTTCTCCCCAATTTGGCAAATGAACAATGGTGATTATATTTGGCTCATTTTTTCTATTTATAAAAAAAATGGAATATTCCTTTTCAAATATTTGATGCTTTTAGGTCATTTGCTATAGTTTGGATCGTTTTTATCGCATTTGATTGCCCAGTTGACTATTTGACTTAGTTTTCGAGTGTGCAGGAGTTGTTAAGTGTTCTTTTCCACCATTCTTGCATTGGAACGGTCATCTCAAGTATGAACACCCCTTGTGTATTTTTTTAGTTATTTTTAATCCGTTAGATTGTAATTATTTAATGGTGATGAGCTTACTCTTTGTTCTTTCTCATTCTCTTAAAACCATAAGAATAAGTTACTGAGTTACAATTTATCACTTTTTCGGGCTCGTTAAACTCCCACAGAAAAAGGACCCCTCCCCCCCTGGAGTCTATATTTAAGCTCTTTTCAGGCTCTCAAAATATGAAAAGATTGACAAGTGAACTTGTCTCTTTCACGCTTGTTAAATAATTTGAATGGTCGTCTTCCTGGTGATAGTTTACCCATTTTTTCGGACCACGGGGAACTACTTACGAAAAAGGTATACTCCATCCAATCATGACTGGAAGAGTCCTCTCCTGCGTTGTTTTACCCTTTTTCGGACGATGAGGCTAACTTTATGAAAAAGGACCATTGGAGTCTTCTTTAGTTCTTTTCAGACTCTCTAAACATGAAATGACAACCGAGTTTTACCTTCCATGGACTTGTTAAACTTTTACATTAAAGGGCCCATCATGGGACGAACCCTGTTGGAGCCTAGGCCGTAGCTGCGGTAAAGCTGCGAATTTTGGGAAAAAAAAGCACAAGTATGAAAGGAAAGTGCTAATTTTTGGACAAGCACTAAGTTTTGGGCAAGAAGGAGACGGTGCGCAGTACAGTGCCAGATGGACAAACTCAGCGAAGATCACGGACCGGAAATCGCGGAGCTCGCGCGCACGTCATCGAAGAATGAAGGTGGCTCAGCTACCATAATAAATAAGGCGATGGAGTAGAGGGCTCAGCTACCCTCATTTAAGGGCTAAGTACGGAAGTTATGGTTGCTCGGATCAAGGAGGAGCAACGGACCAGAGCATTGAAGGCGAAGGACAATCGCCCATACCCACAATCCGCGCCGGAAGTCAAGGAGCCTGCAGGAAGCGGCGACGTGACTGCAAGCGGCGCCTACAGTACACCTAGCCATGTGCGTGGTTAGGGTTTTTGGGAATCACTGTTGGGAAAGGCCCACAGTTTTGTAAAGGTGTGACCGTCATGGCCACCTATATATATGAATACATGATAAAGAAGAAGAGGTTAGATACTTTTGGGATAGTTAGATGGTTAGACTGTTAGATAGACAGTCTCGAGGATAGATCATGTGTTGATTATCCTTTGTTATGTTTTCTACCGAGTGTGTAGAACTAGAGTAGAATCGGATAGCCGAGGAGCTAATCCCTGAGTTGCCAGACAGTCTGAGTAGATGTCGGTGCCTTTGTAATCTCTGAGAGAAGAGACTACATTGAGAGAAGGGCTCCCAGCTGTGTGCGTGGAGTTTCCTGTAAAGATCTAAGGCTGCAGCTGTGTGCGCAGCATATTGTATAACTCTATGGTTTTCTGGTTAATATAAACTCCCGTGGACGTGGTTTTCCTCGAGGAGATGAGCTTCACATATGTCTTCTTGTTATAATGTTTGCATGAATGATTAACTGTTTAAAGTTCATTACTTGTATATGCAAGACTCTTGTATTATCTTTGCGACTGTTTAAGTGAGTTGGAAAGGTCCCTTGATAGCTATAAGTGTTAAGTACCGAAGAAGTAGTAAAGCGCTGTCGCTGCAGCGAGCGAGGAATGCGTTACTGCGCTGGATGCGCAGGGAGAGGAAGTACTTAACGCGTCGACGCAAGGAATAGTTGCCTTCTGCGCTAGAGAGGAGAAACCGCGCAGTGGGCCTGCCAAGGAAGGAATCCGCGCAGTTGCGCCGAGCGGCCTGCGGGAAAGTCCGACCGCCGATATCTGAGGAACCGGAAGAGGAAGAGCAATCTCCGCATCACCACGGTTAAGGAAATATGATTCCTTAGCCCCCCATAGCCACTTTGGGTGAGACCTCGAGCTGCTGCGCAGCTCGTTGCCGAGAGGGCCAGTGCGCCAAGGGGTTTGTTGCTGCGCTTCATTTAAACCCGGGTCTACCCAAGAAAGCAGCCAACAAACCCCTCCTATCCCAGGTTTGGAAAATATTTGGGATTGGACTCATCTATGAGATGAGCTATAACGAGCATCTAGTTACCCTCATCAAGCTCGTAAAAAATACGTGAGGCACTCATCATTCATGATGGGGAAAAAGGAAATCTTTTATGTTACACCCTTTCCCAGTGGAAGTACCTAGTCGTTCTTGAACATGGTACTCATTTGCATTTGGATATTGTACTTGGATCATCCATTTGTCCTCGAGTCTCACCTACTTCCTGAGTCTTGTTACTCCTTTGATTCATTCAAATAAAGCTTCCATCATCAGTTGCATTAGAGGTTGGTGTCATACTCGTCATGTCAATACTTCCAAGTCATGCCATTCCCATGTTCAAGAACACTCTCACCATTCATTATCTACAGTCAGTACACCTTCGATCATGTCGGTCTATTTTGAGTCAGTCTTACATGTTATTGTACCATCCGATCTACTCTACACATCCTTTGTCATGTTTCGTGTCAATGATGGGGGATACATCATGGCCCTCCTTCGACAGATTCATCCTTGTCGACTTCAACACATCATCCAAGGATTGAATCTAGAAACCAATCAAGTACCTTGGCCTTGCATGCCTCAATGGCAAGTTACCTTGCTTTCAACATGATTTTACATCACTGACTCTTATTGAGAGATTTCATCTTGCATTCGACTTCAACTCATTTATTCACACTTGGTGATATGTATTGTGATACCTTGGTGATCATTGACATTAATGATGATTTCCCTTGCACTTGTTAACGGTATACATCAATGATTGGTAATCAAGTGGTTTCTACCATGTTCGAAGCCAAGAAGTTTGTAATCACATGGATAGATTCGTATCATTGCGGGTTCAGCTTGAAGACCCCGTGGAGTCATATTTTACCCAGGTTGCGATGGAGATTGTATTGAGTCATATCACACGGAGCCACATTTGTATTGGTCGTGGCTGTGTTATCATCTCATCATGGATCTACGCTTGTGTCTAGTAGCCATGATTGTGCTCAGTCAGTCATTACTACCATGGATTTGCATTGTATTGGTCGGCAACCATGTTGTACATCATATGAGATTGTGTATTCATATTCCATTGTACTGCAACACCATCCTTTGTCCACCAAGCCATTGTCATTCCTTCTGTCAAATAATTCCACCTGTCCAAATTTCAATAGCTTCATGCTTTGGGGGGCATTCTGTTACACCTAAAATCTTACCATCATGAGATTTTGTGTATACATCCCTAAAGTTTTGTTGACTAATTTATCAACTTGGAAGAGATATGAACTCATTCATACTAGGTTTTGAGAGGTCGTCGCAGGCTGCCTTAATGTGGCATGTGACGCCGCATCTTGCTCTCTTGCAGGGTGCTACAATATCAATTAATAGACAAAAATAGCTTCTTCGAGCCCATTCTCGAAGCCAGTTGACATGGATCCCTATCCCTGACATTGTGGCAGAGTCGGAACTCGGTTTCTAACCTCTTGGAAGGATCCCCTATCTCTCTCCTACCATATCTCAACCTACCCTATCCATACCCTATCCACTTAGTCCTATATAAATGAAGGTCTATCCCATTCCAAAGGGAGGAAGCCTATAGTGTCTACATGCTTGTGAAATCCCTTTAGAGAGATCTCTACTCATCCATTGAGAGACTCATACTTCCTTGGAGGTCATGGCATTAGATTGGATGGAGAAGGATTGCTACATTAATCCTCGGTTGTAGTTGTTCTCTTCTATGTACTTTCCCTACTTTTTACAATAATATAAATGCTTTCCACCAATATTCTTGTGTTGATGATATTGAGTAGTTTACCTGCTTAACTGTTTACTTAGATATGTTATTGTATAGTTGATTTTACTCATTTGTATTGTTTTGTGTGTCTTAATAGGTCTTGCAGCTGAGCTCTGATGACCGCGAGGTGTGGAACAACATCCTGGAGAAAGGGCTACAAACTTAAGGTAAGGAATCTAATAACTTGATCCTTAACTAGATCTAGGGAAGTGGTTTATAATCTATTTTATTTGTTCTAGACTCACATTGAACTAGGGATATCCGTCTCGCATCTACTCGAGTGGATTGTCCATCAAACACTTTGCTAAAACTGCTCAGGTGATACTGCTTCGCCATTTGATTGTCCTTTGTTGGGATCGACATGTCCCGTTCTTTTGTTCTCTTGCCTCCAGAAGCCCCATCTCCCTTTTAACCGACGAAATAGATGAAATCTCCTTAGATATCTCGGGTGAGACCTCGGGCTTCTCCTATCTGATTGTCTGCAGGTGTGCATCTGCAAGTTGCTCATGGATGCTGGTCATCTGAATCCTCAGTGATCCTGGTGGGACTCCTCTTGATATGAAATGCACCATTGGGAACCCTTGTTGTTCAGCTCTAAATTAATCAATCCTGAACAATCTGCATGTCTTTGGCTTCGCGATATGAACTGGATAAGTCTAGGATATTTGGAATACAAAATAGGTTAGCTCTTGGAGAATTGATAGTACAACTTGAACGATCATCGACGAATGTGCCTATACTAGCATAATGATTACTTGACCATCCTTTCAGGCTTTGCACACTGAGAGTAGACTGTACCTTGTACGGTGACGGCGACATCAATGATTACTGGGAAGAGTCACTTCAAAGTGACAACAAGGATGACAAGATAGAAAACCCATTAACGGTTTTAAGGCTCCTCAAAGAATGGTTTAGGAAACGCGCCTCATGTCGCCTGAACGATCCTAAGACTGCCACGTGGGGGCCATGATTTTAATTCAAGGGCATACTAGGCATGTAAAACCTCTCATAGTTTTAACCTCTTGACGCATTGATGACCATCGATTTACTTCCAGGAGATCTCGAGATATGAGCCAGGAAGACACAAGTCCTTTAAGAATGGGTCCCGCTTGACGCAAGGCTTTCCTGTTCAGTGCTTTATGATTTATAAAACCGTCGTGATGGATAAGTGGTTTCAGGGCCCATCAAAAGTGGTCTACTGATACCGCCTTGAGGCCCTGAACATCTATAAAGTTGACACACATCAACGGTGGTTTTCTGTCAGGGACCATCTAGGATGAAAAAATGAATTCTCTTTAAGAGTCTTGACTACTTCTTCTTTCAACTGGATCATGACGAACTTTTCTGAGCTTCAACTAAATACCTTCTGGCTGCTATGGTGTGAAGTATTTTTCTTTATACGTGCCTTCTACTGCTTTAGCTCTTTTCTATGACATCCTCTTTCAACCTGGCGATGAACTTCCCTTTGACTGATAATAACACTAGCATTGGCTTCAGCGGTGACAACCTCTTTCTTCCATGAGAGGTTGAGAATATTAGACTAGTGCCTTTTAGACCATTGGGTTGTGGAGTTATGACTGTTCAAAATAGAAACATAGCTACAAAAATATAATCATAGAATAGGCTACAAAACTTCTCATAAATGTTAAAGAACATAAAATAAATAAGAATATGTTACAGGTATGATACAATAGTTTCGTTCATAGAGTAAGATATGGAACTAGTAATGAAAGAACCACTTTACGAATCTCCCATTCACATGGTTCCCAAAAATTTCACCATTTAGTTGAGCCAGCTCACATGTGTTGTTGTCCTGTACTGCGACGATTTGGAAAGGACCCATCCATAGGTTGTTGAACTTCCCGTGCTTAGACTTTGGCTCTCTTCTGGCATCCCATTTTAGAACAAGATCTTTGTGCTGAAAATCTCGGGCAACAGCCCTTCAGTCAAAAGTTGCTTCCATCTTGTCCTGGTAGATTTTGGTGGAGTCATCCAGTTGTTGCCTGACCTGCTAAATTTCTATCAACTGCTGGATTCTTCTCTCCATATCATTCGGCTCCTCGTTTTCTGGTTGTAGCAGCTTCATTACTAGGATGCCCGACTGAATCGAGAGAACAACCTCCTTTCTGTAAACCAACTGAAATGGTGAAGTGCCTATAACCCTCTTGACGTTGATTCTATCTTCCCATAATGCGAATTTTAAATGGGAGTCCCAGGCCTTTTTTTTTTTGCTCAGCATGTTCTTAATAATAGTAACCAAACTGTTATTGGAATACTCAACCAAGCCATTTCCCTGTGGGTAGTATGCAGTTGAATGGATCAATTCAATATTATAATTTTGGCAAAAATCCATCATCTCATATGACTTGAAAGCTGGAGCATTGTCTGTAAGTATTTTCATTGGGCAGCCAAATCTTGCCAAGATGTTTTCTTCCAGGAAGCTTATGATAACTAAGTCATTTGCGTTCCTAGTGGGAAGAGATTCCACCCACTTTGTGAAGTAATTAGTGGCCGTAAGAATCAATCGATGCTGGATGCTAGAATGATGGGTTTTAGAGGTAACGGTTGCAGCTTTTGCTTTCCGGTAAAAATTCGACACTCCTTGCATGCCCTGGTGATCTTGCTAGTATAGAAAAATAGAGTGGACCAGAAATATCCTGCTCACAATATCTTATGAGCGGTTTCTCTTCACACATGATGTCCTCCACACATAGCCTTATGAAATTCATTAATTATTCCCTCGGTCTCCTCTTCTACAATACAATTGAGAAGGATTCCAAGTGGGTCTTTCCAGGAAAGATAACCATCCAGAACACATTATTTGACTGCTTTGAGTTTGAGGGATCTTATCTTAGATTTCTCCATTTCGGGGGGATAAGTGAGATGCTCCAAATAATTGACTATGTCCCTGTACCATTCTAAATTTACAAACTTCTTGGCTACCTAATCGGGAAGGTTCTGTTGACCTTCCCCATTTACCTACTCAAGGATTTGATTGATCAAATTAATCTCCAGGGCTTGATAATTTGACTCTACCAGCAGTTTGTCTAACCCTTGTCCTTTTACCAACTTGGTAGGTCTAATCTCCATATTGTACTCTTGGATCTTGGAGATCCACTTTCCTCTTCTCCCTTCACTATCAGGATGACAGAAGATATCCTTAATGGTACTCTCTGGGACATGAGTGATGATCTTGGAATGCAAAACATAGCTCCTGAAAGACTTGAGTGCTTTAACTAGTGCATAGGACTGCTTCTCCATTGTGCTATATTTTAATTCCGCATCTCTTAGGGCTCGGCTGAAGAAAGCAATGGGTTGTTCATGCCCCTCCTGATTTTTTTGCAAAAGGACTACTGCAATGTTGATATACTTGTAAATTTGGAAGATATTCACTTGTATATTGCATGTATTACATTTGTACTTTATTGTATCCCCAACAGAGATGTATTATTCCTCCGATTGGAAATGTCGTCATGTGTACTTGCAAGTGTCGCAAGTTATATTGTAAGTGTCGTAACTTATACTTGATGGGTTATTAGACCACCTTGTTGGGGTCGACCCTATATGAGTCATGTGGGTCAAAGGGTTATTATACCACCCTATTTGGGGTCGGCCCAGTCAACATTATGTTATGTGGTTAAGTTAGGGCCGACCTAGTTGAGTAAAGGTCAAGTGATGTAGTGTATAAATAGAGAGTGTGTCTCTCTCATTTTATACATTATATTGTTCACTCACTTTGCATTAGTGAGAGAAGAGGAGGACGCACACAAGTGGAGGAGGAGCATGTTGCTGTAGACATCTATCTCTTGGATTTGATCATGGTGATCATTGTATTGATGCTTATTCTATCTCTGAGGAAGTTGCGGGGTTTTTCACCTTCTTGGTTTTCCCCGGTGAAATGTTTTGTGTCTCTTGTCTCTTATCTCTTATGCTTGATATCCTGTACATGTTGTTCTTTCAGTTAAGATCCTAGATCAGAATGTATTAAATTTTGAAAAACTAACATGGTATTAGAACTAGCCTGAAAGAAGGCATGGTATGGCATTTATCACATTTGTTGCACTTGCGAAGCTAGGGCTTGATATAGCAAAAACCAGTCATCGTAGCACTTTCGCTATAAATTCATTTTGGAGAATTTTCAGGATTTGAAAATATTACAAGTTGAATTTAAGATCCCCATTTACCTTGTGTCTGAAGGAGAGCCTCTAATTCGTTGTACTTTCATATTTATGATCTGTACAATATAGGGTTTCTGCCTCTTCTAGATATCAGTCATAAACACGTGACCTAGGAAAAAAGGTCACAACTTGGGCTAGGAAGCTCCAAATGAAATTTTGTAAAAGGTGGCAAGTAAGGCATGGACTATAGTTTCATAGGTCAGATTTTTAGAGGCTGAAATTGAACTAATGACACATGGCACTCCGTACAAGTTCTCTCTCCTGTTTTATCCCATAAGCATATCACATTACGACACTTGGCATAACTCTCTCTCAAAGAATCCATTTGAGGTCAGACCTGTGGGGTTGGAAATTTAATAGGTCAGGCTACCACAGACAGAAGTTTCAGACCCTGTAGATCTGAATTTCTGAGTTACACCAGAAACAATCAGGTGCATATTTATTTCAAAACAGAATTGGATTTTGAGCACCTTCATTCATGGCTACGGGAATTTAGGGTTTCATAGAAAGTTGGAATTTTTGTAATCGGAGACCACGGCTGGATGATCCTCATAAAAATCAAAATTTAGAGACCAAGATTGAATTTTTTGGTTGGCCAAAAGGCCAGGCTTGATCAAACCCTACTTCGGAACTTTGATTAGAAAGGTGAAAAATTAGGGCTTCTGCAAAAATGGGAATTTTTGAAATTTGTGACCATAGCTGGAAGCTCCTTGGAAAAATCAAAGTTTAGAGCTTTGGATCAAACTATTTGGTTGGGTGAAGCTCCGAGAAACTCAAACCCTAATTCAGGTTTCTCCCTAGTGAATCCAGAAGATTGAAAAGCAAATTTGAGGGGTGAAACTTTGCAGTTTTCAAATTCTGAGTATCCCAGGTTGATTAGCTCATCAAGGTGCATCGTTCCATCCATTTAGAGGTTTGAAATTTTAAATTTTAAAATTTAGGGTTTCTCTGACAAACCCTAATCTAGCTCCAGATCCAGTTTCAACAAATCAAAGTGGATTGGGTTAATCCTGGAAGAGAATGAATTGGACACCTCCATAAGTGAAGAAGTTCCAGCTCCAGAGGGAGATGAGGCTAAGGCCTTACATAAGAAGTCTACAAGCAATCTCGACAGGTATGACTTGAGGAGATATAGGTATGTTTTGAAATATGTTCATGATTAAGGTTATGATATGTTTGTCTTCATATTATTGAGGTTAGTACAATATTGATTAATTTTAGACTTGTCTTATCACCCTAGTAAAAGTATGAATGCATGTATAGGGTTATGACATTTATGATTGTACTAATGCACCATGATGTTGTATGAGGTTGATGTTGTCCGCTAACATGTAAGGTACATCAAGAAAGACAAATCAAGTTCTAGATCAAGAACATATGACCATGGTGACATGAAGACAAAGACTCATGAAGCTCTACTTACAAGGTATTATAATTTGGTTCTACAATGCTTAACCTATGAGATATGCAGGTTACTAGCACAAGTCATTGAAGAGAACAAGAAGGCATTATGTGGGTAGGTTAGAAATAACTAGCAAAAATGATAACCATGTATGTTTTTCCTGTATCAAGTTAGAATCATACCTTGTGTTAGGATCTTATAGTTTTGTATCAATGATAATGATTATCCTTGAAGTTAGAAGTTTAAGTAATTAAGGGTTTATGCATATTATGTTTCTTACTTTGATTGATGATATGACTAACTAGAAGAGTCCTATGGTCAAATAATATTATGCATGAGTAAAAGAAGTTTTACCTGAAAATGCTAACACTTATTACCTATGTATGAAATGATCATGACCATACATGTTAAGTTTAATTAGGATCATAATGTTTTGAGAGTATTGAGATTATACTAATGGATGTATGATCATGTATGAGATCTTGAGGATGACACTAGTGTAACATAAGCATGCATAATGGTCTAGGATGATTATAAGTTCAAGGACAGGTAATCCAAGAAGCAAAGATCAAGAGGGAGAACACTCCAGTAGTTCCTCCAAGGAAGCAAATATTGAGAGGGATTCCACCCTACAACTAAACAAAGATAAGTATTTGAATTGTCCTTTATGATTACTTAAATGATGTTGTTCAGTCATGTGCATACTTATGTTCCTATATTTAGGATGTATATTATGCATATTAGAAAAGTTGCATTAATGAACAAGATACTACTAATATGCAAGTAATGGGTAAGTGGCCTATGGTACTGTACAACATTCCATTGCTACTTATCTAGAATGAAACCTCTTTGATGACATGTTGGGAGTTGTGCACACTCTTAACAATGTTTTGGTAGAGATGGAAGGCATCTAGAAAGTTATGGGATATGGATAAATGTTGTACTAGATCATTGGCTAAGATAATTGCATGAATGTATGACATATATTCTTATGTGTAAGATTTTGTTCTGAAAAAACTATGAGAATTTTCTAATCACGCAATTGAATTTGACTTGTAGGAAAGACTGTGTGCCATCACCTACAAAAGAAGGACTACAACATTTGTTCCAACAACGAAGTTAAAAGAAAACTATCTATTGAAGATATTGAAGAACCTGCAGTTCCTAGGATCCGGGATACAGTAATGGAAGAATGTCATGATCAAGGAATACTAGTCGATCATGAAGAATGACATTTGGGATGTGGTCCCAAGACTTGAATGGAAGTCTGTTGTGACTTCCAAGTGGATATGTAAGATCAAGCATGCTGCAGATGGTAGCATAGAGAAATACAAAGCGAGGTTTGTAGCTTGTGGCTTCTCCCAGAAAGAGGAAGTGTATGTGGAGTAGCCACTCGATTTTGAGACACATGATAGGGAGTCATATCTGTGCAGGTTGAATAAAGCCCTGTATGGCATGAAACAGGCACCCAGGACCTGGTATGGAAAGATAGATAGATTCCTATCTAGTTTGGGCTTTACCAAGAGTAAAGTAGATTCCAACCTTTACTACAAGGTTGAGGAAGGAAATCCAATGATACTACTATTGTATGTGGATGACCTGTTTGTTACAGGTGATGATAGATTGATTGCCGATACGAAGAGAAAGCTTGCTTTTGAGTTCAAGATGAAGGACTTGGGTATGATGCACTACTTTCTAGGCATGGAGGTGTGGCAGAGTGTGGATGGAGTCTTCCATGGATAAGGGAAGTATGTAGTAGAGATCTTGAAGAGGTTCGGGATGATGGACTGCAAGGCCATGGCCACACCTATGGCATTGAAACTGAAGCTTCTGTGTGATGCTTCATCTAAGCCGGTTGATTCCATGATGTATTGTTAGATGATTGGTGTTGGCGGGCATTTCTACCCTATAGCAAGGAAACTAATGCTATCAACTTGGTTGGGGTGACAGGTAAGTGTATTGATGCTATTACAGAGGCATTTACAAAAAGAAATAGGTTGTAGATTTAGGGAACACACATTTTAACCGAAGTCTGATCCTAGCCTTGACTCGATCTCGTGTTAAGCTTCCAAATCTACTTTTCCTTCAGCAAACCTGCAACAACAATACATTTCTCAAAGCATTTTGGGCAATATATAAAGATTGAAATAAACAAAAGCAATGTTTAACATTCAGCATTGACCAAAATAAATCCAACTTAATATGCCATTCCCTAACACATTCAAATTGGAACAAGAAAAACACTTCAACCTTTATTTGTCAAAAATAGAATGATGTACAAGTATACCTGATAATGAAATAGGCTCCTGCAACTAGATTCTGGGCTCTGGCTCTGCTCTGGCTTGGATGTCTTCTGCAACAATCTCCTCCAATGCAAGCTTCTTCAAAGTTTTTCCATTAATCAATCTCACTAACTCCAATTTCTAACCCTTCTCCTTTAACCTTCTTGGTATTTATAGGATTAAAGAAGCAGTTTAGGTCGAAATGTAGTTATGGAGGAAGTTGGGGGAGTTAGGAAACTGCCATCAACTAATCCTCCTCGATGAATTAATTTATTTTTTAATCATCTTTTAAGATGTACGCGACTCTTCTTCAGTGGAGTAGCGTATAGGGCGCTACCCTAGAGCTTAACAACTAGCGCTCATTCAATTTTACATTGTGAGTGCTACTATGCTACACTAGAGTAGCGTATACTTGGATATGGGTGCTACTATTATAGAGTGGAGTAGCGTATGGGCGCTAGTCTCTTTGAGTAGAGTAGCGCTGATATCTCAAAATGATATTTTTTGTGTTTTTCTAGTAATGTTAGGAAATGGAATGAGTTGTCATATCATCCAAGGTCAACATGCTCCTCCATCCAAATTGTCCTTTTGTGTGATCAGCAACTTAGGGTGATCACAGAAGGAGAGGTGCAAGTTTGACCTATAACAGATGCCCCCTAATGTGTGAGGTCAGAGGGAAACGATGGCCAAAATACATTACAATCCAAAGCCAGAGGAAGAGCACAGAACCGCAGAAAAAAAGTCACAATAAACCTGCAACAAAGATCAAGGTCAGCGAGCAATTACATTTTTGACATCTTATAGATGTGTAGTGTGATACAACATGATCTCCGATACATAACAATGAGATGTATATAAAGCATGGCCACTTGAAATACAAGCGTGGATCCATGTAAAACTGAGAGATCATAGCCATAACAACAAACTGGATCTATGTCTCATGGAGAGCCGAATATAAGTGAGGCTCAGTCTTGCGCAGCTTGGGTGATAACAAAATGAGGTAATGTCATCAAAATCCCAAGGTCTTCATCCCAAAACAACCCTAGGTACAAACCCTAACCATGTCAATAGATGAGTTGATAATCGAACATGGAGGGCATCGATTGATTACCGGTCATTGATGTATACCGTTAACAAACGCGAGGACTTCCACCGATAATGATGATGGGTTCCAAGGTACCAAGTACGATTCACCAAATGTGAATAGATAGACTTGGAGTCGAACACTTGGGAATCCTGTCGAAGAAGAGACATTGATGTATTCTCATCAAAATTGCCACTGGTGACTGCAATCTCCAGGTACTAACCGAAACTCTAAACTTCAATCCCAGAATAATGATTTGGTGTCGATGGGAAGAAGTCTGTTGGAAGGGAGGCCTTAAGACATCCTCCATCATCCAACTCGAGGAACACTCAACTGGTAAGAGCTGATATGGAATAATATGCAACAAGACTGACACTAGGAAGGCCGACACATGAGGTCAAGGTAAACTGCAGAATGGCCGACCCAAGGTATATCCTTGAACATTGAGCACGACACAAAGTGACTCAGGTAGTTTCTGACATAATGGGGTAAATAAGTCTGAAATGTAAGAGACATTAACACACCCTCCATATGGTTGGAAGAATAACCAACCAGGGGAGTAAATAACTTGGAGGAAAAGTTCACCCTCAGGCCAAAAACTAAACCCAACCGACAAGATAGACTCAAGTAGGTGCTGTGTTCAAAGATAGAACTTGACTGAAAACTGCCTTTGATAATGAAGATATGATATGTCTTTCCCGTTCCTTATTCTTTTGAGATAAAAGAATACCCTTCTTGTTGTTTTTATGAGTCCAAGAAAGAATGAAAACTCAATAGGTCCAACCATGTAAATAGTTTAACGAGCCCATGGGAGGAAGACTCAGTACCTTCTTCATAATTTATAGAGTTCAAAGAAGAGATAGAAGACTACTCTATATGTACTGATCTCTGGATTTTAATATCGAGCCGAGATCTGTTCTTGCTCGCCGGTGTTTTCAATTTTAAGGAGTCTGAAAAACTTAAACAATAACTCCATATATCTGCTCGTGGATTTTAGTATCGAGCCCAAGCAGATTAATGCTCGCCGGTGTTTTCCTGTTTATAGAGTCTAAAAAACTTAAACAATCCTCTTTTCACCTATCCGTGGATTTTATATCGAGCCCGGATTGGTCCGTGCTTGGCGGTGTTTTCTTGTTTATAGAGTTGAAAAACTTAAACAGTCCTCTACTTACCCTCTCGTGGATTTCACATCGAGCCCGAGTAGGTGAATGCTCGCTTGGTATTTTCATGTTTAGAGAGTCTGAAAATCCTAAAGAGAGACTCCAAAAGGACCTTTTTCGTACAGTTAGTCTCCTCCCTCGAAAAAGTATAAAACAATGAAAGGAGAACTCTTCTAGTGCATACAGGAGTATACATAGAGTATACCTTTTCCGTAGTTAATCCACTGAGGCCCAGAAAAGGGATAATTCTATACCTAAGTGGATGAGCCTTTGGATACTTTAACGAGCTCGAAGAGGACAAGTTTGCTTGGCAATCTTGTTTAGGTTTAGATAGTCCAAACAAGAGCTTAAAATGACTTAAAGGTCAGCTTCTGGGATCATAGTTTCATGCCCTGCCAAAACTAGGTCTTCAACAAAATATTAGTCGATGCGGCAAAAATATTAAATGATATATGAATTTGGAATGTTTACAAGTTCAATCATTAAGAAATTTGAGCTTAGGAGACGAATCCGACAACAATTAGGTGAAAATTGAGTTTGGATCAGTGTTATACCATATTGTGTGTTTCAATTGATTAATAGGGTTTTATGAAAATTTTGAAACTATAGAAAACTAACAAATATGGGTAAAAATCAAAATCCAATTTATATATATTTTCATTGTTTAAAAAATCTATTTTCAATTTGTTTGTAGGGCAAAAATTGGGGCAACATTTTCAAGTTTCAAATCTCCATTGCGATCGAACCGAGCATCCAATCGTCATACTTCCTCCACCAAGTAAGTTGAAATCCACCTATCTTGCATTTCAATGGTTTATTTTTCAATTTTTGAGAAAAAATAGCTTTGCAACGTGATGCTCATAAATTTTTATGAGCGGGCGCTACTGTGTATACACAAGAGTAGCGTACAAACTCAATGGGAGCTACTTTGCTCAAACAGAGTAGCGCCTACACACTACTATGTAGTATACCTATTTTTGGCAGGGCATGAAACTATGATCCCAGAAGCTGACCTTTAAGTCATTTTAAGCCGGTTTCATTTTTTTAGTTGGCGACTCCGCTGGGGAAATAGAGTTTTTGGATTTAGGAAACCTTGTTCTTGTGTGTCTTCCCAGATTGTTTTGACTTCTTTGATGTGTTAAGAAACTTTATAGGTATCCCTTGCCTGTTTCTTTCCTGCTTTCTTCAGTTTTTGATACCTTCCAAAGTCAGTTTTCAAGACTTTGAGATATGAGCGCTACTCTTTTATATATACAGTAGCGCCCATATGCTACTGTGCTATATATACAGTAGCACCTGTTTCAGTAGGGGTGCGAGTTGCTCTACTACACAGCAGAGTACACTTTCTGTAGCATTCCTTTTTGGTTTGCTTGTGTTTTAAACCTTTTGGTGAGTTGCTGACTGTGCTGTAGGATCCCTTTGATGGTTGCATGAGGTTTTTAACTGATTGTTTAAGTCATAAGAACCTTCTCTTGAAGTTTTTTCCATTTTTTAAACCTCTTGTTGACCTTTGGAATTTTTGGGACTTTTTATTGACTTTTTGAAGACTAGGGAGTGTTTGGTGTTGAGCACTTCCACATTTTTAGACCCTGACTACCTGTTGCTAGCTTACAAACCTGCATACTCCTGTATCTGTTGTTTGTGGTGATGTTGTCTGCTCTCTACTACTCCCATCCTTTGTTTTAGGTTTTGGTCCTTGGTAGAGCCTCTAGGGTGTCTTCTTTTTGGTCAAGTTTCATTCTTCCTAGACTCATTGTCTTCTGCTGGTTACAAGTGCTTTTTAAACAGCTGTAGGCTAGTTTCATCTCTCAGTTTCTTTGTGTGAGTAGGGAAGCTTTCTTGTCTACTTGTGCTTGTCTTTGTGGTCTTTCTAGGGCTAGATACTTTAGGTCAGTCCTTTGGTATTTTTCTCCTTTGTTTTCTCCCATTTGGTGTCCAAGTTCAGAGGCTTTTTCTTTGTAAAAAACCTGTAGATCAAGTCTTTTTCGAGCTAGGGTTGGACCTATGTTGAGTTGTTCCAATTTGAATGTGTTAGGAAATGGAATGAGTTGTCATATCATCCAAGGTCAACATGCTCCTCCATCCAAATTGTCATTTTGTGTGATCAACAACTCAGGGTGATCACGGACGGAGAGGTGCAAGTTTGACCTATAACAATTGGGTCCTTGATGTACCTGACGAATACATGACCAAAAATCTGCTTTGTGGTGAACACCTTGAGCTTGTATTTGACAGATCCGAGACATGTTCACCTGATAGATGCAAAGCATATTCTGAGGTACTTGAAGGGTACAGTTGAATATGGGCTCAAGTACGAGGTGAATCAAAAGTTTAACCTGGAGGGTTATGTTGATTCGGATTGGGCAGGCAGTGCCATTCATCGGAAGAGCACTTCGGGGTGCTGCTTCAGTATGGGATTCAGTATGATCTCTTGGTTTAGCAGGAAGCAGTCCTGTGTGGCACTGAGTACAGTCGAAGCATATTATGTTGCAGCTTGTTCAGCTAGTTGTGAGGCAGTATGGATGAGGAGGCTACTGTATGAGTTATTTGATCTCTCGTTGGATGCTACTGGTATCTTTTGTGACAACCAGAGTTGTGTGAAGCTGTCTGAGAACCCCATGTTCCATGACACGTCAAAGCACATCGAGATCAAATATCAATATATCAGGGATATGGTGCATAGAGGAGTAGTGAATCTCTTGTATGTTGCGACGGACGAGCATATAACCGATGTGTTGACCAAGCCGTTGGCTAGAGTGAAGTTTGAGTACTTCAGAGAGAGGCTTGGTGTACTTCAGATCGAGATTCCTTCCAAGGGGAAGTGATGAGTCTGGAGACACAGATGCACATGAGCCATTCTCACATGGTGGTAGGTGTGTCCTCCCATGGTCTAGATATAAGGGTTGGGGCCATTCCGACATGGTTGAAGTGTGTCTTCCCATGGTTGTTGATGTAAGAGATGTGCCATTCGAGCATGGTTGAAGTGTGTCTTACCATGGCTGCGATATAAGTGTTGTGCCATTCGAGCATGGTTGAAGTGTGTCTTCCCATGGCTGCGATATAAGTGTTGTTCCATTCGAGCATGGTTGAAGTGTGTCTTCCCATGGCTGCGATATAAGTGTTGTGCCATTCATGCATGGTTGAAGTGTGTCTTCCCATGGCGTAGATATAAGTGCTAATCCTTCCACGGATGGTTGAAGTTTGTCTTCCCATGACTGTGAGTGTAAGTGCTGTGTGATGTGCATCTGGGTTGTGCTCCATGGACGATGAGGTGATATGAAGACGATGAGGTGACAGTATGGTACACAGGTTTTGCAGAGGCATATAATTAGTCCTGATATTCTCTTGTAGGTTTTACAAAGGCAGTGTAATCAGTCCCTAGAGATCTTGCAGGTTTTGCAGAGGTAGTGTAATCAGTCCTGAGGTGTACCTACTTGATGGCTTGCTCGCTGAGATGACATGATCAGTATGATCATGAGTATTGGGATGATACTCTGTGGCCATGGACATGTTGTGAAGTTGCATGTAAAAGATCTCGGGAGATCTGATAGGTTGAGTTGTGTGCTCGTAATCAGTCCTGGGATGCTCTTTCGAGGTTTTGCCATGACCACATGTAATATTTCCTTGGGAGATCCGATAGGTTGAGCCGTGTGCTCATAAAAGTACTAGGATGTTCTTTCGAGGTTTTTTTGATGCACATAATAAGTCCCGAGGATTCCAGAGTATGACCAGTGATGATGAAGACCTACAGGTGGTGGGCCTACATCTATCATGAAAAAGGGCTGGCTCTGTAGAACTTCCTATGACGAGAAGAATTATGAGATAGCACCAGTGATCGAGATGACGAGTACAACAGCAGTGACGATGATGCTTCGTGATCCAGTGATGATGATCTAGCTCCAGTATTGAAGACTTGTGTCAAGAGAATACCTTCCTAGTTAAGAGGGAGTGTTGATGTATTTGTAACTTCAAAAGATATTCACTTGTATATTATATGTATTACATTTATACTTTATTGTATCCCTAACGGAGATGTATTATTCCTCCGATTGTAAGTGTCGTCATGTGTACTTGCAATTGTCGCAAGTTATATTGTAAGTGTCGTAACTTATACTTGATGGGTTATTAGACCACCTTGTTGGGGTTGGCTCTGTATGAGTCATGTGGGTCAAAGGGTTATTAGACCACCCTATTGGGGGTTGGTCCAGTCAGCATTATGTTATTTGGTTAAGTTAGGGATGACCTAGTTGAGTAAAGGTCAAGTGATGTAGTGTATAAATAGAGAGTGTCTCTCTCTCATTTTACACATTCTATTGTTCACTCACTTCGCATTAGTGAGAGAAGAGGAGGATGCGCACAAGTGGAGGAGGAGCATCCTGCTGTAGACATCTATCTCTTTGGTTTGATCATGGTGCTCATTGTATTGATGCTTATTCTATCTCTGAGGAAGTTGTGGGGTTTTTCACCTTCTTGGTTTTCCCCGATGAAATGTTTTGTGTCTCTTGTCTCTTGTCTCTTATGCTTGATATGTTGTACATGTTGTTCTTTTAGTTAAGATCCTAGATCATAATGTATTAAATTCTGAAAAACTAACATGCAATAGTAACCTCAGAGGCAAAAGAAAAAATTAAGAAATCTTTGTTGTAGTTCGGGCTAGTCAAAATAGGTGCCTCTCCCAAGGAGTTCTTTATCTTCTTAAAATAAGTTCTCGCAGTTGTGGTCCATTTTATCTCAGCATCGTTTCTCAACATGTCAGTAATCTGTTTCATTATTTGAGCAAATTTAGGAATAAATCTTCGTAAAAAAATTATTTTACCAATGAAAGATTGTACCTCCTTTTTATTTCATGGGAGATCAATCAACTTAATAGCAGCCACTCTCTCCGGGTCTATCCTCACGCAGTCTTTGGAAACAATATGACCAAGCAGATTTCCTTACATCATAGTGAAAAAGGACTTCTTTGGATTGAGAGACAGGCCATACTTTCTGCACTTCTCAAAAGTTTGCTTCAGGTGCTGAAGATTCTCTTGGTCAGATTTAGAGAAAACTGTCATATCATCCAGGTATATAACAATCAACCTGTCCTTTTCTCCTATAAATGCTATGTCCATGGCCCTTTGGAATGTCTCCCCAGCATTCATAAGGCCGAAAGGCATTTTTTCATACATAAAAGTTCCCCACGGTGTAGTCAAGGCCGTCTTTTCCCTATCATCTAGGTGCATTGCAACCTGGTTATACCTTGAGAACCCATGCATCATAGATACTCCAGTTGACCCTATGAAATTTTGCAAAATATGATCCATTTTGGGCAAGGGTAGTTATCATTTAACAAGCATTTATTTAGATTTCTGAAATTGATGCATAGTCGGATCTCGCCGCTCTTCTTTCTGACCGGTACTAGGTTAGCCACCCATTCCGAATATCTTAGAGGGAGAATTATTTTTGCATCAAGAACATTCCTTACTTCCCCTTCAATCACTAGAAACAAGATAGGGTTTACCTGCCTCAACTTTTGTTTCACTGGCTTAGCATCAGTCTTTAAGGGGATCCTATGTTGTATTATGGTAGTATCATAGGTTCTGAGGTCCTCATACTTCCATGCAAATACATCTGCATAATCTTTAAACAATGCATCATACCTTTTCCTCTTTTTGCTCGTGAGGGACTGAGAGAGTTTGATGAACTTGGGGTCTTCCACGGTACCAAGATTTACTCGCGATCTGTTGCATGAATTTAGATCCTTCTTTATCTTTTACCTGCGAATTACCTCCTTTTATTTTTGTGGAATCGTCATCCACTTTAGTATTTGAGAATTCCCCGACCAGTTGCAAAAAGCACTAAATTTGTTGGTCATCCTCGAAAACCTGCCAACTTTTGACGTTATCAGGAATGGAGGGATGGTATCTCATTTTAATACAATTTTTACAAGATTTACACCCCCAAGGGACAAATGCTAACAAAAAATTACGAAATCATGGTGACAAACTTATTAATGCATCACAAAGGGCCAAGGACTAGGACTCCATCCTATCGCAAATATAGTAAGGATGTACATGGCTTTAGAGGCATCATTGAGGGAAATTATTTTGACAATATATATCACTAGTATCTATATTTATCTCAATAAAAAGAAAACTCTATAGCACCTTTTACTATAACTATTATAGCCGGGATAGACATTTTATACATATAATATAGATATCATGTCATTTTAAAATTATCATCTAATTTTGACCATGAGAAAAAGAGATAAAAAAATGAAAAAGAGGAATAATAAGAAGAGAGTAATGCTCGAAAAGGCCTTGGCCCTACTAGTCTTCCAGGCGATCATGTTCAACTTCAAACTTTTTGATCATCCTAGTGAAAACTAGGTGGTAACAACTAGCTCCATATGGGGATGTGTGCTTTTATTTAGGAAGAATTCAAGAAATCTAGAATCTTCAACCTATGATATAAAAAACAAATCATTGATCTCACCATAAAATTTTTAGTATAATGTAAAATCATATAGATACCATCGTAAAAAAATGCTAGTACCATATGTAAAAGAAATGGAAAAATAGAGGGAAACTAATAGCCCTAAAAATAGAAGGATGAAATCTAAAACTAATATAATTTTTCTGGATTCCCCCCTGGGCATAAGAAGTTACCTTTGAAGAAAAGTTTGAGTATTTTCTCATTCATAGGTAGATGCAATCTTCCACCGTCCAGATGACTAAGATATAAATAATTAGGCCCATCCATGTCATGAATTATGTAAGGTCCTAACCATAGATGGTCAAACTTCACATGCTTTCCTGGTTTTCTTTTCGTTTTTCCCACATAAGCACAAGATTTTTTTTATAAAATGAATTTGGACGAGATGCATTATCAAATACCTTTTTGACCTTTGAAATATTCATGCTACTACTTTTTCCCCCATTTTTTCAAAGATGAAGTATTGAAAAAATTCAGTCACATCCAAAACTACATCTATGGTCATTTTCAGTCTACCATTCTTGCATGAAAACCAATTTTTAATTTGAATATTGGATAAGTTTGGATCTATTTTAATTTTTACATTCTTAACAATTTCTAAGCCTAAGGGAAATGCTTCATACTCTTCCATAGTTCCTGATTTCAAATGATCCCCATTGAATTTCATCTTCCAAATTTTACTAAATGTTTCTTCCTTAGACTCTCCTTTAATATATGATCCGAAAAGTTATACTAGATCACATAAATTCCCATTCCTTCCTCTTCACAAACCAGTTCATTCATTGGGTCTTAGGGATATTCCACATGGTATTTATTTTCTTGCACTCTGTGGAGAGTGACCAATGATTTTTTGCAAGTAGGAATAATAGCATAAGATAGATCCATTTGGAGGTTACCTCCCAAACTTGCAGCCCATTTCCTAGATAAAATAATTACCCATTCATTCAGAACATCAATTACCACCACATCCATTAGTATTGATATGTATGGATGAATTGCTAACTGGACTTAAATATCTTTATTAAACCACATGATTTGATTTCTCTTGAGTCCATAGCACAAACACTTCTATATGGCATGGTAGTATTTAACCCAACTTGATTCATAATCTTAAGTGACATAACATTCATTGGAGCCCCTAAATCAAGCATGCAACTTTGAAGAAGAAAATAATTTATCATTAAGGAAGTGAATGAAGGGAAACAACTTCCATTGCCCTCTTCTTTGTCCATAGCATGTCACATTACTGGGACATCCTCACTTACTTCCATATGTTTCTCAATAAATATTTCTTTAGGTCCTTCAATAAATCTTACTAACTTGTCCTTTTTTGAAGGATTTTTTATCAAATATGAATCTGGAACAAGTACGTTTTAATTCATTCAACATCCATCTTCCTAATTCAATATTTGGATATGAACTTAATGAAAGATTAACTTTAGGGTTTGGATAATTCTAAAAATATTGATCTTGTGTGATATTTTCAATTTCAATGACCAAACGTATTTCCTTCATTTTAGGCATTTGATTTATAGAAAGAGGATAAGTCTTTCCCACTATGTTTGTAATTTGGGAATCCAACAAAATCAATGGATTTTCACCAGTTATTTGCATGTACTTGTCACAACTTGACTCTTCAATAAATTCTTGGCAAGGTATATAAAGAGGAAAAGCCTTGTGCTCAACCAAATTTGTATGTTCTAACTGATTAAGAGGCATTTTATCCTATTAAGGTCCTCAAGTCCTTTTCCATATTTCATTTCCCTTAGGTTGAAATTTATTATGTTTTTCTCTTTCCATTTGGATTAATCTATTTTGAATGGAATTTAGTTGTTGAGCATGAGTAACTTCCATATTTTTTATTGTTTTTTTCAATGCCTCGATGAAATATCAAGTAGAATCACTATTGTCAACTATCACTTCATTTGCTTTGTGTTCTTCCTTTGAGGTACCACCCCTTGCGAATCTTGACAAATTTGACCTCCCTAAAGCTTGCATATTTTTTTCTATTAGTATAGTTGCATTCTAGGCTGCCTTAAGGTCTTGAGGGTCTTTATCTCTGAGTGGATAATAAATTTTCACATTGAATGCCTCACTCTAATTATGAATGCAAATAGTTTAGTCAAGCATTGTCATGTTTTGAGGAAAATTATGAATAAGTTCATCGAATTTCTTGTTGAATTACTCCATAGTTTCATTCTCATTCTTTCTAACTATACTAAGGACTTGTAACAAGATACAAATGTCCTTTTGTCCCCCCCATATTTCCACAAAATCATTTTGCGTCTATTTCAAAGTTTTAACTTATGTATCATCTAATTCTGTAAACCAATCAAGAGAATCCTCTTCTAATGATAAAATAAACATCTTCATAACTACATATTCATGTCTACTAGCATATTTATGAGTACTAGATTTAAAATCCTGTAAATGAGCTCTAGCACTAACAACGTTATTTCCTTGAAATGAAGGTAACTTATCAATAGCCTTTTTAGGAACATCATGAGGACATCCAACAATGGCGGTGGAATTAATGGGATGATACAAATCCTCTACCATTTTGAATTGAGGGGTAGAGTCAGAAAAAATTATGATGTCAAAACTAGATTCAAGTCCCAAATGATCAAGGACTATTAACACCAAAAAGTTCCTCACCATTTTCATCCCCTAGTGACATCACCACATTCCTTAATTTTTCCCTCTAAAATCCTTCACTACTCACCAAAGCCTAAGTCAAAAAAAAAAAAATTGGTTCATAATTATTTTTCCCTCTCCAAAATAAGGGAAAATGGCTTTATTTCCTCCAAAAAAGTAAATAATCCCCCTAAAAAGGGAAAAAGGGGGGGGCATTCAAAAAAGTCAAAAAAGGAGGGAAAACTCTAAATGCCACCCAAAACCATGAGCCAATCCCATGGTCTGCCAAATACCATGGGCAAGAACCTTAGGGAAAGAATTACTATAATAAATGGTGAAGGATCCCATTATTTAGACATTCACTCATTACCTTACCTACTAGTCTATCTTGACGACCTCACAACACGTTCCAGGAAACGATCAGACCACCTTAACGACCTTCGGCAAGTCTTTCTATGTTGTCGCAAGTATCAGATCCACTTGAACCCACTCAATTGTGTCTTTTGCATTCCGGCAGGCCGGTTGTTGGGTTTCATTGTTTCCCATAAAGGAATTGTTGTTGATCCCCTCATAGTCCAAGCCATCATAGACCTTCCCACACCACGCACGCTCCGACAGCTCTAGAGTTTACAGGGGAAATCTAATTTCCTCCATCGCTTCGTCCCTGATTATGCCACCACAGTTCATGGTTTCTTATGCTTGCTTCATAGTCACATACCCTTTGTTTGGGATGACCAGGCGCAAGCTTCATAGTCAAGACTTCATCCTTTACGTCTCGACATCCGACCACGCCACGTCAGGAGTCCTTGTCCAAGAAGACGTTACTCGCCAGGAGCTTGTCATTTATTATGTCAGCCAGACCTTGTCTGGACCACCCCTACGTTACCCGTATGAGGAGAGGTTGGCCCTTGCCGTCGTCTTTTCCATACAAACGTTGCGACATTACATTTTACTCAATCATACCACAGTTGTCGCCGACTCCAACCCCATGGTCCATCTCTTGAACCAGGGACTTCTGCAAGGTCGCCTTGCTAAATGGGTAATTATCCTCCAATAATATGACCTAACTTTCACAACCCCTAAGAGCACTAAAGCCCTCGTGCTTGCCCTGCTCATAACCGATCTCCCATCCCTTTTGTCGTCTCCACAAATCTCCGATTAGTTACCCGAAAATCACCTGTTAATCATCTCGTCCGATGATCCATGGTACGGTGATATTTTGTTATACCTTCGCATGCAGAAGTTTTGACCCGACATAAATCGTGATGGATGCCGCTGTATCCGTCACCAAGCCTCTCGATATCTCCTCTTGGGTGATGTCCTTTACCGGCGAGGGGTTGATACTATTTTTTTTCGTTTCCTTACACACGAGGAAGCCGAACAAGTCCTCAATCACTGTCATAGCGGCGCTTGCGGTGGACATTTCTCTGGAATGACCACCTCCCAAAAGGTCATCCATGCCGAATACTTCTGGACTACACTCTTTACCGACTGCATCACATCAGTCAAACATTGCCATAATTGCCAACTTTTTGCCCCTAAATCTCGAACACCACCCGCCCCGCTACACCCAGTCGTCACCGTTGGTCCCTTCTGCAGATGGGCCATCGAATTCATGGAATGTAAACCCTCATCCACAAATAGCCATAAGTACATCATTGTCTCCATCGACTACTTCACCAAATGGGATGAATCCATGCCCACCTTCAATTGTAAAGCTAACACCGCTGCCCGTTTCTTTTTTAACCATGTTATTACACGATTCGGGGTCCCCAAACAGTTGGTATCAGACCATGGTTCACATTTTGAAGATGCCATTTGGCGCGATTTGTCCACTCTTCTAAAGTTCGAACATCAGTATTCCTCTAATTACTACCCCCAAGGGAACGACCAAGTTGAGGCCATTAACAAAATTTGAAAAACCATCCTCCAATGCACTGTTGACCGGCATAAGTCCAATTGGCATCATATGCTTTTCCTTGCATTATGGGATTACCGTAAATAAACTAAGATCGCCACCGTTTTTACCCCATTTCATTTAGTTCATGGTGTAGAGTCTGTCCTCCCCATCGAGTGTCAGATACCTGCCTTACACATCGCCATCAAGATTCTCCCAGACACCTCCCCACTCGGACAACATCTGCTATCATTGGAACAAGCTGACGAAGACCGTCGCGCCACTCTCCAAACTATTGAAACTGCCAAGAACCGCTCCAAAGCTGGTTATGGCAAACATGTCCACCCCCAAAATTTCCGTGAAGGAGACCTAGTCCTCACCTATGACCAAGCCCACGACAAGACTAGTAAAGGGAAGTTTGAATCCATGTGGCAAGGCCCTTACATCGTGCATACTTGCCTCAGACATGGGGCATATATTTTAACTAACTCAGAAGGCCACACTTTGCGCAACCCCTGTAATGGGTTGTATCTTAAACACTTTTATCCTTAAACAAACCCGCAACCCCATTGGTCCGTATTGTACATTTTTCTTTCTTTTTGTTTTTCACTTTTTTACCGCAACCTTACATTCATCATTTTTGCATGATCACAGATGGACCATCTTCCACCTCATTACATAGGTTTCGCTGATGGAGCAAGCCGCTAGTCTGCAAACTTGGCCTCTGTAGCATGGGTCTTATATTCCCCTTCACATGACTTGATTCACCTTGAAGGAATGTCATAGGCACTGATACCAATAACCAGGTGGAGTATGATGCTGTGACCGGTCTCCTGATTACTTCCCTTCAGATGGGCATATGTCACCTTCATGTGTTCCTTAACTCCCAGCTACTTGTCTCCCAGCTCAACAACTGCTACCAGGTGCGTGATCGAAAGTCCCGTGGAGCCTCGAGGTAGGCCTTGATCACACCCCGATCCAGGTCCCCCACCCCTCATTAGTAACCCCCACCAATAGACGATCTAGGAGAACTCGTAGGGACTCCAAAGTCCCCTCAGCGTCCCGTCGATGCACCTTCCCTCGATCTGGTAGGGCTGGCACAACCACATGTCCCTTGCAGTCTACGTATCTCTGTGGCAGCCTCGGTCCAACATCTGCATCACATCTAAGAAAATACATAGTCAATACTAGTATATACATCTATCAACCCTAACATACACAAAATATGACATAAAACAATCAAACAGGTAAATACATACCATCTAGCCCCCATGCCTGCCCTGGAGGTCGTGGCGCCTCCGGATCTCATGTGTAATCCATATCCCTATATGGATAGTCATCCAGAGTTAGTGGCATCTGTAACCACTGACGATAGAGCTCCTCCATAAAGTATCTGCCGACCTCTCCGCCACCCCCGCCGACACATCATTTGTCCCCACTGCACCATGCGCGGCTCCCTCAGCTCTCCTGCCCTAATCGGCACCCGCGACTGCAAGGTCGGTACCCGCTCCATAATGAAGGAACAAAGGAAGGATCCATAGCAGAATCCCTTTCCAGATTCCTTCACCGAGATCAGCTGCCGATGCACGTAGATGAGGAACATCTGGCCCTAGGAAAATTATGTGCCATGCAACACTCGTTCCACTAACTGCATCTGGCCCCCCGACACCCGTTCTAGTGCCTGAGACCCCAGCACCCAAACAACACACGACGCAATCTCTCACACTGTTGGCTCCTACAGGTCACTAATATGAAGTGCATTCCTATGCACTTCAGCATCCGAGACACAGTAGCGCTCCAATATCTCCACTATGTCTACGTCCGCAAACACCCGTGGCTGCGTATCAGCCACCCTACCTAAACATGGCAGTCCCGTCAAGAAGTAGACATCTACCAGGGTGAGATCCACCCTATCCCCCTGTATCATGAAAGCCTATATCTCTGGGTCCCAAAACCCTACCAACCTGTTCAGCAATAGTCCCGTTGAACGCATCATAGGTACCTGTGAAAACATCAGAAGCCCGCACAACCCCAGTGTTGACCGAACATGCCAATCCTCCCAGATGAACTCCATCATTCCATCGGGGATCTCCCACTCCCACCATAGCACGATCGACATCCTATCAATCACACAATGAAAACTTATTAGACCCTCATCCAATAAATAATAAATTCCCCCCCTGATATAACCCCAAAGCATGATCCAGATCACGACTTTAGGGCCCCTTTCCGCGATCTCAGATCGTGGCTCTCAGGATTTCCGTCGTGATCACAGATCGTGACTATCGAGGCTACAGTCGCGGTCGCAAATCACGGATTTACCGCTCCGATTCGTAATCTCGGACCGCGACTGTAGAGGTTGAACTCACGAACCAAGATCGCGTATTTAGCCTCGGAACTCGCGATCCCAGACCTCGATTCCACCACGGAAACCTGCGATCCATGCCCTCGTGGTTTGTACAGACCCCCCTGGGAACCCACCACCCCCCCCAAACCCAGCAAAAAGTGAAAGGTATGAGTTTGACGGAATACCTGCAACTCACGGATCTCAAATCGGTCGGTCGGATCGTCCAAAAACATCACCTAAGCTCTGGTCCACTATGATCTCCTGTCAAAGTCAACAGTCCAACTGACACTTGTCATGTTGGGTCCACTTACTATTTATAACCCATTGAATTTTTCTTGTTTCGGCCATTCTGCATCCATACGGATTCCATTCTTCGAACCGTTTCCACCACTGGACTCAGCACGATGAAACTGCCATGATGGTCGACTCATTTTCTTATTTTTTCTAAATTGTTTTTGAGCATTTTTTTTTCTAAACCTCTCGTCGCCTCGGTTTGCATGCCACATCAGTTGTAGCCCATTTTTGATATATTTTATGTTGTCATATTCATTTTTCCACGCTCGTGATGATGCTTGAGATCATTTCTTGCTCTCACCCCTAGATTTTTTGGGCATTTTTTACCAGCCCCTCGTCATCTCGATTTGCGTGCCACATCGGTCATAGCTCATTTTTGACACTTGTTATATTGCCGGATTTAGTTTTCTGAGCTCATAATGATGCTGGAGACCATTTCTCTCTCTCACCAAGAACAATTTCAACATTGTGTCCCAACACCTTGCTGCCTCGGTTTGCGTGCCACATCGGCCACCATTGAATTGTTACATATTTTTACATGAGCCATTCACTCCATTCATACTGCAATTATTTTGTTATTTTGCCACCATTCATCATCCTGCAAGGAGGCCCACTAGTGTTCCCCCCCACCCTCATTCTTAGTTCTCATCGATGTCCCTTGATTGAACACTCTCTCCTTGCTTGGCCATTCCTTTTGTTCAATATACTTTTACCCCTTTTCGGGATGGACAAGTCCTTTTACGAAAAAGGCACTTAGGGAGTTTCTGTTAAGCTCTTTTCTGAATCCTAAAAAAATGAAAAGATCACCGAGCAATCTTGCTTCCTTTCATGCTCGTTAAAGTACCTGAAAGGGCGTCTATCTGGTATAAGTTTAACCCTTTTCCGGACCTGGTAGACTAATTACGAAAAAGGAATACTCTAGTCACACCGGATAGAAGAGTTCTTCATTGCATCCTTTTATGCTTTTTCGGGCCTTGGAGACTAACACATAAAAAAGAACCCCCCTAGAGTCTTCTTATTTTTTTCAAACTCTCTAAAATTGAAAGAAACCATGAGCATGCACCGTCCTGGGCTCATACAAATCCACATGACGGTACCATTCCATTATTTCAGAATCTTCATATCGCTTTCAGACTCCTTAAAATTGAAAGCAATCACCAGTAAGAACTGTCCCGGGCTCGTATAAATCCACACGATAGTACCATTTTGAGCACACTTCTTCCAACTCTTTACACCATAAAGAAGTGCCCCCAGTGCCTCTCAGCACTATGATCGATCATCTCGGCAGCACCCCCAATAAAGTCACTGTTGTTCAGAGTATTCTGCAGTCTCCTGCCATCTTGCACCAACTTGAGTATCAATCATCCCAGTCACCATCCCTGATCTATTACAGCTATGATCCCCTTCCCACAAGTCAATTTCATATGCTGCTTGATCACCCCTGCCATCATACTCTTAACAAAGGAAGTTTGAGTCCACCCACTCTATTTTCCCAGTTATTCCCCACCCCCACAGTATGTCAATCCTACCATCAGTACTCTCACACTTTGGTTCTCCACCTCGTGCTCCTATCAAGGAAACATCATTGCCTTGCTAGTTGTAGATCTCCCTCTGTCGACAATAGCCCATCTATTCCAGAGCTCTCTTGGGAGGATTTCATATTGGTATCGGCTGAGGATGTTTAGAGAAAGAAGACTATGCCCTTGCCACCAGAATCAAAAGATAAGACCACATCTGTATCAAGGGAAAAAAGAAAAATTGACTTGGATAGTGTGGCCGACACCTTGGTAAAGATAGAACACTTAGGAAAGGACTCCCCCAAATCAGGCCCAGGGATTCCCGCCAATAATCAGTGGTCAAAGAGGCACAGCAAAAGATTCACACAAGTAGCTAAAATCCAAGTCTCAAGGGAGGAAGAAAGGGAACCCAGCCCCCTGGTTAACAATGTGTCTGATGATGACATTGATCCTTTTATAGACCAGAAGGATCCCACTACAGAAGAAGAAGAGGATTAAGAAGAGGAAATGGATGAGCAAGAAATGTAGAATGAAGATGAAGAAATGGATAAAGAAGAAGAGCAAAGCTTACAAGAGGAAGGCAACTTCCAAGGGAAACCTCCAGAACATAATGAAAATGTCGAGGTCATTACGCAGCTTGATGAGGCATGGGAAGAATTGGAAAAGCTCATAAATGAGCTGGCAACGTTAAGGATTGGTCCAGGAATCCAACCCACACATCCCCCATTCTCAGTCGAGAAGACTCAAATCCTGAAAACGCATCATGCAGAAGAGCTATGGCTAGCCAAGCATAAGAATTCAGTGCTTCAAGAAAAATTGGCCGAGGCACAAAACTAATTAGCAAAAAAAGACCAGGAGATTACCAAATTAAAGGATGTTTAGGCCACTACTACCATCATATATGATAGACTGTGGGACCTCAGACCATCGTCGATAATATATGCAGTTTATATGTAGGAGAAATGCGGCGAATTCCAGCTCCAGAGGTTGAAGCATGGACTCCCCATAGAGATAAGAACTCCCAAAGAGTTTATGGATTCATCTTTGAACTCCACAGAGCTGGAGAAAGACCAATTGAGTGAGTTCTTCTTGCATAATTTTGTAGTTTCTAGCTCGCCCAACTGGTTGCCAAACTCATATGTGGGCGATTTCCAGTTAAGGGCATTATGTTCATGGATGAACCACAAAATTGAGTGAGCCCATGACTACCATCTCTATGTCGCATCCAAATGGAAAACCTTATTAATGATCAGACCAGTGCCAACTCACCTTGAAGGGATAATCTATAACCATAGGATCCTCAACCAAGATGAGGAACTGATACCCATTCTCCTTGTAAAACAATAGGAGGCTATGACTCATTTTGACATTACACTTCGAAGCACACACAAGGAAGTTAATGATTCCATTAAGGAAAGGTGGAGCAGGGTGGCAAAGGATCTGAAGAAAAGAGAACTCCACTCTCCCCTCAGGCTTGATGATGCTATTTTCAAAACCACACTCTGCAAAGAATCCCTGGAAAGAAATCAACTCAGATGGATAGGGATGAGGTTGAATCCCCCATTCTTTATTTCCCCAATCATCAAGGAACAGATTAATGAAGAGGAAGAGAGGAGGGCATGGGCCAGGGAGGATCAGAATTTTGGATATCACAGGCAGCCAGGGATACCTAGGGTGGTAGCATGGGATATCAAGGAGGTCATCGAAGAATTGAATAAGTCACCCAAGGATGGGTGAATTTTTCAAGTATGGGAGAGAATGATGAGTCCAATTTTCAGGTATTTTATAAACATTTTTCCTGCAGTCAAGCTCAAGCAATGTCGAAGAAACACACTCATTTGTGGGAAAAATGTTTTACTTTAATTATTTAATGAAATTGTTTTTGATGATTATTCTTGTATGTTAAAATGCATATTCGATAAACTAGTTCTATGGAAACCAAGCATGATTGAGTAGGTTCAGGGGCATTAAAGGATGAACGCGTAGAATATTGAGGGATCACCAAGCTCGGCACCCTGTCTCCTGATTAATAGAGAATGCACTCATGTTTAAGGGGAATCGACATTTAGACATTTAGTTAAGTTCAACATTAAGAATTATGTAAATATGGACCTCTCGGGTAGCAAGAGGCCTCTGTTGACATTTTGGAGAAACATTGTTTTAAGTTTTCTGCACTATTGAGATATTGCGAAGTTACAGACCTTTGTGAAGACATGGATTTTATATTTTAATAAGATATTGATGTTAAATTCCAGCTAGCATTTATAAGTTTCTTTCTCTCTTGAGTACGGGTTGGAGAGGACCCGTCCAACACATAAGTCAGGGGATTTCCATTTTTCAAGTATTTTCCAATTTTGTGTTTTACATTGACGAACAATTACATTGCATATGGAAGCGCTTGAATGATGTATTATTTCTGTAGTAATTTATAACACGTTCTATAGTACAGCAAAACAGTTTCAGTAGTCCTATAGCTGCTTTCTTCCAAACGCACATTTTAACAAACAATTGCATCTGTATTAGCTTTGCTTTCAGAAGTCATGGGTTAGATCTAAGGTTTATGAATGTTTCCCATCGTGATTAATTACTCTGACTTCTTAGTAAATAGATGTGTAGCATGAAATGATCGCATGTCAATCTTAGTTTTAGTATTTAACGATTTAGATAAGAACTCTAGTTTTATGCATAAAGTAATTACAACCCTTGTTTTCTCTAGTATTAGACTAGATCTGTTGTGACATTTTACTTTCTAGGTTTACCATTCTGCACTTAGGTAACTTCATAAGATTATCTCTTCTACTTTCATCATTTTAATTATTTAAAATAGATTTACTTCTTTTAGTATCTTCATTCCTTAAAAAGAGATTTACTGCTTTCAGTACTTTAGTTCTTTAAAATAGATGTATTGCTTTCCAGTATTTAATTCCCTAGTATAACCAATTTTACACATCGAGTAAGTAACCCTTATAACATCGATACCGACACCCAACCGTGACAAATATTATCCTATAAGAGCACAGATAGTGCACGCACCTCTAAAGTTTGTACGTCCCCCGGGTTGACATTTAAAGTAGGATCTTAGTACAGCTGCCCTCATTAGGCATCCATATTGGGAGCCCACCACTTTTTGGTGCTGTTGCCGGGGAGGTGCTAAATCTTTTAGGAGACATCACCTAAAAACAACACAAAAAGAAAACAAAAATCACATACAATAAAAACCTAAATACATTTTCTTACCAATGAATGCCTCGTCGGAAAAGGGATAGGTTTAGCCGCTTTCTACCCAGGCATTCCATGAGCAACAACGGTAATAACAGTTCTGACCATTCTCAGTTTGAATTTCTACACTCTGAAAACGAAACTAACTCCACATATGATCCAAACAGAAGCAACTTCACTACCAGTTCTATCTCAAACACCATAATGGAAAACGAGGAGGAGGAACCTAGGGAGCTTTTCACCTTTCCCATTAGCATGCCTCTTGGAGATGCCAGGATGAAGAACATCAATCCTAATAATATACCAAACTTCCATGGTTTGACTTCAGAAGATCCTGACACATTCCTGTTTGAATTTGAGGTAGTTTGAATATAATTTGATTACACTACTAATGCAAAAAAGATAAGGCTTTTTCCTTCCACACTGAAATACCTATCACTTTGGTGGTTCATGAGCCTTGAAGGGAATAGTGTCTTTAACTGGGATCAAATGAAATAGGCATTCTTAGAAAAATATAGGGACTACTGCAAGGCCAAAGATACTAGGGATGAAATCTTTAGGATGCAACAAGGAGAAAGAGAGTCATTAGAAGATTATGCCCAAATATTTCAACTCAGCTACAAACGATCCACTCATTGCACCTTGGATCCCGAGTCACTAAAACTTGTCCTTCTTAGAGGTGTAAAAGAATAAAATTTTGAAGTCTTAAATCTCCTAGGGGATGGAGATATATTCCAAAAATATTTTGTCCAGATCCTGCAAATCTTCAAAAACTACTCGAGATCTAGGAAAACTAAGAATGGGACCAGGGATACACATACATCCACTGGTGGATCATCATCTTCAGGACCAACACTTACAAAATATGATTTAGGAAACCTACTGGATGACATGAATACTGACATCCTGCAATCTCTGGCCATGCAACTTGATGCTCTTCAAATAAAAAAGAAACAGGATGAAATTAACCAAGCCTTGGCAGTTTTCTGTCCTCTTTGTAGATAAAACCATGAGAAGGGGCAGTGCACCTTGAACACAATAGAAGTATGTGGTCTCTGCATTGACGACCATTCCACTGATAAATGACCCCTCTTGCCCTCATGTAAGGCAACTATTCAAGACCCAATAGCTGAAGGAGCAATAGAACAGATCTGTTTTATAAATCAAAGGAGGAATAAGTTTTTTAGACCATATCAACAGAGCAATCAAGCCTACTATAATCAAGGACAACCAAATTGGAACTCTGCACCAACTCCATGGCAAGCACAACCAAATTAAAACCAATGGCAACAGAATCAGCAAACATATCAACCATCCTATCAACAACCATATTATCCACCGTCCTATCCTCAATACCCCCCACCTTTTCCATCCACCACAAATTATGCAAATCAATACCCCCATCCATCAAATTGGAGGGCACCATTACAACAACCACTTATTATGCCGCCCCCACAACCTCAACCACCCCCCATACCTCCACCCATTCCATCCCAACCAATCCCAAATCCTAATAATAATAGACCCCCACAACAGCAACAAGCTTATAACACTGATATCACACAATTCCCTACCTATGTTGTAGACACCATAGAAATAAATGAAATAAACTTGCGATCTAGAAAAACGTTGCAGAATACATCCCCACACAACATCCAACAACCCGTACTTGAAGCTCAAGACCAAACATCAGAACCCTATGTTCAGTATCCAGATGAACTAGAACCTCCTGAGGACAAAATCAACCACTACCACACAGCATAAACCCTCCATTTCCATAAAAACTAGTCCGAAGTACAAAAGAAGAGGAAGAGAATACAATTTTAAACGAATTCAAGCACTTAAACATCCAAATCCCAATTTTACAAGCCATAAGGGATGTGCCCATCTGCAACAAATTTATTAGAGAGAATTGACTAAAGAAACCAGGAAGGAGGAAGCATGACCAACCAACTATAAATGTAGTAGGACAATTGGCCGATTTGATGCTGGGTGTCATAATAAACCCTAAATATCTTGATCCTGGTAGTCCTGTAGTAAACGTCACCATAGATAACAAGCAAATAAATAAAAGCTTGATAGATTTGGGAGATGCGATCAATGTCATGACTAAGGAAACCATGTTATACCTGGGACTCCAATCAATGGTCAGACCAACCACAACACTACTCCAACTAGCAAACACGTCCACTGTGAAACCCGAAGGAATGCTAGAAGACATTATGATCAATATTGAATCCTGGGAATACCCAGTTGATTTTATAATAATTGAAATCAAAAGCAAACTTAGTGGCTATCCAATTATACTAGGTAGACCTTGGTTAGCAACTATGGACGCTTACATAGGTTTCCGATCAGGAAATATGACAATCACTAGTGGACATACTAGGAAGAAAATCACAATCTACCCACCAACAATGAAATCTTCAGAGTTAGAATATCAAAATTGGACTGATGATTACCATAACACACCAAATCACAACCTCTGACCTATCCTAACAATTGATGCTGCAATATCACTAAAAGAAATAGATGAAGATGGCCATATAGATAGATTTATACAAAATGTATCTTCTAACAATCATGTTATTCAAGAATTATTTTCCACGGAAACATGTGACAGTTCAAAACAGAACATGGATGACTTATGGACAGAAGTACTGGAAGAACAGATTGAAAAGGTAAAAGTCGTGGAAATTCACCCTGGCAAAGCATTCAACATAAATTCCAATTTGGAACCAGATCAAGAAAGGAAATTAATGAAGATACTAGAAGAACAAAGTAAAGCATTTGCATGGACATATGCAAACATGAAATGAATACATGCTGATATCTGCAAACACTACATTTACATCAAAAAAGGTTCTACTCCTATTAGGCAACCACAAAGAAGGCTGAACCCTGCACTAAAAGACATAGTCAAAGTGGAATTACAAAAGTTATTAGATGCAGGGTTCATCTATCCAATATCTGATAGTGAGTGGGTCTCACCACTAGTTATAGTACCCAAAAAAGGAGGCAAATGGAGAATTTTTGTGGACTATATGGAGCTGAATAAAGAAACCAAGAAAGATCACTTTCCACTTCCATTTATAGACCATGTACTAGATACATTATCTGGAAACAAGTATTCTTCATTCTTAGACGGTTTCAGTGGGTACAACCAAATTTTAATACACCCAACTAATCACGATAAAACAACCTTTACATGCCCATGGGGAAATTATGCCTATAGGGTCCTACCCTTTGGTTTATGTAACGCCCCAGCAACATTTCAAAGAGCCATATTGAGTATTTTCTCTGATTTTATGAATGACAAAATGGAAGTCTTCATGGATGATTGCACACCCTATGGACAGAACTTTGACCAGGAATTGAACAATCTTGAATTAGTATTAAAAAAATGTATTGAAATGAGCTTGTGCCTAAGCAATGACAAATGTAGGATGTGGAAGAAGGCATCTCTCTAGGACATCATATCTCACAAAGAGGTATAGAGGTTGATCAAGCCAAAGTCTCAGTAATCAGAATGCTGCCCCCACCTGTCAAACAAAGGGATGTGAGAAGTTTCCTTGGACAGATAAGGTACTACAAAAGGTTTATTGAAAATTACAGCAGAATTATTGCCCCCATGTTTGCACTTCTCACAAAAGACAATGAGTTCATATGGACAAGCAACTGCATGACAGCCTTTGAAAGTCTTAAGCAAAAAACAATCACAGCACCAATACTCCAAGGACCAAACTGGGAAATTCCATTTTACATCCACATAGATGCATTAGATAAAGCCATCGGACCTGTGCTTGGACAAGAACAAGACAAAAACCCTATGCCATATACTATATAAGCGAAAATTTGGCTGGGTCAGAACTCAACTACATAGTCATAGAGAAGTAATTTAAGACAGTCATACATGCAATCAATAAATTCAGGCATTATATCACAGGATACCAAAGTTTTATCCACACTTACCACTCAGCAATCATATATCTTATGAACAAGCCTAATACTAGTGCGAGAATTATTAGATGGATGCTACTTCTACAAGAATTTGACATTACTATAATAGATAAACTAGGAAAGCATAATGTGGTAGCCGACTTTTTGTCAAGAGTCACACATGGAAAAGATAACAAATTGGTTCAAGATAAGTTCCCTGATGAGCACCTTTTTGCCATATCAATAAGAATCCCATGGTTTGGTGACATAGCAAACTATTTAGTATCTGGAAAGTTTCTAGAACATTACAGTTATAAAGAAAGGACAAAAGTAATAAGGCAAAGTGCCACATATACATGGATATAGGGCATGCTTTTTAAATAGGGACCATATCAAGTACTTAGAAGGTGCATTAGGGAAGATGAAGTACATGACATAATGCATGCCACCCACAATGAACCTTGTGAAGGACACTATGCTTCAAAAAGGACAACCTACAAGATGTTGCAAACAGGCGTATTATTGGCCAACACTCCACAAAGATGCTTATGAGTATGTGTCCCACTGTGATGATTTCCAGAGAATGGGAAACCCAACACAAAAAAAAGAAATTCCATTCCATTCACAAATCTCCTTGGAGGAATTTGAAAAGTGGGGATTTGATTTTGTTGGCCCATTCAACCCACAATCCAATCAGAAAAGCTACATCCTCGTATGCACTGATTACCTTACAAAATCGACAGAGGTAGTAGCATTGGCTGCTGCAAATGAAACCAGTGTGGCCAAATTCTTTACTGAGCAGATCTTTCACAGGATTGGGGTGCCAAGAGAAGTAGTTTCTGATTAGGGCCCACAATTCACATCAAATTTAATTGAAGAATTCATGAAACGAAACAATGTAAAGCAAAGACAGTCATCCTCCTATCACCCTCAAGCAAATGGTCAAGCTGAGCTAACCGACAGAGAATTAGAGAGAATCTTGACAAAAACTGTCCAACTTCACAAGAGGGATTGGGCTGACAGACTTAGTGAGGCAGTCTGGGCTTACAATACTACATGGAAAACAAATACAAGATTCACACCTTATGAACTAGTCTATGGAAAAAAGGTCATGCTGCCAATCGAATTTGAAATAAAAACATTGAGAATTGCAGCAGATTTACATATGGACCTATCAGAAATCCAAAAAGAACACATGTTGCAGCTGAATCAACTAGATGAGCACCGCCAACAAGCACTAACACATACCAAAATCATCCAACAACAAAGAAAAAAATGGCATGACCAACATATGAAGGATAAGAAATTCAATGAAGGTGATTGGGCACTACTTTACGACTCCAGATTTCACACATTCAAAGGAAAGATAACCACTAGATGGCTTGGACCTTACATTATACAGAAAATTTATGGAAATGGGGCTGTGAAAATTATTACAATTGATGAAGAGGAGTTCCCCATGATAGTGAATGGGCATCACCTAAAACTTTACAAAAAACCATAGTCAAAAGAAGAATTTACACAGGTACTCTACCAACAACAATTGATGCTGATAGAGGACGCGGCAAGTCAGCGAAATTCAAATCATTTACAATAAAAACAAAACAAAAAAACATAAGAAAAAGGAGAAAAAAATGAAAAAAACATAAAAAAAAAGAAAAGAAAAAAGAGAATGAAAAATTACAGGGCCACGTATATCCCTATGAAAAATCCAGCATTACTATTCCAAAGCAAAATATCAACCACAATTCAAGCGAGCCGGATATACACTCAAGCGAGCCAGCAAATTCTAAAACACATTCAACATTCAAGCGAGATGGATATACATTCAAGAGAGCCATCCACGTCTACATACAACAATCAGCCATCAACTACTACGGAATTCTTCAAACATGCCATGCCATTAAAATCCAGAGGAGTCTGCGGAAAGAATTTTTCAATTCGACAAGTTTCGAACCTATTAAGCAGGCTCATCCTCAGGAGAACAAGAATCTCGATGCCATGCCATGCCATTCTTTTTCAACATACTCAAGCAAGCCAGATACATTACATATCATACTCACACAAGCTTGCAAGTTATTCAAGAGAGCCAGTCACATACAACTATGCAATCATCCAAATATGAAGCATAATCACATGAGCCCTATCAACAACTGACACAATTTTCAAAAGAAGATACTTCAGCAAATTCAAACGGGCAAAAAGGAAAAAGCAGCCCACACACATAACTACTGACATGCAGAAATCAACTACAGACACCGCCAAATCTACTACAGAATCAACCATTCATGAAAAACACACCAGATCATCAATGCAGGTATGCATACATACCAAGGTAATCTCTAGAACAATTTTATTTTATTCTTAAGGTAAAACATTATCCCACACTACATTCGTTTCTAGTCAGCTGAGGACAGCTTCTATTTTAAATTGGCGGCATGATCGAATGACCTTAATAAGTCATGATCGCTACTTAAAGTTCTGTCACCTTAATAACTCATGATCGCTACCTAAGTCCCGTCACCCTCAACAAATCATGATCGCAACCTTCACCATATGAAGTACAGAGATCGATCATGGGAATATAGAGATCAATCATTGAAAAAAAAGGGGATTAAAAGAGGCAAGTACAGGAATGATGGAAAGGATAGGTGCGGAAAGATAGCAAGAAAGGCTGCATAATATTCCACGATTTTGCATATAAGGAACCGCTCGGAATTCCTGAGAAGCAACAGAACAAAGCTAGTGCGCTCACTCATCCATCATTGCAATCCTTGAGCCTGTAGGCAGAGCCCATCCAGTTGAGGGTATAAACCATATTCCAAAGTTTTTGTTTTGTTTGATTATAAAGAAGATTCTAAAATGAGAAAAGGTTTTAAGAAAAGTGAACCGGAAGATCACAACGCCATTTATCGGAGCCCAAGAGTCCTGTAGATCATTCGCAATGCAGGCTAGATTCCTTTCATCCTTGGACTGAGAGGATACGATACAGGGGTAGCTTAGGAATTCACAAGAAACTTCAAACATATCAAAGATGAACAGTACGTCACCCAAATAAAAGGGTTACGTATAAAATTGGATGAGGACATGATTGCCAAATACACTGGTCTACCAATGGACCTGCATTGGAGCAGAAGTGATCGGGAAGCAAACCAAACAGCAAAAGCAACATTCTTTGAACAAGGGGAAGCTTACGATGAGGACAAAAATGGAGTCAAAAGACTCTCCATTCCAGCACCATGGGATGGAATGGATGTAATTGTACAGAGGTACATTACATGCACTGGAAGGTTAAGTTATGTTCCCATTTTCCATTTTTGTATTTTGGAGATTCTCAGGCACATGAGTCAAATTTCATCAAACAACAGCTTTAGCATTCCATTTTACCTGCTCCAATCCCTAGCAGAAATGAGTAGGAAGGTGGTCAAGGGAAAAGAGGATGCTTTGGCCCATCATGGGATGATCAAACTAATAGTTGGTGAGGAACTAAAAGCACAGATTCCAGAGCTCTCTTGGGAGGAGTTCATATTGGTATTGGCTGAGGACGTTCAGAGAATGAAGACTACGCCATTGCCACCAGAATCAAAAGATAAGACCACATCTGTATCAGGGGCAAAAAGAAAAATTGACTTGGATAGTGTGGCCGACACCTTGGTAAAGATAAAACACTCAGGAAAAGACTCCCTCAAATCAGGCCTAGGGATTCCCGCCAATAATCAGGGGTCAAAGAGGCGCGACAAAAGATTCACACACGTAGCTAAAATCCAAGTCTCTAGGGAGGAATAAAGGGAACCCCACCCCTTGGTTGCCAATGTGTCTGATGATGGCATTGATCCTTTTATAGACTAGAAGGATCCCACTACAGAAGAAGAAGAGGATGAAGAAGAGGAAATGGATGAGCAAGAAATGTAGGATGAAGATGAAGAAATGGATAGAGAAGAAGAGCAGAGCTTACAAGAGCAAGGCAACTTCCAGGGGAACCCTCTAGAACGTAATGAAAACCTTGAGGTCGTTACGCAGCTCACTGAGGCATGGGAAGAATTGGAAAAGGTCAGAAATGAGCTGGCAACGTTAAGGATTGGGCCAGGAAGCCAACCCACACCTCCCCCATTCTCAGTCAAGAAGACTCAAATCCTGAAGATGCATCATGTAGAAGAGCTACGGCTGGCCGAGCAGAAGAATTCAGTGCTTCAAGAAAAATTGGCCGAGGCACAAAATGAATTAGCAAAAAAAGACCAGGAGATTACCAAATTAAAGGACGTTTTGGCCACTACTACCAGCATATATGATAGACTACGGGACCTCAGACCACCGTCGGCAAGATATGCAGTTTATATGTAGTTTATTCCAGAGGTTGAAGCAAGGAATCCCCATAGAGATAAGCACTCCCAAAGAGTTTATGGATGCATCTTTGAACTCCACAGAGCTGGAGAAAGACCAATTGAGTGAGTTCTTCTTACATAATTTCGTAGTTTCTGGCTCGCCCAACTGGTTTCCAAACCCATATGTGGGTGATTTCCAGTTAAGGGCATTATGTTCATGGATGAACCACAAAATTGAGTGAGCCCAGGACTACCATCTCTATGTCGCATCCAAATGGAAAACCCCATTAATGATCAGACTAGAGCTAACTGACCCTGAAGGGATAATCTATAACCATAGGATCCTCACCCAGGATGAGGAACTGATACCCATTCTCCTTGCAGAACAACAGGAGGCTGTGACTCATTTTGACATTACACTCCAAAGCACATAGAAGTAAGTTAATGATTCCATTAAGGAAAGGTGGAGCAGGGTGGCAAACGATCTGAAGAAAAGAGAACTCCACTCTCCCCTCAAGCTTGATGATGCTATTTTCAAAAGCACACTCTACAAAGAATCCCTGGAAAGAAATCAACTCAGATGGATAGGGATGGGGCTGAATCCCCCATTCTTTCTTTCCCCAGTCATCAAGGAACATATTAATGAAGAGGAAGAGAGGAGGGCATGGGCCAGGGAGGATCAGAATTTTGGATATCACAGGCAGGCAGGGATACCTAGGGTGGCAGCATGGGATATCAGGGAGGTCAACGACGAATTGAATAAGTCACCCAAGGATGGGTGAATCCTTCAAGTATGGGAGAGAATCATGAGTCCAATTTTCAGGTATTTGATAAACCTTTTTCCCGCAGTCAAGCTTAAGCAATGGCGAAGAAACACACTAATTTGTGGGGAAAATGTTTTACTTTAATTATTTAATGAAATTGTTTATGATGATTATTCTTGTATGTTAAAATGCATATTTGATAAACTAATTCTATTGAAACCAAGCGTGATTGAGTAGGTTCAGGGGCATTAAAGGATGAACGCGTAGAAGATTGAGGGATCACCAAGCTTGGCACCTGGTTTTCTTGATTTATAAAGAATGCACTCTTGTTTAAGGGGAATCGGCATTTAGACATTTAGTTAAGTTCAACATTAAGAATTATATAAATATAGACCTCTCGGGTAGCGAGAGGCCTCTGTTGACATTTTGGAGAAACATTGTTTTAAGTTTTCTGCACTATTTAGATACTCCGAAGTTACAGACCTTTGTGAAGACATGGATTTTATATTTTAATAAGAGATTGATGTTAAATTCCATCAATCATTTATAAGTTTCTTTCTCTCCTGAGTACGGGTTGGAGAGGGCCCCTCAAACACGTAAGTCAGGGAATTTACATTTTTTAGGTATTTTCCAATTATGTGTTTTACATTGACGAAAAATAATATTGCATAAGGAAGCTCTTGAATGATGTATTATTTCTGTGGTAATTTATAACACGTTCTGTAGTACAACAAAACGGTTTCAGTAGTCCTGTAGCTGCTTTCTTCCAAACGCACATTTTAACAAACGATTGCATCTGTATTAGCTTTTTTTCAGAGGTAATGGTTTAGATCTGAGGTTTATGAATGTTTCCCATCATGATTAATTACTCTGACTTCTTTGTAAATATATGTGTAGCATGAAATGATCGCATTTCAATTTTAGTTTTAGTATTTAACAATTTAGATCAGAACTCTAGTTTTATGCATAAATTAATTACAGCCCTTGTTTTCTCTAATATTAGAATAGATCTGTTGTGACATTTTACTTGCTAGGTTTACCATTATGCACTTAGGTAACTGCATAAGATTATCTCTTCTACTTTCAGCATTTTAATTATTTAAAATAGATTTACTACTTTTAGTATCTTCATTCTTTAAAAACAAATTTACTGCTTTCAGTACTTTAGTTCTTTAAAATAGATTTATTGCTTTCTAGTATTTAATTCCCTAGTATAACCAGTTTTACACATCGAGCAGGCAACCCTTAGAACATTGATACCGACACCCAACCGCGGCAAATATTATCCTATAAGAGCACAGATAGTTCCTGCACCTCTAAAGTTTGTACGTCCCCTGGGTTGACATTTAAAGTAGGCTCTTAGAACAATTGCCCTCAGTAGGAATCCATATTGGGATCCCACCAATCCAAAACCTAAGTTTGGCCTAAGTCATCTAGGATTAAAATTATTAAATTGGTGGCTAAGGGTCGAAATTTACCTAAGTAAGATTCCCAAGAGAGTAATTGAAGAATAATTGGACTAAGGTGGGCGACATGAAGCATAAGGTTCACAATTTAAGTTTCCTAATATACTTATTAATAATTTGAAAATAATTGGTGAATAATTTTTACACAAGTTAATTTTATTAATACTGGCCTACAATATAAAAATATAATTGATTTATGATTAATAGGGTCATGAGAGAACACAAGAGGATAAGTTGTACCTCACTTGCTTGAGAAAAGATAGAAATAAGAAGAAAGCAGGCTAAAACAAGGTGAAAGGAAAAAATAAGGAAACTGGAAAAAGCAGTGAAAATCGAGAAAGTGCATAAAGCAGGAAAGTGCACAAAGCAGGCAAGTCCAGAAAAGAAGCCAGTCTTATAAAGTAGGAAATATCTAGAATTCAAGGAGGCACAGTTTCTAAAAGCAAGAGAAATCCATAAAGCAAGGAAAGTTGGAAAATGAGGAAAGTTATCACAAGCAAAAAAAGAAAGAAGTTTCTTGATTTGTGCAACTCAAGAATAAAATTATGGAAACATCTAGAAAAGCTACAGGGTCCAAGTTTTGTAAGTGAGGAAGCATCGATGAGGCTAAGTGGGTCCAAACCCAATACAACTACTCAAGGAAAAATCCGTTCCTCATCCAATTCAAATTTATAAGAGGATAAGCTAAACCATGAGGAGAAAAGTCTATAAAAGGAGTTGAAATCCATTTCACATATTTTGGCAAATTCATTTTGTGTTTGAGATATTTTGCTAATAAAGGTTGAGACATGTGCATCAACCAAGCTTGGGATATGTGACCCAATACAGTGTGAGTGTTCCATTTATTTCACAATCTGAGCCAGAGTCACTGAAGTCTGAATTACATGCCAGTTGCAGCCCACATTGACGAATCCAATCCTTCCAGAGAGATCATGAGTGTTGGTGCCATTGAAGAGCGTTCTTAAGAAAGTCTCATTTAGAGAAGGAGATATAGTTCAGTGAATGCACCCAAGATCATATTTTGAATTTTGATGTACCCCCATGTGTATGCATTAGCTTTTATTTTATCATATGTGCAAATCCATAACAGAACTTCTCTTCATTCCTCTTCATCTCAGCCTTATATTCTAACCTTTGTAAGATTTCCTGTGTATTGGATATTTTTTGTCCAGTTGAGACTCAAATATTTAAATATGTTACTCTGAGTGTGTGAATTTGGTTTTTTCATATTCGTAGACTTGGGTATAATCCAATTAATAATTCCAAAGGGAATTTTGGATGCTTTAAAGGCTGTTAGTATTCAATTCTACTAAGACATCTCTTTGAACAATCGTTTTTTACTAGTTTTATAGTTTTTGATATTAAAGTTATTATGTGAGACAAATTTATGTTCTAGTGATTATATAATATTCTTAATACTCTATTGAAAACTCACCAAATCCTTTACTGATAATTCGTAGGCCTTTCATCCTGTTTGGGAGAGCCTAAAAGTCAATCAGTCGGGTTGTCCATCCTAGCACCATTTTTCCTACTTCCTCCCAATCCTTACCAAATATTCCCAAAACCTCAGAAATACTTTTCCATCATCTATTAGGGGGTTTATTACTGATACTTATTCTCTATTTTATGTCAAGAGTAAGTGGATGGTATAGTATGCATATGCTGGTGTTCCTAGGAATCCATGGAGTAGACTTCAGCCTCACTGATGTTCAAAACATAAATGGTCCTAGTACTTTGTGCATAGGACTATGAATATGGCCTTGGCTCTGATTTCAGTGCTACTACATATTTACCTTCATATTTTTCATATCACAAAGATATAAATTATTTAACCCTGGGGGAATTTACATGTGCTAAATATTAGTTTTCCTGAAACTAGTTTATTGTCTAGTTTTTGTATGAGTTGATTTTGTTTGATTACCTGAAGTTGTTAAAATATCCTTGCTACAAATCCATAGGATATTACAGGAAAAAATTACGTCTACCACTGTTATTGACATCTTGGTGAAACCTGGTGTCGTCGAGCATATTCATATTGTCCAAACTTGTTCTTCTAAAGAAATCAAAACTTATATGGCCTTGTTTAAACAATTCTACGACGTATTCACATGGAGCTATGAATAAATGCTCGGTATTGAACCTGCTATCATTTTCCATGTGATCGAAACTTATCCAAACGCAAAACCTGTACGGAAAAAACTCGACCCAATACACCCTCAAAAGACAACGGCTATTAAAGAAGAAATTGAAAATCTACTGAAAGTTGGCTTCATTTATCCTATCCCCTTAACAGACTGGGTTTCTAACATCTTTCATATTACAAAACAATAAACAAATATTAAAGTATGTGTTTATTACAGGTATTTGAATAAGGCTTGTCCCAAGGACAATTACCCTACCCCGTTTATCGACCCGATTATAGACAATTGTTCCAGTAGTGTCATCTTTTCCTTCATGGATAGATTCTCCGGCTTTAACCATATAGATATCCAACTAGCTTCCCATGCGGCATATTTTGCAATCAGAAATTACCCTTTGGACTCAAAAATGTTGGTGCCACATTCCAGCGGGATATGTCGTACACGACGTTAAGGATTTTGTGGATCCCTACCTTGATGATTTTTCAGCTCATTGAAATCATCGTGACTTTCACATTGACCATCTGGAAGCAGTTTTCCTTATATTCTGCCACTACAATATCCTCCTAAATCTTCATAAGTGCATATTTTGCGTTGAGTCTGAACGCCTTCTTGGCTTCATTGTTTCAAAATATGGGATTAGTATCGATCCTCTAAATGTATAGGCCATTCTATCCCTACCCCCACCAACAAATATCACTGAACTTCAAAGTTTGTTTTGGAAGGAAAACTACTTGCATCGTTTCATGTGTAATTACGTGGAAAAGACATAGGGTTGTATGTGGCTCTTAAAATTGGGAGTTCCTTTTGTTTGGGATGACTACGCACAAATCACATTCGATAATCTCAAACACAGCATTACAAATGCACCCTTGTTGCAACCAGCTGATCACACCAGGGATTATCTCCTTTATATTACTGCTTCCACATCCACGTTTGGTATGATAATCGTATAGGAATATAGTAACGGGAAAGAACATGTGATTTATTTCCTAAGTAAGAGTCTCGCTCTGAGCAATGTTATTCACATGTTGAGAAGTTGGCTCTAGCAGCCATTTTAGCCATCTAGAGATTCTGTCACTACATTTTTCTCCACACAACTACTATTATCACCGATTCAAACTCTATGTACCATGTCATAACCCGTCAAGTACTTGGGGGGAAATAATCACATTGGATCGTAATTCTTCAAGAATTCAACCTACTATTTGAGAAAGCCAAAGCGAAAAAATCATTAGTATTTGCAGAACTTATTTGCGAACTTCCCCATGTTGCTCAAGAAGCTGGGCCCATCAACTTTCTTCCCGATGATTCGTTGTTCCTGATTAGCACATATGACCCATGGTATGGATATATTACCTTATATCTCCAAACCCAACATTTTAGACCTCAGTTGTCTCATGATGAACATCGATGTATTCACCATCATGCAAAATACTATCTAATCATTGATGACACTCTATATCGCCATGGTATTTTTCATGTCCCCTCATTGATGATTAGTGGAAGGAGTTCATTGCCAAACCAATCCCTTGGGTTGAGGAGGAAATTTCATGCAATTGGGGTTAGTTCTGAAGTAAAGGCATTAATTAGTTAGGAAGTTTAATTTTATTTTTATCCTAAGTTTGAAATGCACTTGGTAGAAGTAATTTTTATTAATTAGATATTTTTATTTTGGGATAAAGTGGATAATGTTCCACAAGTGTCCCTTAGAGGATAAGGTTGTCTAGGAGGTAACTTGCAAGACAGTAAAAGATAAAGAAGTCAAAGAAAGGAAAGTATGAAAAGGAGAAGAAAGCATAATATAGCAGAAAAGTAGGACAAAACAGAAAAGAAGGACAAGAGTAGGACAAAGTAGAAAAATAGGACAAAAGTAAATAAGCACGATAAAGCATAAATGAAAGAAAAATTGGGACAAAGTAGAAAAGTAGGATAAGGCAAAAAATCAGAAAAAAGAAGGACAAAGTAGAAAAGCAGGATAAGGTAGGAAAGAAGGAAAAAACATGATAGAAAAGAAAAAGCAGTAAAAGCAAAAGAAAAAGCAGAATGCAAGGAAAAAGCTAAAGCAAAAAGCAAAGAAAAGTAGAAAGCGAGGAAAAAGCTAAAGTAGAAAGCAAAGAAACCTTATCCAATCCATGAGGGAACCTTATCCTATCTTACTTGCTCAACAAGTCTACTAAATCTATAAAAGAAGTATTACAACTACATTACACATCTTCTGATCATTTGTGATTTGAATTGAGTACATTTTGGCCTCATTGGCCTAGGAGATGTTCCCCTAGTCCTAGCTGGGAGATGTGCCCCATGCTTCTAATGAAAGTATGATGACATCCAGTGTTCATCATCATTCTATTTTAGGTCCTGAAGTCTGATCCATTGGTTAGTGTTCTCGTTGTGTGGTTCAACTCATCATTCTGTAGGAATAGTGTTGGAGGAATGAAATAGAGGTTCTGGTTTAGACCTTTTTGATAATTTATGAAAATTTATACGTATTCCATTTCATCCATAGCATTTTTTACATTAGGAAACATGTTTTCTCTCATTAAAAAAGGTGTCCAGATAGCAAGTTATGGTCATTTTACTAGATCTGAGGGTTCCGGTGGTGAATATTGCACCCTTGATTTTCTATATGGTTTGATGAGTGCGCCCATGAGCATCCCGAGTCCTAGTGCACCTCCCATGAGAATACAACATCCCATGTTCATCGTATAGATAATATTCAGTGGTTATACCTCCCCTTCTCATTCTTCTCTGAAGCATTCTCCTCCATTAATTGTAAAATCCAAGATTCTTGACTTTCTATGTAATCTTAGCCATGATACTTCTATTGTTTACTTAATTAAATGAGTTCTTGTTTATGATATATTTTTAATTCATTTATGAATTATATCAGTCCTTATCAAGATAATATGAGATCCTTAGAAGCTATTTGGATTGAATTTTCTCAAGACTAGCTCTTTAGCATCTTTTAATTGACTAGTTTTCCAGGATTTGCAATATACAGAGCTCAGAGTAACTATTTTCCTTTATGAAGGTTGATGTAGTTTTTTAAGTTCCTTTATAATCCATCCAAATCCAAAAATAATATATTCGTGACCTTCTCTGGCTATTTGAGTCCATGATTATCAAGACTAGCTCATTAGGCACCCGAATTTGACTAGTTTTGCAGTTTGTTGAATTAATAAGTCTTTGTACGCTCTATTTTTTTTTTTTCAGTCATGAAGGGTCCTTGAGACATTTATGAATATTATACCAGCATAATATTGATAATTAATTACCATATCAGTATTTTGGAAGATCCTAGAAACAAGATAGTGGAGCAATCATACATAGCGCTCTTTCTCCCATTTCCTCCAAACACTGCCATATTCTCCAAAATCATCAGTAACTCTTGTACATCATCAAATTATGGGTTTAATTAAATTTTATACACCTCTGTTTGATTTCAAGTGTAAGTGGAAGATTTTAGTAGGCATATGCTGGTGTGCCTAGGAAGCCCTTGAGTAGACTTCAACCTAGCTGATGTTCGAAACATAAATGGCCCAAGTAGATTGTGATTAGAACTTAGAATTTGGAATTGATGCTGATGCTGTTACTGTTGTACACTCCCCAGTACATTTTGAATATCCAAAAGTGTCCTTCAGTCAAGCTTTGGGTGGGTTGATCACTGACCAAGACTAGTTTCATCTTAACTAGTTTTGAAGACTAATTTCTGTTATGCAATTTTTTTATTTCAATCTTTGAATTTGAGTTGATATCCTCTAAGATCATATCAGGGATATTAAAGTGGTATTATAGCACTTTCCTTGCCTTATCATGTGTAAATTAAATCTTTGATGAATAAATATCTGATAGTTCTATCTTCAATTTGCAGCTATGAAACTAGATACAGATATGGAAGATGAAGGCTTTGAGTTATACAAGGAAGAAGAAATACTTTAAGCTGATGGAGTCCTACCAAGAGATGAGGATGGTTACATTTGTGATCATATTTACATTGAATATCAATGGACTGAACCACAAATGGATAATCCTAAGAAATATTTGTAAAATATTATATCTGCATGTGAGAACTTGCCCCACCACTATCAGGGGTATCTTTCCTTAGGGGAAGAGATTTGTAAAGTCATTTCTTTCAAATATTATTTTTATTGCAAATTTGGATTTGATCCTAAAAATTCATATGGGGAATCATTGAAGAACAACAAATTAAGTTGTTATACTGCTCAAATCAAAGAAGAAGAAAGAGCAGTCAAAAGTGAAGTCTCATTGGATGCCATTGTTTCTAGCATGAAGAGACTTTTCAGATTCTCTTCAAAAAAGTCTCCAAGAATTTTGATTCTAAGAAAATAGAGGAGGAAGATGCATCAATTCACTTGAAGGAGCAAAAAAAAGTAGAAATCAATGATCTAAAGAAGATGAAGGTACAATCCTTACTAGGGAGGATTGTAAGCATGAAGAAGCATCTCCTGATGGATGCTATGAAGAGGTACCTACTGATGAAGAGGTACCTACAGATGGATGCTATGAAGAGGTACCTACTGATGGGTTCCTACTGATGAAGAGGTACCTACAGATGGATGCTATGAAGAGGTACCTACTGATGGATGCTATGAAGAGGTACCTACTGAGGGGTATCTTTCCTTAGGGGAAGAGATTTGTAAAGTCATTTCTTTCAAATATTATTTTTATTGCAAATTTGGATTTGATCCTAAGAATTCATATGGGGAATCATTGAAGAACAAAAAATTAAGTTGTTCTACTACTCAAATCAAAGAAGAAGAAAGAGTAGTCAAAAGTGAAGTCTCATTGGATACCATTGTTTCTAGCATGAAGAGACTTTTCAGATTCTCTTCAAAAAAAGTCTCCAAGAATTTTGATTCTAAGAAAATAGAGGAGGAAGATGCATCAATTCACTTGAAGGAGCAAAAAAAAGTAGAAATCAGTGATCTAAAGAAGATGAAGGTACAATCCTTACTAAGGAGGGTTGTAAGCATGAAGAAGCATCTCCTGATGGATGCTATGAAGAGGTACCTACTGATGGGTGCCTAAGTTTTGAGGAGACATATATTTATCTATGATATCATCTCTATATTGGTGACATAGAGATCAGCCTTTATGAGGTTTTTCCGAACTCCATGGACCACTAAGAAGAAAACCTTGTAGCATAAAAATTGAACCAAGATCATCTTCCCAATCACCATTTGAGCTTCCATGTGAAGTTGATCCCAAGAAAAAAGAAGAAGAGGAGTTTCTCTCTCATGAACTATCCTTCATTGAAGGGTCTTTGAATATGAGTGAAAGGAATATCCATGAGGCCCTTAGAATACTCCATGGAACTCAAGCTTTGGTATCAAATTCTTGTTGGAGAGTTTATTCATTGGAGGAGCCATCCTTCCTTGAAGACATGGAGAAGATTCAAAGACCAATGTGCAACATCAAAGGTAATTTCAAGTCTTTTCTTTTTGATAGAAACAATTTGGTTGAGATTAATGATTGGTTACATTATGCATACTTGAAAAATAATGAGGATATTCATAAGCTCAAAATTCAAAATGAGCAACTTCTTGAGAGGTTTCAAGATACTTGTTATTCCTCCTATGTTTCAGATATCATATGGTAGAATGCTTGGAGGATTCTCATGACCTTATGGATCATGAGAAACATGGAAATTTTCATTTGCTTGATGTGTTTGAAGATCATATTGATGAGAGCCAAGAACTTGTTACAATGGAAGAGGAACTTTAGTTGCCTCTTGATGATGGTTACACACTTTTTGAAGAAGTGCTTGATTCCACTACCTTGGAACAAACCTATAAGGAAAGTTTCTCACTTTTGAGGGAGTGTTGGCAGGTGGGTTTGGATGGGTCAGCTGCGCAACATCGTGGATGTTGCGCAAGGTCAAAGACACCGCGCAAGGAGGAAAACCACGCACAAGTCATAAATAATGTTATTTTATGTAATTTTGGGTCATTTTGGACCGCATTGTGCGGGTTAGGGTCATTATTTTGTAAATATTGTTAGAAAGTAGTTAGGTGGTTGGCTAAGTGGACCATGAATATAAAGGCACAAGCCTATAAATAGTTGTATTATTGAAAGTGTTAGATAGATCCAGATAGATGCGGATAATCCATATGTTTGAACACCGATGATGAGAGAAGAATTGTGCATGTTTTGGTCTTGTGAATTTGGGTATGCGACAGAAGAACTACATTGATGTATCTGTGTTTTGTTGCGAAGGTTAATATGATATGATGGAGTTTGAGTAGAATCATTGTGTCTTTTTCCTGTTTTCTGCTATGAATGTATCTGCAATATGAATCTGTGAATGATGCGATGTTTCCTTACTCTAAATGATGTCATAGTGTTATATCTATTTGCGCAGTAGTGCTTTTACTGAATGATAATGAAATTCTGTTTAATATGTAAGATGAATAGTTAGACCTCTTGAGTAATGCTGCGTTAAGTTGATAAGTATACACAAATGCTCATCTTTCATTCAGCGAAAACGTGATTCCATCAACTCTACCTCGAACATCTCGGGTGAGACTTCATCTGCTCCACAGGTGTTGCTGGACAGGGTAAAACCTGTTTAGGCCGGTGCTTAGGCAGATTGCGGTGGTTTGGATGTCGACTGAGACTTGAGGAACCCCTGTCGATTGGATTTGTGTCAACAAATGGTTCCGTTGTCGGGACCCTAGCACAAAGTGGGGGAAGGACATGTTGTGGAATCCGACGAAACCAGAAATTAAAGATTGGTTCAACCAAAAGTTGCGAGAGTTTGCTGAGAAAGAGAATCAGAACCCTGGACTGACAACAGATTGGTGGCTGGAAAGGTACATACACGATGTTCCACACAAATATTTTTTCTGCGAATTCCCGATCATCTTGTATGAGTGATTGGAACAATTGACCTTTCGCAAGGTAAATTTCCAAGTCAGTGAGCCAACGTCCTGGACTCTGGAATTGATCCAGGAGTTGGAAGAAGTCAACAACAGGGCATCGCGGGCTATTGAAGTCTAGTTTGACAGTATATTGGAGGGCTATATCATCGAGTTTGCGGTTGACACGACGAAATCTTATAGCGAAGCTGAAAGGGAATTTTTAAATGGACCGAGAGGCAGGTTCCTGTTGTCGCTGCAGTTGTCCATTAAGATGCTCATCTGTGAAAAAGGCATACTGAAGATAAACCTTGAGTAAACGAACCTTGGTGGGAGGAGGATATGGATATCACGAAGGTAGGGGGAAGGCGAATGGAATGATATGGGGTAGATGGGTGCAAGTTGCGATGAGACTATGAAGGAAGCCGAGAAAGAGAGTGGTCTTACGAGGGGAGGAGCAAGGTTTCGACAAGAGAAAAGGTAGAGGATAGGGGAAGGTCCTACTATGATTGAAATTTAAAACTGCAAAGGAAGGTGACACGAGATGAAGCAACCTCACATTGCCGACAAGGACAACTAGGCTACTCCCGAGATAGAGGCCAGACCAACCCCCAACAGTATCGTACCCACAACTCCGATCACTATATCACAACCAGGAAGAAACACGAATTTAACACTATCGTGTTTGACGTGTCAAAAGCACTCAAAGAGTAGCGGTTCAACGACTGCAGGAAGAAGGCCTAGGATGGCGGGCCAAGATGCGAAGTTACCTTTGTTCCATGGAAATGGAATTGACAACCCAGAGCAATACTGCTTATTATGTGAAGCTGTGTGGACTATGAAACAGATTACGGATGATGAGGCCAAGAAAGGTCAATTGGTGACGACTCTCCTGGGTCGCGCACTAGAATAGTTCATGAAATTTGTACATGTTCCTGTGGGAAGTCCATAAAAGACATTGGATGATGTTAGAAAAGGATTAATTGAAGAGTTCAGAAAACCAAAGTCTAAAGCGCAATACATTATGGAATTGAAGGAGATCAAGTAGTTTCCGAATGAAAGTGTTTGGTATTTTGACCAAAGGTTTAAAACACTAATGGCAAGAGTCACCTTTGAGATGATCGATGTTTAGCATAAGGAATGGTTCATCGCAGCATTACTACCTCATATTAGACTCCCGTTGATGCAGCAAAAAATTACGACGCCGAGCGAGGCTCTGGAGATTGGGATGAGGTTAGAAGCTTCACCTATTGGTGAGAATGCAACCGGCATGTCTCAGATCCAGACATAGCTAATAAATCTGACAATTCAGTTGCAAGATCTCAATAAGGGTAAAGCGCACCACGAAGAGGTTTGGTATACTCGATGTCATGCAAAGGGACATACCTGGGATAACTGCCTGGATTTTCGCAACTACCTAGTTTCAAGATTGCCGAACCCATTAAGTGGCGGAGGTATGCCATGGTGCCGCATTTTTCAAGTCTTTTGGAATCGACATGAGGAGTGTCAATACATGTAGAAGATGGTCACGAAGACGATGAATTTGTACTGTAAATTATGCAAATCTGTTGAGCATGAATATAAGGATTGCCGCGCATATGGCCTGCTCGAGGAAAAAACTTTCGACTCCTACTACATAAAGGGAGACGATAATCGTGCAGTACAACAACCGTAGGCGCAGCCGCAGGTGGCCCAACCACCACCTCAACTGCAGATGCAATTTGTACCACAGCCGCAACTGCAACAATAGTTTGTGCCACAAGCGCAGTATAATCAGATGTTGATGGCTCCACAGCAGCCATAGTATGTTCAGTCAGCACAGTATGTTCATCTAGGGAAATGTGTTCAGCTACAACCGAATCCCCTGCAACAACAATTTAATCAACCGTAATATCAGCAACAAGGAGGATTTCAAGGAGGTTTTCGAGGAGGATTCCGGGGAGGACGAGGTGGAGGCTTTGGTCGAGGTGGAGGCTTTGGTCAAGGAGGAGGACGAGGTCGAGGACCTGTGCAATGTTATAATTGTGGAGTATTGGGACACTATTAGAGAGATTTCCCGCAGTTGCAAGAACAGTGTACATATTGTTTTGTCATTGATCACACTGTTGAGAACTGTCCACAGTTGATTGCACGGTGGCAGGAAAGAAATGTACCGCAGTTACAAAACCAGAACTAGTTGCCGAACCAGTTTCAAAATCAGAACCAGTTGCCGAATCAGAATCAAACGCAGAACCAGAATTAGTGTCAGAATCAGAATGTGAATCAACTTATGAACCCACCACCGAACCAGAATCAGGGACCAACTGTTGCGACGATTTCCGCAGAACCGAGGATGCAAGATGTTGCTATTGCTGTTATCACTCATGGAGGTGCGACGCAGGAGAAGATGGTTTGCATTCACTCATTCGGGTGGTTGGAGAGAAGAAGGTGCAGTTTTATATTGATGCCAAGAAAGACACATTATTTGAAGCATGAAATGCGATGGGAATAAATCTTGGTTAGACAATTATTTACGACATGCCCATTGCTTTTGACTCAACTTCAGAAGCAGGACCATCGCTACAATATGATACTTTGTAGAACTTGTTTGAAAGTTACTTATCACTAGCATGTGATCCCGATTCTCTTGCATAGATCGAGATTCTGTTGCATCGACCGACCAAGGGACAGAAAGAGTTCACGGTGAACTCTTTACAGCGGAAGAAGACAGGCAAAGAGATGCGCATGAATGCCCAGATTGGGGGCTATGAGGTGGATTCATTCATCTTGGATCTAGGCTCAGATGTCAATATCCTAACAAAGTAGGCATGGAAGAAAATGGGGAGCCCGACACTGAGCTGGTATCCTGTGCAGCTGCGACTGGCTAATCAGGCCAAGGTAACACCAATTGGAAGAGTTCTGCACCTTGTTGTGGACATTGAGGGGATGGAAACATATGTTGGTTTTGATGTTATTGAAGTTGTCGACGGTGGAAGCTCCTATCCCGAGTTGCTGGGGATTGGATGGGAGAATGACAGTATGGCAGTAATTACTTTCAAGAAATGGGTGATGACCTTTGAAAATCAAGACCTCAAAGTCATCACTCCGTTGGATCTGAATGAAGGGCGACATTATTTTGAACCAGTAACGGATGAAGTTGTAAGAGGATGGGATCACGCATATAACATTTCTGAATACTACATCCATCCGACTATCGACGGTGAACTTGGTTGGTGCAAATCTAGCTCTACATCTTCCGACTCTGATGATGCTTTAGAGAACTGGAAGAATTGCATGCATGAGGTGTCGTTCAGAAAGTCGGGTTTGATCACACAGTCGCTGTGTCATGCTGCGACTAAGACTATTGAATTACCAGTATACGAAGGACCTCCCAGGTTGTCTGAATTTCTAGTGGCATTCAAAGACAAGGTGTTAGAACCACAGCAGTTGCTGGTGCTGGAGGAGAAGCTGAAGGTTGCTCCAGCAAGGTGGTGGGAAACCCATAAGAAGGCGATTACTAGATAGTCGCAGTGTCGAATATTGATGATGATTCACTTTGGCAATGCAGAAGTATACTGCACTAGAAAATATGAGGGGCGGAATGACCCTAGCGGTCATCTAATTGAATGTCGGACTTTGTGGGCCTCATGACCAAAGGATGAATGGGTCCATGCCTTTGTCCACACTTTGGATGAAATGTTGCGATCTTGGTATGCCTCAGCTGAGTTGCGTAGGGAGATTACCACTTGCTTGGAATTGACGGTTTGCTTCGATAATACCTTTAGTTTCGCGGATTCCAATCTAGATGCTCACAATGCCCTATAGCTCATCCGCGATGTTGTTATGAAGATGGTTCCAGTTGCCTACCCTGTGGATCCGCATATGCATTGTCAGATGCTGTCAATGATGGAATGCTATAATATTACTGGAGGACCATAGAATGGTGATGACCCAAGGAATATCAATATTTTGGAATCAGAAGCGAGTCAGGATGTTGTCGCACTTGACGCACTGACAGATCCGATAAGTCATCCATTGAAGCTTAGGAAGGTCAACATTGGGATGGAGGAGAACCCAAAGTTTGCAAATTTCGAGGACTACTGGGATGAAGAAATGATGGCAAAGGTCACATACCTATTGCATGAGTTCCAAGATTTGTTCCCCTTGAATTTTTTCAAAATGAAGGGAATATCGAGGGATCTAGGGGAGATGAATATTCTATTGAAGCAAGATGAGAAACGAATAAGGAAATGCCCGTATCGTCTAAATTTGTGACACAAGGAAAGGGTCAAAATTGAACTTGATAGAATGTTGGATGCTGGAATAATTGAGCCACTCAAAGAATCAGAATGCATTAGTCCCATGGTGGTTTAGGATAAGAAGACGGGTAAGGTTTGGATTTGTGTCGACCTGAGGAAGTTGAATGATGCGTGTATGCATGATCCATTTCTGACGCCATTTACTGATGAGGTACTCAAAGGAGTGGGTGGTAAAGAAATGTATTCCTTCACGGATGGATTTTCTGGATATCACCATATCAGGATCGCGAAAGAGGATCATCACAAGACAACGTTTGTGACTGAATGGGGTTGTTTCCGCTACACCGTGATGCCATTTGGGCTCAAGAACGTTGCTGCGATATTCTCCTGGGTTGTTGTCGCTCCATTCTGAGATTTTTTTCAGAAGTTTTTGTAAGTTTATATGGATGACTTGATAGTTTATGGATTGATTAGTGACCATCTGGAAAACCTGCGATTGATGCTGGAGCGCTGTAGACAACATCAAATCTCTCTGAATTTGAAGAAGTGCATTTTCCATGCACCATTTGGGATGTTGTTGGGTCATATTGTTTGCAAGCAAGGATTCTTGGTTGACCCATCAAATATTGCCCTTATTTTGAGCTTGATAGGGTACTATAGCAAGTTTATCCGTGGTTATGCTACGATCACAACTCTTATGGAAAAGTTGCTAAAGAAGGATGCGGTATTCTTATGGAGTCCAGAATGTCAAGTAAATTTTGAGATGTAGAAGGATAAGATGGCTTTCGCACCGATACTAGTATTTCTTGATTGGGGAAAGGAATTCCATGTCGATGTGGATGCATCGTCGATTGCGCTGGGTGTGGTGCTTGCGCAACTAGGAGAAGGATATCTAGACCACCCGGTTGAATTTGCAATTCAGAAGTTGTCATCTACGGAGAAAAATTATACCACTACAGAAATGGAAGCCTTGGCGATGGTATATGCGTTACATAATTTTAGGCATTACCTGTTGGGGGTCACTTAAAGATGTTCACTGATCATTCTGCTTTGAAATATCTAGTCAATAAGCCTGTATTGAGGGGTAGATATGCCGTTGGCTACTTCTCTTTCAGGAGTTTGATTTTGAGGTAATTGTGAAGCCCAGTCGCTTGAATGTGGGGCCAGATCATTTATCGCGGATTGAGATAAGGGAGGAACCAACCAATATAGAAGATGGGTTGCCATATGTGCAACTATTCATATTTGAGATGGTTGACGACTACTATGAAGAAATAATTCAGTTTCTGGCGACGAGAACCGCACCAGAGGCATTTACCACAAGTCAGAAGAAGAAGTTGGTGGTTAAGGCCATGGATTTCGAGTTGATCGTTGGACAACTTTATAAACTAGGACCAGAAGAGATCTTGAGGCATTGTGTCCTACCTCATGAACAAGGGAAGATACTGGCAGAGGCACATGTAGGAGTGGCTAGTGGACACTATGGAGGTCGAGCTACTTCCAGGAAGGTGCGTCGCACAGAGGTGGCCCACTCTTCATAATGATGCGACGGATTATGCGCAAACTTGCGACGTCTTTCAACAAACTGGAAAACCATCATGGAGGGATGAGATGTCCTTGGTACCTCAAGTAACATTACATCCATTTGATAAATGGGCTGTGGATTTTGCGGCGCTAATCAACCCACCTAGAAAGTGCACTGGTGCACAATACATCATTACAACGACAAATTATTTAACGAGGTGGGCGGAGGCCGCACCTATTGTAGATTGCACCGCTGTGACAACAACCCATTTTTTGTTCGACAACATTGTTACTCGATTTGAATGCCCAAAGATATTGATGAGTGACCATGGGATTCACTTATCAATCGCACAGTCAATGCATTGACAGAAGAGCTCCAGATATAGCATAAGAAGAGTACCCTGTATCATCCGCAGGAAAATGGAACAGTGGAGGATTTTAAAAAAGTGTTGGAGCATGCGATTACAAAGGTGTGTAACACGAACCGCGATGACTGGGATTTGAATATTCCAGCAATATTGCGGGCATATCGCACCACTTGTAAAAGATTGAGGGGACAGACACCATTCAAATTGGTTAATGGGAAAGAGGCATTTATGCCTATGGAGTACATTGTTTCGAGTCTCTGCATAGCGGCAACGACATGCATGAATGATGAAGCAGCGTTAGTAGAATGACTGACGCAGTTGGTTCATCTTGAGGAGGACTTTTTTGTCATGGTGTTGGAGGAGACCCTTCGGGCTCCTTAGTTGTCATTAGTTACTATGTAATAATCTAGTTAAAGAAGTCGTTGGAGTGGGTGCAACCGCTCCAACCACATGTAAGATGTATAAATATACCTATCAAGATGAATATAACTAGTTGGATGCATTCAAATCATCTCTCTTGTCTTGATTATATCTCTGTGTATGCTTATACTCTCTACTTGAATACAACATTTGGCGCCGTTGTCGTCTTCTTCTGGTCTGGGTGACAGCAGCAACAAAGGGAGCTGGTTCGAACCTGCAAAGGATTGTGAGGAGAAAGATCGTTGCTCGATTGCTGATGCACTGTTGAAAAGTCTCCTGTGTACAAGAGAAAAGAACCTGGTAGAGACCGTGCGATGCTCGGAAGAACTTGCAAAAACAAGAAATAATCAGAAATGAAATATGTTGCTATTTTAGTTGATGTGTTATTGAAGATTCTTTGTAAATTGTTAACCTCTGCGCTCTCTTGAAAAGATTACCTACCGCAATGGATTGAAAGAATTTCTTTTTTGCTGATTCGAAAGGATGTCGAAAACATGTGTTTAAAGAAATTGAAACTTTGAGTGAAGATGCCCACCACCAATTTGCTTGATTGTTGCAATTGATTGTGAATCTGTCAGAATGTTACTTGAAGTTCACCGTCCAACAATTAGATTTTTCCTTGAAGTTTTGATGAATGATGTAAGGGGAGGCATAGTTGCTCACGTGGCACACCCGAGGAAGAGGACTGAAGTAGATCGTGCAAACATGAAGGAAACCTGCAAGGATAAGTTTAAATATTTTTTATGAATGAACACTCAAGTTCATGAATTATGTCATGTGCGTAATGGCTGTCTGCAGGCTATTCGTGTAGAATCTTTGTCCGTTTGGAGAAGTGATTATTCGACAACTCAATTGGAGAAAGATACACATCCAGAGAAGTGGAGAATTGACGGTCAAAGAATTAAAAGCATGCACTCTCTGGAAATATGTGGCAGAGAAACTTTGGCGTTGCGATTCTGTGCAATAACCTGTTGATAGTTGCAATTATTCAGCCACTCGACTGGTATCAAAGACTGCTTGTGTGTTGGGTAAGAAATCTTCTGCGAGAAGCTAAATTTTGCATGCATGATATCCCTGTGAAAAGAAAGCAGCCGACTGCACCGAATGCTATCAGATAGTGACCAGTTGATGAAGCATACGTGGTAGTTTGAAGAGTGTATTCATATTTTAGTTACTTGATCTATTTTTTGCACTTTAACAATTGTGCACATGTCATTCATTTCAACTACTCAACCACATATATTTTTCATATCCGAAGGAAGCTTATTTATATGTCGACGAATCTATCTAGAAGATTCGACCACTCTACCGTGCATCTCATTTGAAAATAAAAGAAATCCCAGCTGACTTGGAGAGTCGTCGTCATCTACTAGAAGGGTTGTCTTTATTAACGTTTTGATGCTCTTATCAAAGCATATGGATGCCCGTCGACATCCTAGTGGTTGACCTAGCAGTATTTATGTTGAGTCGTATTGTTAATTTTGGTCGCGACTTTAAGTGGTAGAATATATGATGTTTAAGTGGGTCAAGCCATGTTATTTTTTTAGCATATTCATGTATTTAAAGTATGGTTGAGGTCTTTTGTTCGAAATTCCATAGTATGGTCGAGTTTTTAAATTCAATGTTATATTTTGGTCGATGGTCATACAAGAATTCAAGTGGTCGATATCCAAACTGGTCGACATAAAAATGGTCGATACTAAAAATGGTTGAAACTCAAAATAGTTGAGTCATTGGTCGATATTGTAAGCGGTCGAATCTTTTTATGAAGTCGATGGTCGAGAGTCAACCTTTTTGTATTAGAATTTTGTAATTCAGTTGGTCTCTAGCCGACTCAATAAATCATGTCAAGTCAAGTAATTCATGTCAAGTCGAGTCAAGTCGACCAATATCAGTCGGTATCGACCACGAGCAGCAGTGACGCATTCGAAACTTGCACGAATCCTCACAACAAATAAGTCTACGAAAAGCATGTATTCAACCAGAAGACATCTATACCACACAGAGAAAGTGCTTCACGTTCATAATGACAAAAGAACACTTAAATTGATCAAGCCCCCCGGTATTGATACACATAAACACCTATTCAGTGTCATTTCAGAAGTTTTTCAAATAGCTGGTGAGTTGGTGCTATGGCAGAGCGACAAAGCCCAGAAGCTCCTGGACCGTGGAAGAGAATCTGGCAGGAAAGAGGTGAGAAGGTTCGGTTGGCCACTACCAGGCTGCTGACAGAGACTAAAGGAGTCACAGTCCATGGTTGTTCATGTTTTCTTTGGGACAAATAAAGATTTTGAGGTGGGGGAGATGTTGGAGGAGACCCTTGGGCTCCTTAGTTGTCATTAGTTACTATGTAAGAATCTAGTTAAAGAAGCCGTTGGAGTGGGAGCAACTGCTCCAACCACATGTAAGATGTATAAATATACCTATCAAGATGAATATAACCAGTTGGATGCATTCGACTCATCTCTCTTGTCTTGATTATATCTCTGTGTATGATTATACGCTGTGCTTGAATACAACACACGGGTTTTCAACAGTGCATTGAGAATGATCGAAAAAAATCTTGGCATGATCGACATATTAAAAACAAGCAATTTCAACAAGACGAATTGGTGTTGTTGTATGACAGCAAGTTCATGAAGCATCTAGGAAAGTTACAGATGCATTGGCTATGTCCCTACATCATTAGTTGCATCACTTCAGGAGGCACAGTACATCTGCAACAGTTATATGAAGCATTGCTACCCAAGCTAGTGAACGGTCTCAGGTTGAATCCCTATAGGACGATCCAGGAGCTGCGCGATGCTTAAGGCATTTGTGCAAGTAAAAATAAAAATAAAAAATGCAGGATGCTAGGTGGCAATATGGCGCACCAGCAGGGAATGGATGCACAAGTAGGGGAGGTGGTATCATAGTTAGGAAGCCATGCTGTGATGACCGCAGGGCCGCGACACAGTAAAATCAGTAATGAATGCAGACAGTTAAATGTAGTTAGACGTCAGCACTTGTTGAAGCGATGCGCATTTATGGTGGATCCGACCGATGGATTGACCGGATTAACAGCGTATTTGGACAGTTAATGCATTATTTTTTCATAATCATTAGGTTGATTTGGTCATGATGATGGATGGATTAGCTTGGCGCTATAATAAGGGGTCGAGGGTGGTTAGAAATCACCATTGTTCAAGGAGTGAGTTGAGTTGAGTCATAGCGAGTTGAATTGTGCCAAGCTTGCTAGCGTTATAGAGCTGAGTTGCAGTGAGTTGAGTGAAGTGTTGAGTGCAGTAAGGTTGAGCACTCATTGAGTATTCTGGGGCATTGGTGTGTCATGCCAAGTGAACGGGTCATGGTTGATATGTCAAGCGAATGGAACTCACCAGCCATCCCAGTGTCGATCGAGGAGGAAGTTGCTAGTATGTCGGTTGGGTCATTGTCCATAGTGCGCAAGAGGAGGAGAGGGAAGCATTCTGGCTCCCTAGTGTTAAACAAGTGCCACACCAGGTCATCCATACAGCTGCCGAAGGACGTACATGTGCAGGCGGGTCCATTGAGCTCAAGGGTGGTGGAATAAACTCACAATGGGGTATCTACTGTGGATATCCCTGGGTATAGACCTCCCTATCATCCCGATGTTCCACCCAGGAAGCCTACCAAAAACCAGCGATATCATGTAAGGATGTTGACGATACCGTAGGGAATGATTTGCACCACAGACATTGTGCCTCCGTTGATGCAGATGAAGTAGGATAACCATGATTAGCTCGCCCTAAGGGACATTACGACAGAACCATATGAACCGAGGGTCACGGCTAGATCAAAATCGGTACCCCTTATTCCAAAGTATTAGGCATGCCGATTAAATCAAGCAGGAATGTTGGGATTAATCAACATGCCGCATTTTGGGCAGTTAACTGAGGCAAATGCCTGCGTCAAGTAGCTTTTAGCCTATTTCCATGGCGGGATTTTAATGGTCGGACACACTGGTTGCAATCACGGTTGACCTTATCTCAGAGATCATGGAATTGCCTAAGGATGGTCCAAACCCCTTGCAGTATTTCCGAGGAAAAGAGAATGATAAGAAGCTTGCGGCGAAGTTGCGGATACGCTATGCTTTACAATGCGATGGACGGACATACCACATTGACAACATAAATTATCAGGTAGTGTGCATTGTGGACAATATTTTGGCTACTAAATTGGTCAGGAATAACCACCCCAACCAAGGGAACTCAGGGGTCATTGCATGCACTGAAATGTGTGCGCAAGGGGTCCAAATGAACTAGTCGCTCTTTTTACTGAACCAGTTGACAGAGGATGCGGTGGCAATCCAGGCGGGGAAGTGGCAGCTTGCATACAGTTGGTTGTGGATTTTGATCATGCTTGTGGCTTGGATATAACCAGACGGTTATCAAGGTATGGATGTACCGGTAGTAGCGGTTTGTAAGGGAGAACGCTACCAGAACCTTTGGTGGGTAAAAGAACTTGAGCAGCTTAAATACTATGCTACACAATTCTAGATCTTTTGGGAGGAGTTGCATGCAGCAGCTGTGAAAGTTCTACGATTATCTGAGGTAGCTGTCACGAAATATGAGTAGATTTCCTGGTTTGTGATTGGCCCACACACCATTCATGTCAAAGAATGGTGAGATCCGACAAAACAATGGTTGCTGACACCATACAAGTTGTTGGATGAAGAGTTGGATGCCATTGTTGATGATTGTCTTGTTGAATGGAGAGAACCAGCCAGTATGGAGGAAGTCGAGATGGGTCGCCCAACGGATGCACCAGTTGATCCAATACAAGCTATGGAACCGCCTTCAGACCAAGAATTGTTGCGGACACCCACAGATGAGGAAACGGAGCGCCAATTTGAGGAGGCCAGAATGAAGCGACGCTATGATTAGGGTTTGACAAGTGGCGCAACCACAGGAATGGAATCACAGCTAAACCAACTTATTGAGGTCATCACAAACGCCACGATTGCGGAAGCTGACGAAATGAAGAAGCAGGTGGCAGAAGGCTTTAGTGAGGTAAAAACACGACTGCATTCTTTAATTGATGTTGTTTCAAAGAAAGTACCAAAGGTGTCGACTGTGCAGGACTTTGGCTCAATCAACACTAGGATGCGGGTTTGGAACGTGTAAATTCCACTGACTTCGATTGAGACCAATGATGCGACTCTTAATACTTCCCTGCAGTAGGCACAAAACGTGTCGATCGACATCAATGGGTTGTCAATACAAATACTGGTGAACTTATTGAGTCTTTCCAATCAGGAGTTGGAAGATCGGGAGATAAGCATCAATGGTCAGTTCTTACGATCGCAGGAGGAAGCGGCAGTGGCCCAGAAAGAGGTAGAATAATTAAAGGGGAAAGCGGTAGCAGCCCGGGAAGTGGTAGAAGAGTTGGAGAACAAGCTAGAGCAGATGATTGCAGAGAATGCTAGCGCAATTGAGGAGCTAAAAAAGGAGTAGGACCGTTTGACGGTGGAGAAAGACAACCTCTGGGACAGGAATGTGCGATTGGAAGAGGCAGTTTATGAAGCCTGTCAGTATGTATTGGATCCCATTGCAGAGTTGGATTCGGTTGAGTGAGAACAATGAATTCGGGTTGTCATTGCCCAGTTGCAGCGTGACAATGCCGACTTAACATCTCTCGTACAACTAGGAACACGGTAGGAGTAAGTAGCAGAAAGGAAATGTGCCATTGAGCAGTTGGCGACCCAGCTAGGAGAGTTGGAGCAAGTAGCGACAAAAATGACTACAGAGACAACACAATTTTGGGGCAACGTAGTCTAGGATGAGCAATTAGAGCAACTAACCAGGCTATGGCATGAGGCAGAAGGACAGCTGGTAACATTGAAGATGTCGATGAGAACGTTGCCACCGGTTATTGAGGTCACCAAATATGTGAAGCTAAAGGAGTTACAGCAGCATGTTGCAAAGGAATAGGAGCGTTAGCAAAAGCGCAGTACGCAGTTGGATGAGTTCCAAGATATTGGAGCGCAGTTTTATGTTATGGCAATTTCTATGCTGTAGGATGTACAGGAAGGTTAGAGAAAATTTTATAATAAGTTGATTGAGAACCCATCAGCACAGGACTTGACAGAGAGCCAGGAGATTGCTGTGATGGCCAAGGAGCAAGTCAAGGAGATCGATCAGTAGTACGAAGACTTCAGGCTGAAGATCAACGAGTGCACCATGTCTAGCTGACATGGCTCGAGGGCGAGGGCTTGTTGGCAGGAGGGTTTGGATGGGTCTGCTGCACATCATCACGGATTCCGCGCAAGCTCAAAGACACCATGCAAGGAGGAAAACCGTGCACAAGTAGGAAATAATGTTATTTTATGTAATTTTGGGTCGTTTTGGACAACATTGTGTGGGTTATGGTCATTTTTTTGTAAATCTTCTTAGAAATTAGTTAGGCAGTTGGCTAAGTGGACCATGAATGTAAAGGCGCACGCCTATAAATAGTGGTAGCATTGCAAGTGTTAGATAGATCCATGTAAATGTGGATAATCCATATGTCTTAACACTGATGATGAGAGAAGAATTGCGCATGTTTTGGTCTTGTGAATTTGGGTATGTGACAAAAGAACTACATTGATGTATCTGTGTTTTGTTGTGAAGGTTAATATGACATGACGAAGTTGAGCAGAATCATTGTGTATTTATCCTGTTTTATGTTATGAATGTATTTGCGATATAAATCTATGAATGATGCGATGTTTCCTTACTCTAAATGATGTTATACTGTTACATCTATTTGCGTAGTAGTGGTTTTGCTAAATGATAATGTGATTCTGTTTAATACCTAATATGAATAGCTAGACCTATCGAGTAGTCTTGCGTTAAGTTGATAAGTAGACACACATGGTCCTCCTTCATTCAGTGGAAACGTGGTTCGATCAGCTCTCCCTCGAACATCTCGGGTGAGACTTCATCTGCTCCGTAGGTGTTGTTGGACAGGGTAAAACCTGTCTGGGCCGGTGCTCAGGGAGATCGCAGTGGTTTGGATGTCAACAGAGTGAGGAACCCCTGTCGACTTGGTTTGTGTCAAAAGGGAGGTGCATGATCCTACCCGTATGGAGACTTCACATGATGAAAATTTCACACTTTCTGATCATATGGGTGAGTTGGTTCATTCTCCTACATCCTACACTTCAACATTTCGCAGCATTCATCCTAATGAAGTATGGGTGAAAGGTTTTTTTTTATGGTGCCACATGAGAAGTATGAAAATCCTATCTCTCCTTTTGATTATGACATGACTAGATCACTTTCTCCTTTACATTTTCAGCAACATCTAATGATGACACACATCTTCATGGATGCACATATGTTACTCCTTTGATCCCCTTGAATGCTCAATGTTACCTTTGTTCCTTACTTGATGGTAGAGTTCCTTCTTCCATTATTTGGGTGAAAGGTCACATGGAAGAATTACTTGATACCTTCCACACCTCCTTGGGGAAACATCCATTTATCTCATTTGATGACTCTCACATTCATGGATGTATTGATGAGACTTATTTGAGCCACTTGAAGTCTCCTTGTTTTCTTTGGTCCTTACTTGGTTCAAATTTTAGTGGAGGTTCTTCATTCACTTCTTAGATGAAAGAACAAATGGTTGATTATTTTGAAGTTTCTTACATTCTTTTGGAGTAGCCTTATAGGACATGGGATCCTCACCTATTTCATTGGAGAATATTTTATTGGTGACTTTATGCTTGTGTGCACTTGGAAAATGGTGGTTTACTTTCTTGGATGAACAAGCACTTTCATGATCCTTTGATGAGGCACCTTCTTGATGTACATTTGCATGATGTTGATATGTACTTTGATGATCTATATTTTGTACTTATGATGTTTGGGAGGATGCTCATTAGAGAGTGGGATCCTAGAATACCCCACCTTGATGTAAAATTTTGTGTTACTTTGCTCATTGATGGAATGTGCCAGTTATGGGATCCTCGCATTCCATATTCGGTTGAAATACTTTAGAGGATATTGTACACCTCCTACTTTGAGGTATTGTTTTGGGAGACATTGTGCATGATAGGAATGCACAAGCATTGGGACATGGGAATCCCACATTCTGATTTATATGTATTCACATTATGTGTTGATGGGGTGTGCAAGTGTTGGGACCATGGAATCATGTACTTGCTAGATTGGTTCTTAATGACATTGTGCACTAGGAGAGTGCGCAATCAGTGGGACCCAGGCATTGTTGATCACTCGAAGCTCATTGGGATCACATTTTGGTTGGTTGCATTGATCAAGAAATCCTCTTCTCTTCCCCATGGGTTCATGTTTGCAGTAGATGGTGATGGTTTCCTACATGGGAATAATATTTTTGGATGGACTTGTGTTTTTCTCGCATGGTGTTATGATGACTTCTGTGTGATTATTATGCATTGCATAAGGTAATATATATTACACCCTGTATTCGTGAAGATCAATTGGGATCCTGGTATTAGTTTTGATTGGTCTTCACAATAAGTGCATGGTTGGATGGTAATAGAACAATCTGTTGGAAAAGTTCATGAGCAAGTTATAATCAGAGTGGTGCAGCAGAAGCATGATGGCTCATGATGCTTAGTTGGGTTAGATTTGATTATTGCTTGAGGACAAGAAATATTGGTAAGGGAGAACTATCATGTCCCCTCATTGATGATTAGTGGAAGGAATTCTTAGCACGACCAATCCCTTGGGTTGAGGAGTAAATTTCATGCACTTGGGGTTAATTCTGAAGTAAAGGCATTACTTAGTTAGGAAATTTAATTTAATTTTTATCCTAAGTTTGAAATGCACTTGGTAGAAGTAATTTTTATTAATTAGATATTTTTATTTTGGAATAAAGTGGATAATTATTCACAAGTGTGCCTTAGAGGATAAGGTTGACTAAGAGGTAACTTGCAAGACAAGAAAAGATGAAGTAGTCAAACCAAGGAAAGTAGTAAAACGAGAAGAAAGAAAAATGTAGCAGAAAAGTAGGACAAAAGAAGGACATAGCATAAAAGCATGACAAAGTAGAAAAACAAGACAAAAGCAGAAAAGCGAGACAAAGTAGGACAGAGAAGAAAAGCAGGATAAGGTAGAAAAACATAAAAAACAGGAAAAAACAAAAAAATAGGATAAGGTAGAAAAGCAGGAAAAAGAAGGATAGAAAAGAAAATGCAGGAAAAGCAAAAGCAAAAGCAGAAAGCAAAGCAAAGAAAAAAGCAAGAAAAAAGCTAAAGTAGAAAGAAAAGAAACCTTATCCAGACCATGAGGGAACCTTATCCTATCTTACTTTCTCCACAAGTCACTTGAATATATAAAATAAGGATTACAACTCCATTCCACATCTTTTGATCATTTGTGATTTGAATTGAGTGCATTTTTTCCTCATTAACCTGGGAGATGTGCCTCTAGTCCTAGCTGGGAGATGTTCCCCATGCTTCTATTGAAAGGATGATCACATACAATCTTCATCACTGAGTCTATTTCAAGTCCTGAATTCAGATCCATTGGTTTGTGTTCTTGTTGTGCAGTTCAAATCCTTCATTCAACAGGAACAGTATTGGAGGGATTAAATGCAGGTTCTTGTTTATAATTTTATGATAATTTATAGACATTGATACATATTCCATTTATTCTATAGCATCGTTTCCAGTAGGAAACACTTTTTTCACATAAAAAAAGGTGTTCGGATGAGCAAGTTATGGTCATTTTACTAGATCTGGGGGTTCTAGTGGTGAATAATGTGCCCTTGCTTTTCTGTATGGTTTGGTGAATGTGCCGATGAGAGGATCCTGAGTATTGGTGAACCTACCATGAGAATCCAACATCTCATGTTGATTGCATAGATCAGATCCAGTGGTTATACCTCCCCTCCTCATTCTTCTCCAAAGCATTCTCCTCCTTTCATTGTAAAATCCAAGATTCTTGACTTTCTATGTAATCTGAGCCATGAAACTTCTATTTTTTACTGAATAAGGTGATTTATTGTTTTTGATATATTTTTAATTTATTTTTGAATGATATCAGTCCTTAGAAGGATAATTTGAGATCCTTAAAAGCTATTTGGATTGACTTTTCTCAAGACTAGCTCTTTAGCATCTTTTAATTAACTAGTTTTCCAGGATTTGCAATATACAGAGCTCAGAGTAACTATTTTCCTTTATGAAGGATTATTTAGTTTTTTAAATACTTGTATAATCCATCCCAATCCAAAAGTAATATATTTGTGATTATCAAGACTAGCTCATTGGGCACCTGAATTTGACTAGTTTTGTAGTTTGTTTAATTAAAAAGTATCTGTATGCTCAATTTAAGTTCTTTTAGTCGTGATGGGTCCTTGAGACATTTATGAATATCATCCCACCATCATATTGATAATTCATGACCATCTCAGTTTGTTTGGAAGAGCCTGGAAACAAGCTAAAGGAGCAATCCTACATAGCGCTCTTTATCCCTTTTCCTCCAAACATTTCCAGATCCTTCCATATAATCAGTAACTCTTGTACATCATCAAATTAGGGGTTTAATGAAATTTCACCCACCTTTGGTTGACGCCAAGTGTAAGTGGAAGAGTTTAGTAGGCATATGTTGGTGTGCTCGGGAAGCCTTGGAATAGACTTCAACCTAGTTGATGTTCGAAACATAAATTACCCCAATAAATTGTGCTTAGAAATAAGAAGATGGAATTGATGCTGATAAATCAATACTTCACACTCCCTCGTACATTTTTCAGATACAAAAGTGTCATTCAGTCAATCTTTGGGTGGGTTAATCATTGACCAAGACTAGTTTCATCTTAACTAGTTTTGAAGGCATATTTTTGTTATGTAATTTTCTGATTTTAATCTTTGAATTTGAGTTCATATCCTCTGAGATCAGATCATGTATATTACAGTATTGGCTCAATTTTACGATGTTTTTAACCCATGACGAGGTCGATCATGCCTTGAATGATTGCCACTCCGGGGCATGTGGCGGCCACTTCTCTGGGATGGCTACAACCCAGAAAATATTATGCGCTGAATACTTCTGGCCATCATTTTTTAAATTTTGGATGGAGGTAGTTAAGAAGTGTTCTCTGTGCTAGTTCTTTCAGCATAAAAAATGTTCTCATCCTGCCCCTTTACACCTTGTTATTTTTGTCGGCCCCTTTGCAAAATGGGGCATCTATTTCATTCATTGTAATCCTACCTCGGTTGGGTGGCATAGCATGCTATTGTTTTTGTAGATTAATTCACAAAATGGGATGAGGTTATGCCTACATACAAAGAATATGGAAAAACCGCTACACTCTTCATTTTTAATCATGTAATTGTTAGATTCAGGATTCCACAAGCCAATGTCACCAACTAGGGCTCACATTTCCAAAATCAAATGGTAACTGAATTGAGCACCAAGTTGGGTTTTCTCCATGAAAAATAAAACCCCTACTACCCTCAAGTGAATGGAAAAATAGAGGCCATCAATAAGGTCTTGTAAACCATAATACAACGCATGGTAGGGACCCATAGGTCAAATTGGTAGTTGATGCTCTTTTCATCCCTTTGGGCATACAAAACCTCCATAAAAAATGCTACTAGATTCACACCCTCTTACAACTAAAATCTTACCATCATGATATTCAGTGTACACATCCCTAAAGTTTCCTTGGATAATTTATTGACCTGGAAGAGACATAACCCATTTATACTAGGTTTTGAGAGGCCGTCGCATGTTGCTCTCATGCAACATGCGACGTCGTAGATTACTCTCTTGTAGGGTGCGAAGATTCCAGTTAATGGAAAAAAATAGCTCCTTCGAGCCCATTCTTGAAGATACCTAACATGGATCCCTATCCCTGACCTCTTGGGAGAGCTGGCACTCGGTTCCTAACCTCTTGGAAGGATCCCCTATCTCTCTCCTATCATAACTCAACCTACCCTATCCATGCCCTATCCACTTAGTCCTATATAAATGAATCTCCTTCCCACTCCAAAGGGAGGAAGTCTATAGTGCGTACACGTTGGTGAAATCATCCTAGAGAGACCTCTACTCATCCATTGAGGGAATTGCACTTCCTTGAAGCGGTTATGGCATTGGCTTGGATGGAGAAGGATTGTTATGTTAAGCCTCGATTGTAATCATTCTTTTCTATGTACTTTCCCTATATTTACTGTAATATAAATGCTTTCAACCAATATTGTTGTGTTGATGATATTGAGTAGTTTACCTGCTTAACTGTTTACTTAGATCTGTTATTGTATAGTTTCTTTTACTTGTTTGTCTTGTTCTATGTGTCTTGGCAGATCTTGCAGTTGAGATCTGACGACTGCGAGGCGTGGAACAACATCTTGGAGAAAGGGATACAAACTTAAGGTAAGGAATCTTATGACTTGGTCCTTAACTAGATCTTGAAAAGTGGTTTATAGTCTGTTTTATTTGTTCTAGACTCATGTTGAGCTAGGGAGATCTGGCTCGCGTCCACTCAAGTGGATTGTCAGTCAAACAAATTTGGCGACCATAGTGGGGAAGACATTATCTGTAGTTGTCAATTTGAATACCATTTTTAGTTGATTTCTTTTGCAAACCATGCATAATATTTTTTGCCTTCTAATCCTTGTTTCACCATCAGATCTTCACTTTGAAGAGTCTGTAGTCCTCCTATGAGTTTGTACTCATCATCTTCAAACCATTTCATTGCTCATTGCTTGGAGAATTGGTTAATTTTTTAACTTGGATCTCACCTGTCGCACCTTGTCAGTGGACTCAGAGTGACATTGTGTCATTTTTTATCTCTATTCTCTGTATGTTAGCCTATCATTGCAACCCTTTCATTGGTCTACTGCAACACCGTCACACTTCCCGCATTGGTCAACTACGACTTCGCATTGTGTACAAACACAGACTACGACGATCTGTCGAAATTGGCATGCAAGAATCCCTTCTCCATTTTTTGTCTTGAGTTTTGGTTTGATGTATGAACTCCCTCTATGCTGCAAGATCTAGTCAGAGACCTCTCTTTAAATTGTGTGTTAGTAGTGTTTGGTTCTTTTTGGATTGGTTTTGGGTCCCATCTTGGACAAGTCTGAGATTTGGTAGTGGTGGACAATTTGGTCTCCCCTGCCTGCATCTACTCACCCTTGCATTCCCTCCTCTCCTTACTTGATCTGGTCATTGCATTGGATCGGTTTCTAGACCTCGTTTGCATACATCTTTTGGTTTTGCTTGCATCCGGTTGATTTTGGGTCTTTTGATTTTTGGATCCATGTTTGGCCCCTTGAGTGAAAACTAGTGTTTCGCTTACATTTTTAAGCGAAGCGGGTTCTATTTAAAAAAAATAAATCCCCCTCATGGATTTGACCCCTATTAAGGTTTTGAGTTACAGTCATTTTGACCCATATTAAGGTTTTAAGTTATAGTTTTGGTTTGGTGTGATTGGCTTGTTTTGAAAAGTCTTGAAAAGTGTGGGATATCCATGCCTTTTTTAGCCTCTTTTTCTTGGGTTATGCATCTTGTTTCCCTTACATGTTGAGCTATTCAATCATTTTTGGGAAAGATTGTTTCCTTGTCTCCACTTTAGTTCAAAGATAAGCTTGATTTTGTCACTCTTTTGATATATTCATGAAATTGGAAAACATAGGTATCCTTCTTTCTTTAATCTAATCATTTGAAATTCTTGGTCTCACATTCATAAGAAGAAGAAAGGCTTGTTTCAGATTTGTGTGCATTTGAGTTAGATAAGATTGTTAAGTGCTTATCTTTGTCTTGCATTTGATTGGAAATGTTTGTGGAATATATCTTTCCATAGCTTAGATGTGTCTTTTTCAAGTGTAAAAAGATAGGAAATGGTTTGGAATTATTGTATGTGGTGTTCATAAGAGGATCTCTTTTATTGCTTTGGGTTAGTTTTGGGTGCATCTTTAACTTCTTTCCATCATTTTGAAAGAACTAAAATTGCATTTGCATTGGGTTATGCATTTGGAAAGAAAACATATCTCTCTCTCCTTGTTAAGTAGAACTTCATTGAAAGGAAGACTTGCATTTTCATATAGATCAAATTTGCATTTTGTTTAAATTCCCAGTCTTCACCTCATGCATCCACTTAACCGCATAAGATAAAATTAATGCTAGCTTAGGTTAAAAAGATTTTAGCAACTTGTGTGTTAAGTTAGAGATGTGTTTTGGCGTTGTTAATCATGGCAGTTGCCGTTATTTTCCAACACTGTAACTCGGGGGTATTGTAGTCTTCCACATACTTATCGGTATATCAAAGCTCTTTCACATACCCACCAAGTACTACGTGTACTTGGCATATATCGAAATGTGTTTAACATACTCGGTAGTATATTAGAAGGTCTCTTGCCGAACGGTTGTGCATTATACATCACCACTACGGATTTGAGCTCCCACGTACCTTTAGTATATTTGGAGACACCATTAGGAATCCTGAAACCATCTGAGTTATCCATTTGGACGTCTTAACATTGAAAGACACCGAGAACAACACTTGGGGAGATTACTATGCACGTACTGTCCAGGTAGTCGGGTATTCAGGAAAGGGTACAGTCCCAGTCCTCATTGCGTTTTATTGTTGGACCCTGTGGTATATAGCGATTTGTGATGTTTTGACAATATTATGAGGTTCCTAACTCTTTATCCAATCCCTTCACAAATTTGCATGTTGCTTTTAGTTTTGAGTATCGTTTCTTATGCATGGTAATTAGAAGGACTTAGCGAATTTAGATATGGCAACCTCTTCCGGGGCTACGAATCAAGAGGCTCCTTTTCAAGGGGTACCTTTTGCCTTTCCTCCAGTTGGACATATTGATCCTCACTTTATTGCCACTTTAAATCTTCCTGGATTAACCATAGGATTACCGGTATGGTTATTCAACCTGGTGATTCCGGCTGTACCCACTGTATCAAATGCTAACTCTCCACCATGAGAGAGTCAACCCCAAAATGATCCTTCCCCTTCTTCCTGAGATGCATCTTCTTCTATTTCTTCTTCCTCGCCTAATCAAAGTAGTACCGTTAGTAATCAGGTGGATAAGAAGAAGAAGAAAAGGAAGATAAAGAATAAGAAAGATAATAAAGAGACCAAGCATCAACCATATGCCTCTAATCGAACTCATTCTATGAGAATGCCTCGTAAGCCCAAGTTCCCTTGCAATCTTTGAAAGGGTGATCACCTTCTCAAGGATTGTCCTGGTCTTTCCCGTGTGTTAGAAGTGTCTTCTAAAAGCCCCAAACCGCTTGTATCATCAATCGATGACCATCATGCTGATGACACTCCCTCAACCAGTGACCCATTGTTGAAGGGTCGAAAGGGTAAAGTGTTGTATTCTTGTTTGATATGAAAAGGTATGCACCAAACTTTCCTTTGTCCAAGCATGGATGAAGTATAACCCATCAAGTATAAGTTACGACACTTACAATATAAATGATGACACTTCCGTATAGAGGAATAATAACATCTCTATAGGAATACAAAGACTTTCGTATAGAAGAATAGTACCATCTCTATAGGAGTACAATATACATATATGAAATACATTCCGATGTTACATATACATCAACACTGCCTCTTAACTAGGAAGGTATTTCTTGACACAGGTCTTCTAGCACAAGTCTTCTTCTTTGAATCATCGTCACTGGATAATCTTCATCGAGTCATCGTCATCGTCACTGCTGCTTCTATCTCAATCAATCTCTGAATCTACTCGTCATAGGAAGTTCTACAAAGCCAGTCCTTTTTCATACTGGATGTAGGCTCACCACCTGCAGGTCTTCATCATCACTGGCCATACTGTGGAATCCTCGGGACTGATTACGTGCATGAATAAAACCTCGAAAGAGAATCCCAGGACTGACTACGACCATACTTCTCAACCTATCGGATCTCCTAGGATCTTTTACATGTAATTGCACAACCTGTCCATGACCACAGAGTATCATCCTGATACTCATAATCATATTGATCATCATCCACGAAGCACATTCCAGATGCACACAACACAACACTTGCACCTACGCCATGAGAGAACACATCTACAATCATGCGAGAATGGCACAACACTTATGATGCAGCCATGGGAGAACACATCTACAACCATGCTCAAATGGCCCAGCACTTATATCGCATCCATGGGAGAAGACATCTACAACCATGCGAGAATGGACCCAGCACTTATATCGCAACCATGGGAGAACACATCTACAACCATGCGAGAATGGCCCCAACACCTATATCGCAACCATGCTAGAACACATCTACAACCATGCTCGAATGGCCCTGGCAATTACATCACGACCATGGGAGAACACATCTGCCACCATGTCGGAAGAGTCCAACAATTACATCGCGACCATGGGATAACACATCTACAACCATGTCTGAAAAGCTCATGTGCATCTATGTCTTCGGAACTCATCACACATAATCCAACTGATTATGTAATGTATCCACATGATACATCTCATCACATATGATCATCATCACTCCATCGTCCTTATGCATGTCATCTGGAGCAACATCTTGAAGCTCGTCATCCATGATCATCCTGATCATATAATGCATCCACCTAATGCATACCAAGTATCTACCTGATACATATCATCATACATGATCCACTTGATCATACAATGTATCCACTTGATACATACATAGATACATGATCCACCTGACCATACAATGTATCCACCTGATATATATCAACATACATGATCTACCTGATCATACAACGTATCCACCTAATACATATACAGATACATGGTCCAAGCACCCAACATGATGCATATACATATACATGATCCAACTGATCATTGTTGATGTATATGTAACTTCGGAATGTATTTCACATATATGTATATTGTATTCCTATAGAGATGGTATTATTCCTCTATAAGGAAGTGTCGTCATTTATATTGTAAGTGTCGTAACTTATACTTGATGGGTTATTAGACCACCTTGTTTGGGGTCGGCCCTGTATTAGTCATGTGGGTCAAAGGGTTATTAGACCACCCTATTGGGGGTCGGCCATGTGGATCAAAGGGTTATTATACCACCCTATTGGGGGTCGGCCCACTCAATATTATGTTATGTGGTTAAGTTCGAGCCTACATGAGTTAGGTAAAAAGGCAAGTCAAGTCAAGTATAAATAGAGTGCGGGAGGCACTCTATTTGTTCACTCACTTCTCACACATGCACTCAAGGAGGAGTGGCGCACTTATGGAGGAGGAGGATCTGCTGCTAGGTTGTGTCTATCTCTTATGGTTGGTTGTATCATTGCTCTATCTATCTCTGAGGAAGTTATTGGGGTTTTTCACCTTTATGGTTTTCCCCAAGTAAATCTTTGTGTCTCTTGTGTGCTTGCATTATTGTCTCCATGATTGATATGCTGTAGATATGTTGTACATGTTATTCTCTTAGTTAAGATCCTAGATCAGATTGAAGTAAATTCTGAAAATTAACATGGTATCAGAGCTAGCCTGAAAGAAGGCATGATATGGCATGTATGACACTTGTTGCACTTACGATGCTAGGGCTTGATATAGCAAAAACCAGTCATCGTAGCACTTTCGTTATAAATCCGTTTTGGAAAATTTTTCAGATCTGAAATTGTTACAAGAAGAATCTAAGATCTCCATGTACCTTGCGTCCAAAGTACAACCTCTAATTCGTTGTACTTTGTGATTTATGATCTGTACAATATAGGGTTTCTGCCTCTTCCAGATCTGAGTCAAAATAAGGTGACCTTGGGAAAAAGGTCATAACTTGGGCTAGGAAGATCCAAATGAAATTTCGTGAAAAGTGACAGGTATTACACAGACTGTACTATCTCAAAAAACGTTTTCAGAGGCCGAAGTTGAACCAGTGACACGTGTCACGCCGTACAAGTTCACTCTCCTGTATTATCCCATAAACAGGTCACGTTGCGACACTTGGCATAACTCTCTCTCAGAAAGTCCAATTGAGGTCATACCTATTAGGATGGAAAGATAACAGGATGAGCTATCTCAAGAAACTTTTTCAAAGGCCGAAGTTCAAACAGTGACACGTGGCACGCCGTACAAGTTCGCTCTCCTGTTTTATCCCAAAACAGGTCACATTGCGACATTTGGCATAACTCTCTCTTAGAGAATCCAATTGAGGTCAGACCTGTCAGGATGGAAAGATAACAGGTCAGGATATCTCAAGAAACGTTTTCAGACCCCGTGGATTGAAAAATTCATAGGTACACCAGAAACAATCAGGTACATATTTCTGTCAAAACAGAATTATTTTTGAGTACCTTCATTCATGGCTTTCGGAATTTAGGGCTTCGTAGAAAGTTGGAATTTTTGTAATCGGAGACCACGGCTGGATGCTACTCATAAAAATAGAAATTTAGAGACCAAGATCAGTATTTTTGGTTGGGCAGAAGGCCGGGCTTTATCAAACCCTAGTTCGGGACTTTGATCAGAAAAGTGGAAAATTAGGGCTTCTGTAAAAATGGGAATTTTTGAAATCTGTGACCACGGCTGGAAGCTCCTCAGAAATATAGAAGCTTAGAGCTTTGGATCAAACCTTTTGATTGGGTAGAAGAGTGGGCTTCATATAACCCCAGTTCAGGGTCACGTCCAATGAATCCGAAAGTTTCAAAGGAAAAATTGAGGAGTGAAACTTTGAAGTTTTCAAATTCTAAATATACTAGCTTGATCAGCTCATCAAGGCGCATATTTCTATTCTTTCGGAAATTTGAAATTCAAAGTTTGAATTTTTGGGGTTTCTCTGACAAACCCATATCTAGCTCCACTCCCAGTTCTTGTAATTCAAGTGGATTGGGTTAATCCTAGAAGAAGATGGATTGATCATATGCATGAGTGAAGAAGTTCCTGTTTCAGAGGGAGATGAGGCTAAGGCCTTACATAAGAAGATTACAAGCGATCTCGACAGGTATGAATCATTGAGGTATGTTTCGATATTTGTCCATGATTAAGTTTATGGTATGTTTGTCTTCATGTTATTACGGTTAGTACAATTTTGTTTTTAGATTTGTCGTATCACCTTAACAAAATTATGAATGCATGATAGAAGATATTCATTGGTTAAGGGTGTTGACACTTATGATTGTACTAATGCATTATGGTGTTGTATAAGGTTTATGTTGTCTACTAACATGAAAGGTACACCAAGAAAGACAAATCATGTTCTGGTCCAAGAACATATGATCATGATAACATGAGGACAAAGATTCATCCATTGTCATGGATCTCATAGAAGATCCATTTACGAGGTATGTATAACTTGATTTTGTAATAGTTAACCTATGAGATATACAGGTTACTAGCACAAGTCATTGAACAAGAACAAGAAGACATCATGTGAGTATGTTAGACATAACTAACTAGCATGATAATCCAGGTATGTTTTTCCTATATCAAGATAGAATCCTACCTTGTGTTAGGATTTTATACTGTTGTTGATAATGATTATTCATGAAGTCATAGGTTTGAATAATCATGGTTGTATGCATATTATGTTTCTTACCATAATTGATGATATGACTAACCAGAAGAATCATGAAGGTATAGGTTTGAATAATCACAGGTTTTACGCATATTATATCTCTTATCTTGATTAATGATTCAACTAACCCGAAGAGTCATAGGTTTGAGTAATTACAGGTTTAGACATGTTATGTTTCTTATGATTTGACTAACCATAAGAATCCTACATAAACCTTGAATGCTAATGCTTATTATTTTCTGTTTGAAATGATCATGACTATACATGCTTAAGATTATTTTGTTTTAATAATATGCTAATGAATGTATGATTTTATATGAGTTCACAAGGATAACACAATCATGATACTAATAAGCATGCATAGGGACCAAGGATGAATATGAGCTCAAGAACAGGTAATTCAAGAAGCAAAGATCAAGAGGGAGCACACTCTAGTTGTTCCTGCAAGAAAGCAAAGGAGCACACTTCAGTAGTTTCTGCAAGGATGCAGATATTCAGAGGGAGTTGACCATCTTTCTACATTCCATAATAGAAAGGTGTAGAAGAAGCTACTTCAGCAACTCCTACAAGGAAGCAAAGACTCAGAGGGAGTCCACCCAGTAACCAAACAAAGATAAGTATTTTTAATTATCATTTCTTGCATATGTGCTTGTTTAAATAATACTGTTCAATGATGTATATATTGATGTTCCTAGAATTAGGTTGTGTATTATGCACATTAGAATAATTGCATTGATGAACAGTATACTACTAATATGCATGGGTAAGTAGCCTATGGCACTGTACAACAATCCATCGCTACTTATCTAGAATGAAACCTCTTTGCTGACATGTTGGGAGTTGTGCACACTCTTAACAATGTTCTGGTAGAGATTGGAAGGCATCTAGAAAGTTACGGGATATGGATAAATGTTGTATTGAAGCATTGGCTAAGATAATTGCATGACTGTATGACATATTTCTTTATGTGTAAGAATTTGTTCTGAAAATTATGAGATGTTTCTAATCATGCAACTTACCCTGTTTTGTAGGAAAGACCGTATATCTTCACCTACAAATGGACTACAACATTTGTTCCAACAACAAATATATATATTGAAAATATTGAAGATATTGAAGTTCCCAGGATCTGAGATGAAGAAATGGAATGCCATGATCCGTTGATCATGAAGAATGATGTTTGGGATGTAGTCCCAAGACCTGAAGGGAAGTTTGTTATGACTTCCATATGGATCTATCAAGATCAAGCATGCTGCAGATGGCAACATAGAGAAATATGAAAGTGATGAAATAGAAGATACACTAGATGGATTTCAAGACATCTTTCTTGAATAGTTGTATGCGGATAACCTGTTTGTTACAGGTGAAGATAGATTGATTGCCAACATGCAGCAGAAGCTTACTGCCGAGTTCGAGATGAAGAACTTGGGGTTGATGCACTATTTGTTTTTGGCATGGAGGGGTGGCAGAGTGATGGAATCTTCCTTGGACAAGGGAAGTATGCAGTAGAGATCCTGAAGAGGTTCGGGATGATGGACTACAAGGCCACGGCCACACCTATGGCATCAAATCTGAAGCTTCTATGTGATGCTTCATCTGATCCAGTTGATGTCTCTATGTATCGTCAGATGATTGGGTCCTTGATGTACCTGACGAACAAGAGACCAGACATTTGCTTTGCTGTGAACACATTGAGCCAGTTCTTGACGGATCCGAGGAGTGTTCACCTGGTTGCTGTAAAGCATGTTCTGAGGTACCTGAAGGGTACAGTGGATTATGGGCTCAGGTATGAGGCGAATCAAAAGTTTAACCTGGAGGGTTATGTTGATTCAGATTGGGATGGAAGTGCTGCAGATAGGAAGAGCACATCTAGGTGTTGCTTCAGTATGGGATCAGGTGTGATCTCTTGGTTTAGTAGGAAGCAGTCCTGCGTAGCTCTGAGTACAGCTGAGGCAGAGTATGTTGCAGCCTGTTCAGCTAGTTGTGAGGCAGTATGGCTACGGAAGCTATTGTCTGAGTTATTTGATCTCCCGTTGGAGGCTACTGGTATCTTCTGTGATAACCAGAGTTGTGTGAAGCTATCCGAGAACCCAGTGTTTCATGACAGGTCGAAACACATAGAGATCAAATATCACTATATCAGGGATATGGTGTAGAGAGGAGCTGTGAAGCTCCTGTATGTTGCGACGGACGAGCAGATTGCAGATGTGCTGACGAAGCCACTAGCTAGAGTGAAGTTCGAGTACTTCAGAGAGAGGCTTGGCGTTCTTTAGATCGAGGACACTTCGAGGAAGAAGTGATGGACACATTTGCTGAATCCATTCCAAGCATGTTGGAAGGAGGATCCTTCACATGGCTGTGGAAGTAAGCGCTGGATAATGGGCATCAGGATGATGTTCTGGTTTCTGCTTGGATATGATCAGTTGGATCATTTATGTATGTATGCATCATGTTGGATGCTGGATATGATCAGTTGGATCATTTATGTATGTATGCATCATGTTGGATGCTGGATATGATCAGTTGGATCATGTGTATGTATTTTGTATATGCATCATGTTGGATGCTTGGACCATGTATCTGTATATGTATCAGGTGGATACATTGTATGATCAGGTGGATCATGTATGGTGATATGTATCTTGTATCAGGTGGATACATTGTATGATCAGGAGGATCATGTATGATGATATGTGTCAGGTAGATACTTGGTATGCATCAGGTGGATGCATTGATGATCAGGTGGATCATGTAGCAAGATGTTGCAGTGATGATCAGGATGATCATGGATGATGAGCTTCAGGATGTTGCTCCAGATGACATGCAGTAGGACGTTGCAGTGATGATGATCAGGACGATCATGAGTACATCAGGATGATGTATGGTGACTATCAGGTTGATACTCTGTGGCCGTGGATCAGGTTGTGCAGATGAGCATGTCTGGGAGATCCTATAGGTCGGAGTTGTGTACCCATAATAGCCTGGGATGCTCTTTCAAGACATTGCTCTGGGAGGACATGTAATTTGTGCCCTGGGAGATTTCAGGTCGGAGTTGTGTACCCGTAACATCCTGAGATGCTCTTGCGAGGTTTTGTCCTATGGCATGTAATTTGGGCCCTGGGAGATTTCAGGTCGGAGTTGTGTACCCGTAACATCCTGAGATGCTCTTTCGAGGTTTTTCCATGACCACATGTAATTTGTGCCCTGGGAGATTTCAGGTCGGAGTTGTGTACCCGTAACATCCTGAGATGCTCTTGCTAGGTTTTGTGGTGGACCACATGTAATTTGTGCCCTGGGAGATTTCAGGTCGGAGTTGTGTACCCGTAAGATCCTGAGATGCTCTTTCGAGGTTTTGAGGTGGGGTCACATGTAATAGCGCCCTGGGAGATCCTACAGGTCGGAGTTGTGTACCCGTAACATCCTGGGATGCTCTTTCGAGGTTTTGTGACGCACGTAATAAGTCCTGAGGATTCCAAAGTATGGCCAGTGATGACAAAGACCTGCAGGTGGTGGGCCTACATCCAGTATGAAAAAGGACTGGCTCTGTAGAACTTCCTATGACGAGTAGATTAGATTGATTGAGATAGCAGCAGCAGTGACGATGATGATGACTCGATGACGATTATTCAGTGATGATGATCCAGAGAAGATGACTTGTGCTAGAAGAACTGTGCTGAGAAATACCTTCCTAGTTAAGAGGGAGTGTTGATGTATATGTAACTTCGGAATGTATTTCACATATATGTATATTGTATTCCTATAGAGATGGTATTATTCCTCTATAAGGAAGTGTCGTCATTTATATTGTAAGTGTCGTAACTTATACTTGATGGGTTATTAGACCACCTTGTTTGGGGTCGGCCCTGTATAAGTCATGTGGGTCAAAGGGTTATTAGACCACCCTATTGGGGGTCGACCCACTCAGTATTATGTTATGTGGTTAAGTTCGAGCCTACATGAGTTAGGTAAAAAGGAAAGTCAAGTCAAGTATAAATAGAGTACGGGAGGCACTCTATTTGTTCACTCACTTCTCACACATTCACTCAAGGAGGAGTGGCGCACTTATGGAGGAGGAGGATCTGCTGCTAGGTTGTGTCTATCTCTTATGGTTGGTTGTATCATTGCTCTATCTATCTCTGAGGAAGTTATTGGGGTTTTTCACCTTTATGGTTTTCCCCAAGTAAATCTTTGTGTCTCTTGTGTGCTTGCATTATTGTCTCCATGATTGATATGCTGTAGATATGCTGTACATGTTATTCTCTCAGTTAAGATCCTAGATCAGATTGAAGTAAATTCTAAAAATTAACAATCATAACAAGCATCCAACATGATGCATATACATAACAAGCATCCAACATGATGTGTATATAGAGCAGTAACTGAAGCATCGTCCTGATGCTCATCATCTAGCGCTTACATCCACATCCATGTGAAGGATCCTCCTCTCATCATGCTTGGAATGGCTTCAGAAAGTGTGTCCATCACTTCTTCCTCGAAGTGTCGTCAATCTGAAGAAAACCAAGCCTCTCTCTGAAGTATTCGAACTTCACTATGGCTAGTGGTTTCGTCAACACATCTGCAAGTTTCTCATCCGTTACAACATACAAGAGATTCACTGCTCCTCTATGCACCATATCCCTGATATAGTGATATTTGATCTCAATTTGCTTCGACCTGTCATGGAACACCGAGTTCTCAGACAGCTTCACACAACTTTGGTTGTCACAAAAGATACCAGTAGCCTCCAACAGGAGATCAAATAGCTCAGACAGTAGCTTCTGAATCCATACTGCCTCACAACTAGACAAACAAGATAACATACTCTACTTCGGCTGTACTCAGTGATACACAGGACTGCTTCCTGCTAAACCAAGAGATCACACCTGATCCCATACTGAAGCAGCACCTAGATGTGCTCTTCCTATCTTCAACACTACCTGCCCTGTCCGAATCAACATAACCCTACTGGTTAAACTTTTGATTCGCATCATACTTGAGCCCGTAATCAATTTTACCCTTTAGGTACCTCAGAATATGCTTTACAACAACTAGGTGAACACCTCTGGGATCTGTCAGGAATTGGCTCAATTTGTTCACCACAAAGAAAATATCTGGTCTAGTGTTCGTCAGGTACATCGAGGACCAAATCATTTGACGATACACAGTGACATCAACCAGATCATATGAAGCATCACACAGAAGCTTCACATTTGATGCCATAGGTGTGGCCATGGCCTTGCAGTCCATCATCCCGAACCTCTTCAAGATCTCTACTACACACTTCCCTTGTCCAAGGAAGATTCCATCTGCAGTCTGCCACACCTCCATGCCTAGAAAATAGTGCATCATCCCCAAGTACTTCATGTCGAACTCGCCAGCAAGCTTCCTCTTCATGTCAGCAATCAATATATCCTCACTTGTTACAAATAGGTCATCCACATACAATAGTAGTATATCTAGATTTCCTTCCTCAACCTTGTAGTAAAGGTTGGAATCCACTTTACTCTTGGTAAATCCAAAACTGAATAGGAAGCCATCCTACCATACCAAGTCCTAGGAGCTTGCTTCAAGCCATTAAAGGATTTCTTCAACCTGCACACATATGAGTTCCTGTCATGTGTCTCAAAACCAAGTGGTTGCTCCACATACACTTTCTCTTCGACTACACCATTCAAGAAAGCTATCTTGAAATCCATCTAGTGTATCTTCCACTTCATCACTATAGCCAGAGCAAGTACTGATCTGATGGAAGTGTTTTTGGCTATAGGTGTAGAAGTCTTTTCATACTCAATCCTGGGAAAAGCCAGGAGCTACAAACCTTGTTTTGTATTTCTCCATGCTACCATTTGCAGCATGCTTGATCTTATAGATCCATTTGGAAGTCACAACAGACTTCCCTTCAGGTCTTGGTATTGCATCCCAAGCATCATTCTTCATGATCGACTGGTACTTCTCGATCATGGAATTCTTCCTGAATCCTGGGAGCTTCAATGTATATTCAATATCTTCAATAGATAACTTTGCTGCTGAAACAAATGTTGTAGTCCTTCTTTTGTAGGAGCTCGTATACGATCTTTCCTACAAAAGAAGTTAACTTTCATGATTAGAAACTTCTCATAGTTTTCTAGACAAATTCTTAAACATAAAGAAATGTGTCATATAGTCATGCAATTATCTTAGCCAATGCTTCAATACAACATTTATCCATATCCGTTAACTTTCTAGATGCCTTCCAATCTCTGCCAGAACATTGTTAAGAGTGTGCACAACTCCCAACATGTCAGCAAAGAGGTTTCATTCTAGATAAGTAGCAATGGAATGTTGTACAGTGCCATAGGCCACTTATCCATCACATGCATATTAGTAGTATACTGTTCATTAATGCAATTATTCTAATATGCATAATACACAAGCTAAGTCTAGGCACATAAGCATATACATTATTGAACAACATTATTTAAACAAACAAATATGTAAGAAATGACAATTCAAATACTTATCTTTGTTTGGTTGTTGGGTGGACTCCCTTTAACTCTTTGCAACTCCATTCTGATGTGGATTGTGAGAAGTGGTCGACTACCTCTGAATATCTGCATCCTTGCAGAAACTACTGGAGTGTGCTCCCTCTTGATATTTGCTTCCTGGATTACCTATCCTTGAACTTATATCCATCCTCGATCACTATGCATGCTTACAAGTATCATTATTGTGATATCCTTGAGGTCTCATACATAATCTTACATTTATTAGTATATTCTCAATACTATCAAAACACAATAATCTTAAGCATGTATAGTCATGATCATTTCAAACATAAATAATAAGCATTAGTATTCAAGGACTCTTATGGTTAGTCATATCATAAATTAAAGTAAGAAACATAATATGCCTAAACCCTTGATTACTCAAACCTATACTTTCATGACTCTTCTGGTTAGTCATATCATCAATTAAGGTAAGAAACATCCCATGATTATTCAAACCTATGAATAATCATTATCAATCATGCCATGTATACTTATATAAGAGATCCTATCACAAGGTAGGATTCTAACTTGATATAGGAAAAACATACTTGGATTAGTATGTTAGCTAGTTATGTCTAACATACCCACATGATGTCTTCTTGTTCTCTTCAATGACTTGTGCTAGTAACCTGCATATCTCATAGCGTAACCATTATAGAACCAAGTTATACATACGTCGTAAAAAGATCTTCTAAGTGATCCATGACAATGGATGAATCTTTGTCTTCATGTCACCGTGATCATATGTTCTTGGACTAGAACATGATTTGTGTTTCTTGGTGTACCTTTCATGTTAGAGGACAACATAAACCTCATACAACACCATAATGTATTAGTACAATCATAAGTGTCAACACCCTAATCAATGAATATCTTCTATCATGCATTCATAATTTTATTAAGGTGAGACGACAAGTCTAAATTTAATCAAGATTGTACTAACCGTAATAATATGAAGACAAACATACCATAAACTTAATCATGAACAAATCTCGAAACATACCTGGATAAGTCATACCTATCGAGATTGCTTGTAATCTTCTTATGTAAGACCTTAGCCTCATCTCCCTCTGAAATAGGAACTTCTTCACTTATGCAGGTGACCAATCCATTCTCTTCTAGGATTAACCCAATCCACTTGATTTGCAGGAACTGGATCTGGAGTTGGATTAGGGTTTGTCAAAGAAACCCTAAAATTCAAACTTTGAATTTGAAACTTATGAAAGGATAGAAAGATGTGCCTTGATGAGTTGATCAAGCCGGTATACTCAAAATTTGATTATTGCAAAGTTTCACCCCTCAAAATTACCTTTGAAACTTCTAGATTCACTGGACATGACCCCGAACTAGGGTTTGATAAAGCCCACCCTTCTGCCCAATCAAAAGGTTCGATCCAAAGCTCTAAGATTCTATTTTTCTGAGGATCTTCCAGCCGTGGTCACAGATTTAAAAAATTCCCATTTTTGAAGAAGCCCTAATTTTCCACTTTTCCGATCAAAGTCCCGAACTAGGGTCTGATCAAGCCCCGCCTTCTCCCCAACAAAAAAATCTGATCTTGGTCTCTAAATTTCTATTTTGATGAGTAGCATTCAGCCGTGGTCTCTGATTACAAAAATTCCAACTTTCTCCAAAACCCTAATTCCCTGAGCCATGAATGAAGGTGCTCAAAATCCAATTCTGTTTTGAGAGAAATATGCACCTTATTGTTTCTAGTCTAACTCCGAAATTACAAATCCATGGGGTCTGAAACTTCTACCTATGGTATCCCGACCTGTCATCTTTCCAACCCGACATGTCTGACCTCAATTGGATTCTTTGAGAGAGATTTATTCCAAGTGTCGCAACTTGACCTATTTATGGGATAAAACAGGAGAGCGAACTTGTACGGCGTGCCACGTGTCACTGGTTCAGTTTCAGCCTTTGAAAAAATTACTTGAGAAAGTAAATTCCGTGCACTACCTATCAATTTTTACAAAATTTCATTTGGATCTTCCTATCCGAATTTATGATTTTTTTTCCTAGGTCACCTATTTATGACTCATATTTGGAAGATGCAGCAACCCTAGATTGTAAAGATCATAAAACAAAAATTAAAGCGAATTAGAAGTTTTCCTTTGGACATAAGGTACATGGGGATTTTATCTTCAACAGGTAAAATTTTAAGATCCTAACAATTCACCAAAACAGATTTATAGCGAAAGTTCTACGATGACTGGTTTTTGCTATATCAAGCCTTAGCATCGCAAGTGCAACAAGTGTCATACATGCCATACCATGCCTTCTTTCAGGCTAGCTCTGATACCATGTTAATTTTTCAGAATTTACTTCAATCTGATCTAGGATCGTAACTGAGAGAATAACATGTACAACATATATACAAGATATCAATCATGGACACAATAATGCAATCACACAAGAGACACAGAGTTTACTTGGGGAAAACCATAAAGGTGGAAAAACCCCAATAACTTCCTCATAGATAGATAGAGCAATGATACAACCCAAGCACAAGAGATAGACATCTCCTAGTAGTAGCTTCTCCTCCTCCACAAGTGCGCCACTCTCCAAAGAGTGTGTGAGAGAATAGAAATGATCAAATATAGTGCCTCCCACACTCTATTTATACTTGACTTGACTTGCCTAATAACCTTTACTAGGTCAGCCTTAACTTAACCACATAACATAATGCTGAATGGGCCGACACCCAATAGGGTGGTCTAATAACCCTTTGACCCACATGGCCGACCCCCAATAGTGTGGTCTAATAACCCTTCGACCCACATGACTTATATAGGGCCGACCCCAACAAGGTGGTCTAATAACCCATCAAGTATAAGTTACGACACTTACAATATAAATGACGACCCTTCCGTATAGAGGAATAATAACATCTATATAGGAATACAAACACTTCAGTATAGAGGAATAATACCATCTCTATAGGAGTAAAATATACATATATGAAATACATTTCGATGTTACATATACATCAACAGTTGGAATATATTACCAGCCCTCAACAGGTGATTCCAACAAGCGATAGTAAGTTGTCCCTCGACGCTGGTTGACCAAGTGAGCAATTCAGTCGCATCTGTAATTGATCCCACTCTTCCTTCTGAGAGTGAAGTGATCGAGTCACTGTCATCTCCACTCGATCTCATTGTTCTATCAGAGAGTGTTTTGACTGCAACTGTCACCTTGACATAGTCTTCATCTCATCCTACTCTCCCTGATGAGAGTGGATTGATAACCAGTGATGTTTTTCTAGTCAGTTCCGATCATGGTGGGAAAGATCCCATTTCCACGGGACCCCTTCCAAGTAATGAGGTCATTTCATTTGATTGGAATGAGTTAACAGAATCTCGTCTTCCTTCGAGTATTCATTTTCAAATATATGTAGGAGTTTCTGATAAAGAAATTTTTCGTATGATAGTTGATGAGGAAGCTTCTATTAGTATTTTATCCTCAACTGCTTGGCAAGCTATAGGTTCCCCTCAGCTTGTGCCAGTAACTGACCAAATATTGGATTTTAATCGAAGGCCTACTCAACCTTTAGGGATCCTTCCTCAGTTACCTATCTCTTTGTGAGGGAAAAATGTCTGTATTGATGTTATGGTAGTCCAAGGTCCCTTCGATTTTAATATTCTCCTTGGACGAGATTATGTTTATGCAATGAAGGATGTAGTGTACTCACTTTTTTGAGTGATGTATTTTCCCCATCATGGGAATGTTGTGACCATTGATCATCTTTCCTTCGTGACACCCACTCATCATATGACTCCTAGTCATCAAACTTCCCTGAATGTCCCACATGTTTTGGTGGTGTCTTCCCCTTAGAGATGGGGGGCATGACTCTAGTCTTTGTTTTTCATGTTGGAGTCACCCCACTAGCAATCATGCTAGGGGGGATTTTCCTCCTACATGCAGATGCCATGTTGGGAACATTTTCGAGCATACTTTCCTTTTTCAGTGTCGAGCTCGTTAAAAAATGAAACAGGTTTCTCAAGCAAAGTTTACCTTTGGTTTCAAGCTTGTGTAAAAATGAAATAGACCTTCCTCCCATTGATTTGAGTATCCCACTAAGTCTAGGAATTGAACCTTCATTTCATCTTCTTGTGTCACTTGACCCTCATTCTTCTTACCCCCCCAGTGAACATATTCATAATTGTTACAAGGTTTTCAGTTGGGTAAGGAAGAAGAGTAGTCAGACGAAATGAAGTTTTGGGGGCATGTTAAGCTGTGCCACTAGCAATCATGCTGGGTGAATTTACCAACCTCTGGATATCATGTTGGTAAGGAACCCATCAATGGGCCTTAACTTTGAGCATAATTCCCTTTCTATGTCAAGCTCATTAAAAAATGAAATAGGTTCCCGAGATCATAGTTTTCTTTCTATGTACAGCTCATTAAAAAATGAAATAGGTTCCCATGAGCAGAGTTCTATTCCTATGTCAAGCTCGTTAAAACATGAAACAGATCATTTTCCATTGAGTCGAGTCTTCCCATTGAATTAGTACCTGAACCTTCTTTTCATCCGCCAAGGGCTAGCTTAGGCGAATGAAATGAAGCTTGGGGGCATCTCTTCAACATCTAGACATTATGTTGAAGTCAACTCATCACCTCTCCACACCACGTTGGAGTTAAGTCACTTACTTTTAGCAATCATGCTAGGGGCATGTACCAACCTCTAGATACCATGTTGAGGAAGAGTCCACCAATGGGAACATTTTCGAGCATACTTTCCTTTTTTGGTTTTCGAGACCACTAAAAAATGAAATAGTACCTCTAGCAATCATACTAGAAGTAAGACATCAGTTTCTTGTGCTGGGGGCAAACTTTCCGACCTCTAGCCATTATGTTAGGAAGAAACCTGCCAATGGGCATTATCCTGAGCATAGTTCATTTTCTGTTACAAGCTCGTTAAAAAATGAAGCAGACATCATGAGCACTCTTCCAACTTATCTTCGAGCTCGTTAAAAATAGTAAGATAGTATTTGAGCTCACTTTTCACTTTTTTCGTGCTCTGGTTAAAACATGAAAAGTGGTTTGAGCTTACTTTTCATTTTTTTCGTGCTCTGGTTAAAACATGAAAAGTGGTTTGAGCTTAGTTTTTACTTTTTCATGCTCTAGTTCAAATATGAAAAAGATTTCGAGTGTTTTTGATAGCATTATCATGCTCGTTAAAAATTTGAGTAAAAAGGTATGTCTACCGAGTATAGGTTTATCACTTTATACGGCCTGGCTAGACTATGTAAGGAAAAGGAACTGTTCCAAGCTTTCTTTTTCCTTTGTCGTACTCGGTTACCAACCATGACAAAGTTGTTCATGGATTCCCTTTTAAGCTCTTTTTAGACTACTAAAATAGGAAAAGATGGCCAAGCGAAATTGATTCGTTCATGCTTGTAAAAGGATTTGAATGATTGTCTTCCTGGTGATAGTTTACCCCTTTTTCGGACCAGGGGGAACTATTTACGAAAAATGAATACTCCAGCCAAACATGACTAGAAGATTCCTCTCTCATGTTGTTTTACCCTTTTTAGGGCGAAGAGGCTAACCTTACGAAAAAGGATCGTTGGAGTCTTCTTTAGTTGTTTTCTGACTCTCTAAACATGAAATGATGACCGAGTTTCACCTTCTATGGACTCGTTAAAACTCAACATTGAAGGTCCCGTCATGGGATAAACCCCTCCTATCCCAATTTCGCAAAACATTTGGGATTGGACTCATCTATGAGATGAGCTAACTGAGCATCTCGTTACCCTCATCAAGATCGTAAGAAACATATGAGGCACTCGTCATTCATGATGGGGAAAAAGGAAAGATTTTATGTTACACCCTTTATCAGTGGCAGTACCTATTCATTTCTTGAACATGGCTCTCATTTGCATTCTCATATTACACTTAGATCATCCATTTGTCCTTGAGTTTTACCTATTTCCTGAGTCTTGTTACTCCTTTGAGTCATTCAAAGAAAGCTTCCATCCTCAGTTGCATTAGGAGTCGGTATCATACTTGTCATGTCAATACTGCCAAGTCATGCCATGCCCATGTTCAAGAATACTCTTCATTGTATGCAGTCAGTACACCTTCCATCATGTTGGTCTATTCTGAGTCAGTCTTACATGTTACCACACCATCAGATCTGCTCTACACATCCTTTGTCGTGTTTGATGTCAATGATGGGGGATACATCATGGCCCTGCTTCAACGGATTCATCCTTGTCGACTTCAACATATCATCCAGGGATTGAATCTAGAAACCAACCAAGTACCTTGGCCTTGCATGCCTCAATGGCAGGTTACCTTGCTTTCAACATGAGTTTGCATCATTGACTCTTGATTGAAATATTTCATCTCGCGTTCGAATTCATGTCATTAATTCGCGCTTGATGATATGTACTGTGATACCTTGGGAATCAGTGACATCAATGATGATTTCCCTCGCGCTTGTTAACGGTATACATCAATGACCGGTAATCAAGCGGTTTCTACCATGTTCAACGTTAAGACATTTGTAACCACATGGATATATTCATATCATTGTGGGTTCATCTTGAAGACCCCGGGGAATCATATTTTACCCAGGTTGCGATGGAGATTGTATTGAGTCATATTACACAAATCCACATTTATATTTAATCATGGCTGTGTTATCATCTCATCATGGATCTACGTTTGTGTCTAGTAGCCATGATTGTGTTCAGTTGGTCATTATTACCATGGATCTGAATTGTATTGGTCGGCAACCATGTTGTACATCATATGAGACTATGTACTCAGAGTTAGTTGTACTGCAGCAACATCTTTCGTCTAACAAGTCATTGCCATTCCTTCTGTCAAAGCATTTCACCTGTCCAAATTTCAACAACTGCATGCTTTAGGGGGGAATCTATTACACCTAAAATCTTACCATCATGAGATTCAGTGTATACATCCCTAAAGTTTCCTTGGCTAAGTTATTGACCTGGAAGAGATAACCCATTTATACTAGGTTTTGATAGGTCGTCGCATGCTTCCCTCATGCAACATGTGACGACGCAACTTGCTCTCTTGCAGGGTGCGACGATGTTAGTTAATGGACAAAAATAGATCCTTCGAGCCCATTCTCGAAGCTAGATGACATGGATCCCTATCCCTAACCTCTTGGGAGAGCTGGCACTCAGTTCCTAACCTCTTGGAAAGGATCCCCTATCTCTCTCCTACCATATCTTAACCTACCCTACCCATACCCTAGCCACTTAGTCCTATATAAATGAAGCTCCTTCCCATTCCAAAGGGAGGAAGTCTATAATGCCTACACGCTGGTGAAATTATCCTAGAGAGACCTCTACTCATCCATTGAGGGACTCCCACTTCCTTGAAGAGGTTATGGCATTGGCTTGGATGGAGAAGGATTGCTACATTAAGCCTCGGTTGTAATCATTCTTTTCTATGTACTTTCCCGATATTTACAGTAATATAAATGCTTTCCACCAATATTGTTGTATTGATGATATTGAGTAGTTTACCTGCTTAACTGTTTACTTAGATCTGTTATTGTATAGTTGCTTTTACTTGTTTGTCTTGATCTGTGTGTCTTGGCAGGTCTTGCAGCTGAGATCTGACGACTGCGAGGCGTGGAACAACATCTTAGGGAAACATATACAAACTTAAGGTAAGGCATCTTATGACTTGATCCTTAACTAGATCTAGGAAAGTGGTTTATAGTCGGTTATATTTGTTCTAGACTCATGTTGAGCTAGGGAGATCCGACTCGCGTCTACTCAAGTTGATTGTCTGTCAAACAAACCCTTTCAATTAGTGTATGGTGTGGAAGCAGTACTACCCATAGAGTGCGATATCTCATCCCTAAAACTAGCCTTCGAACTCTTTTCAAATAGTATGCATGAGGAAGAATGATTTCTATACTTATCCAAACTTGACGAAACTCGTCATAATGATGCCCTTGCTAATGAAGCACACAAGAAGCGCATCAAATCCCAGTATGAAAAGTTAGTCAAACCCTACATTTTTAATGAGGGTGATTTTGTCTTAGCATATGATCAAATGCATGATAAAATAGGGGTATGCAAGTTCGAGTCCATGTGGCATGGGTCCTACATTATGAAGCGTGTCTTCGAAAAAGGGGCCTACAAGTGGGTCTCCTATGATGGGATACCTTTGGTGGAGCCTAGAAATAGCATCTACCTTAAAAGGTACTATGCTTAGCGAAATTCTACAAAGTACCTTGTACATTTTGTATACAATGTTTGTTTGATATGGTGTGTAGTTTTATTTCCTCTCATAGGTTAGGATATCATTTCCACTACGACTGCTTATACCATGTTCTGCTTAAATGGCCACATGATAACCTATTCTGGATTTGCATATGATGCTAGTTGCAAAACTCGAAACCTTGCTTCAGCTTCTTGGGTACTGTATTCTGCTTCCAATGAACTGATAAGTTCGGGAGGAGTTTTCCTAAGTCTTGCAACTAATAACATTGTAGAGTATCACACGGTGATTGGATTACTAAGTGATGCCTCGTCCCATGGTGTGGACCACATTGTCGTCCATTTGGATTCTAAACTGGTGCTCTCTCATTTAAACCGAGTCTACACCGTTTGTGACCCTACAATAATCCATCTTTTAAGACGATTAAATCTTCTGGAGATATATTTTGAGTTCATTCAATATCACCATATCCTAAGACATATGAACATGGTTTTCGATTCATTGGCCAATTTCATGTTAGATTGGTACATCTCACATTCTTAAACATTTCATCATTAAAATGTGTAAATAAGCATAACATGTAAATAAATCACATATAAGTAAGTAGTCCATAGGAGATCCACATTCACCATAAGACACATTGTATATAAAACCACTAGAAATAGTTTTTATATTAAGTGTGATAAAAGTTTCAAAATAAACACTGAGACAAAAATCTTAAGCTCATAGCTTTCAGTATTTCATGCTGGAAAAATATGAATCTAATGGCTTTCACTACATCAGTACATCTATTACAGCTACTAGTGATGCTCCTGGTAACACACGATGGCCCTCTCCACCCGATGTATCAATCGACTGAAACGACCAGAAACTCTAGTTGCCTAGCGTTGATAATGCCGTGGCAAGTCATCTTTAGAAATGTCATGAATGTCCACAATCAACCACTGGAGGTTCTCCTCAATTTCATTTATATCTTCAACTCCATCTCTTTTAATGGCTACTATATCTTTGAATACTCTTCGTCTCTCGATAGGCGAAGCTATAGATGGTATCGAAGGCCCAACATTTATATAAAAATGCACGAGGATGTAGTATGACAAAAAAATGAAATATCTCAAAACACATAAAAATTTAAAAATCCAAAAAGAAACTCCTTCTATCTATATTGCCACATTGCTCTCCTCCCGGGAGCACTAAATGTGGATCTCCCCGGAAATCTGTACCAACATATGCATAGTCTTCTACCATAAGTAGTTGACTGCGCAACCATCTGAAGAATGCATGCATATAAGTGATAATAGGTCTGCCACAACAATGACTAGTCATCACTTCCACCCACCTTAGCATACGTGGGTCTTGTGGATCTAGGTCGTTGATCTCTATCTGCAGGTGGAGGAGAGGGACCCGCTCTAAGAAGAAGGATACTATGATCAATCCATATACAAATTTTTTTAGTTCCCCTCTCCTACACTTCATTGATTTTTCTTTCACATTCACTAGGGCACCAATATCACACCAGTTAAACACTGTGGGAGCCATGCACTCTATAGCATAGAGAATGTGAGACCTCGTGGTTTAATGAGCGGTTCTACTTCCTGCTACCCTCTCAGTAGTAAATAAAACAATACTTAAAGGACGATGTCATACATCCTTGATGGGTATGTTCCCACCTTGCATTTGGGTCTCGGCAGTGCAGTATTGATAAATGAGATCCTCGATGGTCACCTCACCACCTTTGGGCCCAGAAAGAAAAATAGGGGCTCCTCGTCTCGAAATGTATAGTGATGAAATATAAGTCTTCCACCTCCAAGATGAGGATATGAAACTTGGAAAGATTATTGATTAGGGTTCCACATCCTTATTAAGTGGTCCAATAAGTGAACCCGGGCTCTCATCCCAGGAACTTGGAATAACTTCAAGAGCCCACACTCTCTCAAATCCAATACTGCATTAGGGTCATTAGCTGCTTGGGAATCTTCTAATTCATGCTATCTTTCTTTCCATTGTACCATTTTGCTAGATCAAACCTACATGGACAACAATTAGGAGGGCATTAAAAGAAGTTCTAAGTGAAAAATTCTAACAATTTGCTCCATTTTATTTTTATTTTTTTGGGTCGTTCCTGCGCTGATGCACCCCGGTTTTGTTCACAAGATGTTACCAATGAGATTTCTCCTATTGGGATGCATGTCACTCCTCGGCTAACGCACTTCCTGAAATGGAAAAGTGTGTCTCCCAGGGCACACATTCAACCCCCAAAAATGACCTCAACAAATAAAAAATTTGGTATGGAAACTAAAAAATCAAGCATAGAAATGAAGGGCATGAGGAGAGTGGTCAACTGGACCTGGTGGAATAACGAATGGATTCCCGATGCTCCCGCAATATCCACAGCAAGTTTGCACTAGAAAGGGATCTTTCACTCACACTTAATTGGTAAATAACACAATGGTACAAATCTTTTACTTTTTACCCCTTTTATGTATTTGAAATAGAATATTTTTATATTTTATTTCATTATTTAAACTCATTTTACCAATTTAGTCATTTCTCACCATTATTTCAAGTCAAACTTGGTTCTGATGCTTATTGTGGAGACTGAGGGTTAAATTTAATAACAAATTGACTATGGCGGAGTTCGTTTTTTAATTTTTCATGCTCCCTATCAACTATGAAAGATATTCCGAGCGCTTTTTATACCATGATTGTGTTCATTAAAAACCTTGTAAAATGGTATCGAGTATACTTTTATCATTTTTCAGGATCGTAAACTGTGTACAAAAAAGAAATACCTTTAGAGTTTCCTTTAAGCTCTTTTTAGACTCCCTAAATAGGAAAAGACCACCAAGCGAACTTGATTCTTTCACACTTGTAAAAGTATTAAAAATTTCGTCTCTATGGTGATAGTTTAACCCTTTTTTGCATTGGTTGGAATATTTATGAAAAATGAATACTCTAGTCAGTTTTTGACTAGAAGAGTTCCTTCATGCATTATTTTATACTTTTTCGGGCCTGGGGATTAACTTTTATGAAAAATTCTATCTCAAAGTCTTCTTTAGATTATTTCACTCTCTAAATATGAAACGATGTCGATTTTAGTTTCTTTGGACTCATTAAAAATTAACATTGAAGCACCTTCAAGGGAAGAACCCCACCTATCTCAGGTTCATAAAACATGTGGGATTGGAGTCATTTGAAAGATGAGCTATATTGAGCATTTGTTACCCTCTTCCAACTCATAAAAAATAAAATAGGTACTCATCAATCATGGTGGGGAAATTTAAGGAAAGACTATGTATTTACACCCATATTAATGGCATCTTATAGTGACCCTTGAGCACGACACCTATCCTCGTCTTATTCAAAGAGTTGGATAATCAACTTTTCTTTGAGTCAGGTCAATTCCTTTCATTGTGTTACTCCTTCGAGTCATCCAAAGAATACAACTATGTCTTGGTTTCTTCCTTGTTGAATCAATGCTTGCAAGTCATTTGTTGTGTCGTTAAGTGTTCAAGGGATGTATATCCTATTGAGTCAACCTTTTATAGTCATGTCATCCTCCTTTGAGTTTATTACCTTTGAGTCAGTCCTGAAGTCACTCTTTAGTCCAATCTGCTCCATAAAAATGTTTGATCCTTTTTCATGTCGATCATGAGGGAAACATCATGGCCCTCTTTTGACGGGTTTATCCTTGTTGACTTCAACACATTATCCAAGTATTAGACCTAGAAAGTAGTTAAGAACCTTGGTCTTGTAGAACTCAATGGCATATTACCTTGATTCCAATTGTAGGATTACGTCATTGGCCCCTGATTGAAAGATTCAACCGAATGTTCGACCTCAACTCATTGATTCACATTCGATGGGATGTACTATGATACCTTGGGAATCATTGATACCAATGGTGATTTCCCTCGCACTTGTTAACGTTTTACATCATTGAACGGTAATCAAGTGGTTTCTACCATGTTCAACTTCAACAAACTGTAATCACATGGTTAGATTTGTATCATTTTGGGTTTGGGATGAAGACCCTAGGATGCTTTTGTTATGTATCTTACCCAGGTTGTGATGGATATTTTTGAGTCATAACACACAGATACACTCTTGTGTTGGTCGTGGATGTGTAATTATCTCATCATGGATCTATGCTTGTATCTTAGGAGCCATAATTTTGTTTAGTCAGTTAGTACTAACATGGATCTACAATGTATTGGTTGACAACCATCTGATGAGTCATTTGGGACATGTATCATAATCTATTGTACTGTATAGTCCTTGTTCAACATTTCAACAGACAGTTTTTTCCTCAATTTCCATCTGTCAAAGTATCTCACCTATCCTATTCCTCTAGCTTCATACTTTGGGGGGGAATTTGTTACACAAAAATATCTTCATCAATTGGATAATGAGGTGTAATCTATGGATTAACCAAAATCCGTAAAGTGTCAAGTGCCAAATGACTTGGGAAGAGGGTTTTCCTTCCTCCTTCCTTGCTTTGGAGCACTAATGCACCCTTTATGTTCACAACATGCATCAGATTCTTGATGATGCACTCTGCACATTAAGAGGATGCATCACTAGATCTTGTTTCCTTCATGCAACATGCGTCACCCCTCAGTGGTGTAGGTTGCTAGTTGACAAGGTGCATCAGTGTTGGTTAAAAGGAAAAAAAGAGAATTTTCAAGAGTCTTCTAGAATGAAGCTTTTGTGGAGGGTTATCCCTACAAATATGCATAGGTGGTAGTTGAACCCCTAGCCCTTTGGGATGATCCCCTAACCTTCTCCATAGAATCCTCAACTCCTTCTATCTGGTTTGGCCTATAAATGCAAGCTCACTTTCATGGATTAGGGGGGAGAAGTGAGAGAATCCAAATGCTACTGAAATCGTCTTAGAACTAAATGTCCCTTCTCTATTAGGAACAAGGTTGGATATTTAAGGCAAAAGGATTGTTGGAAGAAGTTGCAACGTCAAGGCATGGTTGTATTCTCTCCCTTTGTACTTGCTTTGATACAATAATATAGACTATTTCCATAAATATTGTCTTTGTTGAATCTTTAGAACTTGTTTCCTTGGCCACATATTTAGATTAATCAATATTGATTATTATTATTATCATGCTCCTACTTGTTTGTTATATGTTTTTTTGTAGCTGAAGATCGGAGACTACATCAAACGAGCATACATCACCATAATAGTGAGGTAATTTATTCCTACACACTCTTTGCAATTAAGTTAATCTAGGAAAGTTTATATGTTATGTTGTGTTTTGTTCTAGATCTATATCATTTATGCTAGAGAGCTTTGTCCTTATCCACATAGACAAAGTGTATTCAAGCACACTTGGAGAAGAATCCTTGTTACAAGTGTACATAACTCCAAAGAGGTCCCTTAATGGTGTAGCGGTTGTGCATGTCCCTCACAAGAATAGCTTTTGAGTTGTACACAAGTGGTGCAAATCCCCTAGAGATGCTCCTAATCACCATGATGATGTGGAGTGTAAAGGATTCCCTAAAGTGTCTCGAAGAAATGTGAAGAATTTCCTAAAGAAATTATGTTGAGTCCACATTACCATGATAATGGGTCAGTTGACCATGATGCTGGGTCACCTAACCATGATGATGAGAAGTGTAAGGAAGTCCCTAAAGTTTCATTGAAGTAATGTCAGAAAGAATTGTGAAGAAATCCCTAAAATAGTGGTGTTGGGTCCACATGACCATTTGGTTGGGATCACATAACACATGGTGGAGAAATCCCTATAGAGTCCCCAAAATTAATTTGAAGTAAAATGGTTTGAATATTGAAGTATCCCCAAAATAATGATGTTTAGTCCATACGACCTAGAAAGTACCTTGAAAGTTGTGGTACTTTGGTGCATTAGACCACATGAAGTGGTAAGGATCCCCACAGGAAATAATGATGTGTCAACCAAATATGATGATGTGGAAAATCCCTAAATACCCTTTGAGAAGATATGGAGTGATATTGAAGTTTTGGTGAAGTGTCATGATGGATTCTTAAAGTGGGGTACTAACCCTTGAGACCACCCTAAAGATTAGAAATCAATTTTTTAAGAAAGAGTAAAATGTTTTTGCAAAAATGAGTTGGAGCACCCTTAGGAGTGTAAATAAGAGATGGAAATTTTCATGTGGCTATGGGTCAAGATACTAGTAAAAGAACATTTTAAACAATTGGGTCAAATTCAGTTTGAATATATAAAAACTACGTGGGATATCTCCATAAAGAGTATCATCCACTAAATATTAGAGACAGTGGTATCGCATGATGTCCTCCATGATTTAGATTCCTTGCATGGAGGTACATCAACAATATAGGAATCAGGATGGAGTAGAGGGTGAGATGCACTCTACTCAGTGGAATGAATCCATTGGTAGATGCATGTGGACCTTCCAGGGTGTTTTTCTTCATGCATGCATGAGATTTGCATGTACATTTGTTAATTAAAGGATACATGCAAAAGTGACTTTTTGCATGCACAGATATTAGGTTTTTGGTAAGCCTAATTGATTAGTGAGATTATATATAGAAGGAGGAGGCCCCTGGATGAGGTTCCTTAGTTGACTAATCAGAGAGAGATCAATCAAGAGTGAGGAGGGAGAATTAGTGCATGCAGAGGGAAAACTTTTGAGAGAGAGAGGAGATTATGCAATAGGGAGAGTGGAGTGATTTGAGATTAGGCACCGCTTGAAAAGAGGCACTTGGCACCCAGTTATGTGGTCTGAGAGAGTTCATCGGACTAGTTTTTGGAGAGATTGAGGGAAACTTCCGTAGAGGGAGAGGGGTGAATTACCTGAGGAGAGAGGATCTCATTTTGGATCTGATTGACTGATTGAGCAACTGATACTTTCGGAGTATCCTTGCCTCAGTGTTTGAGGAAGGGCTGTGACGATCAGAGGTTAGATATGTTGAGATCTGATTCTGTATGAGCATTTGACATCCAAAGGGAGAGAGTAATTTTCCATGCAGAGGAATCACACATTCATCAGATCGAGCAGTTGGCCTTCTTCCTAGGTGGAGCAGATCAGAGCAATGTTTTGAGAGGGACAATACCGACAAATTGCTACCTTCAGATAGTTCAGATACAGTTGACAAATTAGGAAAAATTTCCTCTATGCATGCATCAATTGTTGCATGCAAATCTAGGGTTTTGACCCTGTTAGGTTTGATTTTTCATTCTGAGGTAACATTTTATGTACTTGTATTCTTCTTAGTTTGCTCTGGGATTGAGATAGAAGAAATCCCCACAGATAGCTATTTTTCCCCGTTTGGGGTTTCCAGGGTGCATCCGGTCTTGTGTGATTGTCGTGCTTTCATTGTCAAAAGTGTTAAGAGATCTATTGCATTTGATTCTTAATTCTTTATTGCATTATTTATTTATATAGACTCAAACCGCTTGATATCTCAAGGCTATCTAGAGGGAGTAGTGATCTCTGGATAAAATTAACACTAAGAACATATAATGTCAGTTGATAGTTTAAACATGACAAGGCATAAAATAAATAATATATTTTGAGTTCTATAACACTTTCATGCAACCAATACACCTAGGATAGAATAAAACCCTAATAACACCGAATGATCCCTAAGAATCAAGAGTGCCCTAGAATTCAATAAGCATCAAAAAAGCATCCATGATAAATGATAAATTTTCAATATAATAATCTATTGTAACTGTGGATAAAAAGCATACCACATTAACTATTGGATAAAAAACATGCTAGGAGTTTGTATTCTCCGATAAATTGCATGTGTGGCATGCCCATTCAAGACTCGATATTTCGACAATGGACATGTTATGGGAAGATTAAAATGTCGATAAAACTAAGAATGAAAAGTATAATTACATCAACCAGAACCTTCACCCTGTAAGCACAATTTGATGTGGGTGAGCCATGAATCATTGTATCATTTATATAAAACAAAATAGACCCCGATTTTCCCTCCAATACTGGAAATTGAGGGCTCAAAGAAGGTATCACATGAAATTGACTAAAAATATAGGAGAATGCAACCATATGCCTGAATTACAAGGAAAATGGAGAGAAAAATAACCCTTGGGAGCCTCCATTACTGAAAATTGGGGGCGAATGAATGATTTCACTAGAATTTCTCTAAAAAGTGGGGGTGAAAAATAGATTGGAGGGAGATTGTGCTAGGGCAAAAAATAGATTTTTTTCATTTTCCTCATTAATATAAGGGAGGCTATTCATTTTGGATTTATTTTTTTTCTAATAAATATTGGGCGAAAATGTTTTTGCAAAAATGAGTTGGAGCACCCTTAGGAGTATAAATAAAAGATGGAAATTTTCATTTTAATTCAATGCAAAATTGAATATGTCATATACAACAAAATATGACCGAATTTCAGGGGTAGATGAAGTGAACAAGGTCGAACTTCTAGTGGAAGCTGAAATCTTGTGATGATTTCTATTTGGGCTTTTTGTTGTGAAATTTGTTTTAGGTCATCTCGAAATTTTCGCTATATCTTCTCTTATAGGATGATTCAAAAAGTTTCATTTGGATGAGATGAAGTAGAAATATTTATGAACCTATGATAGAAGTTTTAGATTCCGATTCACTACATTTTTTAAGATATGACCTCAGGAAGTTAGGATTTCTGAATATTCTTCAGACATGTTAGTTTGGAATTTTCTTTATATCTTTTGATACATAAATTTTTTGACTGTGTCCCTTAGAGAGGATGCATGAGAGATCTTGAAGAGTACATGGTTCATGTTTCATATCTTGGTTAGCTATAGTTTCAAAGATATGATCTCAAAAATTTAGGTCTTCTGAATGACTCATAAATCATCTTTTAAAGAGGCCAATTTGGCATTTTCATTATAAGTTTTGATTCAGGATGTTTCAGAGAGTGCATCTTGGAGGAGATGCAGTAGATATATTGAAGAACATGCCGTAGAGTTTCAAATTCTGATTCATTACATGTTTGGATTTATACTTGTTAGAAGTTAGGGTTTGTGATAGTGACAATAATAGTGAAAATTCAAGAGAAGAAGGTTTATGAAATATTGCGTAACTTTTGCATATGGTATCAAAATCATAAACTTCTTGGCTCATTGAGAATATTGATGTAAGGGATATGTGATGACATGATATAGGGTTTATTTTGGTTCCATCGTGTTCTCTTGAAAATTGTATGAATTTTGTACATGCTATAGTGCTTTTCTCTTAATGGAATACTTTATAATGATCTTGGCACAGATCTTGGTGATTATCTAGGCATATCGTATGATGGTATTGGAATAGTCCATGGTTATCTTTTGGCATGTGGCTCATCTCTTGGAGTGTTAAATGTTTTGAAAATATCCATGAAATCGATGGATGATTTCTTCCGTGTATAGATTTGAGGCATGTACAGGTTGATATAGTGTGACAATGGTTGTGGCATTGTGACATCGACAATGGAATTGTGATAGAGATAGTGATTGTGGGATTGAGATAGAGATACAATGATTGTGAAAGGGATAGTGATACAGGTACAAAGATAGAGATATAGGTACATGTTGATAGAGACAGAGATACCTGTCATAGAGAGTGAATGGGGCATTGTGATAGAGATAGTGATTGTGACAGGTTGATAGAGGCAATGATATGGGTTGATAGAGATAGTGATACAGGTATAGATTAATAGGTACAGTGATACAAGTACAAGTTGTGACAGATATATTTACAATGATATATTGATTCTCTTACTCATATCAGGGTGGCAGGACTGGGCAAGGATGGGGAGTTGTAGCTTCTTCCAATAAATGTTGGTAAATCAGGGAGCTTCATTCAAGTTGGACTTTGTAAATTAGGCGGTTGGAGCTTGTAAATCAGGGGGTTGGAGCCTCCTTCTAGTTGGTGCTAAAAAATTAGGGAGTTGGTGTTCCCTTCCACTTAGTGTTGGTAAATAAATTGAATGTAATCTTGAATATATTAGAAACGCATTTCATGGTTTTTCTCCCATTTGGGTTTCCATGATAAATCTCTTGTGCATTTTTTATGGTTTATGTGATGATCAATGACATTATTAATGGTTAATATTTACATGATATAATTAATGTTTGAAATGGTAAAAAGTGCTCAATACTGATCCCCCCCTGTATTTTCAACACTTGTTTAGTATTTAGTTGTTTTATCCTTCACCCACGTTGAGCTTGAACCTTGTTTAAGGGCCAACATATGTACTTAAGAAATTACATTAATTAGTGGAAAGACGACCCTTAGATGCGATTTACCCTTCTATTCACAAGTTAATTGTCAAACAATTTTTTCACAAAAAAAAGTCTTGTAATTGTTATTAAAATATTTCCAACTATACATATACCAATCATGATTTTCTTCAGTAGATATATGTGCCGAACAAGCACACACAAAGGCTTCCAAAGCTTACAAAAATTTCTCGGGACAAAAACCCAGTCATATCGACAATACATCAAACAACAAGACGATCTAAATGGCCTGTTGAAACAAGAACTGACACAACAGGAAGCTGCACAAATGATCACTTCACCTCCACCAAAAAATTCCTACATGCCACTAGAAGGAAGCACACACAACCACCACAGAAGGAACCACACTGCAAGGGCATCCATAACCCTATAACCCCATTGACAGTGCTAGACCCATCGCCAATAGAGCCACTCCACCGCAGACTACCATATGCACAGACACAAGAAAAATGCCACTGCCATTACATGCAGGGATGGTAGCACCATCACCATGGAAAATTTTAGGGGCTAATCTTAGCCCATGGGGTAAATTTAGGGGTTTTAAATTTTTAATGGCCTATTTTTTAATTAAGCACTCATTAAGTATGATTAGCCCACATTTTATTCACTTATTTTTAATGAATATGAGGTTATCCCCATCGAATTTTAAAAGGGGAGCCAAGATAAAACAATTTAGCCCTTCTAAAGAAGAATTTAAACCTTTGTTATCCCACAAAAATCACTAGGCATCTCCCATTTTCCCTTGATTTCCAAAAATGGTAGTTGCTAGGGATGCTTTCACTTTCTATCAATCATGGAAATCGAATTCGAAGTTACATTTGCCCATATTTTATGGGTTGAATCCCGTTTTGCAAGTTGATTAATGTCCACAGAAGGAGGGAAGTTGATATTTACTATAAGGTATTACACCAACCCATTTTCATCTAGGATAGTTCTAAATCCCATCACCTTAGATCCAAAGTTTCCCTAAGAAACATGGGGATTGTTAAGCTTGCAATCAACGATGCAGAAATAATTTTTTTGTGGGTGTTTGGGTCATCATGCTTGGGGGATGGGACTTCATTTATATCCCTATAATTGAGCATGCAGGGGGGCATGACTTGCTAAGGAGAAACTTGCACAAAGATTAGCCAAGAGTTCACAAGGTTTTATAATTTAGAGAAAGGTTCGCCAATATTTTACAAGGTTTTATTATTCAGTGAAATATTCGCTAAGAATTTACAAAATTATATAATTCAATGAGAGATTCGCAAAAAAAATAAATATACATAATATAGCATTGATAAAATAGTCTTCATATTTTTCTATATATCATGGGTGTCACTTTTGGTGCGTTAGATGCAATAAAATATGAAACGTAGGAAATTGATCCACGTTTCCGAATATATAAGTTTTAACTATTGAAAATTTACATAACAATGTCAAATTTCATGTTTTCTAACACTCACTTTTTATTTTTTTGGCAAATGATAAGGTATATCTTTTTGTGGGTACACCCTTTCAATGTCATTGACGGTTTCGCGATACAAAAATTGGTAGACATGTATAGAATCCGTAGCATTAGTCCAACGCTATTTTTCCAAAATTAAATGTTTAATTTTTTATTTTTTTTTAATTATGTAAGTGATCAAACCTCGAGAGCGATACATCAAATGTGGGTGCAACCTTTGAAGGTCTTAATGCACTTATTTTGACTTGGATTTTTTATAGCATGTAGAGGTCGGTGTCTTCTAGTGCACCAATTTTTTTTTAAAGTGGTTGTGAAATGAAAAAGTTACGGAATAAACACTAACAATTTGTTTTTTGACCAACAGAGTGATGAAACAAGAAAATTATGAAATAAATAGAAAATCTCAATATTTTTTTTTTTAAATTACATATTTGGAATCTACATAAAAAATTCTATCTATGCCTAAAATTTAGTCAATAATGGTCATGTATGTCATGCTGTAGAGAGCATAGCCGTGAAAAACATGCATATTTAGGTGCGAATTGCACCTAAAGGATCTCTCAACTTCATGCACAAACCACAAACCCTAGTCGACATGTTTTTTTAATAATATTTTAATATTTTTAAAAAACGATACATGTCAGCTTCAAGATAAGCACAGAAGGAATTACACATCTCCCCTTACTGAGCTATAGAATGCACCTCTTCAACACAATTACATTATTTTTAACTCTGGAGTTATAAGTAAGTGATCATTTCTCAATAGACATGTAAAGGCCTCTTTTCTTATAACTGATTCGGAAGACAAATTGATTCTTTTATGGGGAACCGACCGAGGTGAAATGATGGATACTCATCCTTCGAAAGTTGTTTCTCCACAATACCCAATACCAACCAATGCAGGTCTTGTCTCAGCAATTATAGGATTTATTATTCCTTACCGACTCCAAGGTCTTAACATTACAGGTCATTTCCTTCCCAAAAACAAACTATTTGTGAATAAGTTTCTTATGTTTTTCAAAATCCCCAAATACTTGCTTGTTGCCTGATGTTGCAAGGGAAATAACTGTGGTACTTAGTGGACTTACGTCATCCATGGTCTGCGTAAAGTTCCCATTGAGTTGGCAGACTTTGCTTCCCTCAATCCTCCTCCTCCTTTAATCACTATTTCACGTTGTATTCATGCCACTCCTCCTTTAATCACTATTTCACGTTGTATTCATGCCAACATTGGAGAGTATTTATTGGTCAAATTTTTGGTTGAATGGTTTCCCACAGATTCAAACTGGTATCTGAATCTTTCCACCGCTTCCATGGTCTCGGCAAGGAAATCTCATTGGCTATCCAACATCCGTTCGAGATGATTTACTATCTTTCCTCGACCTTCGATTCTCTCCTGAACTTGTTGATTGACCTCCTCCAATGCTAATTGGTGCTTTCTCCACTAGCCCCGGGGCATTCATTAACTGTGTTAATACAAACACTTGGCAGAAGAATCAATTGATCCACGAGCATCGAGGAAAGAATTACTTTGATAACAATGATCCAAAACTACCAGTCCCTGGCTGTTTCAGTACAGAGGATAGAGTTATTATTGCCTGTGCAACAAAGTTGGTGAATATGAAATTACTGTTAGAAACTATAATTAACTCTGGCTGGTTTTAATTAGAAATTCAGTTTTATTATTAGCAGCCTAGTTAGCCAGTTAAAGTTCAGTTAATTAGAATGCATAGGCTAAATTAATTGCATTAAAAAAGTAGTTGAATACAAGGCTTAGGGTTCATTATAAGGCATTAAGGCATTAAGCATGATCGTATTTCTCCTTGTATAAATAGTAAGAACAGTAGGTAGTTTAACATTGAATTTGTTCAATTATTTATGTTCCTCTGTTACATAAAATTCATCTATGTATCATTTACTCAGAGGTTTATTTCAGCGATACCAACTGCATAAAAAAGATGATCATTGCAATTGGATCTAGATACCTACACTTCCAGTAATCACAATTATGGAGCATGTTTCAGTCGTTAAGGACGACAATGTACATACGACCGAGACAGGAACTACATAAACTTCAGTTGCTCGAAATTGAAAATCACTGTACATATAAATTTGCTTGTACCTGCAGTTAAAGTTCTACTGTTATAGGGGAATGGCTGCTGTATTTCACCAGAGATATTTCTCTTACTGTTCTTGAATGTCTAAATGTGCCTTCATCTATGGTACCTAACCATGGAGAATAACAAACAACATGAACATAAGCATAGGTAAATGCCCTAGACAAATAGCATGGCTAGAGAAACTCTTAGTGAGGATTGTGCCTCTTTAATTTAGTAGATAGGTGTTTTTATTTTAGAATTTGGTATGGACTACTGCCTATGCTTTTCTAGGATTGTACAAGGACACACAAGTGTACTATTTAGATTGATTTTTATTACAGAAAAAAAAAACTAGTAGTTGATGAATGGATAACTGGTAGCAAATGCATGGATAATTTTAGCTGATGAATGGATAACCAACCGCTCATGGCAGATAGCTAGAAGAGATTAAAAAAATAGACTATAAAAAATAACTGATAGTTGATACATGAATGCATAGATAATTTGTGGCACTTAATTTGTGGCCTATCAATGTTCACCAGTCACAAAATAAGTGGCTGTGCTTTTTTAGAGAATTGCACCCAATAGGTGTTTATATTTTATAATTTGGGGTGGACTACCATCTATGCTTTTAGTAGACTGAAGGAGGAAGAGACATCTGATTTTAAGGTGGTTGTTCAAATTTCTAAATAAAAATTTATAAAAGGGAAAGAAATATAAAAAATAACTGATAGTTGATGCATGGATAACTAGTAGCTTATGCATCAATAACACACGTAGTGAAAAGACAACTTATTTAATTAAAGAATGTAACACTAGCTAAGGCATAGATGACAACAAGTGATTATCAGCATGGAGAACAAGTAATACATAACTTATTCATGGCTATTAGGTTGTGAGCTTCACCTCTTGTGACTCTACTATCTTGTGACTCTATATCTATGGGTTATCAAATCTCTATGACTCATTCACAAACACTGTAGGCTATTACAAACTGTTACTCCTATAGTAATTTCCATTTTCTTGGTGCTGCTCTTAGATGTGATTGAGTCTTCTGACTTCCTATTTTCGGATGGAACATCAATCATTTCAGCACAACAGAACCTGCTGTTTTTGCAAAACGGAATGGTTCTATATTCTAGTTGTTGTCTTCTACATTATAGAAAAACAGACACCCTCGTACTTTCCTCCAAATACAGTTCTTCCCCCATTTTTTTTCCGTTATTCACCTCGCACAGGAATTGCATCATTGCTATGACGGTTGAGGCCCAAGTTTCCTCCGTCGTTCATTACTCAACAAGTAGTATGTCTCATTTGTGCTAAAGTTGCACTCAACAAATAGTTATTAGTAACTGTCCCGTTTGTGCTCACGATGGATATCCTGGTGATGAGGTAATGCTTGCAGGTCTATCATTGTATTCCTGATGTGTACTTGAGTAGCTAGAAGTCGAGTTGGCTCTCGCCATTTTCCCTGCATTTTCTTTTCACATTCCATTTGTAGGATTTAATCACAGGATCCATTATTGACCGTTATTAAGTTCTTGTAGTCTATACAAAATCAGGGTGTTTTATCCTTTGTTCTTTATAAAGAGAATTGAGGAGTTCACAATTCCATATCAAATTGCATTTTGAGTTCTAAGAAATCGGGTGTACTTATGGAGTTTTAAATGCAGACTCAGCACCAATGACATGTTCTATTGAGATTTATCTACTTTCCACTTGGAAGGATGTGCAGGTTATTTATCTAGAAATATATACTAGTTGGATTCTTTGATTACTATATAATCTTCAAAATCACCACATGTGCTGCAAAGTGCAAACAACTCACAATTCTTAAGCAATTTGAACTTGGAAGGTTGAAATATACCTTATAGATGCCAACGTTCGATTTCTCTCCAACTTCCAGCCCTTTAGGTCTGAGTTTCAGGCATGGACTCTATGGAGTTTTCTGGAACTATACACAGACTAACATATACAAATGTACAAATCTACTGTTCTCCAACCTCCATTGGTTAGTAACAAATCTATTAGAATAATAAATTTCCCAGACATCGTTCACCTGCTTGTGTGTTCGGATGGGCAAGCAGCAAAGTCATAATTCCGCCCTAACAAATATCTGAACACAGCGTGAAAGGGAAAACAGCAATATTTACCAAAAGTTTTGCCTTGGCTTGACCAAAGAGTCAGCACTCGTCTCATGATCACAACACGAAGGATTCGCCCTCCTTTCATTTAGAGATGGCCATGTCCCTCGAACTTTTGATTCTTGGACGTGTTTCCATTAGGGGTGGTGCAGAAATCTACCTTGTAGATTTTGTTGGAAGGCTCCTGTGATTCATATCTTACCATGTGACTAGGCCAGAGCGTTTCAAATAATATGAACTCATTTCTCTTCTTCTTTCAAGGTCAATGTTTGCTGGTAATAATCTATTGATTTAAATGCAGTACTAAAAACATCAGTTATAGTTAGCATAACCATCAATTATAGTTAGCATAACTATGAAAATAGCTCACAAGCCAAATAGTCAGATATACCAGAAACTCCTGACTCAGCAGGACCAAGACGTCCCTCAACATTCTTATTGCCAAGGAGCAAGTCCAAAGGCTACCTGAGTTCGGACCTCATTTCTTAGTTGCCTTTGGTTGACAGCAGTGAAATGATCAGGTTTTACATAGAATGACTTGAATTTATGATTTTCGGAAGGATCGGTGCAGAGACCAATAGAAAGCTGCAAACTTGGATCACTTTCAAATGTGTCGTCCCGAAATCCGTGTTCATTGACAGGTGAGGTAGCAGGATTCGACCCCAAGTCAGAAGCAAAGTTTCTGATATGATCTCTAGCTACAATGGCTCCATTATTAGCCGGGCGTATTGCTGTTTCGAAAATATCAGATTGGTTTTTGGAAGGAAGAAACTGACGCTCTCGCAGTTCCATATTCAGCCAAGGTGCTTGATCGTGAAGCTTACCAGAATCGAATTGTGCACCTACATATGAAATCCCAGACCTGGTGGGGCTGACTGTATCGTGGGAACTGATCGCTGTTAGACGTGGGAAGCCGGGCTGATCGCTATATTTAAAAGGCACTCTCTCTTTCGCTATAATGCAGTTGTCTTGGTGTTCAATGAAGCTCTCGACCCTGCAAGAGCGAAGACAGAAAGCCCGAATAAGTTCCAACTTCCACCACATGTGCGGGCACGCATCCCAATTTCACAGTAAAATCCACAAGCCAGGTTGGTTAAAGAATAAACAGACACGAAAAGAGACAAAATAATGTATAAAAATGATGTTCAAGTATAGTAATATGCGAAATACCTTTTTTTCAAGTGGAGAAATGTCAACATTTGTTATTCTCTAGAAACAAGTTATGGTTAGAATTATATAGTCAATACAAAGCGCTCATACAAGAATTGAACTTGGTTAGCCAAACTGGTTCATACAAGATTAATATTCTGTATAATATTGTAGTTTAGGTAGTTGGGAGGAATAATTGTTAAAATACTTAGAAAACGATGACAATGGAGAACTAATTGACATGTAGAATGTGTGATATATACCTGGAGAAGACTCTACCACAGTCACAGGAATGGCCTTTAGTTCCGCAGGCCTTGAGATGGGCTTTGTAGTCGGATTGGACCGCATATCCCTTTGAGCACTTGTTGCATATCCATTGCTTCTCAATGCTGTGTTTTCTGCGGAAGTGCTTCTTGATGCCGACCAGGTCTCCCAGAGCATGGCACGGATCGTTGTGAAGGCACGTTGGTTCTGGGCAAACATACACTCGCTTCCGGGCTTCTGGAGTGGGTTTCTTTAACAGCTTCCAGGGAACCTTGTGCCGGCGCCTGTGCATCTGCAGGTTTTGATCCCTATGGAAGCCCTGGTTGCATATCTCGCAGATATATCTATCAGATTCCATTAACGTCTTGGGCGACAGTGCCACCACCTCTGCATCGGGATCTGCACATACATAACAATAATAGGTAATATATATCCAGGGCTATGGCTAAAACCAAAGGCGATTCCTTCTATCTATCATACCAGGGGTTCCTGCTGGGCGACGTTTGCGTTTGATGTTGTTGGATGAGACTGCATAGGGCGACGACGTTTGAAGAGAGGAAGATTGAGATCCTGGGACGGCTTGAATGTGCAGCGAGTTCCATTGGAGTGAGCCAGAAGTACCTGAAGCAGAGTTCATATTGGATAATGATGAACAAGAATTCTCATAGGATCTGGGGTTTACAAGCAGACGCAGCTTATAATCAACTAATGCAGTCATCCATACCCCGTGGGAACCTCTGTCAAGCAGTCTGATTGCAGCACATACACTGAAGTACAGTGAACCCTGCAAACCCTATATACATGCGTGCGGTCCCTAGATTGATTGAATATTGGCCGGGCTGAGCGCGCCCAAGTCCAGCACCACGCTTGCCAACTGTATGAGCACTGGTGACCAGTAGTGGCCCTAGTGACAGTGCAGGCTTTGGGACTGTATCATAATTAGGTCTGCAGGGAGCGCGCTCTGACATGTATTAAACATCCCCCAAACTCTGGGTTGAGTAAGTTTTTGAAATTGGCTTCTGCAGAGAATAATAGGAGGTAATTGGGTTAATTTGGGCCTAGGATCAAATTTGAAGGCTAAAGCTCTTTTACACTCTTTGACCCTCATAGAAGGGCATAATTACCTGCCTTCTAATAAAGCAAGCTCTTTCTACATGTCAATCTGAACTTCTTAAAGCTCTTTCTACATGTCAATCTGAACTTCTTAAAAACAAAGATTTGTACAAAGAGAGTTTGGAAGGGCAGTATTACCTGCCTTCTCATAAAAAAAAAGCTCTTTTAACATGTCAATCTGAACTTCTTAGAAATCAAAAAGCTCTTTTAACATGTCAATCTGAACTTCTTAGAAATCAAAGATCTGTACCGAGGGAACTTGGTAATTTTAAGTTCTTATCAATGATTTTACCTTCTACATTAATGTTAATGTTGACTCTTGTATTTAAGTATCAAAATATTATTCTTTACATTGGTTGTTATTAATGTGAATGTTGGCTTTCATTTGTAATAACATTTATGAATGATAATATTATTCATTGCAAAATTTGAATGATAATATTTCATAAAATAGTAGTATTTAAGGACATATTATTTTGGAGAAAATTAATCTTAAATTGTTGCATTAAATTTAATGAACTAAAAAATTCCTTTGAAATAAGATTTATTAAATTGTTGACTTTTTTGTTATTAGAAAGTATATATATATATGTGTGTGTGTGTATGTGTGTGTTAAGGATACAGTGGTCTATTGATGGGGTTAGATGGATTTCATTCCATCCACTTGGTCTTAATTTCAATTTTGTTGAGACATCTTCTTATTTGGATTATCAACTAATTTTTCGCTGAAAATATATATATATATATATATATATGAGATGTATTTTTTAAATATAATACAATATTTATGATATTGTAAGTTAAATTAATAAACCAATTTTTATTATTTTATTAATTTGAGTGTTGGATTTTATTTTTTTTTCAATATAATTTACGAAGTGGTTTTAAAAAATTGTAGTTATTTATAAAGAATAATTATTAAATAAATATTGTAAAGTTCTTTGAAGTAGTTATGTCTTGAATAACAAAAAAAAAAAGTTGCAAGGAGCTTAGATTTGGTAAAGTAGAAACTTGATACTTAATCTTTGTTAACTAATTTCTTAAAAAAAATTGAATCTAATTCAAAATATACTAAATACATCTTTATTAATTAATTTCAAAAAAAATGTTGTAAATTTTTTTATAGTAGTTATTCCTTGAATAACAACAAAAAAAATATTGTAAAGAACTTATATTTGGTAAAGTATAAACTTGATTCTTAATCTTTATTAACTGAATTTTAAAAAACAATTAATTCAAAATATAGTAAATATATCTTTATTAACTAATTTCTAAAAAAAAATCTTATTCAAAATATACTATGTACAAAAGATAAAAAAAAAACATCTCATAAAAAAACTTTTTATATTTTCCAGCAACAAAATATTAATATCCAGAATATTTTTAAAATAAGAAAGTGGATATAAAACTTCATTGATCTCCCCTTTTCACCATTCTCATTTCTCATTAATCCTAATAAGTACACATCTTAATATCTTTAAAATATTAATTATCCATAACATTTAAAAAAAAAAAGTGGATATCAAAACTTCATTATCCCATTTTGACCATTCTCACGATCCCAATCCTAATGAGTACACATCTTAATACCTTTAGATGGATTTTGTTAAAGGATGTGGATTTCTACTCAATGCTCCAATGTGAAATATTTTAGAATAAATTTATACTTTAAAATTTATAAAATGTAAAAAGGTTCATATATATTTGTTAAAGTTGAATAATAAAAAATAATATATTTTTTATTAAGTTAAATATATCTTAGTTTCATCCAGTTATAATATATCTTTTAAAAATGGCTTATTTGTTTTATATTAATCCTTACACCATAAAAATGTTAGCCTTTATTCAAGCTGATATAACATACATTCAATTTGTTTTTAGTTATATTTGAAGATTGGCGAGTGCATTTATTTCAATATAATTAATCTTCAATTAGAAGAGAACAATTTTTTACATGGTATTTCCTTTTAAAAATGGATAAAACTTGGACATGCTTTTAATGTGGAAGTCATAAAGAAGTGAAATTTTGACTACACACTACTATAGGTGAAGTCTTTAAAAGGGATAACGAGATAACACTATTCTACCGATAATGATAATAATTATTAGAAATGTATGTATTTGTTTTAGTGCAATTACATATTTAAGATATTGAGCACTTTATGTATTTTTATTTTTATTTTCTTTAAATAAAAAATGTAGTTTAATTTTTCTTGTTAGCATAAAATTGTTATATGTTTATAAGGGTGTAGCTCAAGTGATGATTCACTTGATATGAAGGAAATGTTGTAAATGGAGGTTATGAGTTCAAATCATTATGGCTTACTTGTGCCTCATGCTTGAGGGTTGTGTGGGTGCACCTAGGGGTATAGTGGTAGCGAATGAGATTGAATCCCTGGACCCTGTGTCACGCGAGTACCAGCTCTTTTCCAGTTATTGATTCCCCATTTACAAAAAAAACAAAAAAAAATTATATGAATAATATCCATTCAAAATTAAATATGACTTGATCTTTCAAATTTAATGCATGATGCAATCAAATTCAAATTCAAATTCACTTGCAAGGAGTGAGTGTCAAAAACTATTATAAATGGAAATGCACAACTCAATTTCAGATGGAAATGGGGTTCCCTTTGAGCCTCCTTTCCATTGTCCCACCAATGCCCTCCCTTAAATATTCCTTGTTAACAATCTACAAAGTCTCTATTAACAACTAAATTAAATAATATTATATGAGAAAGACCATTATAATCTACCATATGATGCCCAAAGAGTTTCATGGTTGTTTTTTAGTTTTCATCTATAATCCAAAACATGCATGTGAGTGGCTTTGATGTTTACGATTCAGCTTTCAAGTTTGGGGATGAGAGAAATGTTGAAGTCCTAAATTGTAGATTGTTTTGTATTGGAAAAGCTTGGCTACAAGGAAAAATTAGGATACTCTACTCCTACACATTTCACATCGATGTGAGAGAAATAAACATGCACCATTTTTTCATATTTTTTTATGGTGGAATAGTGATAACTAGTTCTATACAAAGTTGTTATTTTTTCTAATATAATTATGTGTATATTATCAAGTTGATTGCAGTCTATATATTTAATCCTCTCTATAAGTTTGGCATTCCATATGATATATTTTGGTATTTTAGACATTTGACGATGAAAATAAACAACATGGATTTTTTTTCACGATCAAATTTGCGTATACATTTATATGTTGTGTGTTTATAAATTCTAAACTAATAGCTCACAAGAGGTAAACATATAAATTAATACATCCCATTTCATGTGTGAAGAAGGGTGATAGCCACATCCTCAGAGAGGAAACACTAAAAATAAATCACCAATGCATTAGCCGAAGTTTCACTCTAATTCATTGGCATGTATTCTCCATTATAAAATTTTGATAAACATCAATGAATGCTAAACTGTCATAGAAAAATACATTGTCAAATAGGGGTTCCTAAAGAGCTTCAACATTGTTCCCTCTTAATACAAACAAACTTATTTTATGGATACATTTTTCCTTTCTCCTCGAATCATTCATCTCATAAGAGAGAATTTGAGTGATCATATGCTCTCTATATGATTTTGTAAAAAAAATTCCATATTGATTAGCTTAAGAGACTTCATGTGGCCATGCTAATTTTATAAGTATAGGCACCTAAACACTCAATAATAGATTTAGTTTGGAAAAAGATGTATATTAGACTTTATTTTTCAAGGAAAATCTAGCTTTTCATGATAGATTGTTGTTGTTGTTGCAATGAAAACAATGTAGAAGAATATTAGAGATGATAATTACATGGTTCTTGTCTATCCAATAGATAAAATCCACCATGTTCGCCAATGTTTTCCTGAATTTAAAAAAGTATACCCTCAGGATGCCTATTAATTAAGTGGGTTGGAGGCCTTTCTAAGGTCATGGATTGATTTGGAAAACCACAAAATCCATTTACATGGTAGAGCCATTGGAAAATATAGTTTCAATTTGAACCATTATCCATTAAATTTTAGTGAGAATCATTTTGAAATGATAACCAAATTGTTTCTTGTTTTATAATATATATCATTGGTGTGGGTATTTTATCACAAACATGTACCAATTGTACCTACTCAGGGGATGTGTAATATTGAGTACTAGATCAAAAAGGTTGAGGGAAACTAAACTAAATAGGAAACATTCTTCATTATGCATTCAATGTAAATAGAAGGGAAACTAGCTAAAAGAGAGAAAAGAATAACATATAAATAATATTGGTTTTATATTAACAAAAATAATATGATAGAGATACACGTTGATGTTGGTCGTAGATGATGTGGATCTCTATAGCCAACTCAAGGGAGGATTCATCTTGTTCTTTTGTTTTTAGTTCTCAGCTAAGTGATGTATGTGTAAGATACCCAAATGATGAAAGGAAAAATGTATGGGAGGCACTTTCTCTCTTTAGTTAGGAAATTCGACAACATAACCTTGCTACTATGGATATGGAATGTGTTTTGAAATGACCTTGAGGGATTTATTTAAAGGATAGAATGTGGAAAATTCTTATAACTACCTACAATGTGAATAATCCCCTTGTCATTGATGAATTAGTGGGAAGATAGGTATTGAAGACCAAACCAAATGGTTATTTTTGGATAATCATTTGGGAATGTTCATTTTTAGCCACTACGCCCTTTTTGTAGGCACACAACAATAAAGAGTAATTGAAATTTTTTTTGACCTTGTTTTTTATTTCAAGCCTTTTAGAGTAGTGAGGTTTGCACAAAATTTTAGGGAAAATTAGTGAAATGACTTGTTATGGCAAACTTATGACTTTTCTCTGGTTTCTGGTCATATTATTGAGGTCATGTGGTGAAGGAAGCAATGGAAATGAAAGTAATGTTGCTATAAATGATACGCAATAGCGATGATGCTCATGATAAAGTAGGTGAGAAAAATTAGGTTGTTAATAGTTTCCCCTTGACGTGGGAAGTGAGGATCTCTTCATATGACCAAAATACATCATATGTTTTTTTCCCTTGCAATCCATAGGAAACCATGAACACCTAGGCAAGGAGTGGGTGTAAATAAAGAGAAAGAATCCCACCCATTGAAGGGACCATACAAGTCACACCTACAAATAATCCAACAAACATGTTTAGGTGTATATAATTTCAATACAAAGAAGGTGGGAATCACTATGCTAGTAATAAAGTCTCAATGCATTATGGGATCAAGACTAAGAGGGGTTTTATCAATATACATGAATAGTAATTATGGACAATACATCCTAAGGGTCAAACATGGACCCAATATAATGCAATTTCCCCTCCCTAAGGGCACCATGGTCCACCACTAACCCATTCAACCTCCATGGGTCCTAGTGGAAAATAATTAAATAAATTGCTATGGTGGGGTTAATTTTAACCAAAATTTTTCCTTATGTAAATAATTAAATTATTGAGGGTTTAAATTTTGTTTATTTAATATTTCTAATATTTATTTATGATTTTTCCATGGTTTAGGTGTCCCAAGAAGGGAACATAGGATGAGGATAAGGAGATGACTTGTCTCCTCAGAAAAAGCTGGACATAAAGCAGCCAAAAGCAGAAACATCATTCAAAAGCAGGAAAAGGAGGAAAAGCAGTAGGAAAGCTAACACGATAGAAATTTCATGATTTTGGAAGATAAAGCTCAAGAAATTTTACCAAAAGAAGAAAGCTAGAAAAAATATCCTAGAAATCCACATAAGCTAATTTTATCTAGTGAGGGTGCATTCATGAAGGCAGGTAGGTCCAAGGTAAAAGAAAATTGCCAAAAAAAATCCATGCACCTATGGTTCGAATTGCATTGATGGAAATTCCTAAAAGGCAAGAATAAAAGATGACCAAGGTCAATACAAGAATGATTCACACACCCATTCACATATTTTGTCACTTTGAGAATTTGTCTTGAGAGATCTACACATCTCAAAGGCTTGGGTAATGTGCCCCTTGCCATGCATTGGGGGATGAGCCCCTTTGAAAATATTGATCCAGATGAGTGAATAAGAGACCCTTATTTTGGATGCTTGAAGAGTGTAATGTACCAATCAACTTTGATTGTACATTAAATGACTCTCCTACAAGAATTAAGGAAAAACAGTAGAACTAGTGACTTAACTAGCTCTACGAAGGATTAAAAAAATTAATTGACTGTCAAATATCAGTTTGGGTTCACACCAGAAATATTGAGGAATTTTTTATGAGGTTTCAAAATCAAGCAAGCAAAATTGTCTCCTGGGATTGTACAACTAGTTCAACTTTAGGATTTCCCAAACTAGGGCAGAAGGATTTGAATTCTTGGTTTCAGACATGGAATGAGTTGATTGACATGTTAAGTGATAGAATCAACTGAAGGAAATCAAATTGGAGTTGTATAGGTTCATTTATTGATCAAACACTGAAAATTAGCTATTTTCCATGGCAATCTAGACTAGGTGCAAGATATCGATATGAAATTTAGACTTCTCTTTATTCAATATCCGGAATGGACTTCAGAGTTTCAACATTACATGAATTAAAGCCATCAGAAGCTGAAATACATCTCATAGAATTCTTCATAAATAAATACATAAGAGAAAGAACTCTCCATCATAAAAAGACTAGAAATCATCAGGATTTCAAATGGGAGGATTCCCAATCTCTGCAAAAAATATCGAACTTCACTAGATCAGAATTCAGGACCTGAAATAAACTCAATTATAAATACTGGATGTCATCATCCTCTCAAAAGAAGCAGGGGCACATCTCCCTGCTTGGACTAGGGACAAATCTCCCAAGACAAAGAGGCAAAATAGCTCTCAATTCAATTATCCAACTGTCAAAATATGGGAAAGTGGTGTGCACTCCTTCTTTTATGGACTTGAGGTGACTTGTTGAGAAAGTCATCTAGGCTAATGCGCCCTCATGGAGAGGATAAGGATAGCTTTCTTTCAAGATTTTGTTTTTGCTTTTCTTTCTGCTTTTTCTTTATCCTTCTTTTTCTTTTATATCCTTCTTTTTTCTTTTGACTAGTTTTTCCTACTTTTCTACCTTATCCTGCTTTTCTACCGTATCCTGATTTTTTATTTTATCCGCTTTTTTGCTTTATTCTGCTTTTCTTGAGCTTTACTGCTTTTCTTCCTTGTGCCAACTTTTCCTTTCTTTTTCCTGCTTTACTAGCTTTAATTGCTTTCAAATTTTCTTCTTTTGAAAGCTATCTCCTGGTTAAATATTATCCTCTAATGCGCCCTTGGGTATCATTATCCACTTTATTTCATAAACATTTATTAATGAAAAATAAATTCTATTAAGTGCATTTCAAACTTAAGGAAATAAAATTAAATAATTTGGCAATTAATGCCTCAAAACTTAACCCCTCATTAATTAATTAATTCCAAACTATCACTAGGACCCTTGGGGTTGAATGGGTAATGGTGGACCATGGTGGTATCAAAAAATGGGGACATTACAGTCCTCCCCTCCCAAGATTGCTTGTCCTTAATCAATTTAAGAACTGTAGCTGAACTTGACAAGCATTGGAATTCCAAATTCTAACTGATCTCAATGGAGGTGCCACCATGTTGTTGCTACCCTACTTTGTTTATAAATGGATCTCCAAAAATGATCCTAGGGTCCCACTTCTTATGCTGCATTCCTCCATACATAAATTCAAAATGAAATGATCGATCAAATCCTGGGTCCCACTACCACTCATGCATGTTATACAATGGCACTATCTCGGGTGGCAACCTGATACTCCAAGGAATGATGGGATCCCAATGTCTCAATTGCATGCTTCTAAATATCAGTATCATCGGGGAGGATCTATCATCATGTAGGATACTAGGATCCCACCACTACAATGGAATTTTATCACTCCCAATGCAAAAACGAACCTCTGTGAGTCTCTCCAACCAAGTATGAAAATTCTTATGTGCCATCTGCAAACTAACATTGCAATTTCCATCCATAATAAATAGGTGAAAATTCCATGTCCATCCAAGTATATTGAAGACATCACATAACAACCACAAATTTCTATATAATTGCTCACGAAAAAAGAATGACATGTCCATTGAATTTCCACTGATGCAAGCAACAAACTTACCCCTTGGGTTACTGAACTCCCTCATCTATTTATCCACCCAATGAGTGGATGAATGCATACTCCATATTAGTGATCTGGATGGAAATCTTCTAGCTTCCCCATGTACCATATTCACTCTAGTGAAAAAAATCTTTACTCTTCTACTTGTTCCACCTAACTAGCTCAAGTGGAACTCCCCTACACTACTATGCATGATGGAGACATCAAACATATGCCTATGTTGCTTCTCATCAAACTGGTAAGGGATATGTGTGCTTTTCAAACCCTAAGGTGTAACCATCAAACCATAAATAAAGTGTGTCGGATCCTATCTATCCCTGATATTATATCAAATATATTATCTCAATTAAGAATTTAAAACTTTAATTAACACCGGAATTGACTTATACCAAAACTAGTTGTAGAAAAACTAATCTTGGACATAATTGGATTTCCCGCCAGGGTTAGGACTTAGTAAGGTTTAGAATATTAAAATTGTATGGGTGGATGTGCAAAAGCATGGGTATCATGTTCTGGGCCAAATTCTGAGTCTTATGCAAAACATATTGGGGCCATTTACATTCCAACAATAGTGGTGACTGATGTCTACTTTGAGGCTTCCTGGGCACTCCAGTATATGCAAACTAAACTCAGTAATTACACCTAAATGTAACAAAGTGGAATATATCAGTCATTAATTTCTTAATAAGGTGATGGAAAATTTATTATGAGAATTTGGGAGGTTTTGGTTGTGTTTGGGAGCAAATAAGGTAAGGGCGCTATGTTGGACTACTCCACTAGTAAATTTCCAAGTTCACCCAAAATGGATGAGGAGCCTTCGAAATATCAGGGAAAGTGATGGAGGGTGTTCATTTATGTATTAATAATGTCATACAATCATCAAAACTGAAATTGGACTCATAAAATTACTTTTAATACCAAAAACTAGAAAACTAGTTAAAATTAAGTGCTCAGAGAGCTAGTCTTGAAAGAGCTTAATCTAACAGCCTCTCAGGATTCCAAATTTATGTCCTGAAGTATAATATAGTTCATAAATTATTATAGCAAAAACTTCAAATCAGATTTAAGAACACTGGGAAGCAAATATAAGTATTTTAAACTCAGACTTGTCAAAAAGCCTCCAATACATAGGATTATTACAATAATGAGAGTGTAGGACTGTGAAGAGTAGAAGAAGAGAGGAATGGTTCACTTGGTTCTGAAATAATAATGAGTAAATATCATAGGTATTCTCATGTAAGGTGAATCAATATTTTGGATATGATCATGGTGCATTAGCTTGATTGGATCTTCTTCCTCCGGGTGAATCCTCCTCAATAACTCACTCCAATTGCAATGGAACTGATGGAATATCTTGATGCTTGAATTATCCAATGGTAGGATGATATTATTATATGGTAGACTGTTACTAGAATGTAGATCAAAATACAATAGCTTTGGATCTGATCATGGGAAAATTGGAACATGAATTTCATTGGGGTTCATCTCCCAAGCATCGGTTGGCTAGGGCACATATCCTTTCTTTGGTAAGCTAAAGTGCTCACACACAAATTCAATAATCATCAAAAGTTGTGAAAAGGAGTTTCTTGGATTATTTTATAAACTTCCTGATGAATTGTTGAGCAAGTTGATGTGCTTGGTGACCTGTGAGATCCCTTCCAAATTCATTCTCCTTGAGTGGATAGGCTTTCCTGCTTTTCCTCTTTTATAGCTTTTCATCATTTTAGAAACTGTTCCCTCCTTGACTTGAGATGTTTCGTTCTTTGTAAAATAGTTTCCTTCTTTGTAAACGAGCCTCTAATTTGGAAGATACACCCTTTGGGATGTTTCCTGATTTGCTAATTGGCCTGCTTTTGGAAACTGTGCCCTCCCTTGGCTTTTCTGGATGTTTCAATTTTATGCTTTTGGAAACTTCTTACAACATCCCTGTTTTCCATCTTTTGCCATTTTCTTGCCTCCCGTTCCATTTTAGCAACCTTATACTCATGAGGGTTCCCTCTTGGCCCACTTGTTCAACATTTAGGAATAACTATTTATAAAAATAATTAAAATTAATAAAGTTATTGTTTATACTAGTCCTAGGATAATTTTTATTCTAAGCATACAATAGTGAAATAAATGTATCTCCTTAGGGGTTATTTTTTCCCCTTTACCCATGGGAACTTAAATGAACCAAAATTGGGGACATGATAATACTCCCTTCCCAAAATTTCTTGTCCGCGATCAATTGAAAACAACTCCAACCAATTATGAAGCCAACCAATAACTTCACTCCTCAAAATATTCTTCTTGGAATCCTCCAATCCAAGCTGAAATACCAAGGGTCCATCATATTTCTTCTATTCCACTCGGATTCTAGTTATTTAACCTAGTTAGGATAATTGAGTAGAATTCCTCGATCCCACTGCTTCCTCTGTAAGTACCCAAATTTTTCTTCCACCTTTGGAAACCTGTCACTCCAAGGGATGCTAGGCTCCCAATATCTCAACTTCTTCCTCCCAAAAATAAAAATCACTTGGGAGTGTATTTCATCAAGCATGATGCCCAGATCACACCACCACATTGAAAGTTGATCATTTCCAATGCAAAAATGAATATCAGTGATAAATCCCCACCAAACATGGAAGTACTCAATATGGGACTGAATCATATCAACTCTTCCCAAGGAACAAGTGGTGACCCATGTCCATCCAAGAATACTAACTGCATCATCTAGCAACCATCGATGCTCATGACATTGCTCACATGAGATACATGTTATTTCTAATGAATCTTTTATGATGCAATCAATAATTTTACCTTTGGGGTTTCTTACCTCTAACATTTATCCACTCAACCAATAAATGTATGAAAAAAAAACACATCTAATTGGTCCCAACAAACTTATTTTAGCTTCCCCATGTACTGCTAGCCTTGTTATGGTGCAAAGGCTCAACATTTTGCAACTTGTTCCACCCTATTGGCCTAAGTTGAACTTCCATGCATTCCTATGCATGATGGAGCCATCCAAGAGATTCCTCTGTTGCTTCTTTTCAAACTAGGAAGGGAATGGTGCACCTGTCAAACCATGTGGCTTGACCATTAAGTCATCAATGGGATATGTGAGAGCCTCCTACTCCTCATGGGGCCCCAATAGGAATCATCTCTTTACCCAAATTTCATCCCTATGTGTGTTGGCTTCCATAGGTGTGTGGGATGAAGGAAAGTGAACCAACTCTTGTAAATAATCATTCATCTGAATTATGGTTGGCTCAACCAAGGTGAGACCATGTGCCTCCTTGTTATACCTCCATATTTCACAGTGTCGCATCTTCACCACAAAAATAGTTGACGACACTTACCCTACTGCTTAAAACACCTAGAAGAGAAAAATGATGAGTGATCCTTGAAGACAAACCTATCTTTTCAAGAATCAATCCAGCTGAGACTTCATATACCTACACTACCACGCCTTGCTCCATTTTAGGTGCGCGGTAGTCTACACTACCGCACTATGCTCTTCCTCTGCCACGCGGTACTACCGCGCTATGCTCAGTTTAAGAGGCACGGTACTCCCTTTTTAGCCTTTTTGCCATGGCTTGTGGGATCTTGATCTTCGAGAGATTTTTGAGGATTGGTATCCCTGATTCGATCCTAACTCACTTTCTGTGATTAGTAGGTCTGATCCACTAAACTCTCTCAAGATCCATCTTTCTCTCTTGTTGGTTAACCCTACTACACACTATAAGAGAGAGACATTCCATGAGCAAAGGGGAGGACTCTTGGAAACATCAAACTTATGATCTTGAATATTTGTGGAGATAGCTAGAGGAGGAAGCACTTAGAGCTGGAAGTTGGCTTGGATATCAAGCAACCATTGTAAGTGACTTCAAGTTGGTAATAGAACATAACTTGTCTTGTTTCGCAAATCACATGTGTTGATTTTGTTTCAATTATATGATTTGTATCTGTTATAGATTTACATCCGAACTCATATTTCAAGTTGCTAGAGAATCGTATATGTTTGTATCTTGGTTTTACTTTGACAGGTTCATTCGCAAGGACAAGCAATTGGATTGAAGGTCAGTTAGATCTCTTCTATTTCTTCCAGCAGTATAATCTTGAAATGTCTGTTTAGATCTAGGAATTCAAGGTAGCATTTGTTATTTTTTGTCTTAGTTTAGAGTTAGTTAAAGTCTGCTTTAACCGAAGAGAATTTCTACCTATCCGTAGGGAAAAAATTCTACAATAAGAATGGCGACTCCGCTGGTTTGAACCCCATTTGATTGATTGATCTCACTTTCAGTCATTTTTTTATTGTGATTCTTCTTTCTCTTCAAACCAGTATTGAATTTTGGTCTCCTTGACCTTTATTCTTCCCTCCTCTCTATATCTTTCCTCCCTCTGTGATCAGTGAGTCCTCTGGGTCTGCAGCAACCCTGAAAAATTCAATTTTCTTTTCAAAAGTTGTGTTTTTCCATCCTTTGCAACAGTACCGTGCCCCCAGTACTTTCTATAGCGCGGTAGTACCGCGTACCCAGCACTTTTACCAGAACGGTAGTGTACCAGTACCGCGCTTGTTAACACCTAAAAAGTTCTCACTAGCTCATTTCCTTATTCACATGACCCATTTGTCCACTTTTCCACCATCTGAGCCTCTAAATCCAACAAAAGGTCACCAAAAGACCTTAGTACACCCCTTTTCCCACTCAAAAATATTATTTTTCCTAAAAAAGCATAAAAAACCCTCAAAAAGGGTACAAAATTCCCAAAATATCAAAAAGAGAATAAAAATATTAATTTTATTCAAAAAAGGAAAAAGGAGGGAAAAGTACCTAAATCATGTTGGTTAATACCATTGGTTTCCACAAAACCACAAATGGTATTCCCCACCACCAAAACCTATAAAAAGGTGGTAGGGGCTCCTCATTTCACATCCATCCATATTCCTATCCTCATGCTGCCAAAATCTCCCTTGAGTTTTTGGCCATTGTAGAACCTTGGAGAAAGGACCCATCGGAGATTGGAGCTGCTCACCATTGGAGCTATTCAACAACCTTCATCACTTGGAGGTATTGTTACTTGCTTGCCCCCATTTTCAATACAAAATTATTTCTCATATTTCTTGTTCTTGTTATTTAATTCAAAATGCACATGATAGTTTAGTTTTAGTTTAGATTTAGTTTATTGTTTTTTCTTATTATTGAGACTGCTGCTACTAGTTAGCAGGTTCCCATAGCACTAAGCTTGGTTGCAAAACCAAGCCAACAGTTTTTTGGAGACTCCACTGCTTTTCGAATCTTTAGATCTCACTTTTGCTTTAGATCTTAGTTTTTGATAGTATTAGGTAGTTTAATTCATAGATCTGCCACCCTAGACAGCAGATCCATTGCTGTTCTAGACCTTGGCCCATTTTTTAGCCATTAATAGCCCGAAATTCTCAATTTTCGGGTTCATTTTTCGGCATTCGCATACGGCTTTCGCCTCGTGGCTTTTTGCCCAACAGTTGCGCGGCTCATCGCGACTGTGCGGCCCTTTTCCACGCAGTTCACCGCCGCTTCGCGGCCAATTAGCGCGCTGCACATCGCGGCTTCGTGGACATTTTTCGTGCTACACATCGCGACTGTGTGACGAAATCCCGCGCGGTCCATCGCGGCCGAAACCCGCGCTGGCCATCACGACTGTGCGACAGAAACCCGCGCGGTCCATCGCGGCTGTTCTGTCAAAACCTGCGATGCCAACTTTTTCATTCGGCCAATCCGTTTAAAAAATTAATTTTTTACTGTTTTTTCTGCCCACATAGCACATTTTACAGTACTAAGATTCGAGCATTGTTTACATCCATAGGAAAATTTTACTATTTAGAATGCACATTTGAGAAAGTCTTTTTAAAAATTTTCAGAAATTGAAAGAAGGATTTACTTGCATTTTATCATGATTAAAAAATTTTACTGTTTACTTCCTTCATATTTTGCCCATAGCAATTGTTGAAAAAGAAATCCATTTATTTCTTAAAGAAGTTATATTATTTGCTTTCCTATTTTAAAAGATCCTTTGTTTTTTGAATAGTCTTTGCAAAGCATTTAATTTTCATTTATTGAAAAAGTTATATTATTTGCTTTTCTATTTCAAAAGATCCTTTGTTTTTTTTTAATACTTAGCATTTACTTTTTCAATTTCAGTTTAAAATATCACACGTGCACCCACTCAAACACATAATTTAAACTGAGCCTTAAAACTTACCCTAATTTCAGCCCACTTTTAACCCCACTTGGGGAACATTAAAAGAACTTTGTAGCTAGGTAGTATTGAGGGGATAGGTGTTCCAATAACACCCCTTAGTTATTACATTTGAGACATAGTTGTTGTCCATTAGGGAGCCAAAATCTCCTAGTATTTATTGGCATGGTCACAACCGGTTTATGGGAAGGCCTCTCCCCTAGGAGGGTTGAAGTCGCGAGGATGGTTCCGGAAGCCTGAGTGGAATACCGAAATCCATTCAGTAACCGAAGGGCTACCATTCGCAGTTCTTGGGATATTCCTGTATGGGGATATTGCGGGAAAAGGACCAAATGGCAGATTTACCTTTTCTCGACGTGTCATGAACGGAGTATCCTAGTAGCCATTCTTTAGGATTGATTACCCGGTGTCCCTCCCAGTAGGGGGATATCTAGCCGTTGACTCAACACTCAATATTGTCTGACTTGGATTTCATCACCTTGCAGAGAATATAGTTTGTTGATTCACAATACTTTTAGTTAGGTGTTTGCATGATACAATCCACCTTTGGTCTAGTTGCACCTATTTTTTCTAGAAGCTGTTTGCATGTTGGTACTCTGACCATTTTTTGCATCCCTCCACTTATTATAGCACAGCTGCTATAATAAGTGCCTTTTTGAGGTTGATTTTTTGGCCTGAGAGCCTTCATTTTCACTCCCCTTCTTGCACCCTTGGTTGCATTAGGGTTTTGATTTTTTTATATATTACCATTTTACACACAAACTTTTTCCACAAAAAACTTATTTCTCACCATTGAGAATTTTAGACGCTCTCGTCGTCTTCAGGGCGAACTCCCAGAGTTCAATCTACTTGGCTCGCCACGTCACCGACGCTGAGCCTTATCTCTTGACTCGACACATCGTCGGTCAGACAGATAGTCATCCGATTCTGACACACCTCACTTCACATTTGATTTAGAGGTAGAATCCGAAAACCCTACCGAGTTATTACCAATCAACCTCATGGCTGGGACACAATTTGACCCACTTTTTACCAGCACCATAGGAGAGATGTCCATCAACTCTTCTACTGTGGTGCCATCCATGGAAACCACCCCCCCCCTAGGTATGCCTAATATGGCGGAAACTCCACATTTAGGAATGCCCAACACAGGGCCACCTCCTGTTATAGGAATCCCCAACATAGGGCCACCACCTGTTATGGGTATGCCGAATATAGGGGTCACACCCCCTCTCAGTTCCATAAACCAGATTCCAAGAATCACCACTGCTATTCCTAACCCTTGTGTAACCCATGTTGCACTCAGAAACTCTGGCCCTTACCAGACCACAGCTATTGGAGGACATATACCTTCAATACCTAGCATACCTTTAGGTGCTACTGGACCCCTACATCATACCACCATGAATAGTCATGTTTCAGTCCCAGTCACTACATCTGCTAGCTTACCGTACATGGCAAGTCTGAACTTACCAGACTTAGCCAGGCTCACCAATGATCCTATCAGACACGATCCTGCGTGGCCTCACATGCCCACCAAACTCCCCTCCGACATCCCTAAGTTTGAGGGAAAGGCAGGTGAGGACCCCCAGAACCATATCATGTCCTTCCATCTATGGTGTTCCTCCAACTCCATAGTGGATGACTCTGTCCGCCTCCGTCTGTTACAGCGCACCTTCACTGGCTCTGCAGCTAAGTGGTATATCGAGCAGCCCCACGGGACGCATGCCACCTTTACCTCCCTTGCCTCGACCTTCCTGCAGTTCTTCCAGTTACCTGTCCGCTATGATGTGGGAGTTGAGATCCTACTGTCTTGCAGACAAAACACGGCCACCCACATCACTGACCACATTCATGAGTGGCGTCGACGCCGAAGCCTCTGCAAAATCAAGTTAGACGACCGTATCTTCTTAGATTGGTTTCTCAAATCCCTCCTCCCTCTCATTGCGAAGGATGTGGCATACGAAAGACCCCAGTCTGAAGAAGAGGCCATCCTCAAAGCCCAACAGTTTGACCTCATTTACGCCCAGTCGGGTTATCTGTATACCATTATACCAGACGTCCCTCGGGGTGAGTCATCCCAACATGATGCACCGGGGGCATCCCATACCATTGATGGCATCATTGGTCGTATGGCCTCGCATCCCCAACCCTTTTCCATTGCCCATCCTAGCCATGGTCCCAACCTTTCGTGGGCTACATCTCAGTCTGGAGAAACCAGTTCATATGCTCCTATGGCACATCACCACCATACCCATGGACCTTCGTGTCCACCCCAGTGCTTTGGTCATACACCACCTGCATACGCCCCTCCAGCTGCACCTCAACCAATATATTATCCACAGCAAGCTATGGAAGCTAACCCAACACCTCCAATAGCTCACGGTTACCAACAACCCCAGCAGGTAACTGGACCACCTCCAGCCCCACCGGCCTATTATCCACCACAACCTGCTCCCGCACCTGCGACGAACCAAAATCCTCCCAGTGCTCAAGGGCAAGTGTACACGCAACACAACCAGCCCCAACACCAGAACAACCAGCGCAACCAAGGTGCGCAACAAAACCGTGGTAATAACAGACAACATCAGCAAGGTCCTCCACCTCCCAATCCTCCGCAAAATAACAATGCTGCTCCTCCCAACCGCAATCCGGATCGTAATCCCAAGCAGCCTAAAAATAATAACCTCAGAACAAACCACCCTTGTTCTATCTGCAGGGTCTATGGTCGTTACACCCATTCTTGCCCACATTTGGAGCGAGCTCGACAACTCTGGACTGACGATGCCCATCGTCAAGGGCAAGCGGCCCCTCAGCTGCCACCCAACCCTCCACCACCTCAACATCAACCTTTGGTGCTACAAAACCCCTTTCCAAACCAAGGTGTAGTGAACACTTAGCCGTTAGCTCCCCCTCAGGGCAATGTGCCACCACAACATATCACTTATGCAGCCAATGATCAAACCATGTTCGATTCAGGTACTCACCATTTGTTGATGATGTCAACCGCCGATGCCAACCTCCAAATCCATCGGAACCAATATGGCTCCACCTCTAAAGCCCCTCCCGCCGACAAGAACACTAACGTTCATCCCACAGATCAGATGTTACGTATACCTCCGGCTCCACTCGATGGCGTTTCTAAAGCGCCTCGCTTCCCACTTCATTGCATCAACAATAATCCCAATGCTCGTGCTGCGTCGAATTACAACATCGTAGACAACTTAGCCCAGTCTCCTACAGCCATGTCTGCTTTAGAAGTCTTGAAAAACTGTCCTTCACAGCGCAAGACTTTGCTCTCTGCCATTGGCGCCATTGACCCCAATGATTCACAACTGATGACATTCGATTCGGACCAATCCGAACCACGCTTACCTTCTACTTTAGCATTCCAAGTTTCCATTTTCATTCGGAATCTTGTCATCCATCGATGCATTATCGATGAAGCCGCCTCCACATGTATCATGTCCACATTTGTTTGGCAGAAGTTGGGATCCCCTACTCTCCAACAGTCCACCATTGCGTTGCGAGCCTATGACGGCCGTTCGGCACAACCCCAAGGTCTCTTAGCTAATGTCCCCGTCCAGCTGGCGGGTAAAACCGTGCTCATTGACATTGAGGTCATCAATGCCCAACTCGACTATAACCTCTTACTTGATCACAGCTACATGTATGCCATGCGGGCGGTTGCCTCATCCATTTTCCGTACCAAGATGTTCCCCCATGAGGGACGCGTGGTCAAGGTCGACCAACTTACCTATTACGATCCCAAGGCCCCCGCCACACCTGAAAATGTTCTCCCCATGGTTGAACAACCTGTTTGTGGTGCAACTAGCTCGTTCGTTTCCTCGGTAGGACCCAGAATTTACTCTGAGGCGCCGATGACTTCTACATTCCAATCTATTCCACCACTGTCACCAGAGACCCACGTTGCTGACCTTTGTACTCTTTCACAGAATACACAAACACCCAGTAATTAGCCACCCTTGTTCCCTAAACCACCATTGGTCCCTAGTCACATTGGGGTTACACCCATCCACACCATCCCCTTTCTATTCCCTCCCTCGGGCGTAGTAAGCGCCCCAGTTATGGATACCCTTAGTCTCCTCGGGTTAACCTTAGGATTACCTGTGTGGTATATTTCACCTCCCGTACCCCCGCCGACACCAAATGTCGTCGTGCAACCGGTGCAACCCATTGTTACTTCTACCCAACCACCTCCTGGTATCACTACTCCTTCGTCATTGACGAATCCCCCTCCACTCATCAGGCCCACTAGGGGCAGAGGCCCAAAACCATACACTGCGGTACCCCCACCCAAGGCAGTTAAACCTCCCCCCGTATTCCGTGCTCCTCCAAAATGCTCGTTGTGTGATGAGTTAGGCCATCCAACCCATCAGTGTCCACAGTTACATGCATTACAGGAACACATGCAAATGCTTGACGACGACCCCAACATCCCGGTTGTCAAAATTGACCCAAATCCCATGCCTCGTGACAAATCACTGCGTACCAACCAGCCATGTGCGATATGCGGTATTTACGGCCACTACTCACATCACTGTCTTGACATCCTAGATTACAGAGAAGCTCTCTATGAGATGAATAATTTGGATCTTGAGACGGCACGCCCTACTATTGAGGAGATCTACCCTCCCGCATCATCTTCATCCAGAGAGATTAACACCATTTATATGATCTCTTCGACCACCCAAACCTCATCAACCGACTTGACCACTAACAGCTCCCGCAGTGATAAAGAGATTCTAGACGCTCCTACTGCCCGGGATGATCCCGGGGAAGACATACACCATCGTTCATACTTCCTCCCAGAAGAGACCTCATCCACCACCACTACCCAGTTCACGGTTGAGTCCAAAGATGTCCTTCCTATTAGAGTCGACAGGTTGAAGGATCCTATTCCTACTCCTGATGCCTCTGAGGAAAATAACATGGCCAATATTCCTCCCATCATCCACATCGACATCTCTGACCCACCTGGTGCCCTTCATACCATTACATTAGGAGCCTCCCACAGTGAGCATGAGATTGGAGAATACCAAAAACTATTCCAAGAATTCACTGATATCTTTACTTGGTCAGAAACCGAAATGTCTTTCCTTGACCCCGCCATTTATACAATCTCCACTGGATACCCTTCTGTCCGGTCGGCCCCTTCCATTGATCCCGTTCGCACACATGTTCCCCTTTGCTACGTCGGTTTCGCTGATGGGGCAAGCTGTTGGTCCCCCAATCTGGCCTGCGCAGCTTGGGTAATATATTCCCCTTCACATGAGTTGATCCACATCGACGGAGTGTGTTTGGGTACCGCTACCAACAACCAGGATGAATATGATGCCGTGACCGGTCTCTTGGCCACAGCTCTCCAAATGAGCATACATCACCTTAACGTTTTCTTGGACTCACAACTCCTAGTTTCCCAACTCAACAATGATTACCAGGTACACGATCCCTATCTATTCAGACAATTTTTGCACACTAAATAAATGATTCGATAGTTTGAATCCATTTCATTCACACATGTCCCAAGAAACCTCAATAGTGTAGCAGACCATATGGCCAACAATGTACTTGACTGGCACACCAATCGCATCATACCATAAAAAATAATGCATCCACGTGCATAACATGTGCCTCCACGGGCATATACCAAAACATAATGTGCATCCACGTGCATACCATGTGCCTCCACGGGCATATACCAAAAACAAAATGTGCATCCACGTGCATACCATGTGCCTCCACGGGCATACAGAAAATCAAGCATGCCTCAATTTGCGTGCCACATCGACCGTCGTCCATTTTCAGTGAGTCTTATATCGCCGGATACAGTTTTCCGCGCTCATGATGATGCTTGAGATCATTTCTCGCTCTCACGCCCAGGTTTTTCGGGCATATTTTTCCATGCCCCCTTGGCGCCTCGGTTTGCATGCCACATCGACTGTCGTCCATTTTCAGCGAGTCTTATATCACCGGATTCAGTTTTCCGTGCTCGTGATGATGCTTGAGATCATTTCTCGCTCTCACGCCCATATTTTTTGGGCATTTTTCCATGCCCCCTCGTCGCCTCGGTTTACGTGCCACATCCTCCGTTCTCCATTTATGACAATCTTTATATCGTCGGATTTAGTTTTCCGCGCTCGTGATGACGCTTGAGATCATTTCTCGCTCTCACCTCCATATTTTTGGCCATTTTTTCAAAATACCCTCTCATTGCCTCGGTTTGCATGCCACATTGGCTACAACCCCCTTTTTTTTTACAATCTTTATGTCACCGGATCCAGTATCCCGCAATCATGATGGTGCCTGAGACCTTTTCTCGCTCCCATCAATCCCTTGTTGTTCGGTATAATTTTATCCCTTTTTCGGGCCGAGCAATCCCTTTTACGAAAAAGGCACTTAGGGAGTTTCTGTTAAGCTCTTTTCTGACTCCTAAAACAATGAAAAGATCGCCGAGCAACCTTGCTTCCTTTCATGCTCGCTAAACGTATCTGAAATGGCGTCTTCCTGGTATAAGTTTACCCCTTTTCCGGACCTTGTAGACTAATTACGAAAAAGGAATACTCTAGTCACATCGGCTAGAAGAGTTCTCCATTTGCATCATTTTATGGTTTTTCGGGCCTTGGAGTCTAACTCACAAAAAAGAACACCAATAGAGTCCAGTTACCACTTTCAGACTCTCTAAAAATGAAAGCGACCACGAGCAATCACCATCCTAGGCTCGTAAAACCAACAGGACAGTAGTCATAACCACTGCAGAGTCTTCTTATCGTTTTCAAACTCCTTAAAAATGAAAACACCAATGAGAACGAACTGTCCTGGGCTCACAAATCCACAGGACAATACCATTTCAGAGCACACTTTTATCCCTTCTTGGAGCTCATTAAAACTACGAAGAAGGACCCAATGGTGCTTCTCAGTGCCACAACAGATCACGTTTACTCATATGGCAGCTTCCCCATTTTGGTCGCCTTTGTTCAGAGTATTCTGCAGTATGTCACCCTGAGAACCCCTCGACAGCACCCATCAGCTTGATTCCCCCCCAGAGTTAATACATACCCTTCAGTCCCTAACATCAATGATACCAACACCTACAAGTCAGTTCCCTACGCTGCCAGGTCAACCATGTCATCATGCTCTGAACAAAGGAAGTTTGAGTCTACCTACTACATGACCCCAGTTACTTCCCATCCCCACAAGTATGTCAGTCCTACCATCAGTACTACCACACTTCAGTTCTACACCTCGCACTCCTATCAAGGAAACATCATTTCCTTGTTAGTTGTTGGTCTCCCTCTATTGACGACAACCAAATTTATTCAGAGGATAGACCTAGAGGTCCCTGTGTCTTGGACTCATCACCATATATGATGAGTACCAACGAATCATTTCACGAAGAGTCCTCAGTGCTTCTCCAAATGGTTATTTCTCACATGCTTGACTTCAACACCTTGATCGCATCGTTGAGACTCGCACAGGGCATCGATACGTTCAGTTATTAGTCGAAGACCCAGGATACCACCTGACTCCTCCACATTTGAGAGTCTACCTATGGATACAACCTGTTACACCTTTTTCTATAGATATCCGGGTTGCGCATGGCGACAGTATTCAGATGTACACCAGTTTTATACTCCCTCGAGTATACAGTCACATATACTTCCCAGAGATGGCTCATAGTCATTGCGTCCCTACAGATGTTGGACACCTTCAGTTTCAGCAGTTCATCAGTTATTCCAGTGTATCAGTTATTGAGATCAGTCACGTCATGATCATGAGTACATCCCAAAATAATTTCCCCTCTGGACCATTATGATGTGCCAGTAGATTTTTTATGTATTATATCCCCCTTCTTGGGACTAATTGTTATGTCTTGATACGAGCATGGGTATGCCCGCCTCGTCCATTATCAGAGATTATTCCTCATTCATATTGAGGCCATGTAATATTGTTTATTTTTTGCATCTTCCAAGGGCCGCGGATCCAGTCTCCAATCGGTCTCTTCTCCTCCCCAAAACCCCAGAAAAAATACAAAAGAGCTATGATGTCTATCGGCCATATGATGAGCTCCTGCCCTCACACATCAGGGGGCAATCTGTTAACACCTAAAAAGTGCTCACTAGCTCATTTCCTTATTCACATGACCCATTTGTCCACTTTTCCACCATCTAAGCCTCTAAAGCCAACAAAAGGTCACCAAAAGATCTTAGTACACCCCTTTTCCCACTCAAAAAGATTATTTTTCCTAAAAAAGCATAAAAAACCCTCAAAAAGGGTACAAAATTCCCAAAATATCAAAAAAGGAATAAAAATATGAATTTTATTCAAAAAAGGAAAAAGGAGGGAAAAGTACCTAAACCATGTTGGTCAATACCATTGGTTTCCACAAAACCACAAATGGTATTCCCCACCACCAAAACCTATAAAAAGGTGGTAGGGGCTCCTCATTTCACATCCATCCATATTCCTATCCTCATGCTGCCAAAATCTCCCTTGAGTTTTTGGCCATTGTAGCAACCTTGGAGAAAGGACCCATTGGAGATTGGAGCTGCTCACCATTGGAGCTATTCAACAACCTTCATCACTTGGAGGTATTGTTATTGCAAGCACTTGCTTGCCCCCATTTTCAATACAAAATTATTTCTCATATTTCTTGTTCTTGTTTTTTAATTCAAAATGCACATGCTAGTTTAGTTTTAGTTTAGTTTTAGTTTATTGTTTTTGCTTAGTATTGAGACTGCTGCTACTAGTTAGCAGGTGCCCATAGCACTAAGCTTGGTTGCAAAACCAAGCCAACAACGCTCTAGTCTGTTCCTGCCACGCGGTAGTGTTTGCATATTTTCAAATTTGTTTTTTCTTTGCTTGGTTTCCTGAGTCATTTTTTATTTTCTCTGCTTTAGTTGGTGTTTTATGTTGCCTATTACTATCCTGTTCATTACACAGTCTTTGTGGTGTGTTTATTTCTCTTGTGAGCTTGATTATTTTATGAGTTAGTGGCATTATTTGCACATTGGGTCATCCCTTCAGTCTGATTGCATTGGCTTGATCTTCTCATCACAACCAAACCATTACTACTGTTCTTTTTTACTAGATCGTGTATCTTTCATAATCACATTGCTTCCATTATTATCATTAAAATCTATATTGAAAATGATCATTGGAGAACATTTGTGTTGTTTGGATTGAAATGGCCTAGCAGTATTATTGTGCATTAGGAAGTGAACCATTTAAAATTGCCACAGAAATTCTCATTTTTTGAAGCATCCTAGTTGCAAGATCAGTGAATTGGAAAGAAGTGTTTATTTCAGTTTGGCTCTACTTACAAAAAGAAAACAATTTTTTTTTTGTTTTGAAGTGGTTTTTAATTGCTTATGAAAGTTTCATGCATTTATGATCGAAGAACTCTCTCTCTTCCATAGCTAGTTTTCATCGAATACAAGGCTTATTTCGATTCATTCTCACTTGCATGGTTTGGGTCGTCACAACACCACCAAGTTTCACATCCATTTACCCGATTGAGTAATACAACCACTAAAATTAATCTCCCTAACTAAACCAACATTAACCTCACTTGAGGAAATCAAAAGAATTTGGTAGTTTGGTAGGACACCAGGGATAGGCATCAAAATAATTCCCCCTTGTCATTTTCATCTGAGACATAGTTGTTGTCCTCTAGGGAACTAAAATCCTCTAGTATTTATTGACACGGTCACAACCAGTTTATGGAGGGGCCTCCTGACTGTTTTTAACTTTCAGGGGTTAAACTGCTGCGAGATTGAGAACCGGACGGACTCTGTGGAATGTCGCACTCCACTTAGCCCTAAGGCAACATCGATCATTGTATTCCTTGTAATTCATAGAAATGCAAGAGTGATAAGGCAGAAGTGCCGAAAACCTTTTCCAATGTGTCATGAATGAGGTAGCTTAGTGACTTTTCTACTAGGGCTCTTTTACCCAGGATCCCTTTCGGTAGAGGGATATCCTTCTCATATAGGTCTCTCACGTTGTATTGTTCGACTTGGATTTCATCACCTTGCGAAGGATACAACTTGTTGAGGTCTCCAGCTCTTAGTTAGGAGTTTGCTTGTTATCTCATCTTTATAGAGGGTCATTTTTCTTTTTAGTGACTACTTGTTGGCATTCTGGCCATTATTTTTCTCAACTCGCTTACTGAGACACCGGTCTCAGTATAGATTTTAGAGCTTTCTTTTTTGGCCTGCGAGCCTTGCTTTTTCTAGCTCCTCTTCTGCACACTCGGCTGCATTAGAGTTTTTGAGTTCTTTGTTACGAGACTGCCCCCAGATTTCATATTCCTGCCATTATGTCAGAACCACCACGGAGATCACGACGCGTATAGGGAAAAATCCCTCCACCACCACCACCGCCACGGACCTCCGATCCACCTGCATCACGTATTCCCGCTCCTCCTGGCTACGGTGTTGGTCGAGGGAATATTCCACCATCGATACACACTACATCTTCAGTTCCGTCTGTAACCATTACTCACAGCACAATCTCAGAACCTCTTGCAAGTTCTGCAACCACTAGTATATCTGAGATTCCTACTGTCACTTCACCCACTATTATTCCAGATATATCTACCACAGTGGACAACATTACAACGGCTGAATCTAGTACAACCCAAAATACTAGACTAGAGGCCATCCTCCTACCTGATGTCAACACCTCCCTTTCACCAGAAACTTTCCACGATGACATGGACGGATCTGTTGGCACCACCGAAGGATCCGACCAGGATATATCTGGCTTGATTTCAGTCTTGGGTGGGTACGTCGAAATTATTGAAGACACTCAACTTCTTGATACACCTTTTTAACCTGACTATGGCTTTATCACTTCCCAGGCGGAGCTTCTGCCTGTTATCACCGCACCATCCAGCGTTCATCCACAGGAAACCAGTTCTTTCAGCAATGTACCTCATACCATATCTCTCCCCAACCTCCCTTCGGGACATGAGATCATGGCCTCCATTCAGTCTAGTATGGTTAGTCTAGCAAATTCCCCGTTAGCATCGGCACAGTTTAAACGTGACTTAGAGAAAACGCTCTCGACGGCTTCCAGATATCCCCCTGTTACTCGTCCTCCTGACTATCGGGATCCCAACATCCCATCTAGCACAGAGTTTCATCACTCCTATGCAGACGGCTCCAGACCTTCAGACGTTACTATACCTATGTTCCCCCCGGACCCCGAAAACCCTTTTCAGGATACGAACCCGGACCCAGTCTTTGATGGTCCTCCTATCATTGAACATGCTATGGACGATAACCCTGATACCCCTTGGTTAAATTCCCCACATTTGCTGCCATCATCCATGTTTGGCGCACATTCTATGAGGGATAACCCAGTTTTTTCTCCGTCCTCGTGTTAGGAACCCATGTCTTTACTTTGTTAGTATATTGTTGTTGGACGCATATGCTTTGTAAGTCGTCCCGTAGTATTTGTTGATCCATAGTTTATATTAGCCCATAGTATTGACCCATAGTATTGGAGGCATATGCTTTGTAAGTCGTCCCATAGTATTATATGTCCCATGGTTTTGACTCATAGTATTGGTGCCTAGACTTAGCCCATGGTTGTATTGACACAAAGTATTGACCCATGGTATTGGTGACTAGACTTAGTATATAAGTGTGTGTTGAGGCCTATGAAGGCACTGTGAAGTTAATTGTATTGAGCTTGCCCCCTCGAAGTGGCCTGTGATCAATATAAAAGTGATTCTGAGTTCTATTATTTCTGATATCTCGTGTATTTGCATTAATTAATTATTGCAGGTTCATCACACCTCGCCTATCAGATATGGAATATCCCCTCCACAAATCGGCACTTTTGGCGCCATTGGCCAATCGACACTATCGTATTTGGCTAGTGTCGGAAGAACACCAAGTCATACTGCTGGATCATCCATTTTGACCGGAGGTTCACCTTCGGCCACTATCTACACTATCTTAGGAGGTGGACAACCGATTGCCATTATCCCCAACTCCGACAACCAAACTCCTCCTATCGGGCGATCAACCAAACCTACTGGAGGACAATCCTTTGTTGGGAACCCCGTTCCTAGTCAACAACCTCCTCCTATAGGGCCATCCAACCCATCTGCTAGAGGGCAACCCATCGGCACCATCCAACAACCCTCTCAACTAGCAGCATCTGCTCAGTATGGTATGTACAACACACCTGGCAGTGGACAACTTTATACCGGTTTTCCAATCGGGCCTCATCTTCAACATCCCTCGTCAGGTACACTTCCTTCTTGGGAACCTCAAATCCCACAGAGTGCGGGGTACTCATTATTTGGAAACTGGAACCCAGCTGGGGGGGCATCTCAGATTCCCCCCAACTTGAACTCTAGCTTCCCTTATCCTTCGGCTGCTACAACTCCATGGAACCCATCCCTTCAATTTCCACACGTTCCTCAAGGAGGAACGAACCTTCCATGGACACCCACTGTCGCAGCCACCCCCCAACCCTGCTATGGGAAACCCTCCACTTACTCAATATAGTGGTAACATTCCTGGAACACAACTCCAGGGAACTTTTCCCCAACCAGGAGCAGCAACCATTCCTGGGTTACAGCAACCCCAAGGTACCATACCTACCATCCCCACTCAGCAGAACATCCACCAACCGGTTACCAATACTCAACCGGTTAACCAGATGGCCTACAACACACAAAACTTCCAGTAGTACCCCGCGGGTAACACATATGGGTATAACACGCAACAATATACTATGCAGGCCCCCCCAGGTTTCTCTGCACCATACGGTTATTACTCATACCCGCAGACTAATCGTCAACTTCCCTTTTGGCCACGCTAGACTTACCTGATTTGTCGAGGCTCATTAACGATCCCATATGGCATGAATCTCACTGGCCACCCATTCCAGCCAAACTTCCATCGGACATTCCTAAGTTTTTATGCTAAGCCTGGGGAAGACCCCAAGAACCACGTAATGACCTTCCATCTTTGGTGTTCATCCAACTCCTTGATGGACGATTCCATTCGACTACGGCTCTTCCAGCGTACGCTTACCGGCACGACAGCAAAATGGTACATCGAGTTGCCACAACACTCTTTCCACGATTTCAACACCTTGTCTATGCATTTTCTGACCCATTTCTAGCTCCCCATCCGGTATGAGACTGGAACAAAACTGTTAACCTCGCTGCGTCAAACCACTTCTACGCACATTTCAGATCACATCCATGAGTGGCATCGACGCCGTAGGCTAATCAAGGCACCCATTCCGGATCAGCTACTTGCTGATTGGTTCACGAAGTCATTTTTGCCTCCCATAGCTAGGGATATCGCTATGCGCGGGCTGGTCACAGAAGAACAAGCCATCTCGGTAGCTCAGTACATGGATTTGGTATATACCCAATCCGACACTTTACACGAATGTCTTCCCCATGCCGCCTGCATTACCACTGATCCAACCAAACCCGCCACTGAACCCCCCATTAATAGTATTGTCGGTTCAGTCAAAGCCCAACCTACTACCAACTCGATGGGGAAACAAGCTTCTGCTTCCCCCGCTCTATCTTAGGCTGCTCCAAAATATACTACTTCTCTTGCTATCTCCTACGAAGTGAACACAGTTCAATCTACGTCACAACCATCCAGAGGAAAGAAGAAGAAAACTCATGGTAAATCCAAGAAGAACCAGCAGGAGAATCCCAAGCCACAACCCACCCACAACAACCCGAAACCACGTCGAAAGGCTAAGTTTCCCTGCCTAATTTGTCAAGACGATCACTACACACGTGACTGTCCCTACAAGATGAAGTCAACAAATTTGTAAAAGGATCCTCTCTCCCGGAAGTGTTAATTGACCCTTTCCCTCAGCAACAACAGCAGATGGTTGCCCAAGAAACCCCACAAAGGGGCAACTCGAGCAACCCAACTCGGGAGAGACATCCGCAAATCGTGAAATCCTGATGATGAGTAATGAAGAGATTCATATAACCACTCGTTCAAAGACATATGAGACCCTCCAAGTTCAAACAAACAGTCAGAGATAGCCAAAGGCAAATATCCTGTTGAAGATCCGACTCCTACCCCTCCCCCTACCGGCCATCTCCATATCGAGAGACCGCTTACACAGTGCTACACCCACCCAAGGGCACCATATGAAAGGAGACATTTAATCCCAATGCGTGAGTTGCCCAAAATTACAACATTGTTGAGGATTTAGCTCAAGCACCTTGCGCCATGTCGACTATCGAGGTTCTCCAACACTGCCCTACACAGCGTAGAACCTTACTTTCAGCACTAGGGCAATGGACCTAGATACTTCAAACACTATCATGTTTAACTTGGAGCATGCCAAACCTCGGCTTTCTCACCAGTTAACCTTCCAGTTTCATACAAAAATCCGTGGAAATAACATCCATCGCACTGTTTTAGATGAAGGTGCCTCCACGTCGATCATGTCTTTGAATTGTTGGAGAGCCTTAGCCTAACCCAAAGTCACGACATCTCCCACTACTCTCAGGGAATTTGATGGACATGGTTTTCAACCTTATTGGACTCATTCCCTTAATTGGTGTTGAACTGGGGGGAAAAACAGTATCCATACACATTGAAGTCGTGAATGCACCATTAGATTACAATCTTATACTTGGTCGGAACTGGTTTTACGCCATGACCGCCATAGCATCTACTGTCTTCCAGATTGTGCAATTTCCTCATGAAGGGAAAATTGTCACCATAGATCAACTTCACTACTGTATCCCAGATTCTCATCCGAACTCCGCCAACACTGTCCCGTTATTGGATCAACCTCGGTACCCGGTTCCAAGACGTTGGCGTTGGTCTTATGAAGGATTCTTCCCTTATTGGAGTTTTTCCAGAGCTGGGGCCCCATGTTCAACCAGTCAACATGATTTCATCAAATTTCACCCCTTCCAATGATTCATGGGTGATTCCGAGTCCCGCTGAGATTGAAAACTACGGCAACTCCATGCCTTTGAATAGAAACCTCGCAGCGTACGAAGCAATCCAATCAGCCACCGATTGGGTCGACTGTCCTACCCATCACACCGTGGCACAACTCTCGTCTGAGACTCATTCATCCCCACCACTTATCGATCCTCTCGCTTTGATTTTTCCCACTAACGAATCAATTATGGAGGTATGTGCGGTGATGAGCCACCATGGGGAGATTTTCATCATCAATCTTCATTCCCCACCATTCAGACGCTTGAGCCCGATACAAAACCCAGTACTTCACATGGAATGGTTCAAACCAAGTTTCCCACTTCCCTCAATGAAGTATTTTCCGAAGGAAACTTGGCTAACCTTATGGAAACCACTCCCATAGACATTTTAGTGAAGCCTGGTATCGTGGAAAACATACATATTGGCAAAACATGTACTCCCCTCGAAATGGAGTTCTACACTGCCTACTTCAAAACTTTCCGCGATGTTTTTGCTTGGAATTATGAATAAATGCCAGAATATATCCCTCGATTGTGGTCCATGAAATGCCAACCTTCCCTGGCACCTGACCTGTTTGGCAGAAACTTCGACCCATCCACCCTCGTAAGGGCAGCCGCTATTAAAGCAGAAGTTGAAAAACTTTTGCATGCTGGTTTTATCTATCCTATCGCATTGACAGAATGGGTATCTATCATCGTTCTCGTAGCCAAGAAACAGGGAACGATTAGAGTCTGTGCCGATTACCGCGACTTGAACAAAGCTTGTCCAAAAGACAACTACCCAACTCCGTTCATCGACAAGATCATCAATAACTGCACCGGGAGTGTCATCTTTTCATTTATGGATGGATTTTCTGGCTATAACCAGATCGATATCCTCCCAGTCGACCAGCATAAAATGGCCTTTATCTGCCCTTGGGGGATTTTTCCATATTGAAAGTTACCTTTTGGCCTTAAAAATGTCGGGGCAACTTTCCAACAGGCGATGTCGTATGCATTTCACGATATCAAACATATTGTAGAACCATATCTTGATGATCTTCCCACTCATTCTCAGACCCGGGATGACCATCTTGATCACTTAGGTGCCATTTTCGAAAGGTGCCATCGCTACAGTATCCGTTTGAATCCACATAAGTGCGTCTTTTGCGTGGAAGCCGGAAAACTTTTGGGATTCATAATCTCCAAAAGCAGGATACGCTTAGATCCTACGAAGGTAGAAGCTATCTTAGCCCTGCCTTCCCCTACGAACATTCCAAAACTTCAAAGTTTGCAAGGGCATGGAAACTTTCTACACCGTTTCATCTGTAATCTTTCCGAGATAACAAAAGGCTATATGAGGCTTCTCAAGAAGAACACTCCCTTCATCTGGGACGACGAATCCCAATGCTCCTTTGATAATCTAAAGGCGGCCATAACTAAAGATCCTGTGATTCAACCCCCCGATTACACACGGGATTACATCCTTTATATCGCAGCTTCGATTTCCACCATCGGTATGGTGCTAGTCCAGGAAGACCATAACGGCATAGAACATGTGGTATACTATCTTAGTAAGAGTCTTCTCGACTCCGAAACGCGTTATTCACATGTTGAAAAACTGGCTCTGGAAACAATTTTCGCTGTCCATAGATTCCGTCATTACATTCTACTCCGTCGGACTACTGTTATAGCCGATTTCAATCCAATGTATTATATCCTCACGCGTCAAGTGCTTGGGGGCAAATATTCTCGTTGGATCGTCATCCTTCAAGAGTTTGACTTGGAATTTGTCAAATCCAAGTCCAAGAAGTCTTTGGTCTTTCCTGAGTTGATTTGTAACTTGCCCCGTGCTACCGAGCAATACGAGCCCATCGATTCTCTTCCTGATGAATTGTTGTTTCTCATTAGCACGTCTGATCCATGGTACGGGGATATTTTATTATATCTCCAAACCCAACGTTTCCGCCCCGACCTCACTCACGATGAACGTCGACGCATCCGACATCATGCCAAGTACTACCTCATAGTCAACGATACCCTCTATCCACGTGGTGTCGACACTGTTCTTCGATGTTGTTTGCCTCTAGATGAGGCGGAACGCATTCTTAATGATTGCCACGCTGGAACATGTGGTGGTCATCTCTCTCGGATGGCTACAGCCCAGAAAATACTGCGAGCAGGATATTTCTGGCCCTCAATTTTCAAAGACTGCATTGAAACGGTCAAGAAATGTCCACCATGTCAATTCTTTCATAATAAGACACGCTCGCACCCTGCTCCACTCCATCCTGTTATTGTCGTCAGCCCCTTTTCCAAATGGGGCATAGATTTCATGCACTGTAAGCCCACTTCAGCCGGGGGGCATAGATATGTCATAGTAGCTATTGATTATTTCACAAAATGGGCTGAAGCGATGCCTACTTATGCTGAGGACGGCAAAACAACAGCACAATTCATATTCAATCACATTATAGCTAGATTTGGTGTCCCACAATCCATTGTGATCGATCATGGATCCCACTTCAGGAACCATATGATTGAGGAACTAAGTTCCAAGTTGGTTTTTCTCCATGAAAACTCAACCCCATACTACCCACAAGCTAATGACCAAGTTGAAGCCATTAACAAAGTCATGAAACGAATGATTCAGCGTATTGTGGGTACTCATAAATCCAACTGGCACTCTGCTCTATTTTCAGCACTATGGGAATACCAAACCTCAGTAAAAAGTGCTACTGGGTTTACACCATTCCAATTGGTGTATGGCCTGGAAGCCATTTTACCGATTGAATGTGAAATTCCATCACTTAAGATAGCCATAGAGCTACTTCCCCACACCACTTCCGAAGAGGAATGATTTCTATACCTAGCCAAGCTAGATGAAACCCGCCGCAATGCCACTTTAGCCAACGAAGCTCATAAAAAATGCGTCAAAGCACAGTATGATAAATCTGTTCAACCTCGGGTTTTCAATGAAGGTGACATCATACTCACATATGATCAAATGCACAATAAACTCGAAAAAGGAAAACTAGAATCTATGTGGTACGACCCCTTTGTTGTAAAACGTGTCTTGGAGAAAGGAGCCTATGAACTTGTCGATTGTGATGGCACACCATTGGCACGGCCCCGCAATGGGCTACACCTCAAATGCTTCTACGCGTAAGGTTATCCTACGCGAGATACTTTTTTGTACATAATGTACCTAGCTTGTTTTCACTCATCTTTTTGGTGTGCACACACGGACCTCATATATCCATTCTTACCTTGACTTGTGATTTTGTGCGCAGATGTCTGCCTACTTTGGATTCGCCAATGGTGCAAGCTGGCATACCCGGAACCTCGCTTCCGCGGCATGGGTAATCTATTCTCCCACTGGCGAGTTGCTATCTTTAGGAGCCAATTGTTTGGGTCCTGCAACCAACAATATCGCAGAGTACCATGCAGTCATCGGACTCTTGACGGAGGTTGCTTCCCTTGGAATTGACTCCATATCAGTCTTTTTAGACTCCCAACTCGTTGTTTCTCATCTGAATCGTGTTTACACAGTTCACGATCCCATCCTACTTCATTTATTTCGGAGGGTACGCCTCTTGGAACGATCTTTTAATTTCATTTCATATCAACACGTACCAAGGGAATTCAATTGTATAGCTAATTCATTAGCTAATTACATTTTGGATTGGCATCTTGCCCATACATAAAAACACATCACAAAAATAAACACACAAGTCATTGTAAATAAATAAGTCATAAAAGTAGGTCCATATATATATCACTGTATATAAAAGTGTTTTTTCAAATACATAAAGTTTATGTTTTAAAGACAAAATTTGGGACCTAATCCCATACAAAAATTTGGCTCTCAAAGCCAAAATATCGTATACATGCCGCAAAAAGATAAAAGCTACCATCTAAGGAGATCTGGGGGATCTATCATGTTCCTCATCAGATTCCTCACGCTGCTGGTGATAACACACTATAGCCCGAACCACCCTACGGAGGAGTCGGCCAATGCACCTAGGCACACCTACGGTATGCCGCTGAAGATGCAAAGGGATGTCGTCCACCCTCATAGAGGGGATACCGTGGGTTAAACATTGTAGGTTCCTCTCTATCTCCTGGACCCCTCCCGCCTCATCCTTGTCTTCTTCCTCGTCCGGAGCGGCTTGGTGGTCAACACCACCTCGGCGTAATGGCGAGTACCCTGCCGGTCTCTGTGGTCCACGATATGCGACATGAACACGTACATATATTAAAGTCTTTTACACATTCTAAAAAAAAAATAAATTATATATTCAAAAAAAAAAAAAAAACATCCATGAAGGTCATACCTGAATTGTCCCAATCCTCATCTTCCGGCAGTGCCAAGTCTATGTCCTCGCGGAAGTCCACCCCTGCATAGGGGTAGTCATTGATCATCACAATCTGTTCCTCGAGCCACGAGAAGAAATCCTCACCAAAGACCAAATGTTGCGGGCCCCCAAGTCATCCTGTGTATTCACTCCATCGAGCCATCCATGGCTCGGTGGGTGGATGGGGGGTCATGGCTATCTGTGGGCGCAACAATGGCACCCTTGCCAAGAAGAAGGTGACTAAGATTCTCCCATACCCAAATTGAGAATTCTCTCCAAGCCTGCACTTGTTCACTTTCTCTTTGAGGTTGGTCAATACTGCCTCACACCAGTTGAATACTATTCCTGCCATGCAATCCACTGCAAGATTCATCTGTGTACGGGATGCCTGATGGGGACCCATGATCCCTGTTACACATGTGATGGTGAACAACACGGTTTTTAAAGGAAGTTCTACAATGTCTTTGATGACCACCTTGTCGCTTTTCTTCCCCGAACCTTGACGGCAATAACGAGCAATTAAAGCATCCGTGCTCGCCTCCGAGGATGTGAACCCAGTAAAACTCACCCGGGCTCCTCTTTTTGAGAGACCTGTGAGGAAATAAATATCCTCGAGTTCAATCTCGAGGGTGTGTTCTCCCACTCGGAAAGCCTGAATGTCGGGGTCCCACATTTGAATAATGTGGGTGAGAAGTTTTTCCTGCTTACGGATGCCTTTGGTCTTGAAGAATTTCAACAAACCACATTCTCGCAACGCAGTCAAGGTTTCTTGGTCATCTTTGGCCAATAAATTATCTGCTTCATGCTCTCTTTCTTTCCAATGGACCATTTTGCTCCAAACAAGTTGCAGACACCTGCAAAAATTCATAGGAAACATTCGTTAATCATTTAACAACTTGATCTCAGCTAAAAATTTGAGAAAACATGATTTTTTCATCTTGAAATTTGCCACTATAGCGCCTAGGGGAAATTTGACTGCGCGGTACTGCACAGTACCACGTCCAGGTTTAACCTTATAGAGCGGTACTGTTGCACAGTACCGCACTTCCCGATATAGCGCGCGCGTGGTACTGTCGAAGGCAAAAATTTCCCAATAGGGCTCACCCAAAAAATTATTTTTCCCTACTGAAAGCAAGTTATTCATACATGAAATGAAAGAGGGGCTTGAAAGCTCTTACCTGGCGTAGACGGCCGTTGAAACAGTGCTCCGTATCTCCAGATATGAACTCTTGAATTTTTTTCTCCTCAATGGGTAAAATCTCCTCTTTTGGCAAATGCACAAGTGAAATGGTAACTTTCCATATTTACCCATCCTTTATATAGCTTTTTCACTCATTTTTTACTCATTATTTTATCTAGTTAAAATAAAACCCATTTCACATTACTAATATCTGGTTCCATGAGCATTTGTTGACAGGGTCTCCTTTAAAAAATATTCACATTGGCGTTCATTTATTGTTTGACCTTCATCTTGAGCCTACTTTATCTTTTTCGTGCTCTGGATTAAAACTTGGAAAAGATTCCAAGCGCTTTTACACCCGTGTCATGCTTGTCAAACTTAAGTAAATGGTGTCGAGCTTAGTCAGCTTTACTCATTCTCGTTAAATGATGAGGAAAGTATTATTCTGGTTGTATTTTATTCTCTTTTCAGACCAGAATAATTAAAAATTACGAAAAAGACCATTGGAGTCCATAGTTAAGCTCTTTTCAGACTCCCTAAAATTGAAAAGATTGCCAAGTGATCTTGACTCTTTCACACTTGTAAAAGTATTTGAATGGTCGTCTATTCGGTGATAGGTTATCCCTTTTTCAGCCCGTCTAGACTATTTACGAGAAAGGTATACCTCGGTCAATTTTTGGCTAGGAGAGTTCTCTCGGGAATTGTTTTACAATTTTTTGGGATCGAGGGACTTAATTTACGAAAAAGTACACTTTAGAGCCTCCTTTAAGTTTTTCAGGCTCTCTAAATGTGAAAAACTACCGAGTTTTCCTTCCTTGGACTCATTAAAATTTAACATCGAAGGACCCACTTTAGGACGAACCCCTCCTTTCTCATGTTTGTAAAACATGTGAGATTGGACTCATCTATGAGATGAGCTATACCGAGCATCTGTTATTCTCTTCAAGCTCAAAAAACAACAAAGAGTTACTCATCTATCATGTTAGGGGAATATGGGAAACAAGTCAAGTTTATTTTGGCATCCTGTCAGTCGTCACCTTTGAACATGGCATCCGTCTGTCCCTTGTCTATTTTGGGTATCTATTTTTTGCTGAGTTATGATCATCATCTTGAGTCGTCTCTCTAGCCACGATCCTAGTCGTCCGGTGTCTATACTATGTTATCAATAATCCCTACTGCCAGGTCCTGTTACATCTCGTTACATGTTCAAAGGGTTGCATTGTTCAGATTCATTCATTGTGTCAGACCTCTGCTGTGTCAGTACATGCTCCATTGTTTCATCATCCTATACTATCTTTCGTTCCGATTTTGTGTCGATGATGTGGGAATCATTATGGCCCACCTTTGACGAGTCTATTCCCGTCGACGCCAAATCACTATCCGGGAATTGGACTTAGGGATCAACCATTAGTAGCTTGGTACCTGCATGCCTCAATGGTAGGTTTCCTCGTGTTCGACAGTAGGTTTGCATCATTGACCTCTGATCGAACAATCTCTCGAATGCTCAACATCAACCCATTTATTCGCATTTCGTTGAGATGTACTACAGATACCTTTGGGATTATCGTCATCATTGGTGATTTCCCTCACATTTGTTAACGGTTCACATCATTTACCGGTAATCAAATGGTTTCTACCATGTTCGAATTCAACACTTTGTAATCACATGGCTAGATTCGTATCATTTAGGATTGGATAGAAGACCCTGGGCACACCTTTGTATCTTGATTGCATCCAGGTTGCGATGGAGATGTCCTTTGTATTGTCACACAGATCCACTTTTGTATTGGTCGTGGCTGTGTCATTACTATCTCATGGATCTACGCTTGTTCATAGTATCCATGATTTGTCTACAGTATATATCATCTCAGTACTCATGGATCTACAATGTATTGGTCGGCAGCCATGCTTTGATTCATTTGTTTCCGAGCATGGGGATGCCCACCTCGGTGGTATATCTAACATTTTGTTTCTGTTTCAGCTCCTTGTTGCTCTCCTTGATGCTATCTCCGCACAGTATTTGTAAAGTCTTTCGGCCATCAGTTCCTTCTGACCTCACACTTTAGGGGGCATCTGTTATACCTCCATATTTCATAGTGTCACATCTTCACCACAAAAATAGTTGACGACACTTACCCTACTCCTTAAAACACTCAGAAGAGAAAAATGATGAGTAATCCTTGAAGACAAACCTATCCTGTCAAGAATCAACCCAGTTGAGACTTCATATACCTACACTACCGCGCCTTGCTCCATTTTAGGTGCGCGGTAGTCTACACTACCACGCTATGCTCTTTCTCTACCATGCGGTACCACCACGCTATGCTCAGGTTAAGAGGCGTGGTACTCCCTTTTTAGCCTTTTTTCCATGGCTTGTGGGATCTTGATCTTTGCAGCAACCGTATCCAGTTGGCTCGTGAATAGTCGAATCCGACTCTCATGTTAAATGATAAATATGAATAATATATTAGATGATAGGATAAAAAATGATATGTTACAATGATGGCCCTGCCTTAAATATGGCTCGGGCATTTGATGTTGAGGAGATTCCTCATTTCATGACCTAACTTTAGTTAACCTAATTATTAATTATTTAATTATTATATTATTTTATGTTTATAGCATTGCCACTCTCTTAGAAAGGCTTTGTCCTCAAAGCCTTATAATGTTTCTGCATCATTTTATGTGGTGTCGTAGATGACGAAACATGTCGATACGAATTGTTAAGAGTCGAACATAACTTATGATATGTCGATGGATCAATCCATACCAAATTGATTTGTTGTGGACTGATGGGATTCCCTACTGATGTGTCGTCAGGAGATTTGATCACATTAGTACCATTATCTTTCGACATTTCCCACTTTTTCAAATATCGCTTTTTATGGTTGGGGTGTCGATAGGGAACTTTCACGATGTCATTTTCATTTACGAATGTCGCCTTTAGAGCATTGATCTGAGTTGGAAGTTGTATTTTCGTCTCTTGAGGATTTACGTTTTTGTTCTGTATCTTTTCCAACTTGTTTTCTAACTGCCTATTATCATTTTGAAACTTCTTAATCAATTCGACTTTTGATTTTCTGTCATCTTCAGATGTCTTAAGTTGTTCCTTAAGATCTTCATTATGACTTCTGATACAACTATTTTCTTCCTGCTTGTCTAGACGTTTCCCTTCAATGTTGTCCATAGATTGTTCTATCTTTCGGCTATTTTTCAACTTCTTAATTTTTGTGACTAGTATCTTCTTAATTTCTTCAGCATTGTTAGATAATGCTTTATTACTCTTCGCGATTTCTGACTTATGTGTCTTTTTAGAGTCGTCATTTTGTTGTTGAAGAACTTTTATCTGTTGTCGACACTGGTCGACCTCTGATTCTTGACTTTCTAATTTATGTCGTAACTGCATTAGTTCTTCATCTTTGTCGCTAACGATTTTGTTCAAGCGTATTATTCCTGCTTTGTAATTATTTATGTCCTTCTTTATATCTTGATTTCCTAACCTCTGATTGAATTTATTTTCGGCTTTTAATTCATCAATTTGCGCATACAATTTTTCTATACGCCTTTCTTGGTCAGAGATTTTTATTTCAATGTACCTTTCTTGTAATTCAATTCTTATTTATGAACTATTATTTATGTCGCGCAATTCTTCATCGTTTTTTCGATAACGTTTTAACGTGGCTTCTAATTTTTCTCGCAAATCGTCTACCATGTCTTTGATTTCTTCGACAGTGGAATGATCTTTTTTTATTTCTTTGATGAGTCTTTCTAAAACTTGGTCGTCTTTCTTTGACTTGACTTATCCAATGATGGATAGTCTCTGCTAGATCTTCACTTCTTGTCTTTTTTCTTCAATTTGTCTTCTTTGTCTTTTTCTCGATTTTGTCTTCTTTAATACTTCTTATCTCCTTTTTTTCACAAATAATTATTATTTTAATAAAATAATAATAACTATTATATTTTTTTTTTTGGACGCTTTCTTATAATTGTAATAATTTACAATTATTGAGTAATAATTCTTATTATCAAAGTAATAATAAATATTATTATTATTATGGAGAAGATTTTAAGAATTTGAAATAGGACAATAATAAAATATTATTATCAAATTTATTTTGAAATGGAGTCAATTTAGACTTTTAAGATATAATAATAATTATGGGTTATTATTATTATAAATTTGGATACAAAATTTTAATAAAACAATATTATATAATAATAGTAGTAATATTATTATAATAATATTTTTTTTGTTTTATAAAAATTTGTTTTGTTTGTAGGGTTTCACGTGGACGAAGGTAGGAGACGGTGGAAGGGTGGCTGGGGGGAGGCGTTGGAGGGCGTGGCATGGGTGGAGGTAAGGAACGGCGGAAGGGTGGCCGGGGGGGAGACGTTGGAGGGCGTGGCTAGTGGAAGGCGAAGGTGTACGCAGGAGGTGGACGTCGCAGTAGTGGGGGCAGGAAGGATGCAAGGGGAGAGAGCGAGCCGATGCGAGATGGGCGTGGAGAGTTGTGAGATGGTGGAAGAAGAGGCAACGTACGGGAGTAGCATGTAGGCTGGAGGTGGAGGGAACGATGAAGAGTATGCGTGGAGGGAAGTGCTCAGAACGTAGGTGGAGGGAGAGCTGCTGGTGGTGGTGTGAGTGGTGGCCGGTGGTGGATTGAAGGGGAGCGGAGGTGGCGATTAGAGCAACTGGGGATGTAGAAGGAGGAGTTTGTGCGGAGGAGACTGTGTGTGGGAGAGAGGGAGGGGTCATGTGGAGTTGAAGGCGCAGAGGGTAAAGGAAGATGTAAGGTGGGACGGAGTTGTTTGAGAATTCAGGAGCTGGAGTAAGAGCAATTGTCGCATGAGCAGAAGGTTGGTGAGTAAGGTGGAAAACGAGTCCTGATGTAGAGCAGTAACCAAATGGATGAATTCTGAGCAGCAACCAAATGGATAAATTCCGAGCAGCAAACGTCTCCGGTTGGACTTGAAGGGAGAGCCAAAACCGAGCTCTGAGTGTAGGAGTCGAATCCAAGCTCAGGTCGAAGGAGCTGAATCCGAGCTCTGATACCAAATGCAGGAACCGTATCCGTTTGGTTTGTTAATAGTCAAATCCGACTCTCATGTTAAATGATAAATATGAATAATATATTAGATGATAGGATAAAAGATGATATGTTACAATGATGGCCCTGCCTTAAATATGGCTCAGGCATTTGATGTTGAGGAGATGCCTCATTTCATAACCTAACTTTAGTTAACCTAATTATTAATTATTTAATTATTATCTTATTTTATGTTTGTAGCAATATTCGAGAGATTTTTGAGGATTTGTATCCCTGATTCAATCCTAACTCACTTTCTATGATTAGTAGGCCTGATCCACTAAACTCTCTCAAGATCCATCCTTCTCTCTTGTTGGTTAACCCTACTACACACTATAAGAGAGAGACATTCCATGAGCAAAGGGGAGGACTCTTGGAAACATCAAACTTATGATCTTGAATCTTTGTGGAGATAGCTAGAGGAGGAAGCACTTAGAGCTGGAAGTTGGCTTGGATATCAAGCAACCATTGTAAGTGACTTCAAGTTGGTAATAGAACATAACTTGTCTTGTTTCCCAAATCACATGTGTTTATTTTGTTTCAATTATATGATTTGTATATGTTATAGATTTAGATCCTAACTCATATTTCAAGTTACTAGAGAATTGTATATGTTTGTGTCTTGGTTTTACTTTGACAGATTCATTCGCGAGGACTTGGAAATTGGAGCAACCATAAAGACAAGCAATTGGATTGAAGGTCAGTTAGATCTCTTCTATTTCTTCCAGCAGTTTAATCTTGAAATGTCTGTTTAGATCTAGTAATTCAAGGTAGAATTTGTTATTTTTTGTCTTAGTTTAGAGTTAGTTAAAGTCTGCTTTAACCTAAGAGAATTTCTACCTATCCGTAGGGAGAAAATTCTACAACACTCCTCCAAAACCATGGAAATCCCTCCTAGACACAACTCATAATCTCTCTGGAAATTAGCAGGTTCTTGGTCTTCATTCTGCTTGTCTTCTAACTCATCAAGCACATGCAAATCAGACTGTACTTCATGTGTCACCATCACATGAAGTTCCCTTTATGCATCATGAATGCAATCAACCATATAAGAATGATTGTCTACAATGTAGGGACTCCAATGTGATTCTTGCAACTTCTCATGTAGTTGCTCAATATACTACTCAGATTCTTGAAGGGTTCAGTGAGTACTCTTCAAAGAATCCTTGGTGGAATCCAAATCTAAGGTGAGATTTTCAATATTTTCTTCACCCCTTAAGGATGTGTCATGTTACAACTCTGCAAGCTCCACCAAGTCATCTCTATTAGAAAGAAGCTGAAAAAAATTCCTCTAAGGCTTCCTATTGGTTCTAGAATGTGCTCAAAATATTCAACGGTGGGTTGCTCCTCCAATGATGCAGCTCTCCAATAGCAGTGAGAGAACAAAGCATAAGTTTCATGGAGGTTTTCCAGGACCTCTTTGATATTCCTCTCACTCATCTTCAAAGTCCATTCGAAGTGTTGTGGTTCTTGAGGATGGAACTCCTCTTTTTCTTCAAAGAGTTCTACTTTACCATGTAGTTCAATAGGTGATTGAAAAGTTGATCCTGGAAAAATCTATGTTGCAACAAGCTCTTCATCTTCATGCTCAAGGGTATTTTTGCTTGGAACAGTTTCTTCAAAAATAATCTCTATGTCACCCATATAGATACTTGAACATCCATCTTTTGGTTCTCTTTCAACCATGTCTAGAATGTCACTTTTCTCTCTGGATTGTTCTTCTACAGCACTGGTGGTAGGATCAAGGGAATGGACACCCTGCTCATTTGTGAGTAGGAAGAGGCTCTCCAAACTACTCCATGTCTTATTTAAAACATAGTGTGTTCTGCCATGTGTGATCTCATCCATCCTATGGGAATCATGCAAACCCCCTTCCAAAGGTTTAGCTCGATCCCTACATTCCTCCTTAACATCAAAGGTTTGAGCCTCAACACCAAGGGACTCAACTTTTCCAAACCTCTCCTTAACTTGGTTGCAACTTCATCATGATAAAAAGGAGTACACAAATATGAATGGTTTTCAAACCTTTGTATCATCTTTAGTGTCCTTGCAAGGAAATGAGGTTTTGGCAGATGAACCTCCTCTTTTGCTTCTTGCATTTCAACCTTCTCCCAATCCTGAATTCCAACATTAGAAGGATCTGCCAAACCAACCTTCTTATTGAAAGTGGTTTCCATCTAGGGATGAAACAAAGGAATACAAAAATCAGAAATGAATCCATACCTTTGTTCCCAAATTTCCTCCTCATTTTGTAGACTTATGGTGGCTTGTCCTTATACCAGATTTTATGATTCACACCCCACTGATGTGTGCTTGTTTTCTACTTCTTTATGAAGCTCAAGAGGTGACTGTAAATATGATTTATGTTTATCCTTTGTATCAGATCCAAATTAGTCCTCACCATCATCAACATTCCCAATATCTTCTAAAATTATATTGAAATCACTCATGAAGAAATTGGAGGTGAATTCACCTTCCTTACTGCCAACAATTTATGTGAATGTTTCTCTGTTTTCTTTGATGCGTTGTTCTTTTTATGGATGCAACAATTAAGAATTGTATTCATGGAATGAGGTGGAGGGTCCTTCTAGGGATTTCCATGAAGAGTGAACCTTTCCAAAAGCATAATTTTGACTTCCCCTTTGTGGCTCCTTTTCAACCTCTCCAAGTGGCAAATTTGCATAGGCATGATTTTCCTCCTCATAGTCCCCATGAAAACTCACATCTATAAGTTTTTATTCCTTACGATTCACTACTTTATTGGATTGATATGGATCCACATGCATGGACGAAACTTCATATTCACTTTTTTCTCCTTCTCCACCTGAAGAACAAGGTGGCTCTTGGTCTCCTTCATTGCTTTTGCATGGCTGTGAGGACACATCCTTGTCCTTCTTTTCAATCTAAGTTTTTGGGAGAAAAAATATTGTCCCCACTTCTCTACACACACTATCAACCATATGTGCAATATTCACTTCATTTACTTTGTAGTAGGGGTCCTTGAACAATCTCTTAATTTCCAAAGAGCAGTAGTCTTGGAAAGACAGAACCTCCCTTATCTCTTTCTTCAAGGCAATGTATTACATGAGATACTGGAATGATCCCTTCAAATTATTTCCACATGACATTTTTCCATCATCACATTTAGACATAGGTAGATCAGATCCTATGTCCTTTTCAAACACTTGGTCACTAAAGTAACCATAATCAAATATATGCAAATAAAAATCTCCAACAGAGGTCATTTCCTCCTCTTCATATGACTCAAAATCAAATTCTTCCTCTGCTTCTATGAGCCTCATTTTGTAACTTGAAGGTTTGATCTGCAATATTATTCAATCAAAGAGATTCTTTCCCACAAGGGTGGAGGAAAGTGTTATGATACCATTGGAATATCCATGATCTTATAAAATATATTATCTCAATTCAGAATTTAGAACTTTAATTAACACCGGAATTGACTTATAACAAAATTAGTTGAAAAACTAGTTGCAGAAAAACTAGTCTTGGACACAATTGGCTTTCCCCCCAGGGTTAGGAATTGGTAAGGTTTAGGATACGCAAAGTGTATGGGTGTATGTGAAGAATAAAGGGTATCATTTTCAGGGCCAAATTCTGATTCCTATGGACAACGTATTGGGTCCATTTACATTTCAACAATAGTGGTGACTGATGTCTACTTTGAGACTTCCTAGGCACTCTAGTATATGAAAACTAAACTCATTGCTTACACCTGAATGTAAAAAAGTGGAATATATAATTAATTAATTTCTTACTCAGGTGTTGGGAAATTTATTTTGATAATTTGGGAGGTTCTGGTTGTGTTTGGGAGAAAATGAGGTAAGGGAGATATGTTGGAATGCTCCACTAGTAAATTTCCAAGTTCACTCAAACTGGCTGTGAGGCATTCAAAATATTAGGGAAAGTGATTTATGGTGTTAATTTATGTATTAATAATTTTATACAACCATAATAACTGAAATTGGACTCACAGAATGACTTTTAATACCAAAAACTGGAAAACTAGTTAAAATTAAGTGCTTAAAGAGCTAGTCTTGAAAGAGCTTAATCTAACAGCGTCTCAGGCTTCCAAATTTCTGTGCTAAAGTATAATATGGTTCATAAATGATTCTAAAAACATATTCAAATATAATTTAATAACAATGTGTATAAAATATAAGTATTTTAAACTCAGACTTGTCAGAAAGCCTCCAATACATAGGATTATTACAACAATGAGAGTGTAAGACTGTGAAGAGTATAAGAACACTTGGTTCTGAAATAATCATGAGTAAAGAGCAGAGGTATTCTCATGGAAGGTTTAGTAATCCTATGGATCTCATCAGGTCATATTATCTTGAATGGATCTTCTTCCTCTGGGTGAATCCTCCTCAATAACTCACTCTACTTGCACTCGCACTGATGGAATCTTTGGATGCTTGAATTATCCAATGGTAGGTTGATATTATTCAATGGTAGACTATTAATGGCATGTATATCAAAATCCAATAGCTCTATATTTGATCATGGGAAAACTAGAACATGAATTGCATTGGGTTTCATCTCCCAAGCATTGGTTGGCTAGGGTACATCTCCTTGCCTTGGTAAGCTAAAGTGCTCACACACAAATTCAATAATCATAAAAATTTGTGAAAAGGAGTTTCTTGGATTCTTTTATAAAATTCCTGATGACATGCTGAGCAAGTTGATGTGCTTGCTAACCTGTGAGAGCCCTTCCAAATTCTCCCTCCTTGAGTGGATAGGCTTTCCTTCTTTTCCTCTCTTACAAATTTTCATCCTTTTAGAAATTGTTCCCTCCTTGAATTGAGATGTTTTCTGCTTTGGAAAATGGTTTCCTGCTTTGTAAACTGGCCTCTAATTTGGAAACTGCAGCCTTTGGGATGTTTCCTGATTTGTTAACTGACCTACTTTTGGAAATTGTGCCCTCCCTTGTCTTTTTTGGATGTTTCCAATTTTCTTCTTTTGGAAACTTCCTACACCTTCCCTACTTTTCATATTTTTCTATTTTATTGCCTCTAGTTCCATTTTAGAAACTTTATCCTCATGAGGGCACCCTCTTGGCCCACTTGCTCAAAATTTAGGAATAATTATTTATAAAAATAATTAAAATTAATAAAATTATTGTTTATACTAGACTTAGGATAATTTTTATTCTAATCATACAAAAGTGAAATAAATTTATCACCTTAGGGGTTATTTTCCCCCCTTTACCCATGGGAAATTAAATGAACCAAAATTGAGGACATGATAGAGCCTCCTTATCCTCATGTGGCACCAAAAGAAAACTATTTTTTCCCAATATTCATCCCTATGTGTGTTGGCTGCCATATGCGTGTGGGATGGAGAATGGTTAACCAACTCTCTATAACATCCATCCATCATAGTTCTATCAACCGAAGTGAGATCATGTGCCTCCTCCAAAACTGTACAACTACCACCTAGAGGAAAGTCATAATCTCTTAGGCAATGAACAAGTGCTTGGTATTCATTTTGCTTGAACTCAAATTCCCCAAGAAAATGCAAATCAAAATGCACCTCATGTACCCAATGCAAAAAAGTACAATAGAACAAAACATTGTTGTTCAAATGACAACGGTGAGAGTCCCATGTCCAATCACCAAAAAAATAGTCATCATCAGAATTCCATGGATGCCCATGTTGCTCAAAAGAAGTGTAAAATCTGTCAAAGAAATATCCATGGAGGAAAACATGAATATCAATCATGTGTATTTCATCCCAAGTAGGAAAAGAAGATACAATCCAACCCAATTCTCCAATTTGAAATCAAAGTGCTTCTATATGTGAATACTCCCAATGGCTCAACTCTCTGCCATTGGTCAAAAGGTGCATCCAATCAAAATGTTCCTTGCTACATGAAGTCAAGTTGGAACCATATGCACCTTTATGTGTGAAGGACTCAAATGTAGGAATGGGATGCCTTTAAAACTGTTGGGAATTGGATGGTGCTATCATTGAATCAATTGGATCGAATGTGAGATCCTTCTTCCCCTCCCCAGGCACCATCAAGAAGAAATTCTTGACCCAAAATTCCCCCTCAATTAACATGGAATAAGTACGAATAAATAATGTAGTATCATGGACCAGAATATCATCACTGCAACCCTCATCCATCATTCTAATGGATGCATCAACTCCATCAAAATTTGGTCCATCAAACAAGAGCTCTTCTGACTCCTCAATGGAGGAATGACTCACTCCACGAAGAAGCTCAGTTTCTCTCTAGGAGATAGTATGTTCTTGGAACTTATAATCTGCATACAAAAACTCCTCAAACACATGCTGGTCATTAAGCACCTCATGAACCACCATCTCATGAGGTTCCTCCATAGAAATATGAATGTCATCAACTGAAAGAGAATGGATGACTGGAATCTAGAAGGGAATGTGTGATCTCTACAATTCTTGGTGAAATTGTTCTATATCCATCTTCGATTCCAACAGGGAATTTTGAGTGCTTCTCAAAGAATATTGGGTGGCCATCAAATCATCATTGATATTGAAAACATCCTCATCATCCTTCAAGGATTCTCCCTGCAAAATATGAACAAGATCATACAAGTAATCTCTATCAGAAAGCAGATGTGAAAAATTACCATTGTAGTCATTACTTTCTCGATCTTCTCCCATGGCTTCAAGGAAAGATGAATCTCCCAATGAAGCAACTCTCTAACAATATTGTGACACTAAAACATGTGTGTCATGGAGAATGTGTAAGGCCTCCTTGATCTCCATATTAAGTACTTTGTTCCTTATGCACATGTACTCTATTCTGGTCTTCATCTTCACTAGGCCCATAAGAAATGCAAGAGGACTTGGTTTGATTTTTCCCCAGTCAAAGGAATTATTGATGTATGTTTCCTTTCCCTCCTTGAACCTTTTCAAATGATTGTAATGAAATATATTTATGGATTGCACATCCATCCTCAATTCAACCTTATTCTTCTTCACCTTGTCAGGTGGTCTACCCAGTGGGAGACCTTCCAATCCATTCTCATGCATTCGTAGAAATCCTCCAATGCCTCCAAAATGAGAAGGAATATTCATGGATGTGCCTTGTATGGTCATGAGTCACTTTGAATCCCTCTCAATGTACTCATACCTCCTAAAATATATCAAGTTAGAAACTTGGTAGTGCAAAATAGGCTCCCCAATGGATAACATCCATTGAAATCCAAACTTTCTACAAGATACACCCACCAAAATGGTGAATGGAAATACTTCATTGTTGGATGATCCAATAATCATGCATGCATATAACCTCTTTATTTGCAGATATGGATTCTCCTCATGCATATTCCATGCATGTGTATTGTCTTGTTCACTGGGGTGCTCCTTGAGAGTCATGCCAATTTTCCTTCTTCCAAAGTATGCAAGTCTCGTGCAACCTTGGATCTCCATTTCAATTATGTACTTATATATCCAATCCTTGTACAAACAAGTTCCTTTTCTTGTATATATGAATGGTATTTCCTCCTTTGGCAACAAGACACGTGCTTGTTCCACATCCTCCATGTCATCGCTCTCCTCATACACAAGCAACTTTGAATCTCCTTCATGCACATGTAGATCTTCATGCTCCATCAACTTAAGAAACTTCTCCTTATCCTTAGGAATGCATTTGGCCATGTGTTCATGCTTATGGTCCATGCAAGATGGAAAATGTGACATGCTCAACTCCACATTAAGCTAACCCTCCTCTTTCATATCTGATCCACAGGTCATCCAATCTTCCTTTTCAAAATCTCCTTCATCTTTGTCCTTTTCATACCCCATCATCATATGAGGTTATTTCTCCTCATCTTGTTTTCATTTGGCCTTCTTTGATTGGCGATCAAATAGGAGAAAATATAGTGGTACGGTTTATTCTTGGGCACATGGTGACTGATTAGAGCCTTCTTCATGCTCAAGTGAATCTGCTTTCTCTCTATCCTCCATTATGCAACTTGAAGCCTCTCCATCATGTGTAGCATGAGGATTTTCATTATGAGTAGGTTGATTTGAAGGATTCTCTATGATTGTAGTTTCCCTGTTCCTTGAAACATCTTCTTCACTAGATTTTTTGGTACCCTTGGTTGTAAATTTTCTCATGAAACTCCCATAAATAGATGGTTTGTTCTTCTTGAGAGAATTCAAATTTTGAGTAAACCTTCTTTATTCAAGAATATCTTTCCAAACATAGTACTCTATGAAGAACAATTACTTTCTCCAATCAAAACTCACATCCATGTAATCATTAAACCTTTTCATATATTTGATCATCTCATATGTATTCCTCCCATCAAAAAAATCAAGTAAAGGCATGATGGTGATTTGCTCAATAAATCAACTAAGCTTGAACTTGCTGCAAAGATTAACCCAAGTAGGTGCTAGTATCATGGCTGTAAATTCTTCGAATTGAGAGATTCATTTCCATAGGATTAGAGGAAAGTGCTCTGATACCACTGTAATGTACCAATTAGCTTTGATTTTACATTAACTGACTCTCCTACAAGACTTAAGGAAAAACAGTGAAACTAGTGACTTGAATGGAAGTAGGAAGGATTAAAAATATTAATTGATTGTCAAATATCAGTTTGGGTTCAAACCAGCAAGTTTGAGGAATTTTTTATAAGGTTTAAAAACAAGGAAGCAAAATTGTCTCTCGGAACTACACAACTAGTTCAACTTCAGGATTTCCCAAACATGGGGAGAAGGATTCAAATTCTTGATTTCAAACATGGAATGAGTTGATTGACATGTTAAGTGATAGCATCAACTGAAATAAATCAAATTGGATTTGTATAGGTTCATTTATTGATCAAACACTACAAACTATCTATTTCCCATGGCAATCCAGACTAGGTGCAAGAAATCGATATGAAACTCAAACTTCTATTTATTCAAAATGTAGAATGGAATTCATATGTTCAACATTACATTAGTGACATACATCAGAGGCTGAAATACATCTCATAGAATTATCAGGAAATAAATACATAAGAGAAAGAACTCTCCATCATAGAAAGACTAGAAATCATCAGGATTTTGAATGGGAGTCTTCCCAATCTCTGCAAACAAGCTTGAACTTCAGTAGATCAGAATTCAGGAACTGCATTAATCTCAATTATGAAGAATGGATTCATCATCCTCTCAGAAGAAGCAGGGGAAAATTGTTGGCTTACATAATTGTCTTGAGTTTTTCTATAAAGACCCAGGTTCTTCACGGTTCAAGGAACCAACAAAACCCCTTTTCACTTGTCCTTTTGGAAACAATATGTGAACAGAATGAGGTCTCACCTGATGAAAAGTAATGGTGGAGCTGCGGAATCAAGTTTCCAAAACTACATGATGAGTGCTTAGGTAGATCTGATGAACAGTGCACTGCAGAGCTCACTCAACGAACTAAGGATTGCGTAGAGCTTAACCTCTCATGGTCAATACTTCTACAAGCAGGAATTATTGGGAAACTCACGCATCCAAGGACTGCGTGGTGTTACAGGGGATTGATAACGGGACAACGTGGATGACAACTGCGCTTCCTCTCTGGACTTAACCTGCTTCGACAAGCTATACTTAAGTGTTTATCCGACTGACTTATACATTCACAGACTGAGAAATACTTGTGCATCTAACATTCATCTCCATGTGTGTTTCTTAACATATTATTCCCATCTCATTCTTTATGGTAAATACATATAAAAGTAGAACACATCAACTGATAACTGATAAATGAGATCTCGAGCATTCATTATAAGCAAATATAAAGATAACAAATCTAAACACATAAACATTCACACGACACAATATTTAACATGGTTCACCCCCATGATGGGAGCTATGCCCACAGGAACTGTTGATATATTAGTCTTTGGGAAGGGTACAACAATTCCAGTTTGCCCATTCAATTGCAGACTCTCTTCTCTCTCAATAGGTTTTTGCGCGTGCAGCTTATAGAGCCTTTACAATGGCAAACTCAAAACAGGTCTTGCTCTAGATTATACAATGAGATTCCAACCCAATATTAACCATTTCCCTTACAAAATGTGCCCTTTTATAGATCATTGATGTAGGTCATGTCTTTACAATGCATAAGAGAAAACCCTAAGGTTTCCCAAAACTATTGCGGTTACCCGCCACCTTTCCTGTCGTCGTCGATAGGTTAGTCCACTTGCTTCGGCCGCCTTACTGGGCCACTCGTGGCTCTAACGCCCTTCTGACGTCCACAGTTGTTAAGATTCAATATGCTAAGACAGAAAATATCAGCATTACATTCCATTTCACAATAATAGCATATACAGGATCACTGAAGAAACAACAAGCACAGCATAAACACAAGAGACACAGATTTATCCTGGGAAACCCTCATGAAGTAGAAAACCCAGCAAAGCTTCCTCAATATAGATGATCAGCAAATAAAAAGATGTAAACCAAAGACATGATCTCCCCCTCCTCCATAGCAGACCTCTCCCTCACAAGTGTGCTACTTTCTGAGAGATGGAAGTGTGTCAAATGAGGAGCACACCTCCTCTATTTATACACATCTCCGACTTGTACAATATATTAACTAGGTCGGCTCCAACTTTACCACTGGGTTAAACACACCACTACAACTCACTGGGCTGACCCCTCTAGGGTGTTCTAACAACCCTTTGACCCACATAACACATATAGGGCCGACCCCCACTAGGGAAGTCTAATAACGCAAGTTACCAAATTTCGACGGAGGAATAAACATCTCCGGATATATAATAAGATCTTCACAGAGGAATGAAACATATCCAGAATAATAAAGTACAAATATAATATTCTTTGAAGTTACAATATTTAAACACTCCCCCTTAACGAGAAGGATATTATAATAGCATCTGCACGAGCAAGGAGTGATCAACATCATACATGATACATCTATAAATCATTGGAAGCTTTCTCAACATCATCAGTAACTCAAGCAGTTACTGGAAAATCTTCAATACTGGAACATCAACATCTTCAGTACCGAGTCTTTATCTTTTGCAGCACTTGAACATCTACAGCAACATCAACATCTGGATCCTCATGATCATCAGCATCATCATCACATGATCATCAACATCGTCATCACACGATCATCAGCATCACATGATCATCAACATCATCTTCATCATACGATCATCAACATTGTCATCACATGATCATTAGCATCGTCATCTAGACCATCATGATCAGCAGCATCGTCATCTAGATCATCACGGTTAGCAGCATCGTCATCTAGACCATCACGATCAGCATCATCATCATCTAGATCATCACGATTAGCAACATCCTCATCTAGACCATCATGATCAGCAGCATCATCATCTAGATCATCACGATCAATAGCATCGTCATCTAGATCATCATGGTCAGCAGCATCGTCATCTAGATCGTCACGATCAGTAGCATCGTCATCTAGATCATCACGGTCAGCAGCATCGTCATCTAGATCAACAGTATTAGTATCCACACCAATACAAGTATACACATAATCAATACAAGTGTACATACAAGTATCCTCATCAATAAATATCATCAATACAAGTATCCTCATCAGTCAAGTATACATAATAGCAGCATACCCTGCAACACACATGATCTATTTAAGACACCTCATCATGTCTAGGGACGATGCAGTCCACTCGCCAACTTAGACAAAGTCTAAGGACCACTTCTCGGAGACATACGTCTATGGATCATTTAAGACACCTCATCATGCCGAGGGATGATGCAATCCTCTCGTCAACTTAGACAAAGTCTAAGGACCACTTCTCAGAGACATACGTCTACGGATCATTTAAGACACCTCATCATGCCTAGGGATGATGCAATCCTCTCGTCAACTTAGACAAAGTCTAAGGACCACTTCTCGGAGACATACGTCTACAGATCATTTAAGACACCTCATCATTGCTAGGGATGATGCAATCCTCTCGTCAACTTAGACAAAGTCTAAGAAAAACTTCTTAGAGACATACGTCTACGGATCAATTCAAGGGACTAAAGTTCGGGTACGATACAATCCCCACCTGTCCACTAAGGAATTCAGTCTCGAAGACATAGGTCTACGGATCAATTCAAGGGACCGAAGTCTGGGGACGATACAATCCCCACCTGTCCACTAACGACTTCATTCTCGAAGACATAGGTCTACAGATCAATTCAAGGGACCGAAGTCCAGGGACGATACAATCCCCACATGTCCACTAAGGACTTCATTCTCGAAGACATCTGTCTACGGATCAATTTAGAACATGTGCTCAAGGATGATCCAATCCCCTTGTCAACTTAGACCCTGTCTAAGGACCATCCACCAACCTCTCTATCGGCAACACCAATATAGGTATCCATGTCATCGAACTCACTGTCGATGCAGGCAATCTCATCATGAGTGACCACATCACTCCCCCTTTCGAGGAGGATCCTTCTGAACTACACCAAGCTTGTCTTGTAAATACCCAAACTTTACTTGAGGTAGAGGTTTGGTTAGTACATCGGTAGAGGTTTGGTTAGTACATTGGCAACTTGTTACAAATTCAAAATTTATAGTTCCTTTCTGCACCATATCTTGTATATAGAAATGTCAGATCTTTATGTGCTTTGACTTATCATGGAACACTGGATTCTATGCCATCTTCATACAACTATGTTTGTCACACAGGATCATAGTTGGGTCTATCTCTAAGTCAAACAATCTTGAAGCCATACCGCTTCACAACTAGTAGAGCAAGCAGCCATATATTCTGCTTGTGCTGAGAGCCACACTAGACTGCTTCCTGCTAAACCACGAGATCATGGCCGATCCCATACAATAACATCCTCTCAATGTGCTCTTATTGTCTGATACACTTCCTGTCCAATCAGCATCTGTGTAGCCATCTGGAGTCATGATCTCCAATATAACATAGATCAAAGTCTGTCGTATCCTTTAGGTACCTCATCACATGCTTTGCAACTATCAAGTGAACACATCTAGTTTCCACTAGATATTGACTCAAGGTGTTCACAGCAAGGCATATATTTGGCCTGGTATTCATCAGATACATCAATGACCCAATAATGTGTCTGTACAGAGTCACATCAACTAAATCTGAGGAGTCATCAGCTAACAACTTCAAGTCGGAACCCATGAGAGTGGCCATGGCTTCATATTCCAACATATCAATTCTTCTCAAGATTTCCATAGCATACTTTCCTAGGATGAGAAAGATTCTTTCTGAGGCTTGCCATACTTCCAGACCTAGGAAGTAATGCATCAATCTGAGATCTTTCATTTTCAATTCTGCAGCCATCTTCTTCTTGCTTTTCATGATCTGTTTGTAAAAAATAGATCATCCACATACAGTAATAGTATGACAGGTTCATCATTCGTAATGGATCAACTTTACTTTTGGTAAAGCCCAATCTTATCAAGAAACTGTCAATTCTCCCTTTGTGACTGAACATCATTCACACTCTGCATTGAGTGATCTTCTGCATATCTATCTGTACCATCTCTCGTCAGATGGGTCTACTGATATGAGCCTCAATATCATTCGAACTTTGTGGTGAGTTCCTTCTTGCATCCATGTCATCTGTGTATAGAAACCATATTCAACCTTGTATCAAAGGTTGAGATCCACATTACCCATGATGATCGTTAAGCTCATCAATTGACTATCGATCCTGGGTACCCGAACAGAGCTTTCTTCAAATGAATCCTTGATTTTCACTTCTTCTTCAATTACATCATTAAGATAATGGTATTATCTAGTCACTTGGAGCAAACATCTCGTCATGATTTTTTTTTTCTTTTTCTTTCTAAGAGAATCTTCTAGCCATGAGCCTTCTATATTATGTTTGATTTGTAAATCTTCTTGTTGAACATCCATCACTTGTTCGGTGTTCATCATTCTTCATGATATTTCCTACAAATCAAAATTAAGTACATGATTAGTAATACTTCATAATCATCAAATCATGTTGACATGATAACCTATTATGCATACAGATATCATTTACATAGTTATGCAACTATCTTCACCAATACTTTGGCACAACACTTTTCCATATCCTATATGCATACAGTGGCTATCTAGATGCCTTCCATCTCTACCAGAACATACTATCGAGAGTGTGCACAGCACTCAGCATGTTAGCAAAGAGGTTTCATTCTAGACAAGCAACAATGGAATGTTTGTCCAACTTACCAATCATATGCATATTAGTAGTATATTGTTCAATGCTATATGAATGTTTATACTCAGCATGATATATTTTAGGAATACAAATATGCATACAACTATTACACGCAATATCATTTACTATTTCAAATAACAGCTCAAATACTTATCTTTTATGTTTGTGTGGTTTCCTCCCGCTTGATCTTCTATATGAATTTTGAACTTCTATTAATTATGTACCACTGTGCATACTCAAGTGTGCACTAGTGTCATCCTCATGATCTCATATACAAACATACATTCATTAGTATAATCACAATATTATCAAAACATTATAATTCTAAATAATCTTGAATATGTATAGTCATGATCATAGATACTAAACATTAGTATTCAAGGTTTCAGGGAAGTCTTCTTTTACTCATGCATATTCTTGTTTGATCATAGGACTCTTCTATTTAGTTAAATCATCAATCAAAATAAGAGACATAATGTGCATAAACCCTTGATTACTAACTTTATGAATAAGCATAACCAATCATACCAAGTATACTTATATAAGGGATCCTAACACAAGGTAAGATTCTAACTTGACATAGGAAAACATACCTGGATTAGTATACCTGTCTAACATACCTAATCAATATCTTCTTTGTTCTCTTCAATGATTTAGAGATCCTGTGCTAAAACCTGCATATCTTATAAGTTAGGCATAGTAGAACAAAGTCATACATACCTTGTAAGTAGAGATTCTACATGGTCAAACATTATGGATGAGTCTTTGTATTCATGTCATCATGGTCATGGAACTTGATTTGTCTTTCATGATGTACCTGTATCTTGTTAGCAGACAACATTAACCTCATACAACACCACAGTGCATTAGTACAATCATATAGCCCTAATCAATGAATGTCTTCTTCATTCACATGCATTCATACTTTTACTAGGGTGATAAGACAATTCTATCATTAGTCAAGATTGTACTAACCTAAATAATATGAAGACAAACATATTATGAACTTAATCAAGAATCAGATTTCAAGACATACCTATATCTCCTTAAGTCATACCTATCGATATTTCTTATATTCTTATTATGTAAGGCCTTAGCCTCAACTCCCCTTGAAACTGGATCTGGAGCTTGATTAGGGTTTGTTAGAGAAACCCTAAGAATTCAATCTTTGAATTTCACACTTCTGAATGGATGAAAGGATGTGTCTTGTTGAGCTGATCAAACTTGCATCCTTCAATTTTGAAATCTCCAAAATTTGACCCCTCAAAAATTTGAAACTTTTGGATCTTCTAGACAGGATCCTGAACTAGGGTTTGATGGATCCAACCCTTCTTCCTAATTAGAAGGTTTGATCCAAGGCTCTAAACAGTTATTTTTCTGAGGAGCTTCCAGTCGTGGTCACAGACTTTAAAAATTCCAACTTTTGTTGGAGCCCTAATTTTCCACCTTTCCAATCAAGCTCCCGAACTGGGGTTTGATCAAGCCCGGTCTTCTAACCAACCAAAAATTTTGATCTTGGTCTCTAAATTTTGATTTTGATGAGTATCATCCATCCGTGGTCTCCGATTACATAAATTCCAACTTTCTCCGAAACCCTAAATTCCAGAAGCCATGAATGAATGTGCTAAAAAATAATTCTGTTTTGACATAAATATGTACCTAATTGTTTCTGCTGTAACTCCGAAATTTTTGATCCACGGGGACTAAACACTTTTTTTGTGGTAGCCTGACCTGTCATCTTTCCATCCCAATAGGTGTGACCTCAATTGGAGTTTCTGAGAGAGATTTATTCCAAGTGTCGCAACGTTACCTGTTTATGGGATAAACCAGTAGAGCAAACTTGTACGGCATGCCACATGTCACTGGTTCAACTTCGGCCTCTGAACAAGTTTTCTAATATCGTGCAGTCTGTTTACTACCTGTTACTTTTTACGAAATTTCATTTGGAGCTTCCTAGCCCAAGTTATGACATTTTTTCCTAGGTCACCTGATTTTGAATGAGATCTAGAAGAGGCAGAAACCCTAACTTGTACTGATCATAACTTACAAATTACAACGAATATGAGGGTTTCCTTTGGACATAAGGTACCTGGGGATTTTATCTATGGCCTGTAAAGGTTTCAGATCCTGAACCTTCTCCAAAATGGATTTATAGCGAAATTTCCACGATGACTGGTTTTTGCTATACAAAACCCTAACCTTCAAATTGTCGCAAGTGAAGCAAGTGTCGTAAGTGCCATACATTGCCTTCCTTCAGGTTAGCTCCGATCCCATGTTAAGATTCAATATGCTAAGACAGAAAATATCAGCATTACATTCCATTTCACAATAATAGCATATACAGGATCACTAAAGAAACAACAAGCACAACATAAACACAAGAGACATAGATTTATCCTAGGAAACCCTCATGGGGTAGAAAACCTAGCAAAGCTTCCTCAATATAGATGATCAGCAAATAAAAAATGTAAACCAGAGACATGATCTCCTCCTCCTCCATATCATACCTCTCCATTACAAGTGCACTACTTTCTGAGTGATGGAAGTGTGTCAAATGAGGAGCACACCTCCTCTATTTATACACATCTCCGACTTGTACAATATATTAACTAGGTCGGCTCCAACTTTACCACTGGGTTAAACACCCCACTACAACTCACTGGGCTAACCCCTCTAGGGTGGTCTAACAACCCTTTGACCCACATAACACATACAGGGCCGACCCCCACTAGGGAAGTCTAATAACCCAAGTTACCACATTCCGACGGAGGAATAAACATCTCTGGATATACAATAAGATCTTCACGGAGGAATGAAACATCTCCAGAATAATAAAGTACAAATATAATATTCTTTGAAGTTACAATATTTCAACAGCAGTCATCAACAAAATGGTTACAACTACATCGTGGCCTATTCCTTTTCGTCCCTTTAGCCTTCCTGTCGCCGCCGACTTAGTGGCTTAGCTCCTTAATTGCTTACCACCACTCTCCTAACAGGTCTCTTTCCTCTTTCTTCACTCTGATCCTTGCCCAAAATAGGTCTCTCTCCTGGCTTGACCTTGTCTATACTATTTACCAAAATAGCTGCCGCGCTGGCACTCCGTGCCATCTAAATTGTGCAAAACTTCCCTTTCGATCCGAACTACGCAAAACCCAAAACTGTGCCATCTGACTCCGCAGCTCGAACTGCGCAATTCCCAAACTGTACTTCAACAAAATCATGCCCACTTTGGCCAGGCCCAACAAACATCTCCCAACTTGAACTAGGGGCACATCTCCCAAGTCAAAGAGGCAAAATAACTCTCAATTCAATTCTCCAACTGTCAAAATATGGGCCAATGGTGTGCAATCCTTCTTTTATAGACTTGAGGTGACTTGTTGAGCAATTCATCTAGGATAATGTTCCCTCATGGAGTGGATAAGGATATCTTGATTTCAATATTTTCTTTTTGCTTTTTCTCTATCGTACTTTTTCTTTTATATCCTATTTTTTGCGTTTGACTACTTTTTCCTGCTTTTCTTCCTTATCCTTCTTTTTCCTGCTTTTCTTCCTTATCCCGATTTATGATTTTATCCGTTTTTCTACTTTATTCTAATTTTCCTGAGCTTTACTGCTTTTCTACCTTCTGCCATCTTTTCCTTTTTTTTTCTTGCTTTCCTAGATTTAACTGCTTTCATCTTTTCTTCTTTTGCAAGCTATCTCTTGGTCAAACATTATCCTCTAATGCGCCCTTGGGGATCATTATCCAATTTATTTCATAAATATTTTTTAATGAAAAATAAATTCTATTAAGTGCATCTCAAACTTAAGGAAATAAAATTAAATACTTTGTAAATTAATGCTTCAAAAGTTAACCCCTCATTAACTAACTAATTACAAACCATCACTAGGACCCTTGGGTTGAATGGGTAATGGTGGACCATGGTGGTATAAAAAAATGGAGACATTACAAGGAGTAAGATGTCTAGTCTTCTTCACAGAGTCTAATGCATCCATGAGAGTTTTATTTGCAGGTTTGATCCATCCCACAACATGATGAGTTTGAATTTCAAGTGAATGTGAAGAACTAGTAACTGCAGAGTCTGAAGTGTGGTATATTTTGGCCAGTGGAAGGGGAGAACTGAGCATTTGCGTCCCCTATGAGTTAATGCAGTTGTTCATGCACCATAGTAAGTTGTAATTTGGTGTCTTATTTCCCATAGTTTTGATCCAATAGTGGAAATTCATTCACTTTATCTGAGAGGTCCTATTGTTACTACTATTTTGTTATAATCTATGAGATATTGGAATTTCTGTAAATTTGACTTCCTTATACTGTTGTTGGTAACTCTAAAAGTATGATTAAAAAAAATTTTGTACTAGGGGAATAAAAAATTGGGATGGGGCTAGTACTCGCATGACATGGGGTTCAGGGGTTCAATCCCATCCACTAACACTATACCCCTACGTGCAACTATCGAGCCCACCACAATGGAGCACGCGTTATCCGAGGTTTGAACCAACGACCTCTTACAAGGCTTACACAGGCTTTGTCGACTGGTCTACACCCGAATGGGCCTGATTAAAGTTTGTTACTTCTCATATTCCTATTGTTAACTTCATCTATGATATTCATTAAAGAATTTGTGACCCTTAAAGGTTGTTTGTAAAGTTATGTTTCCACTAGTTGCGCTATAGTTAAGAAAAGTGACTAGTTTTCTGTTTTGAAGGCCCTAACTATTAATTGTGCATCTAATCTATGATATGAAAGTTTATATAGATAAATATATTATATTATATTCCATCCACCCTTCTAGGACACAAATTAGGAAGCCTTAGAGGCCATTGGAAATCATTTGTAAATCATCACCTCCACTAGTCTAAGTCTCGCCCTTTGCAATTAGTTGGAATTTTTACTGTTAGACCTTTATTTCCATGTCACATTCAGTTCATATCTAGCTGGGGACAATAATATTAGCCAAACTAAGTTTTATTTACTCCTAATGTGCACCAGAAGTAGTGGAGGTTCCATAGAATTCCTAGGGATGTCACCATGAAGCCTTTGGTTTATCCAAAGGAGTCTACCAAGGTGTGACGCACTCCCAAATGTGCCACTTTCGAAGTCAGGACCTTGATCCCACCTTATTTTCAGTCTTATAAGTGTGTCAATCCTACCCTCTGTGTGTCCAAGCTGTTAGATTTTAGTTAGTGTTCCTAATAGGGGGTATGGATACATTACATATAAATACATGAGTATGGTCCAACCCACAATTGATATGAAATATACGAGAAGGAGCAATTGCATCCTGATATGATGAAAATCAAAACAACTTAATTCCTACTAAAAATGGAGGGGGATAATATATAGAAGGAGTGATATTATTATCAATGTTGGAGCAGGTTTTGGACTTGTCTTGGAAGTCATGCACAAGAGATGGGTCATTTGAAACTCAACAAATGGACCAAACTGTGCAAAAGGTGGAAGTTAGTTATATTTTTGTGTCCACTTTGTAAGAGGATCATACCATGTTACATTGTATCAATATGTAAGGTATTTAAGGGTGAAGGGTTTCTTTTTTCCCGAAATTTGTCATTGTTAGTGCCTTACTATTCTATTCTTTGGTTGTGTGTCATTGTCTTTGATGTGTAATACTAAAATCTATAACATAGGGTTGTTGCGCACTGCTCATGTTATGTAGGATTGTTTCCATTGATAATATGAATGCAATGCCTCTCTTATGAAATATATTGCATTTGTGTTAACTCTGATGAATGTTGTATCTAATGCGCACATGGATTTCATATTTATGTTTTTTTTTAATGCATTTCTTATGAATAAGTTATAGAATTTTGCACAATAGATGAATGAATTCTTAAGATCAGTCAAATGAGTGATTCACATCCCTTCAACACTGTGGAAACTTGGTACTTGTAGTCCCCATAGATACCTCGGGTGAGACTTCATCTTCTTACAGGTGATGTTGAAAGGGCCGATGTCTTTGGTTTTGTTGGTAGTTTTATGTTGAACCCTACGTCTGTTCATTGCACGCCAACAAATGGTTCCATTGCCGATACTGAGATCTATAACTGAAGTCAAGGCGAAGGTTAACTAATGGTTTTGTGGATACCAACGTGGGAAGAGATAGAATATTAGATGAAGGAGAAGGATAAAAAATTCACTAGAGAGAATAATAAGAAGCCTCTGATCAACAAGGAACGGTGGTTGCAAAACTACGTCTACATAGATTTGCACAAATTTTTCTTTTATGAGTTCCCTATAATTCTAGCAGGGAAATTTTTAAGGGCGAAATTTCACCAATTGGATATTTTTTGGACCTTTTTTCAAAAAAAAATTCTCTATTTGGTCATTTTTAGTCTCTAATATCACGTGTATTTACATAAAATATGTTTTTTTATCATAATATTTGCCAAAATTTACATGTTTCAGTAGTAAATTCTATGTTTCATATTTAATATTTTCCTACCAATCTATATTTATTACTTTTTCAATCCAAAATAATTGCCTAGAATAATATACTTAAGTATACTTTTATAATCCTTAAAAAATTCCTTGAATTCTTGCTGAGTGGCTCTTAAGATTAGTTGAACTAAACCTGAAATTTCATGATGATGGTCTAAGGAACTGGACCTCTGAATGGATCCAGCTATTCAACACTGTAAGTAATATGATATCATTTGCAGTAGACTTCTGGTTGGATAGTGTTTTGAAGGGATTTGTTATAGAATTTGTGATAGATTACACTCAATCATACAACGCTGCTGAGAGGGAATTCTTTAAGGGTCCATGTGGGAGGTACTTGGAGTCATTATACACTTGGATCAAGATGTTGTTGTGAAGCAAAGGGAATTTGATATTGGAAGCAGATTACCCTAGCAGTTAAGCACTTACATGCATGTTGGGGAATTAGGGGCTGAACAGAGAATGATCTGAGTAAAATAAGGTGAGAATGAATGAAGAGAGGATGAGATAAGGATGTGAAGCAGAGAAGATGATGTGATAGTAGAATAAACTAGACTACTGTGTGGTGGAAAAAGGATTCAGAAAGATAGCAGGAAGAGGATTGCAGCTGAGGTAGAGGAGAAATGTAGCAAGTGTGAAGAAAGAGACGTCCACACAGGACCCCATATCAAAGGAGTTTTGCATCTAGAAAAAGGAGAAAGATTGCCAACTTAGTCCACCAGGGAAAGGTATCCCTGTTTATATCAAGATCTGTGTTGAACCTACGAGCCTATGCACGTCTCCAACACCTGAGGTAAGAAATCCAAGTTTGTAATTTCAAGCTATCAATAATAGTAATAGTAGAAAAAATAGTGGGGGTAATTTGACTTCTAAGACACAGTCTCCGACACCTAGTAGTAATACTGCATAGAATACGATGGTGGGGTTAGATCCTACTTTACGGATTCTTATCTTCCATGGGGGTGGCGACAAATTATCCATATAAAAACTTGTTTCTGTGTGAAACAATATGGAAGGTGAAGCATTTCAAATATGATGCTACTAAGATGGCGCAGTTGGTAACAACTTTCAAGGATCGCACAATGACTTGGTACATGAAGTATTAGAGCACCATACAAACTAGAATCTTGGATGGCATCAAGCAAGATTTGATAAAGGAATTCAAGAAGCCAAATTATGAGTCATAGTATATTACCGATTTGAATGATATTAGATAGTTTTCAAATGAGTCGGTCCGAGACTTTGATCAGATACTCAAAATGTTGATGGATAAGGTGGCATTCCAAATTTACGAGGAACAACATAAAGAGTGGTTCATTGTAGGGTTGTTGCCACATATAAGAAAAAGCTTGATGCAATAGAAGATTACAACATAGTTGTATTCACGGAAGATGGTTGTGAATTTGGAATCATCTCAGGTAGGAGAGAACAATGTGGGAATGGCTCAGGTCTAGACATAACCTGCTACATTGATGATATAGTTGTAGGAAATTTCCAAGGGGAAAGAGAAGTGCAAATAGATATGGTGTACCACCTGTAGGAGGGAGGGCCACCATAAGAATTAATTCTCAAAATATAGAGAATATTTGGAAACATGATCCCCAAATCCTTTGGCCCCGACTAGAGGGGTATGGTGTGAGATATGCAGAGTGAATCATCCTCCTGCTACTTGTGCGTTGCTACAAAAATATGTGGTCACTCCAAGAATTTTTGTTTGTAATTTTTGTGAATATTTGGGTCATGATGAGAAGGATTGTCGCACGCTAGATCTCACGAGAGAGCGCACATTAGGCATATATAGGGTCCAAGGAGCAGTTTTAGTAGTAGGAGAAGTGCAACAAAATAACTCTGAAAGGGACTATAATCAAGCAAGTTTTGGAGGATTCAAAGGATGAGGTTGAGGAGGCTTTGGAAGAGGTAGATGACAGATCATTTTCTACAATTGCAGTTAATAGGGACATTGTGCGTGAGACTATAAGAACCCATGCACAACATGCACATACTGTAGATAGTTGTATCATGTGATAGAATATTTCTCACTTCTCGCAAAAAAATGGAACCAAAGGAGGAATCATAATCAAAATTATATCCAGAATTTGAATCCAAATCATAATCAAAATTAAAATAAGAATCAGAACCAAAACCAAAACCAAAACAGGATTCCAAATCCGAACCAAAATAAAAATTCCCAAATGATTGCAACATGAGAGGACGATGACCAACCAAGGATAGGAACTATTATGAATGGGAGATAAAGGACATGAGCCTATGCGACAAAGAAAGAATTTCTCACAAGACAATGGGATATGAAAGCTTTTGGAAAGTTCCCAATATTTGATTCTCAAAGGGAGAAGGACATGTATCAGCTGGCAAGGAAAGAGCTCATAAAACTAGACCTTGGAGCATCATTGTCATGACAATTATATGATATACCACGTGTATATACATGTGTAGGAATTCTAATAAGCCAGGATCTAGAAACAAAGAAATCCTCACAAGAATTTATTCATAGATATGCAAAAATAAGAAGAAATATTGAAGCCGAAACATGAGAGGGAGAACTCAATTGTTGTAAAATTCATATTTTTCTTATTCAACAATTAGAATACAATATAAATACATCCTCAAGAGATAATTTGAGTGCCTTGGAGGAAATTTTAAAAATCTCACAAAAGGCAGGCTTACTAAAAGCAAAAAAACCCCAATAGTGGCAACACCACTTTCCAACTCAGTTAAGGACATCACTGTTAAATTTTGAGCATTAATTTACAATACTCTAGGATCTTCACTAAGAGAATAACATATATAGTATATCAATGCATAACAATAACAATAAGCATCACAAGCATCACAAGAATCAAAATCATGAGAGACAAGAGACACAGAGTTTCCGTGGGGAAAACCCTAAGGTGAAAAACCCCACAACTTCCTCAAAGATAGAGAGAGTAATGGCTCAACCAAAGTACAACCAAAATACAATGAGATAGTCTCCTAGTAGCAGATGATCCTCCTCCTCACTAGTGCGCCACTTTTTGAGTGAGAGTGAGATACTTTTCCGAGTGATCTAAATAGAGATCACCTGATCTCTATTTATACTAATCTGTTTTCCCAGTGACCTTATGGGGCCGACTTGTCTAGCTAGGTACATCCACATTATAATATATATAATTCAGGGCTGAACCCACATGGTGGTATAATAACCCATCGACAAGTACACACACTTGCGACACTTGTCAATCCACATGACGACACTTCCTTATAGAGGAATAACACATCTCTAATAAGGGTACAATAAATATATATGAAATACATAGATGAAATACATTCTGAACTTACATATACATCAACACTCCCTCTTAACTAGGAAGTTGTTTCTCGACACAGATCTGCTAGACAAGTCTTCTTCTCGGGATCATCATCATCGATGCATCGTCATCGTCATTGTCACTGCTGCTACTATCTAAACCAATCTCTGACTCTACTCATCATAGGAAGTTCTACAGAGCCAGTCCTTTTTCATACTGGATGTAGGCCCACTACCTGCAGGTCTTCTTCATCACTGGCCATAATGTGGAATCCTCGGGACTTATTACGTGGGTCACAAAACCTCGAAAGAGCATCCCATGCTGTTACGAGCACACGGCTCTACCTATAGGATCTCCCAGGGCTATATTATATGTGACCTCACCACAAAACCTCGCAAGAGCATCCCAGGCTGTTACGAGCACGTAGTTCTACCTATAGGATCTCCCAAGGACAGATTATATGTGGTCACCACAAGACCTCGCAAGAGCATCCCAGGATGTTACGAGCACACAGCTCTACCTATAGGATCTCCAATGGACAGATTATATGTGGTCATGGCAAAACCTCGCAAGAGCATCCCAGGACTTATTACGGGCACACAACCCAACCTATCAGATCTCCCAGGGACAGATTATATGCCATAGGACAAAACCTCGAAAGAGCATCTGCCAGATATCCCAGGGCACGAATTACATGCCATAGGCAAAACCTCGAAAGACTATCTGCAGATCTCCCAGGGCCAAATTATATTTCCTCCCAGAGCTAAACCTCGAAAGAGCATTTGCCAGATATCCCAGGGCACGAATTACATGCCATAGGAAAAACCTCGAAAGACTATCTGCAAATCTCCCAGGGCCAAATTATATGCTCATATGCACAACCTGATCCATGGCCATAGAGTATCAACCTGATACTCACCATACATCATCCTGATGTACACATGATCATCCTGATCATCATCACTGCAACATCCTGCTGCATGTCATCTGGAGCAACATCCTGAAGCTCGTCATCCATGATCATCCTGATCATATAATGCATCTACCTGATGCATACCAAGTATCTACCTGATACATATCATCACACATGATCCACCTGATCATACAATGTATCCCCCTGATACAAATACAAATAAATGATACATATCACCATACATGATCCACCTGATCATACAATGTATCCACTTGATACATATACAGATACATGGTCCAAGCATCCAACATGATGCATACAAAATACATACAAATGATCCTACTGATCATATCCAGCATCCAACATGATCCGTACATACATATAAATGATCCAACTGATCATATCCAGCATCCAACATGATGCGTACATACATATACATATAAATGATCCAACTGATCATACAAAGCAGAAAACAGAACATCATCCTGATGTTCATCATCCAGCGCTTACATCCACAGCCATGTGAAGGATCCTCCTTCCAACATGCTTGGAATGACTTCAGCAAATGTGTCCATCACTTCTTCCTCGAAGTGTCCTCGATCTGAAGAACACCAAGCCTCTCCCTCAAGTACTCAAACTTCACTCTAGCTAGTGGCTTCGTCAGCACATCTTCAATATGCTCGTCCGTCGCAACATACAGGAGCTTCACAGCTCCTCTCTGCACCATATCCCTGATATAGTGATATTTGATCTCTATGTGTTTCGACCTATCATGAAACACTGGGTTCTCAAACAACTTCACACAACTCTAGTTACCACAAAAGATACCAGTAGCATCCAACAGGAGATCAAATAACTCAGACAGCAGCTTCCATAGCCATACTGCCTCACAACTAGCTGAACAGGCTGCAACATACTCTGCCTCAGCTGTACTCAGTGCTATGCAGGACTACTTCCTGCTAAACCAAGAGATCACACCTGATCCCATACTGAAGCAGCATCCAGATGTGCTCTTCCTATCTGCAGCACTGCCAGCCCAATCTGAATCAACATAACCCTGCAGGTTAAACTTTTGATTCGCTTCATACTTGAGCCCATAATCCAATGTACCCTTCAGGTACCTCAGAACATGCTTTACAGCAACCAGGTGAACACTCCTCGGATCTGTCAGGAACTGACTCAATGTGTTCACAGCAAATCAAATGTCTGGTCTCGTGTTCATCAGGTACATCAAGGACCCAATCATCTGATGATACATAGAGACATCAACCGGTTCAGATGAACCATCACATAGAAGCTTCAGATTCGATGCCATAGGTGTGGCCATGGCCTTGCAATCCATCATCCCAAATCTCTTCAGGATATCTACTGTGTACTTCCCTTGACCAAGGAAGATCCCACTTGCACTCTACCACACCTCCATACCTAGGAAATAGTGCATCATTCCCAAATCTTTCATATTGAATTTAGCAGCAAGCTTCCTCTTAGTATCTGCAATCAGTCTGTCATCTCCTGTTACAAATAAGTCATCCACATACAGGAGTAGAATCATAGGATTCCCTTCCTCAACCTTGTAGCAAAGGTTGGAATCCGCTTTACTCTTGGTAAATCCCAAACTAGATAGGAAACTGTCCATCCTACCATACCAAGTTCTGGGAGCTTGCTTCAAGCCATACAAGGCTTTCTTCAATCTGCACACATGTGACTCCCTGTCAGGTCTTGGGACTGCATCCCAAACATCTTCTTCATGATCGACGGATCATGGCATTCCATTTCTTCATCCCAAATCCTGGGAACTTCAATATCTTCAATAGATATCTTTGTTGCTAGAACAAATGTTGTAGTCCTTTTGTAGGTGAAGATATACAGTCTTTCCTACAAAACAAGTTAAATTGCATGATTAGAAACATCTCATAATTTTCAGAACAAATTCTTTACAAATAAAGAAATATGTCATGTTGTTATGCAGTTATCTTAGCCAATGCTTCAATACAACATTTATCCATGTTCCACAACTTTCTAGATGCCTTCCAGTCTCTACCAGAACATTGTTAAGAGTTTGCACTACTCCCAACATGTCAGCAAAGAGGTTTCATTCTAGATAAGTAGCACTGGAATGTTGTACAGTGCCATAGGCAACTTACCCATCACATGCATATTAGTAGTATAATGTTCATTAATGCAATCATTCTAATATGCACAATACATATCCTAAGTCTAGGAACATAAGCATAATATTATACAAACAAAATAGGCAAGAAATGATAATTGAAATACTTATCTTTGTTTGTTTGTTGGGTGGACTCCCTCTGAGTCTTTGCTTCCTGGAAGGAGTTGCTGAAGTAGCTTCTTCTACACCTTTCTATTGTGGAATGTAGGAAGATGGTCAACTCCCTCTGAAAATCTGCATCCTTGCAAGAGCTGTTGGAGTGTGCTCCCTCTTGATCTTTGCTTCCTGAATTACCTGCCCTTGAACTTATATTCATCCTTGCTGACATCAATCTTCTTGAACCCAGAAAAGACCTCTTCTGGTGTCTTGTTGTCCAATATCTTGTGGGGTGTTATGTTCTACACATATACAGTTGTTCTAGTTGCTTCTGCCCATAGATGCATAGGTAGATCCTGGTCATGTAGCATTTCCCTTGCTGCTTCCATGATTGTTCTATTCTTCCTTTCTGCAACTCCATTCTATTGACGATTATAAGGAGAAGTCAACTCCCTCTTAATCCCTGAATCACTACAAAGCTTCTTGAAGTCACCTGAGGTGAATTCTCCACCATTTTCGGATCTGAATGTTTTGATCTTCTTGTCAGTTTGATTCTCCATCAAGGTTTTGAATTCCTTGAACTTATCAAACACCTCATCTTTGTTCTTCAAGAAGTAGACCCAAGTCTTCCTGGAGAAGTTATCAATAAATGAGACATAGTAAACATACCCACTAAGAGAACTGGATGACATAGGACCAGATACATCTGAGTGGATGATTTCCAGGATATATTTGGCCTTGATTTCACTGCTTGGGAAAGCCTTCTTAATGTTCTTACCTTTTGCACATCCTTTGCAAACACCTTCATGTTTGGTCTTGATTTCAGGAAGACCTTCTACAACCTTGCTTGCAATTGGAAGTGCCCTATAGTGCATATGAGCAAGTCTTCTATGCCAAAGTTCACTTGGCTCCATGGATTCATGCACCATGGCATGTTCAGGTTGTCCCTTCAATTTATACAATCCTCCCTCTTGCTCTCCAATCACTACTGCATCATCTATGGTCTTTTCCTTTGGCCACATTAGGACTTGGCCATCCACAAATGCAACCCTCATACCTTTTGCATCCAATGCAAAGATGGAAAGTAAGTTCTTGTTGAGCCTAGGTACATAAAGGACTTCTTTCATCTTCAAAGATTTTCTAGAATCTAGGCTGTAGGAGGCTTCACCACTTCCTTTGATTGGGTATTGATAATCATCCCCAAGTTTCACCTTATGGGGTGATTCATGTTCAGATAGATTCACAAAAGATTCCTTAAACCCAGTCATGTGTTTGGAAGCTCCACTATCAATCAACCAATCATTAAAACCATGGGATATGGTACCTGTGAGAGCATAGATTAGAACATACTCTTCTTCACTTGATGAGTCAACATCACTATCATCACTTTCTGCCCTAGCCTTCTTCTTTGGAGGTTTATCATCCTCGGTAGCATGAGCATGAAACTTTCTTTTGCTGCCCTTCTTCTTCTTGCTGGAGTTGTTGTTATTATCCCTTTTGTTCTTAGGACAATCTAAAGCAAAGTGACCCTTCTCATTGCATGTGAATCATCTTAGATCCTTCTTATTCTTTTGATAGGATCTCTTGTGGCGGGAGTGCTCCTTCTTGGGCTTGATTCTTTTGGTGTGAGCTGCAAGAGCTTGATCGTCACCTCCCATCTTTTCCTCACGAGCTATAAGTCTAGCTTCTTCTTGAGAGCATTCTTCCTGCAATCTGTTGAAGAAGATCAACTTCTTCCTTGCACAAATTCCTTGAATAAAAGAATCCCATGACCCGGGTAGGCCATTTAGAGTGGTCATCACCACTTCACCATTCTCCACCATTTCATCCACTATTTCTAGTTGTTCCTTGATCTGGGAGACCCTTGAAAAATAAGATTGAATGGTTTCTCCATTCTGAAACTTTACTCCTTTCAATTGGTTCCACAGTGTCATCTTCTGATTTATGTTCTTCCCTTCAAATAGCTTGGTCAAAGAGTCAAACATCTCCTTGGGTGTCTTAAGAGAAGACACATGGGGTATGAGATGGTCTTTGATAGAATAAACAATGATTCTCTTTTCCTTGACCAAGTCCTTCTTATGCAATACCTTGGCCTCTTCATCCTCCGGGATAGGGATGTCTTCTTTTATATATGAGTCCAAGTCATTCTCTTCCAGGATTAACCCAATCCTATACTTCCAGGCTCGGAAGTTATCAGCCCCTTCAAGCTTATCCTCAAGCTTGGTGTGGAGAGACATCTTAAAGAGTACTTCAAATGGAAATAGAAAAGATTTAGATCTTACCACTTGAAATGCTGAAAAACTGGAATCTGGTCCCGGATTAGGGTTTGTCGAAAAAACCCTAAAAATTCAAAAATGTGAATTTCAAATTTCTGAAAGGATAAAAACATGCGCTTTGATGAGCTAATCAGCCTGGTGCATTCAGAATTTGAGATCAGCAAATTTTTACCCTTCAGATTTGACTTTTTGTCCTCCCGGGTTCACTTGGGAGAGCACTGAATTAGGGTTTGAGTTTCTCGGAGATCTACCCAGCCAAAAATCTCGATCCAAAGCTCTAAACTTTGATTTTTGCAAGGAGCTTCCAGCTATGTCTTCATATTCCATAAATTCCTATTTTTGTGGAAACCCTAATTTTTAGGGCCAAATCTGAAAATGCTCGGAATTGAATTCTGATTAGACAGATAGATGCGCCTTGATGAGTAGAGTCAATCTACTATACTGTTTTTCCAAAATCTGTGGAGAGAAACCCAATAAACAAGAAACTCAAGTTTTCGTCATTGCAAAATGTCTTCTTCTCAGGTTAGCTCTGATACCATGTTAAATTTTGAGCATTAATTTACAATACTCTAGGATATTCACTGAGAGAATAACATATACAGTATATCAATGCATAACAATCACAATAAGCATGACAAGCATCACAAGAATCAAAAGCATGAGAGACAAGAGACATAGAGTTTCCATGGGGTTTTAAAACCCTAAGGTGAAAAACCCCACAACTTCCTCAGAGATAGAGAGAGCAATGGCTCAACCAAATTACAACCAAAATACACTGAGATAGTCTCCTAGTAGCAGATGATCCTCCTCCTCACTAGTGCACCACTTTCTGAGTGAGAGTGAGATACTTTTCCAAGTGATCTAAATAGAGATCACCTGATCTCTATTTATACTAATCTGTTTTCCTAGTGACCTTATGGGGTCGACTTGTCTAGCTAGGTACATCCACATTATAATATATATAATTCAGGGCCGATCCCACATGGTGTTCTAATAACCCATCATCAAGTACACACACTTGCGACACTTGTCAATCCACATGACGGCACTTCCTTATAGAGGAATAACACATCTCTAATAAGGGTACAATAAATATATATGAAATACATTCCGAAGTTACATATACATCAACAATCACAAATTAACTAAATCAGCTATGGAAGCTAATGAGTGATGAAAAAGTAGTAAGATGATGTCTTATGGAGAGAAAAATATGGAGGATGTGTTGTCCTAAAACTAAACAGCTTGCCAACTCCATAAAAGCACAAGTAGCTTTATCCTTATCCACTGAAAAGCATAAAAAGCAGGACAAAACTATGTAAAAGTAGTAATGCGCTTTTACCAATTCTGGACAGTCATAAAAGTAGGTAGAATCTATCCAGAATATTTGTGAGGGTTCTCATGTGGATAATGATCGAAAGTGTGAGCCCAAAAAGGAAATATGGGGCCAACTACCTAGTCAAACACATAGGAAAGTATCAAAAATGAATAATACTTTATATCCTAAGTCTAGCTGGTTTTTTTTAATATTCTAACACCCCCCCTTAATCTTGACGTAGAGTGAGTAAAATATGATGAGGTCCCAGGAAAATATGGCCCTTTACAAAAATTTATTAGTCCATGAAGGTGAGGAAAGAAGGAAAACCACTTGGGAAGAAACCCCTCCCTCAAAATCAACATGGAATACACCATAATAAGTCTATCCAAACTCCAATCAAGTGAGAACTTGGTCAAATGTCTGGAGGAATCTTCTTATTGGGAAGAAGTCGAATGTGCTGACCAGACTTCAAATTACTAATATTAGGTCCAAATGAGTCTTGATGATGTCCTCGATCTTCTATGAAACTCTAAGAGTAGGTGCCAATCATCATCATGCAGTGGATCAGAAGCATAATAGTAAGATAGAATGCAGTAAGTCCATACAATAATTTTTGCTCTATAGAATCCAATGACACACCAAAAAGTGAACCAATGAGAGGTTCTGAGTGTGTATGAGATGCAACAACTGGCTGATGATCTTTAGAATTTGAATTTGAAGCCTGAACAGTGGAACCGAGAGTGCAACTAAAAACTTCAATTGATGTAAACTTCATCTCTGTATTATTCAAAAATTATATTACAATATATAATACACCCTCGAGAGAGAATTCGAGTTCCTTGGAGGAAATTTTGAAAATATCACAAAAGGCAAGCTTACTAAAAGAAAAGAAAAAAACAATAGTGGCAACATCACTTTCAAAGTCAGTTAAGGACGTCATGAATTAGATAAATCAGATATGGAAGCTAATGAGTGATAAAAAAATAGTAAGATAATGGATTTTGGAGAGAGAAAGATGGAGGATGTGTTGGCCTAAAACTAGACAGCTTGCCAAGTCCATAAAAGCACCTAGCTTTATCCTTATCCACTGAAAACAAAAAAAAAGTAGGACAAAGCTGTGTCAAAGAAGGAATGTGCTCTTACCAATTCTAGACAGTCATAAAAGAAGGAAGAATCTATCCAGAATATTTTTTAGGGTGCTCATGTTGATAATGATGGAAAGTGTGAGCCTAAAAAGGAAATATGGGGCCGACTACATAGTCAAACACATGGGAAAGTATAAAAAATGAACAATACTTTATATCCTATGTATAGATGGTTTTTTTTAATATTCTAACAACATGCATCCAACATATGACTACTTAGTTCCGTAGGGACGAGATGAAAAGGTAAGTTCTTTGAGAAATTTCTTGAAAAGTTATTTAGAATTGATAAAGGATGAATTTTCTCTGGGGATACTATGTTGGATGATTGACCGGTGCACATAAGATACAGGAGAGCATGCTCTTGTTAACCAAGTGTAGTGCAATAGGAGGAAAAATAGGGAGTTCTTCCTAAGTGTGCATGTAGGAGATTACAAAATGGAATATATCATTATGGATTTGGGTTATGATGTAAATGCTTTGTAAAAAAAAACATAGGAAATGATGGGTAGGACAAAGCTGATTTGGTCCAATGTTTAGTTGAGACTAGCTAACCAACATAGAATTGTCCCAATTGGAAGGTTAACTAGGGTACATATTGATGTGGATGGGGTGTGAAGTAAAACTGGTTTTGAAGTTATAGAAATTGTAGATGACAACAAACTGTATCCTGCACTATTGGGACTTGGACGGGATTTTTCGAACTAGGACATTGTAGATCTCAGGAAGAGACAAATTATTTTTGAGGGGAATAATTTAATAGTCACTACGTCCTTGGATACAACCGAAGGGATAATATACGGAACCAGTCCAGAATGGAAAGATAGAAAATCTATATAATATGACTGGAAGGATGGAGGATTATGTGGATCCTACTACTGATGGGGTGATAAGTTGGTGCAACTTTAGCTCTTGTGCATCATACTTTGAAGAAGCTTTGGAAGACTGGAAGCAAAGGATGCATGAATTGCATATGAGAAGGTGTGTGTACATCACATGTTCATTATGATGGTTTGGAACAGTGGTATATGATCCACCCAAGTATTATGGTCTCACATATGTAGATTCATTTGTAACAAATTTTAAAGTGCATATACCATAATAACAAACGTTGTTAGCATTAGATGTCGCACTGAAAGTCACACCCACACGTTGGTGGCAGGTTGCTCATAATGAGAGATTGAGTGACTAGAAATAATGTGAAAAGTTGTTGCACGTCAGATTTGGCACAAAATATATTGCACATAATTATACAGAGATGAGTTTTCCATCCGGCCATGTTGCATAGTGTATTATAACATGGAGTGCAATGCTGAAACAAGAATGGATGCATCTATTTGTACACATTCTGGATACAATTCCAAATAACTAGCACATTGAGCTCGAGATTTGAAGAGGTACAATAGACTGGGAAGAGATGATTAGTAATTTCAAAGTAATGTTCAATTTTGAAGATGAAGCTCCATTAGTCGATGCATCCTTGCAGGTTATCGAAACAAATATTTTTGCACCAGAAGATATAATGGGGTCAAGAATCCTATACATTGCGCATCTACCTCCTCCCACAGTGCATGAAGTTTTGAAATGTTACAATGTCAATGAAGACGGGAAAGAGGAGGGAAATCCATGAAACCTACAGATACTAGATATTGAAGGTGAGTGCATAGTAGAGGAACCAATGCTTGCTTCTAGGGACTATGCCAATCCTCTAAGAACGCTGAAAGTAAACATTGGAGAAAAGGAGAATCCGAAGCTTTCCAACATTGGGAACTATTGGAATGATGAAATAGTAAATAATATTTTTGATTTATTGTTTGGATATGAATATCTTTTTCCCACCAAGTTTTTCAATATGAAGGGCATTGTAGGAGAGCTAGGGGAAATGAAGATACCATTGAAGCCATATGCTAAAATAGCAAGGCAGAGACCATATTGATTGAATCTAGTATACAAGAAAGAAGTAAAGGTTGAGATAGAAAGGATGTTGGAAGCAAGAATTATAGCACCAATAGAAGAATTGGAAGGATCAGTTCGATGGTGGTCCAAGACAAGAGGACAAGAGAAATAAGAATTTGTGTGGATTTGCGTAAACTAAATGATGCATGTTTACATGATCCATTTCCCATACCATTTATGGATGAAGTGTTGGAAAATGTAGGAGGGAAGGAATCCTATTCATTCACTGATGTATCTTCTAGTTACTATCAGATAAATATTGCAAACGAAGATAGTTATAATAATTTTGCAACAAAATGGGGATGCTAGCAGTATACTATGATGCCCTTTTGTGTAAAGAATGTACCCACAATAGTTTTCATAGCCTTCAAGGAGTTCATTCATAAATTTTTAGAAGTGTTCATCCTATTGAAGAATCACATCGAATTTGTGTTCTTGATGTTGGATCAATGTAGACAGATCTAGATCTCGTTAAATCTGAAGAAGTGCATTTTTTGTGCACTATTTGGTATTCTACTGGGGCATGTAGTTTGCAAACAAATATTTTTGGTCGATCCAGTGAATATTACATCTATTTTGGAATTACCACCATCTACTTCAGTATGACAGTTGCGCGCTACATTGGGGCACATAGGATAATACAAATTTTTTATCAAGGGGTACGTGCAGATTACAACACCATTGGAGAAACTGTTAAAGAATGATGTCAATTTTCAATGGAGCGAAGAATGTCAGTAGATTTTTGATATATTAAAGTAGAAGCTGGTAATGGAATTGACCTTAGTCTTTCCATATTGGAAGAAGGAATTTAATGTTCATGTGGATGCATTGTCTATAGCATTGGGTTCAGCTTTAGTCCAACTAGGGGAAAGAGACTTAGATAACCCCATCACATTTACAAGATGAATGATGTCAAATAAAAAAATAATAACACCAATATAGAGTGCGAGGGATTGGAAATGGTGTATGTGTTGCAGAAGTTCAGACAATATTTGTTGGGATCATGGTTTAAGATGTATCCTAACCATTCTGCATTGGTATACCTCGTCAACAATCCTGTGTTGGTGGGGAAAATATGAATACGGTTACTATTATTTTAAGAATATGATTTTGAAGTAGTAATGAAACCAGGTAAATTGAATTTAGAACCTGGCCACTTGTTTCACATAGAAGTCATAGATGATGGAGGAAACATATATGACAATCTTCCATATGTACTGCACCTATTTTTAGTTTATATATTTGATGACTTCTTCTCAGATATTGTGTATTTATTGAACACTGGAGTATCCCCCCCCATAATATAGATTTACCTTGAAGAAACAATTAGTGGTAAATTTAGTAGATTATTAGCTGATAGCAAGAAAATTGTACAAGTTTGGTGCAGACGAGATTCTGCGATGGTTTGTTCTAAAACATGAAAGGCCCATGATAATGAGAGAGGCCCATGAAGGTGTTGTGGGAGGCCATTATGTGGGGAAGACGATTGCGAAAAATATTTTGCGCCCAAGACTTTGGTGGCATTACTTCTATAAAGATACCAAGGAATACTGACAGAGGTGTGACATTTGCTAGCGAGTGGAGAAGCCATCGAGGAGGAATGAGAAGGATTTCATGTGAAGGATTGCAATTCACAAACAACTATGTGGATTTTGTTTGAAAATGTCGTATCTAGGTTTGGATGTCCAAGGATTTTGATGAGTGATCAAGGGACCCATTTTTTGCATAAGAAAATTGTTGCTTTGACCAAAGAGTTCTAGATCTACCATCATAAGAGCACCCCCTATCACCCTAAAGCAAATGGAATAGTTGAAGCGTTCAACAAAATCCTAGATATTGCACTGACAAATATATGCACCATAAATAGAGATGACTGGGATTTGCGTATTCTTGCATTATTATAGGCATACATGATAACTTGTAAGAAGTTGACAGGGAAGACAAAATTCAGGCTAGTGTATGGGAAAGAGGCAGTAATGCCTATGGAATTCATTTTTTTGAGTCTATGCATTGTTGCATTGACAAAGCTCACAGATAGTGGCACAGTGGAAAGAAGAATGGAAGAATTAATGGAATTGGAAGAAGGTGGGTTTGTCGCAAGCTTTCACTAGCAGGTTTAGAAAGCGCTCGAGAAGGCCTGGAATGACAGACATATCAAGCAAAAGCAATTCCATATTGGAGACATGGTTTTGATGTATGATAGCATGTTCATGAAGCACACAGGAAATTTAAGAATGAATTGGTTAGGTCTTTATGTTATAAAATTTGTCAATGATGCATGAGCCATTTATCTGGAGAAGCTGAATGGGGAATCCCTAGAAGGGTTTTTCAATGGAATTCGACTAAAACTATATAGGGACAACCATCCTTCCATGCATTATACAACATGAAAAAAAAATTGTAGAGAGAAAAATGTTGTAGAGAGAAGACTGTTCTAGATAGAACACAACAAGTTGTAGAAAGAAAGAGTAGAGGTAGTGCAAGAAGGAAGCATGTTGGAAAGTCGAATAGCATGGATGGGAAGCTAGGAAAAATACCAAAAAAATTGGTAAGTGGGAACATCAAAAGAAGTAGTAATGGAGAAAAGACGGGGACACAGTGTAATAAAAGTAGAATATCGTAGGCAAGATTCAGACAACATAGCAGATCCCAAGTAAATCTAGTCTAAATCCAGGTAATGGTACAATAATATAGGCCAGCATTGAATGCAAAAATGAGCTTGAATGCAAATAATATAGTTGAGAAAGGGGTTTAATACCACGAATAAAGGGATGGGTGCAGGGCATAAGTCTGCAAGTAGTTAGAGTTGAATTAAGAAGAGCACAACTGAGTCAAGTGCAGTCGTTGTAGTACAGAATAATGGAAACAAATGTAGTAGTATCAATCCAAAAAGAGGCACGCACCAAGAACACCTATGTTTTGATAGAAGAATAGGTAACAGGGATTGATGCATTACGATCAAGATCAAGAGTAGGAAAATGAGCATTAGGATCCACACACCGGATTCCAAGAAACATGAATGCAAATACGGTAGATTTGCAGAAGGAAGTGAAGTATCCCATGGAGGCACATAAAATCCTGAAGGAATTCCCTGTATGGGGGAATCTATTAGGAGCCATGAAAATTTTGAAGTATTCATACCATGGCATTACCAACACAGAGCAGTTTCCAAATTTGGACACAAAGAATTATGTTACTATAAATACTAGTCCAGACACACCAACTATTATAGTGGAGTCGCAATGATGGTAAATGGGGTTGAAGCACATAGGGATACTAAATTTGTTGGAGATCTTGCATTTTGGCAGAAGTCTGGAAATTAACAACTGTTTTTAATTGTTTTTGAGATGTTTGCACAGAGGATTCTTATGGTTAGATATGACAGTTTCTATTGATAGTAAGTTGGTTTCACAGATAACGGGGCTTCCAAAAACATGGTAGGATCTGACATTAATGTTCAGGAACAATAAGAAGGACAAAGGGCTAGCTGAAAGGATAAAGGATAAGTATGGCACACACAGAGAACATTGAGGGTTGGATGTGGGAAGCATCAATGATGATTCAATGAGGTTTGCAAAACACATATTGGATTTCAAGCTATTCCTAAAGAGTTGTAAGGATAAGGTTGTAGCAGGGATTATAGAAGCAACAAAAAAGTGCATAAAAGGCATACAATTGAATTGGGAAACATTCTTAAAGGAAAAATTTCTGGAGGATTTTCGGGAAGCACAAGAGAATGGGAAACCATTCCATTTTGCATGGATACTGATATTGATTGCATCAGTTCGATGTAGGGAGCTTGAATATTTGTAGTTCTTGGATATTGACCAAAACCCATTCTTAGCAGCAAGATATGCTAACTTGTAGCATACCAAAAATAAGAGGAGGAAAATTGATAATAATGTAATGTTCTTTGTCTATAACGAAGCCATCTAACATATATTTAAGATAGTACCAAAGATTCATCCACAAGTAGTATAGATGTACAAGGGAATTGTGTGCTTTAAGGCCACAATACACGACTTGCACATTCAAGCCAAAAGGGATCCAAAAAACGATGGTTACCAACATTGTTTAGATTGACTGAGAAAGATGTCATCCTAATTGTGAACGATTAGGAGGAAGAGTGGAGATTTACAGTCATAAAGGATGAATAGCAGAAGTGGGATGAGGCGTAGGATGAAGAATTGGAAGAAGAGATGAAATAAGAGAAATATGAGGGATAAGAAAACCATAAAGGAGATGAATCACAACAAGGAAATGGTGCAGGTGACACTGTGAAGGATACTACACCAATGGTAGGTGAAAAAAGGAAGGAGCAGACTGAGGTAGGGCCTTCAATGAAAAATAGGAAAAGGAAAGCAATGAAAGAGCCACTAGTCTAGTCACTGAGAGAATATGACTTGGACAAGATAGACAAACAAGTCAAGGAAGCAACATAGGAAGTGCTAGAGAAAGTAGCATAGAAGTAAGAGGAGGTGAAGGAAAGCATGTAATAACCATAAAACTCATAAAACCTACTAAATAACATTATAATATTAAATATGCATGCAGATCTATGAACCAATACAAGAATCTAATAAATACAATGGATTTGATATCCTGTAAATATATAAAAACCATTATACAACAAGAAGCATCATCCAATGAAAGATCTGTAATAACAGAGTGTATCTAATCAACAATATAACAGAAAATATGCTATGAAAATCATACTTGGTTGGATGACCTAGGAGCTACCATTACCTTGATAGCTCCAATAGTGCAACTGAAGGTGGGGGGATGATTCTCCACCCAACCAACCCTCAACCAAAAATGCGGAGGCCCCCGAGCCCCCAACAATTAACCCTATGCTAGTGCTATCTTGCTTTCCTATCCTCCAGAGCTCCTCTTACAAGATGGCCAAAGACAGAAAAAGACCCCTCTCTTCACTTCTTCTCCTCCTTTTATCTCCTCCTTCTCCCAATTTCTTAATTTCTTATTTAATTTATTCCTTTATGCAAATTTGCTTTTCGTTACTTCTTTTTCATGTTTCTTTTTATTATTTACCGTATACTATATTACATTATATCATATTATATCAAATATCCCCTACATTCATATATGAGGGTTGTTACATACTTCCCCCCTTCAAGAAACTTCGTCCCGAAGTTATAATATTCAACCAATAAATACAATACTTATTCAATCAATCAATCAAGTAAATACTATAGTATATAGGTAGCTAGTACTATTGTGAAGTTTAGAGATTTATATGTGTGGCCACCACATAGAAGTCCCCAAACCACACTAATACAATCAAACGCCCTAAGTTACAACATGCTCTTAAGTAATTCCCTATGAGTCTAGTATGCAACCATATAAACAATCATGCATCATACATACAGAAGCATTAGATAATTAATTAATAATTAATAACTTTGTGTTTGTTTACTTCCTCTTTCCTTACTCACCCTCTCCCTAAGAATCATACCGTCTGATCAACCTCCCTACACCTCCCCTCCAACTCCAGATGGTCCCGCTCACCATGGAACGGGCCCTCTACTGTAACCTATCTGCGAATCATATAGTAAGCATCAGAAGTTCCCCAGGAAGTTACCGCGACATCGCCACCTTCCCAACTTCGGGTAATAATACGACCTCATTGGATTCTAACGAAATATGGGCCTCATCGGTACTAGCCGACATCTGGTTCCCGGTACCCTGGTCCTGATACTCCCGGTACCCCCCGATCCTGATATCAGGATCATTATACCCTAGGCATCTCGAAAGGCTAGCCTAAACATCCTCCCCAGCACACTCAAGGCACTAGCCCCAGGCATCAGAAGTCCTTCTCCATAAACCTCCCTCCCGGTGAGTATGTCTACAACCGTGGACTCTGGTCACATCAGAAGTTCTCTGGGAAGTATCTGTGGCATTGCCACATTCCCAACTTCTGGTACAAAATTCAAGCGCTGGTGGCATAGAGCTAATTGTTGGGCTTGTCCCCCAACCCATAATATATTTATAGTAGCCATCCTAATTCGTGGTTATGGGATCCCATGAAATCATAGAATACTTAGCTTCATCAGGTTATTTGAGCGGATCACTTGGAACATCTGGCACTTGCCATAATGAATAATCATTAGTAACCATTTCTCAATATAATAATATCATGGATCAACCTTGAATCATGTGCTAACAAGAATGTCTAGCCACCAATTCATATTGCATTACATTGCATCATAAGCCATTGTCACGATAAGTCATGCCAAGTTTAACATCTAATGCATTTAGGTGCTCTGTGCCACCATTAGTTATGGTCATGATACCTTCATAATTTCACCAAGCATCTCATTAACATGCCATGATAAGCTACCATATTTCAACATTAGTGCTATCAACATAATCCATCATCATATCAAATATGCATTCTACAGGGAGCAATAAGGGTTAGCATGAAACAATAACATGGCATACCAAATATTTGATATAATACCTTATTCTTCACTAACACATGACAAAGGTGTAAAATACCAAAATTAGCCACAACATGATTTCATACCATTTATGAGCCAAATGTCATTTATCTCTAGATGCAATGATAAGCTATTAAAATGCTAAATTAATACCATCATGAAATAATATCATTTTATGTTCCACACTTTATCTATCTTATAAAGCACCATAACATCATGAAGTACCATCCAGAAGTATCACATGCACATGCTAATAACCATATGTCTTAGGTGGAATGGAGCCACATGCTAATAATCACATGTCTTCTTAAGTAACAGAAGGATGCATGTTATTATGAACATTCATCTCATGATCATCAACTTAAAGCATATCATACATAGAACGGAATATAAATATCAACACTCCTATCACTATTAACCAACTCATTACATGGCATATATAGGTACCTTAATTTTTCTCGAACATATAGGAATGAGTGCCTAAATATCACATATCCTGGTATAGAGGAGGCATTCACACACTTGACCAGTATATAGATTAAGTTCAAATTAGATTAATTTAATCAATTTTCTTATTGTTTCTCATCAAGTGATATTGACCATCTAATAATCATGTATTATGATTGTAATTCCTCAGCTTATAAGAAAAAGAGTATTTTGTGGAGTAGGTAGAGTTAACTTGGCTATTAGGTACTAGTGTATTTTGTGTATTTTCATCACCTAAGTACTATTTTAAAATAAGTAACCCCATTCTCTAGGCTACAACAATATGGCATCTATCATTCTATGAACAATAAAATTCCTCCATAATTTATAAACGGTAATAATAATATGTCTCAAAATCCAAATCAATTTATTTTCATCATTATATTACTATATATATTCATTATTAATCCACAGTTCCAATTCCTGTTTTGCAACATTTTATATATGTTTATCATTTCCCAAGGTCCTAATGTTACCTTACATCTATGGATTAAATTATTCCTAAGGCCGACATAATCCATAACATATACGATTTTAATACTAGAACATCATTCCTAGTTGTCTTGTTACTTTAATTCAACATAGTTTTCATGATTCTAATTATTGTCCAAAGTATACAATGACATTCCTACTTGGACCTACACTAGGTCAGTATTGGAATTCTTAAGCATGATAGTCTGTGTGGAATATTGTAGAATGATAGCAATGAGGAAAGTGTAACGACTCAATCTACACCATCACAAGAAGAAAAGAAGTGAGAGTGTGCTTCCCTCTTTTTTCATTGCTATACTTTCCTCTGATGAGGTCTTACCTTGGCTAATCTTACCTTGTCTTTTTCCTTTAGGAACACTATCTTGTTGTCCTTGGCCTTTTTTTCTCTTCTATTGAAACCCATGTCTTCATGCTAGTTCTTTGTGTTTCGCTAACAAGCTTACTTGGAAAAGTGTCACTAACCACCTTAGTGTTTTTATGTTTCTCATATGTTTTTATTTTATTTTATTTTTATTTTTTTAATCAAAATCTTCTGAGCAAGCAAATAGAACATAGTATATGAAATGTGAATTTCTCTAAAATGAAAATCATATTATCCACATTATCTATAGTGGGCACACATGAAATTCCAAAATCTTTCATAGAGAATTGAACATAGGATTATATGATTATCTTCTAAAATGAAACCATTTATATTGTGCATATTCTCATTTGTGCTAGTGCTCGCCACGAGTAGAAGAAATAAAACTCAACCAATCAGCCAACACAGTGCTGGTTGTGTTTTTCGCAACCCTACAACCACTAATCATTCTGCTAGAGCTAGCATCAGGCAAATAGGACTGAGAGGTATGATGTTGGGTGGTGCAAATATCGCTTCACCCAAAGAATAAAAATTTAAGGTATATCCATAAAGTTATCAAATCCCACCTTAAAGTGGGGCAAAATGAGTTCATGACATAAAGTAAATTAAAAAAAAAAAAGATAAATCCAAAGCAGTCTTCCATGTTAAATGGGATTCCCTCAAACAACGAATCCACCAAAATGCTTCATGCTAGGTTTACAAAACCAATTGATGATGCAACCCAGCCCCACGATATCCATAAGACACCAGTCTAGAAGAAGGAACAACTGCTATTCATCACACAGTTGGCATGATGCGCTACAGTAATGCTCCTTCTTGGTTGAGTCATAAATCAAAACCCTTCACATGTAATCCAAAATGACATCATTTCAGAGTCTTACGGGAAAGAGGATGACCCTATTTATAATTTATTCCATGATTAAATTTGGGTCAATAACATGATGAGTTTGAACATTTATTTTCTTAAATATATGGTAACGCCTATCTCCTTGGTTGTGTATTGATTGCACCGAGAGTATGCTAGTAAAAAAATACTTCAAGGATCTTCTATAGTATTTGCAGCTTTATCTGGAAATAAAGAAGTGCTACTACATATGTTTCTATATGCCTGCAATGAGCGCCCTGGATGTTGCCAATTTGAGCATGATATTGTTTGCATAATAGAATAAAAGAACAAGACCTCTTCTCAAAGGTAGCATTGTTGGATTTTTATCTGTTGCTCAAAGATATACTTTGACACTTTTCAGGAATATCATTCACACAGTCACTGTGACAACATTTGGTGGTTGTTTTGTAGTTTAACGAGTGCATTGAGTTATTTTGAGTTGGTTGAGGATTGAAACCTTAGTAAGGTACCTTCTTAGGGTATAAAAAAAATATGTGAATGCTCGACAGATCCCTCCAACTATCATAGGACTACCACATAACCCATAAATTACTTTCATAGAGGTTGTAATAGGATTGTTTATACTGATAAAGGGATGCCAGAAGGTTGGTAAGGGGAGACAATTTCTTTTAGGGTTGATTTCTTGACCTATATTCATATTAGCGGCCTCTTAAAACTTGTTGTACCTAATACTCCTAGGATTGGCATTTTCTCCACAACCCCTAACTTTGCCTCAAATAGGAACTTGATAAGTGGCTACAAAAAAAGTGTGCTTAGAATTTGTTACAAAAATTAAGGTACAATTTGTTTGTGGGGAAACTATCTCCAAGAAAGACATCTTATCTCTATTATCATTGAAGTCAATAGGTATGGCTGATGTATGAAAGAAAGGATACAATTGGTTTTAGGGCTCATGCCATCCATTGGCCTTCCATTCCCTGTTCAATTTGCCATTCCCTGTACTTGTTTTCACTGCAAATAAACGATGCACAAACTTAATTTCAAACTGTAGTGGTGTACTTAACAGAGTATCTTCTATTTTGCAACTCTTGCCTGTACAGTATATGTTTATGGTAGAACTCTTAAGCATATTATTGCTTAGAATATTTTAAAGAGCTTGATAGCCTCCTTTTACATATTATTAAATCACTTCCTGGATTTTTGAATTATGCTACTATGGAGAATGTGTTACGTTGTAGTCAAAGCGAGGTTTGAATCTGGGTGCTCTTTTGATAAATTCATGCACAGAAGAAGAGATGAACGCCATATTGAATACAGATCTCACACATTGGAAAATACAAAATTTAGAGATTAAATTAAAGAAGCGTGTTAGATTAAATTAAAGAAGAATGTAAGAACCATAATTTGTGGAAAAATTTACCTCTACCGAAGACCTATAATAAATGCCATCGAAAAATTATTTATTTCACGCGACTTTCATGTTAGGCCTCGGTACAAAGGCTGGAATAGCCTGCCTATCTAGACATGGCGTTATCGTCACCTAAGGAACAGCTAGGAAGCCGACTCCATTGATTTTCACTTGGACTGTAGCCTGGCAGTCAAGTTGGTGAGGGAAGTGCACCATAGTAAAGAATTCTGAGGTGGTTTAAGGATCAATGATATTCACCAAGAAAAGGCCATCTACCGATCCACCGCAATAAACTCTAGCATTCCTTGAAGTCTATTGCTGTAGGATATTGGAAAGGAAGATGTGAGACATCTTCTTCCAGGTCCTTGTGAAGCAACAGTGAGTTAGCAATATGTATTGGGCATCTGGACCTACAAGCGGCCATGGCCTCCTGTTGGGAGGTGCCTAAACCCATTTAGTTGTTATAATTTTGATGGATGAAATTAAGGCATGCCATTGTTTACACGCCAACTGATATCTACACAAGCATTCCAGTGGCAGCCGTGCCACGACCTCCTCTCTCATATGTTCTGGCAATTCAGACCAGATATCCTCGTACCCCATTTTCAATTCCATTGAATGAGCTGAGCAATGAATTAATGTAGCTTCTCATAGAGAATGTTGGAGGTATAGGTTATAATCACATGTCAGGGCCGTGACCGTGATTCCATGCATGCGGTACACCGTCTTGCAGTCTTCATGCAAATTAGGGTTTCTCAATAATTTAATAATAAAGATGGATTGTGGAACTTGGCACTTGCAGGCATGCAATGATGGAAAAGTAGTTGTGATTCCCTCCACCTGTTGTAACGAGGAATTCCACCCTTTGACAGAAACAACATAACCCTGCAAGAACGCCTTTAGCAAAGGGTCAACATTAAGAAATAACACCACTGCAAAATGCAGGCAACCGTTACACCACATAGGGTTATGCACAGGAGAATAGTAATGATAAATAAAAATGCTAGCCGCACACACAAGTAACTGAAGAAAATGTGGAGGCTCTTTGTTTGCTTTTCAATACTGTTGGAAAACAACTTGAAGAAAACCCCAAGTCCCGTAGTATCATTGATTCTTATTTCAGACGACAGACTACGTCTAAAACGAGATTGATGGTTGGTAAAATTCTTGACTTGCGTGGTAATAAATGGATCCCTAGATCATGTTAAGAGATAAAGCCCAAAACTATAAGAGAGCTCTATTCAGAAGCTGAAGAAGAGCTAGGTTTAAAATCCAGAAACATGCGTTTGGGTGGTGGGAACAGTTTTAATATTAGATGTTATGGAGGAGAATCCGAGGCATTAGGGCAAAGGATGCCAAGGCGCAGGTGAGATCAGAAGAAAGTGCAAGCGCAGCCACAGAAGAGTGTGTGGAGGCAGAATATTCAGTCTTTGAATAATGAAAATTAGTAAACATGAATGTAACTTGTGTTATATCTTTACTACAATCTGCCATAGAATAGAGCTTTGCAAAACAACTTAGAAGCTGGTTTTTTTTTGAAGTAGTACTCGGTAAACATACTAGTTACTAGTACTGTTGTATTCGATGGATTGAGCATAACACATAGATTATAAAAAAAAATGATAAACTTTCAAACACGCTATGCTACTTATTATTGCTGTATTAGATGGATTGAGCACCATATATAGATTATAAAAAAAAGATAACGTTCAGGCCACCGAATGTAATTCTGCAACAAGTGTAATAGATGCTATACCAACAATCAAATGCTTAAAGAAATCAAATGCCACTCTTCCATACAGGTCATGGAAGATCCACCGTATACACCAAGCTGTCTAAATCGAAACATAATGAGACGTTAGATTGTTAACGGAAGCTAGAGATTCAAGAACTCAAGAATACGTTGAGGTTGATATATCTTTGTAGATGGGAGCTCTATGCACATGTGGACAACCTGTCAATAGCCGACAATGATAGTAGCTTCTTGATCTCAATTATTTTTATTATTATTATTATTATTATTTTAATCACATGGATGCCATGTAGTCCACAATGACCAAGATAGGTTCTCGTAGCATGCATCAATAGAAGATATTCAATGCTGTCTAGAAGGATTCATGAAGTTAGGGAATGAGAAACCTATGGTATGTGGTTCATCTGGCTGCAAATGGTAAAATAATAGCCTAGAGGCCGATCTGCACAAAGACTGTTCGTAATACGCCTGCAAAGCTAAGGCCTAGGACTATACCATAATCAATTTTAAGGAATAGCTACATATCAGAGTCAAGAATGGAGTTGGTTCTCTCAATTGTGAGCAGCCTACTCATAGGTATCATTTTCTTTTAAAACATTACCCCAAGCCTTCTACAAGTGATCGCATGACCGATCTTGGAGCAACCTGTTAAATATCAATGACATCTGGTAGCTAGGATTACTGTTTCGAGTATATGCACAAGAACTAATCTGAGTAAATTCTCTTCCACTATGAAGATGACAGATTTGTTAAATTTTCAGAATTTACTTCAATCTGATCTAGGATCTTAACTAAGAGAACAACATGTACAACAAATCTACAGCATATCAATCATGGACACAATAATGAAAGCACACAAGAGACACAGAGTTTACTTGGGGAAAACCATAAAGGTGAAAAACCCCAATAACTTCCTCAGAGATAGATAGAGCAATGATACAACCAGAATACAAGAGATAGTCTTCTCCTAGCAGCAGAGCCTCCTCCTCCACAAGTGCGCCACTCTCCCGAGTGTGAGTGAGAGAATAGAATGTGTAAAATGAGAGAGACACACTCTCTATTTATACACTAACTTGACTTGACCTTTACTCAACTAGGTCGGCCTCAACTTAACCACTTAACATAATGCTGACTGGGCCGACCCCCACTAGGTTGGTCTAATAACCCTTTGAGCCACATGGACAACCCCCAATAGGGTGGTCTAATAACCCTTTAACCCACATGACTTATACAGAGCCGATCCCAACAAGGTGGTCTAATAACCCATCAAGTACAAGTTACGACACTTACAACATAAATGATGACACTTCCGTATAGAGGAATAATAACATCTCTATAGGAGTACAAAATACATATATGAAATACATGGGTGAAATACATTCCAAAGTTACATATACTTCAACACTCCCTCTTAACTAGGAAGGTATTTCTCGACACAGGTCTCTTAGCACAAGTCATCTTCTCTGGATCATCGTCGCTGGATAATTGTCATCGAGTCATCATCATCGTCGCGACTGCTGCTATCTCAATCAATCTCTGAATCTACTCGTCATAGGAAGTTCTACAGAGCCAGTCCTTTTTCATACTGGATGTAGGCCCACCACCTGTAGGTCTTCATCATCACTGGCCATACTGTGGAATCCTCAGGACTAATTACGTGAGTCAACAAAACCTCGAAATAGCATCCCAGGACTGATTACGAGCACACAACTCAACCTATCGCATCTCCCAGGATCTTTTACATGTTACTACACAACCTGTCCACGGCCACCAGAGTATCACGAAGCACAATCGAGATGCACACACACAACACTTACACTCAACGGCATGCCGAGAGGACCAACTTACCACCATCCGTGAAGGGCTCACAGCACTTACATCAACGACCATGGGAGAACACATCTACCACCATGTCAGAAAGGCCCTGCACATACATCAACGCACATGGGAGAACACATCTACCACCATGTCGGAAAGGCTCTGCACTTACATCAATGCACATGGAAGAACGCATCTACCACCATGTCGGAAAGGCACTGCACTTACATCAATGCACATGGGAGAACACATCTACCACCATGTTGGAAAGGCCCTGCACTTACATCAATGCACATGGGAGAACGCATCTATCACCATGTCTGAAAGGAACTGCACTTACATCAATGCACATGGGAGAACGCATCTACCACCATGTCGGAAAGGCATTGTGCATCTGTGTCTTCGGAAATCATCACACATAATCCAAGTAATTATGTAATGTATCCACCTGATAGATATGATCATCGTGATGCATTTCATCTAGAGTATCGTCCTAATACTCATCACTGCATCGTCCTGATGCATATCTAAAGCAACATCCTGAAGCTCGTCATCCATAATCATCTTGATCATACAATGCATCTACCTAATGCATACCAAGTATCTACCTGATACAATCATCATACATGATCCACCTGATTAGATAATGTATCCTCCTAATACATACACAGATACATGATCCACACAATGTATCCACCTGATATATATCAATACACATGATCTACCTGATCATACACAGTATCTACCTGATACATATACTGATACATGGTCCAAGCATCCAACATGATGCAAATACAAATACATATAAATGATCCAACTGATCATATCCAGCATCCAACATGATGCGTTCATACATATACATATAAATGATCCAGCTGATCATATCGAGCATCATGCTGGTGTATATACAGAGCAGTAACTGGAGCATCGTCCTAATGCTCATCATCCAGCGCTTACATCCACACCCATGTGAAGGATCCTCCTTCCAACATGCTTGGAATGGCTTCTGCAAATGTGTCCATCACTTCTTCCTCAAAGTGTCATCAATCTGAAGAACACCAAGCCTCTCTCTGAAGTACTCGAACTTCACTCTGGCTAGTGGTTTTGTCAGCACATCTGCAATCTGCTCGTCCGTCGCAACATATAGGAGCTTTGGCTATACTTAGTGCTACGCAGGACTGCTTCCTGCTAAACCAAGAGATCACACCTGATCCCATACTGAAGTAGCACCCAGAAGTGCTCTTCCTATCTGTAGCACTGCCTACCCAATCTGAATCAACAAAACCCTGCAGGTTATGCTGAGCCACTATAACCATAGATTTTACTAGTTGAGCCACTATGACATTTCATATTATTAATTAAAAGATTAAATCTGAAAAGCGCATAGGTCTTGAGGGTTTGAACCCTACTCTGATACCAAATGTAATAACCATAAAACTCATAAAACCTACTGAATAACATTATAATATTAAATATGCATGCAGATCTATGAACCAATACAAGAATATAATAAATACAATGGATCTGATATCCTGTAAATCTATAAAAACCATTATAGAACAAGAAGCATCATGCAATCAAAGATCTGTAATAATAGAGTGTATCTAATCAACAATATAACAGAAAATATGCTATGAAAATCATACCTGTTGGATGACCTAGGAGCTACCATTACCTTGACAGCTCCAATATTGCAACTGAAGGTGGGGGGACAACTCTCCACCCAACCAACCCTCATCCAAAAAGGCTAAGGCCCTCGAGGCCCCAACAATTAACCTTATGCCAGTGCTATCTTGCTTTTCTCTCCTCCAGAGCTCCTCTTCCAAGATGGCCAAAGACAGAAAAAGACCCCTCTCTTCACTTCTTCTCCTCCTTTTATCTCCTCCTTCTCCCAATTTCTTAATTTCTTATTTAATTTATTCCTTTATGCAAATTTTCTTTCCATTACTTCTTTTTCATGTTTATTTTTATTATTTACCTTATACTATATTACATTATATCATATTATATCAAATATTCCCTATATTCGTATATGAGGGTTGTTACAAAGCAAGCAAGAGTAGTTAAATGCACTGCTCCAGGGTTTTGAAGTAGTCAGAATCACACCCAATATATAAGAGGAAGAGCATGCAAAGAGTACGATAATAAGGTAGATGATATCACATCCATCAGTATCATCAACTGAGTGAAGAACCATGAAGATAACACCGAGATCTATGTATTTCACTATAACAGAACTGCAATAAAGTGCATTTGCGATAAGTTCAATTCAGTTGGTTTTGTCGTAAATACCAGTAGAAGTGTTGTACACATTGCAAAGAGGAGTGGAAAGAGATTCAATTGTGTGTATCTAATACATTACTGGAGAAGGTTGAAGAAACCATAGAAAATATATCACTGCAAGAGTAAAATGAGAAGCTACACAAGGAAAAAGAGGAGGCAACGTAGAAGAAAAAAGAAGCAGAGAAGAGGAAAGCTACAATGTTAATGCAAAAGGAAAAATTGCAGCAGGCACTAGAGATATTATACAACACAATCCAATAGGAACAATTGGATATAGATATACCAGTTGAAGAGAAAGTGACAAAGATAAGTGAAGTATTCAAAGGATTCTGTGTGAAGATTGTGGACGTGGAAATAAGGACAACACCAAGTACACCACAAGAGGAAAGAGAGCAAATAGCTAGTGCAGCAAAATCAAATATCAATACCCTAGAAGAAAAGTGCATGTAGATGTCTGAACAAAACATGCAAGTTTGGTCAAAGATCATTGAGATTTTGGACTTGAAGGAAATAGAACAGAAAGTGGAGGCTGCGTAGACGAAAGCATAAAAACTGAAGTACATAATGGGAAATCTGCTAGCAGTTGAGTGTGTGGCCGTAGTGGTGGAGCATAGAAATAAGCTAATGGAAGTTAATAAGTTGAGCATTGAGCAGGAAGATATTGTGCAGAAGTTGGAGCCTCTACAGGATGAAGCATTCAAGGTGATATAATAACTTGCTACAGTACAAGTCTATGTGAAGACGACAAGTTAGGAAACTAAGGAGAATTTAAAGGGACCTTTGACCATGTAGATATTAGAAGGAATCACATAGAAAGAAGAACAAGTACAATAAGGAATCAATACGTTGTGACTACAAAAGACATGCTTTAGAAGCTGATGGAGATGGTGAAGGCAGTACAACAACAGGTTTGATGTGATGGGCATCAAGAAGCATGTGTGGCCATCATTGGGAAAATTAGTGTCCAATATTTTGAAATGATAGCAAATCAACATCAAATCCCTGAAGTTGGATTAGGTGATGCAAGAAAATCATGACCCGAAGAGTCAAGGGACTTGGTGAGTGGCTATAAAAGAGGTAGTGGATTGCAGAATGAAGCACTTAAGTTTTCTTTTTTGTTTTTGTTTTTGGGTATATGCAACAGTTTTGGGTATACGTTGTAGAGATGCAGAACCGAGGGGAAAATCATAGGTTTTGAGTAGTGAAACAAGGCCAACGGTATAGAAATCAGAGTCACCTTAAGCCGAGAGCCAAGGTATATACATCGTAGGGAGTCATGGAACCACCAAAAAGAGAAGTGACACTGTAGAGAGAAAACTAATGAGCAGAGTTGATTAATGGTTGGAACTCTGCTCATATCAATAATCGCAACGTTGCGACCAGAGGGGTTAACCTCCAGTTTGAAAGGTGTTATGCAGTAGTAGACATACTACTGCATCGAAGAATATTGGTTAAATAAGTATGCACGACAGATGAAGTTGCTTGGGAAAATTAACCAGTGAGTGTCGGGGGCCTATTGGCATGGGTATTGGACCTTTCTTTGAATTTGCGCACCAAAGATGGACCGTGTGACAACTTAGCAAATAGACCAACCCATGTAGAAGGAAAAAGTTAGTTAGATGTTTGTGTCCACTTTGTAATGGGATCAAACAATGTTGAATTGTATAAATATGTAAGGGATTTAAGGGTGAAGGGTTTATTTTTTCTCGGAAGTTGTTATTGTTAGTGACTTAATGTTTTGTTATATGGTCATGAATCATTGTCTTTGTTGTGTAATACTAGAGTCTGTAACAAAGGGTTGTTGTGCACTGCGAAGGTTATGTAAGAATGTTCCCATTGATAAGATGAACCAAATGAATCTTTTATGAAATATATTGCATCTGCGTTAATTATGATGAATGTTATATATGATGCACACATGGTTGTCATGTTTATGTTTTTGTTTTGAATGCATTTCTTACGAATAAGTTATATAATTATGTGAAATAGATGAATAAATTCTTAAGATCATTCAAATGAATTATTCACATCCCTTCAACATTGTAGAATCTTGGTTCCTGTAGTCCCCATAAGTACCTTGGGTGAGACTTCATCTGCTTCCAGGTGATGTCGAAAGGGCCGACTTCTTGGGTTTTGTTGGTAGTTTTATGTTGAACCCTAGGTATTCCCCTCGTGCATCAATAATCAAATCCTCACAGACAACTCAGATGTTGAAATATTGATCCAAATAGGTCTATGGAACTATAACTCAATCTGGATCATTATCAACAATGTGGCCTAAACAACATAGGAATCTAGGAATTGAAGGGATTCCAGAATAAGCTCAAGAAGTGAAGAAAGTCACAAGTGTCTAGGGTCCTTGAACAAACTAGTATAGGAAAACCACGATACTATAATATTCTTGATGGTGTGATAATGTGACGGGGTTGAGAAAATGAGAAACAATGAATCCAATGGGCAATGAAGTCTCCCCTTGGTCCAAGGTGACCCATTAATAATGGTTATCCGGCCAAGGTACATAATGCCTCTAAACCCATGCTCTATAATATAAATTTTGAAGTCAATAGAGGAAGGTCCAATGGAAAGAAAGAAAAAAGGATGTATTTGTTTATCTACATGAGGAACGATACAAGGATGTGAAAGAAACTAGGATTTATATACAAAGTGAAATGTAGGGTCATTAGATCATGAAGGAAATGATGACCTAGCAACATATGTATAACTTGTGATGATATTTGGGGAGGGATACAAAGAGATGACCATGGGATGGAACTATAATGGGAATACCTAGTTCAAGTAATATATGTAGGCTATCATCATACAGGTTCCATGGGTGACACATCACATAATTCCCTAACCAAAGGAAATTGAGGATGATGTCATGAGAGTTTGCATACAATCTATAATAATGCTTAGGACCACTTTGAAATGGTTTCTTAAGTAAGAAAGGTACTTGAGAAAAGAGAGGGTCAAGGAGATAAGTGTCAAACATGTGACCAAATGAATCAATGGAATGTGTGATATCATATGGAAGAGACCAAGGGAAGGACACTAACAATAATATGCTTGGGGATAGATGAATGGTGGAAAAGAATGTAACGTTTTAAAGTATGGATGAAGTGTTGGGATTATGGTATGTAAAATGAAAAAAGAGATACCATGATGTGGAAGTATGGGTGTAGGCTATAGTGGTCCTTAACCTTGAAACTTAGAACAACACATAATATATGATGCAAGAAACCATAAGTTATAGTTATTAAATACCAAAAAAAGACAATAACGAAGATAGATGTTACAAAAATAACCTTTATATTATGATAATCAATTTATAAAGCAATGTTCACTAGCCTCTTAAGGTTGGGTGACCTTTCACTTGATTATAGATCCAATTTCAATCATTCTTGAAAAAATGGTCCATATCCACCTAACTCTTTAAATATGCTTTTAATATCTGAAAACCATAACTAATTGACTTGGTCCCATAATTAATGCGTACCAACTACCAAGTGGTCCCTAATTAATAGAGAGACCATTTTTTACATTAATTAATTGTCCACTACTAACTACTCATCCTTATTAAAGGAGATGGCCACATACAATACTTGACTAAATCCTAAAGTAAGGGGGGTTAGGGTTGGAACCTAAAATTCCCTCCACCTTCCCAAGTAAAATTTTCCTCAAGGCTAAAGGTGAGATAAATGTTGCAGAATCTATTTATGTTCCCAAGTGGCATCTTTTGGTTTCATATATTTTGGATCAAGACTTCTTTGACTATACACCTATGCAATTGGCATTCCCTTGTATTCGACACTACTTCTGGCTATATCCAAATGGAACCTTCAGCAACTTGGTATGCAATTTACAATTAGATCCCGCTAACGTTTTGAGTAAATATACATGAAAGACTGGGTGAATCTTGGAATGATTTGGTACAACTATTTTGTAGGGAATCTATCAAATGGATTGTATGATTTGGTAAGGTCCGTATAAATTCAGGGCTAGTTTTTGGTGAAGGTTATTTTTTATTGTGGTATATTTATAAGATTGAAGTCAAAGAATTATCTAATCCCCTTCTGCAAATGAATTCTTGAGTGATATTGATAATCCAATTATTTCATTCTATTTTGAGCCATATCCAAATTTTCCTTAAGTGTCTAGAGAAAAGCTTCTCTCATGCAAATTGTGTTATCCACTTAATGGACCCAAGAAGTTCCTACTAAGTAGAAAACAATGGATAAGGTTTTTCTACCATATTCTACTTTATATGAGATAATTTTGGTAGTGCCATGATAAGTGGTACTATACCACCCTTCTACAAGAGGAATACATTATGCTCATTAGTGTGATTTCTTTGACGAAAGGAATTTCAAATAAGTCTAAACACTTGTGCACTACTTTTGTTTGACCATTTATTTGTGGGTGTTGAGTTTTAATTGGATACCCTAAAGTTTAAAGAACTCCTGCCAAAAGTTGCTTGTGAAGGTAGGTTCCCTATCATATACAATGGAATTTGTCCTACCATGTAATTTAATAATATGATCCATGAAGACTTGGGAAAATAGTAATGGTATAAAAGGGTGTGACAAGTCACACAAGTGGGCATATTGGAAATATGATAAAAAAACCATGATGATAGATTTATTACCGAATCCAGGGATCTCTACTATAAATTATGTAGAAATATCAGTCCATAGATGGGTTGGGATTGGAAGCAGCTACAAGGTTCAGAATGATTTCATTATTTCTCCCTTGTGTCTTTGGCAAGTGTCACATGGTTCAAAATAAAATTGTGTATTTTTTCATTCATTTGCAAAAAAATGAGCACTTAATTGCTTCACAGGTTATGAAATCCTGAGTGACTTGCTAAGGGTCATGAGTGATGTAACTCCTCTATGATTCTTTATTTTAAGGATGAATTTAGCACTAGAAATATGTGCCTTTTATAGTTCAATGTATCTTTGTTCCATGTATTCCCAATAGGAGTGTTTGGATCTTCCTTAATCCATTGAAGGAGTTTCATTATGGTGTCATTCTCCATCCATTCTTGGCATGCTTCCTCGAGACAACATGGAATTAGTAAGGATAATTCAAAGATAGATCCCTCCTCTTCAAACATCCTAGAAAACACATAAACCGACACATTATCACTACCTTGCTTATAAATAATCTCATAAGAATACCCCAACATTTTATTTACCCACTTATGTTGCTTTGGAGAGGACAACCTTTGTTCAAGGAAAAATTTTAAACTATGATGGTTAGTATTGTTCTAGAAGAACCTGCTTATTAAATAAGGGTATCATGTCTCAATAATGTAAGGATGGCCATCGTATCTTTTTCATGTGTATATTTTCCCAAATTCCACTCAAATATTTTCTTACTGTTGAAGGCCAACGTGTATCATTCTTTCTTCAATACTGCTCTAAAACATCTTCCCAAGGCATCATATTCTAAGATAAAATTCTTAGTGAAATCAGGTATTTCTAAGACTAGAGTACTACACATGGCATCCTTTAAGAAAGAGAAGGCCTTATTAGCTTCATCACTCTCAGAAAAGGCATTCTTTTTGTGAAATGAAGTTAAGGGGGCTACCATTTTTCCATAACTTTTCACAAACTTTATATAGTATCCAATTAATCCTAGGAACCCATGAAATATTGAGAATCTTGGGGCATGGTCAATCTTGCATAGCTATCACTTTATTTGAGTTCATGAACATGCAATCCTAACTCTTAATGTGACCCATGTATTCAACCTTAATAACCACAAAAGAACATTTTGAATGCTTCAGAAATAACTGATGGTCCTTGAGAAATTGCAAGGCATGATCAACATGATCCAAGTGGCCTTCCCATGTGGTGTTGTAGATCAAGATATCATTAAATAAAACCAACATATCATTTTGGAGAAAGGGTCAAAAAATATTGTTCATGAGGATCTAAAGGTGGATCGAGCATTTTAAAGACCAAAAGGTATAACTAAGAATTCATAATGACCCTCATGGATGCAAAATTTGTCTTATGGAGATCTTCTTTCATCCTGATTTGGTGGTAGCCAAACTGAAGGTCGAGTTTAGTGAATAACTTGGATCCATGAATCGAATCCAAGATATAATCAGTTATTGGAATGGGAAATTTATAGGTGATATCTAAATTATAAAGAGCACAAAAAATTCAATACATGTGCCAAGTTCCTTCCATTTTTACCATAACCACTAGTGAGGAATAAGGGCTTGTATTGGGACAAATGGTGCCAACCTCCAACAACTCCAGAATGATATTTTCTATTTCATTATTTTGGGTTAAAGGGTTCCAATAATGGCATACATTGGTGGGTTCACTACCTATAATTAGGGGAATACAATGGTCATACTCCCCAAGGGACGGTGGTAAACCCTTGGGTTTTTCAAAAGCTTGTTGATGTTTGGAGAGAATTAGTTGCAAGTACGGTTGAATGTCATATGTGGGTATTTCCATTGCTTGGATCCCATTGAATTATGCAATAGTACTAGAGTGGAATTTCTTCAATAACTTCTCCATAAAGTGGAAGGTCGTAATTTCTTGAAAACATGAATTAATTCCATTGAGATGATGTTTATGAATTTCCTTAGAAAATATGATATATAATTTCTTAAAATACATGGGGAAACTTCAAATGGGTCAGTACATTTTTTTTTACGATGTTAATGACCCACTTGGAATTTTACATTTTCATAGAGACACCCACATTTCATAATACCACCATTTACTATAATAACTTGGAAATTTGGTATAGGATGGACATATAAATTAGGTTCCGCTACATTTGTAAATGAATAAAATTGTGGGTAATACCATTGTCAATTAATACAATGACAATATAGTGATTGATGTATCCTTTCAACTTCAATTTATAGGTTGTGGATAAATATGATAAGGCATGGAGTGAGGTTTGGGGATCCTCCATAGGATATTGCAAGGTGTGGTAATCTTCCAAGGATTGAGCAAGGTCCTCCACTTTTGGTTCTTGAGTTCCTTCCATGGTTATGTATTATGGGTGCTCATGTGGGATGGCATATTAAAGGCACTTATCCAACATGATGTCCAGAGGTTAGTAGTTTTCCCCCCAGCATGATGTCCAGAGGCTGGAGATATGCCCCTCATGCTTAAGGGGAAGAAACCACTAATACGTGTGGAACTTTTAGGGAAGTTTGTTGAATGACAGTCATGCAATGATTGGGTGTCACGAAGGAAAGTTGATCAATGGTCACAATCCTCCCATCATAAGGAAAATACATTACTCGAAAGAGTGTGGACACTATGACTTTCATAGCATAGACATAATCATGTCCAAGGAGCATATTGAAATCTAAAGGACCTTGGATATCCATGACATCAACATAAACAGTTTTACCTCCCAAGGTGACAGGTAACTGCAGAAGAATCCCTAAAGGTTCGGTAGGCCTTCTTTTAAAATCCAAAATCTGGCCGATAACCGGCACAAGCTGAGGAGACCCTATAGCTTGCCAAGCAGTTGAGGATAAAATACTAACAGAAGCTCCCTCGTCAACTATAGTGCGAAATATTTCCTTATCGGCAACACCTATAGATATCTGAAAAGGAACATCTGAGGGGAGATGAGATTTTGCTAGACTATTCCAATCAAATGAAATAACCTCAATACTTGGAGGAGGTCTCGTGGACGACACTTCTCCTTGCCTAGAACTGTATTAACCGACCAAAATTATATCTGCAGTTTCTAATTCACTTTCAGTTGGAAAATAAGGATACGACAAAGATTTCGTGATGGTGACTGCTTCAATCTGGGCATTTTCCAATGAAAGAGTTGGGTTGACCGAGGATAAAACTAGATCTACTGCTTGCGTTTCACTCTTCAAAGGAGGAGTGGGATAAACCGAAGATGATGCTCAATTAATCATTTGGATTTCACTCGTCATAGGATGATTGGGGTCAACCAAGAATGAGACTTGATTAATAGCTTGGGTATCATCCCTCAAGGGAGGAATGGGGCCGATCAAGGATGTTGTTGAATCGACCCCTTCATTTTCACTCTTCAATGAAAGAGTGAGGTCAACCGAGGGTGGGGTTGGATTGACCGTCCTATCAACCAATATAGGATCAAGGGACAACCTACAATATTTAGTTGGAAGGTTTTCATTGGACATGTCCATGTCTTCCAACAATTGTGAAGCTTCATCCATACAAGGACAAAGGTAAGTACGGTGCATGCCCTTGCATAACCAACAAGGGTCTGCAGCTCTACCCTTACAACCCTTAATTACAATGTCACTAGTTGATGGGGTATCATCGGTATGATGTCCAGAGACTGATGACATGGGTTGTTCGGAACGCAGCCATATTTATACAACCTTGGAGATACCAGGGCATCACTTAAGAAAATCGGACCGTTTAAAAAGTTTGCAAGGGAATTTCAGTTTACGCAAATTCGAAACAGATGTGTCGATGCTCCCAGCATGATAATCAGGGGCTGGTGAGTTCCCAGCATAATGGTCAGAGGCTGGGGTTGTGACCTTCTGCTTAGTGTTCTTCTTCTTAGTCTTCCTTTTCTTCTTCTTCTCACCCGCCTTCTTACTAACATCTAAGTTTTCAGTGGTAGAAGAGGAAGAGAGGGAAGCCAATTCAACTTTCGACAAAGCAGAAGAAGGGTCACCATGAGATTGATGTTCATGTGGTGAAGGACCTAGGTTCAACACAATTGGTGCACTTGGTGTAACTGGATTGGAGAATAAACATACTGGTAATCCTATCGTCAATCCAGGAAGACTCAACGTAGCCATAAAGGGAGGACCAGCAGTTCCACAAGGGGGAATAACAAATGGCATACCATGGAAAGGGGTTTCTTGGTTGGTAGTCCCAAAAGAATCTTCCATATCTAATCAAACACTACTCAAGTCTATGAAGTACCACACAAATCAAACACTACTCAAGTCTCTGAAGTACCACACAAATCAAACACTACTCAAGTCTAAAATCAACAAGCAAGCTGTGTGAATAGGAGTGGATAAGCAGTCAGGATCCTCATAGGATTGTCAAGGCGCCACAACTCGCTATATACCACAAGGTCCAATAGTAAAACGCGACAAGAAGGATTGGGACCGTACCCTTTCCTGAATACCTGACTACCTGGATGACACATGCGTAGTAATCTCCCCGAGTGTCCTTGATGTATTGTGATGCCAAGATGGCAAAATGGTTAACTCAGTTGGTCTCAGGAATCCTAGGAGTGTCTCCCGATATACTCAAGGTACATAGGAGCTCAAATCTGTAGTGGTGTTGTCTAATGCACAACTGTACGGCATGAGACCTTCCAATATACTACTGAGTACGTGAAACACCTTTCGATATACACCAAGTACGTGAAGTGCCTTTCGATATACCCTAAGGTACGTGAAAGATCCTTCGATATACTGGTTGGTACGTGAAAGAGCTTCAATATACCGGTTGGTATGTGGAAGACTACAATACCCCCGGAATGTAGTGCAGGAAAATAACGATAGTTTCCACGTTTTACGATGCCGGAACACCTCACTAACTTACACACAGTTGCTAAATTATTTTAACCTAAGCTAGCATTGATTTTATCTCATGCGGTTAGGTGGATGCATGAGGTGTAGACAGGAAATGTAAAAATAATGCAAATCCTAACTACATGACAATGCACATTTTCCTTTGTCTTTCGATGAAACCTACTTAAGGTAAGGAGATATCTTTTTCTCTTTTATAATCAAAATGACCTTAAGCAATAATGAAATTAAGAATTCCTATCTACAATGCATAAACTCTAACTTTCCGCTATAATGGGCTAAAAAGGAAAGGAAATCAAAGATGGGACAAAACCTTTATATGCAACAAAATAATCTCCTTGAAAACAAAATAATGAAGCACTTTGATTTTCATATGCATGTATCAAGATGAAATTTGATAACTAAGTACTTTTCAGATCAACAAGCATAAAATGAGAGAATTTCGAATAGCACTCTAATTACCCAGAAATTCCCAAAGAAAAATTGAGAGCACCCACAAACTTAAAAGCCCTCAAGAAAGGCTCAAAATCTACCAAATGCAATCAAAACTCAATGATTGAGTGGAGGAAGGGTTTGGATATCAGATCTAATGATCTGAACAAATCTAAAAAGATCAGGTAAGGTGATCCAGGATGGCAAGATCGAACCAACCAGTGGGAAATTTAAATTGCCCCTGACAACCGAGTCACTTACTTGACTAATGAAACATCCAAAATCAACAAAAACCACTAGGTTTTTTGGACCCAAAATCCGATGGCCTAAAATTCAAATTTTCTACATCTTGTGGTCGATTATCCGACATCCTTGGGTTTTTTTTAACATCAGTCCAAATTCGGATACATTCTGACAGCTCATACCTCATCGGTTAACCGACTCCAGACAAGGTCGAAATGTTGACGCTGAGCACAACTGGGAAAGGCTTCAATCCGACATCTTTTGCCGTCGGATGTATAGCAAACTCGTCGAATATCTAAGTTGTTTCCATTGAATATCCGGCCACTCGCTAGCTTGAAAAAGGTTGACCTCCGACGTCTTTAGCCTTCGAAGCGATGACATGGACGTTGGATATCTTCATATTTAGAGTAGGATATCCGATGGCGTTAGGTAATTTTAAAAAAAAAATACACTATTAATTTGTCATTGTTTCTCCATATTGTGTGCCTAGTGCCACCTCTCTATATCAATGCATAAATCAACCTTTGCTTGGTTTCTGATTCTAGATGCATGCCATTGAGTGTTGTTTAGAAATGAAGTCTTGTGCACATAATGTTGTCAATAATGTTGTCGATGACTGTATTTTTCGGTGCATCCTACAACAAAACCATATATGGTGCATCCTACAACAAAATCAGAATGTGGTTATTGAGGGAAGCTCTAGTTATACCTCTAATGGAATCTTTTCTCCTATATAGAAGCTCACTAAGGTCCATTCCAATCATGACTAGGCATCAGACGATCCACACACATTATGACCTTGAATCGAGCAACCCAAATTTTCCCAAGTATGAAATAAACCCTTCAACCAAGCACACCCAAGAAATATCTCAGATTTTAATTTCACACTGCACAAGAACCCTCAGTACACTCAAGGATAGTTGTGTCTAGAACCATAGCCTTGTATAGAAGCTCCTTCAAAATGGATTTGAAAAAATGGTAAGTCCTGAAATTATAGCTTAGGTCATTAATATTGGACTAGGGTTCTTCAATTTAGATTCTAAGTAGCCCAATTACAAGCACAATCATGTAAGTTATAGAGCTATGATTCAATTATTAGGTCCCAACAAGAAATTTGATTCTCTAAATAATTTACGCAAATAAATAAAGAAGTTTGGGAATCGAATTTCGTTATTTGCATTCAATTGTTTACTAAGAACCTATATCATAAGCGGGAGAGTCTAAGATTCCATGCAAGCATATGGTCATATTGGGAACCTGGGGATGAAACCATATGCATATTCCTTTAGTTGGCTTATTGAGGCTCTCATAAGGGAAAACAGTAATTTATCGGTACATGAGGTTAGGGAAACCTATAGAAGGTGAATAATTGTTAACACAGATTCTTGATGAAGGGTATCCTATTTATCAAGCCATTCTTGGTAAACTTTCTAATGAAATATGTAATATCAATTAGATAGAGAAGGCCTTTCAAATCTACCTTAATAAGATTGATGTTGGTTTCATCATTTTGTACCCAATAGTCCCTTTGACCTACTTCATTGGTAATTTGTTCAACATTAATAAAATTATTTGATCTTATATGATATGTCATTATGAAGACTACCAACACTCTAATTGTGGGATTATGCAAGATAAATAAGTTCAAGGATTCTCTCCATATCCTTCATTTTATTACTATAAGGGGTTCATTTTGTTTCTACTATTGATAACACTCTAATTAGTGGCCTATACAAGGCTGGTCAAGTTGAGAAAGCTCACATACTCTACAAGGAATTGTTAGACCAGGGCCATCGACCAAGCAATATAATTTCTTCCATTTTGATTGATGGGCTCTTGAATATTGAACGTATAAAATGAGCCTATGAGAATGTAAATGAAATTATCAAAACTGGATTTGTTGTGCTGTCTGCAAATTTAAATGCCTTTATCAATTCTCTTTGTAAGGTGTCTAGAGTGTAGTATACAAGGAATTATCTAATGGAGATGTGAAAAAAAACCTGATATAGTTTGCTAAGCACATTAATTGGGGGCCTATGCATGTTGGGTATGGTGAATGAGGCAATAAATGATATAGAGCAATTGATATTTGTGAGGGCTTCTCACCCACATATTCTTTGTACTCATCACTCATCAAAGCTTGCTGCAAATCAAAAAATGTTGAAGTTGTTTCCCTTATATTGAAACAAATGCTTAGGGAACATGTGGTTCCAAAATTTGAAAGTTATATCTATGTCATGCAACATCTTAGGAATGTGGGAAAAAAAATTGAAGAATCAAAATTTCTCGAGGAAATGATATAATGTATATTTTTTGTACATGTTATACTTTAAAAGAGTAACGGGGGGTGGTCGAAAGATATCAATTGTAAATGATAGAATGTATATTTTTTGTACATGTTATACTCTAAAATAGAAATGAAAGGTGGTAGAATGATATCAATTGTAATATTGGAGTTAAGGAAGGTTTCCCCCCTCTCCCCTACCCTTTTCGACATTTACATTGATAAGCTAGAATCTTGTTTAGGGGAAGCAGGGTGCGCTGGAATGAATTTATCTTGTTTAGTCATCATCCTCCTTCTCTATGCTAACAATAATATTCTCATGGTAAGTTTCCCCTTTGATGTTGATAAGCAATTAATAATTCTCAAGGATTTATGCTCTAATATGGATATGACGGTTAACATTGAAAAAACAAAAACTATGATTATCAAGTCTAAGAAGGTCACTTATGTTAATTTTGTTTATGAAAATAAGAACTTGGAGGAGATGTATTCCTACAAGTGAACTTGGAATTGATATCCATCGCAATCTTAATTAGAACTATAACATTGAGAAAAATATCAAAGGAGGGTGGAAAGCTTACTTTGGTCTTGGAAAAAATTGCAAATCATCGAACCTTGTGATGTGGGACAAAAAGGAGTTTCTTTTTGAAACTCTTGTCACTACTATTATATTGTATAGTTGTGAATTTTTGGGTTGCATCATCTCTAGAGAATCCTGGAGAAATATTGAAGAAATCCTTAAGTGTTTCATAACATATAACCTCAATATTAAAAGAAATACACCCTACCTTATCCTACTTCTAGAAGTGGGTTTTCCCCCCATCGAGATCATCGTTATGCCTAGATAATTGATGTACAAGGATAATATAAATAACATGGGAGACTATAGACTTCCTAAAGTTGCTTTAAAATTCAATCAAGACCAACTCCGGCTCAAGAGAGGTTGGTATAAAGACACGATGGCATGGTTAAACCAATAGGGGATCAACGAAATGTCACTTTGTAAGATATCAACAACATTAAAAATATTATCACATCTAAGTTCAAAGAGAAAATGTGGGGTGAGACGGAATTAGAGGTTAAAAGGAAATTAAGATATTATAAGGAGGTCATCAACCCTAATCTAGAATATCAAAAATATCTCTTTGTTTTAACTAGTTTGAAAAAGAAAATTAATATATCCAAGACAAGAACAAACTCTCATGAGCTTCATAGTGAAACAAGGTGTTGGACAATTCCTAAAACACCATGGGTGGAAAGGATTTTCCATCTCTATGAGACTACGAGCATTGAAGATGAAAGTAATTTTCTCGTAGAGTTCCCTGCGTAGACCCATATTAGATCGCAGTTTCATAATATTTTCCACAGCACAAACCTCCCTAATATTAGGTTATCATATATTGAGCACATAATGTTGTAGAAAGGCAACATCGTTGCCATTCATTGAGCTCCTCTCTATTCGAGAATAATTTAATATTCTCTGCTGAACAGGGCCAACCACATGAAGGTGGAAGCTCTTATGCCCCCCCCCCTCACATCACTCTCAATTCCCCATACCCAATGCATGTACTTGAAAAACAAATTAAGTGCAAATTCATGCATATTTCATCATAAACAAACATCTACCATTCATTCAATAAAGGCTAAAATCCATTAAACTAATGTTTCATTCTATTAACACATTCATTCAATAAAAGATAACATTCAATAAACCATCCATTCATTCAATGAACACATTCATTCAATAAAAACTAACATTCAATAAACATAACTGTTTACTACACTTAATCATTAAATCATCTCTTACCTTGATTTCAAGAGGTGGTTGTGAAGACAAACAGTCATAAAGCATCGTTTCCTATATCTCTGATTTTCTCAAAACTCTAGAATGAAGATAAAGAGGATTTCCATGGTAATTTGTTCCAGCCAAACCTATCAAGTGTACTTTTAGGTCAGCAGTATTCTTGTCTCCGAACTGTAGCAGTTGTTTGGCCATTTTCACCCAGTAACATCTTAGAAGCAAATTTAACAAAGCCCTAAAAGATCTTAGAAGCAAATGTAATAAAGCCCTCAAAGAAGTTCGCGTAACATAGTGGTTTGTGTTTGCAGGAATCCTTCAATTTACAGTGTGAAAATGGCCAAACAGCTGTTACAGTTCGAAGACAAGAATACTGTTGACCTAAAAGTACACTTGTTGTCTCTTAGTACTCTTTGCATCTTGACACATATTATATTTTATGGTTTTCTCTGCGTCCTGACAAAGGAAATTAAAGAAAACATATAATTTGCATCGAAAAAATAATAAGGTACGAACTAAACTAAGGAAATTCGAACCTGAAACCTATGTCTAGTCCCAAGGATACCACCTTCAAGCTTGAAGTGAAACTGACAATGGAAGACACAAGTGTAGTTTATTACCACCGTGCGAATTTAATTTGACCTTATCAATCAATTCCCATTTCCATTTCCTCTCATACGACATCCCACAACCATTTCTCTCAACACCCACTCTTGATTCATTTTTCATGCATTTCACTATGCAACCGTCTCAGATTCTCACTGCGTTTTACCTCAATTAGTTTCTCAATTCAGTATGACCCACGCCCGACATCCGAGGAGTGTTTCCAGCGGTCCTGAGTTTCATCCTGGCAATGATGTGGATTCATGGTATTATGTTTCCCTTCGGCTGCAATATGGAAAACTCATAGCTCACTATGAAGGTTTGTATCCTTACCAACCTTCGTAGTGAACTATGAGTTTTCCATATTGCAGCCGAAGGGAAACATAATACCATGAATCCCCATCATTGCCAGGATGAAACTCAGGACCGCTGGCAACACTCCTCGGATGTCGGGCGTGGGTCATACTGAATTGAGAAACTAATTGAGGGAAAACACAGTGAGAATCTGAGACGGTTGCATAGTGAAATGCATGCAGAATGAATCAAGAGTGGGTGGGGAAAGAAATGGCGGTGAGATGTCAACTTTACGTATCCAATTATATGTTTTCTGCAAAACATAAGAAAAATGTGGAGTAAGTGAGAGACACGTAAAATCATAATTTATGCAAAACATATGAAAAGTTCTGTTGAAAAAATAATAAAGTACTTTGAATGATAAGCTAGGGCACACAGAAATATGAATAAGCTATAATTGAAATTTGAGGAATGACACTAGATAATAAAAGTTAATAGACTGTTGCAACCCAGTGCATACAAGTTGATAGTCCGCAAACAAAATGACAAAATAGTTTGCTAAGTTGTAATTTAAACTTGAGGAATGACATTAGCTACTAACAGTTATAGTGCTGCAATCCAGTGCATACAAGTTTGTTTCCAAAAAGAAAATAATTATCGCAACAATTATATTTGACTAAAAGATGTCAATTACCGAAACATCTGAGTATGCGACAACAAATTGAGCAGTTGATGGACCCCAAATAATCCTTCCAGCAATTGCCACAACCCAATAGAGATTCCTTCTACCCCAAATTCCCCTCAGCATTTCAATTCAACCTACACATATGTCGTTATTATTAGGACCATTTTCCTTCACCATGTCCATTAGGAACATAAAATTTGCCAGAATCACTGACAAAGATGGAATCCACATCAACTCAGAAAATGTTGGGAAGCACCAGCAGATTCAGAGGAACGCTAGGATCTTAGTTGATACTTGGAAGAAACATTTCAATGTAGTAATGAAGAACAATGACACATCCTGGATCAAGCCAGGGAGCATATTTTCCCTCTAATTAAGATACATGAAAAGTTGCTTATACTTATGGTGGAAAGCATGCAAGATCTACTGAAGTTGTGAAAAAATCAACACCATTAAGTGATATGGATGATGGGGGTACGAATCTACTGGTAAATCTAGTAGCCACCGAAAATTCCAAGGGAAGGCAAGTTCTTGTTGTTGTCACTGAAAGAAGTGAAGGACCTTATTGTTTCCAAATTCCAAGGATAGGCAAGGAAGTGAAGGACCTTATTATTTCCAAATAGAGTTCAGATGTTTCTAGCTATGACTTGTTGAATAAGATTCAGAAAATTGGAAGGAATGATCCTCAAAAATACACACTTGATACCCCCTATAACCTTAGAAATAACCAATTAATAGATAGTGAACTACATCTTACAACTTTCCTTCTTGTCTTCAATGGCATTTTTATGTCGAGTAAATTCCATGGTAGACTGGTTTGCATTTGTTTACAAAATGCACTCTACCAGAATTCTTATGTTTGGGCCTATTAACCTCCATTTTGTACCAGGATTACTACCATATTTGGGCCTACTACCCCCCTTTTGGTATAGGTGTCCACATGTGCTATTGATCATAGTCTTCAGACAATAAGATACAACACTTATGAGCATAATGGGAAATTCTAATTTGTGACAGCAATGGGCCCTTTCATTATCAATCCCGTACAATCCAACAGTAATGAATATGGCCATACATTAAATCTAGGCATACTAGAAGGAATTCTGGAAAATTATAGTGAGGATAAATGTCATATGTGGGCATATTTGTATTCATTTGGAGTTGGTTGTGGCAATATTATCCCCAAGGAAGCCATTAAAGAATCATTTTTTAGGCCTGTAGCTGAAAGGGTATGTGCAACAGGTATGAGAACATTATGTGCACTGTATTAGACCTAAATAGGGGCCCTAACCATTCAACAGTAAGGTCTCCTACAACCCCCAGACTTGGATCAGCAGCCTACAGTTGCATAGTAGTCCTGTAACAACACATAGTGAGGTCTAAACGCATCTTCTAGGAGTCAGATTTAAGATATGCTCACACAATAAAGGGAGTTATCTCATTGTTTTGGAAGGTGCCAAATATTAGTAGTTACCTCTTATGCCAACCCAGCCCAACCTTGTTTTAGAACAATCATCGTTTGAGGTCTTATGCCAAGGGTTACGAGTTCAAAACCCTCAGAAAGAGTTTCTAAACAGCAAGGAAAAATCGTAAAGCTTAGCCTTCCATGAGATCTTCTCATCCCAGCCATTCATTTAAACATTTATCACAGGCTACACTACAGTATCATAGTAATAAATTCTACCATTCCTTCAAACCCAAAAACCACTGACATTTAAGCACGCAGACGCAGACAGAGACATTGGTTGAGTGAATTAGAAATTGAAAGTGAATTATTACTCAAACATTTATTTACATTCCTCTTAGCATATCAATCTGCAGGACATAGGGTTGAATCCCATTATCATTTTTTTGAGTAAAACGTGCAAACCCAAAAATGTGTCAATACATAGTTTTAAAGCTACAGATTCATCCTTTTAAAGAAGCTAGAAGTTGGACAGAGGCACCATCATCATCATACGAATCTAGGAGGCCTTTTTAATTACCATATCAACTGCATAAGAAAATAGAACAACGACATTACATGCAGGATGCAAACCTGGGCATCACCATACATTTTTCCATAGAAATCAAAACGCAGAGATAAATATAACTGAGGATCATAGAGCGAAATACGCAGAGGCCCATTTAACCCTGCCTATTTATTTCAACCACTAGACAATGCAGCAGTAAGAACTAGAATTTACACGTCTCAGTCTTATAGTTAAACTAGTATCAGGGTTACATTTTTCCCGTGTCAACACATTCTTCAATATTAGTCAAATAAAAACGATAGCCAAAACACCGAGGATAGAGATATTATTAACCATACAAACTTCATAAAGAAAATGCAGAGGTTCCACACTGCTTTATACATGTTCAAGGTTCAATAGAAAAACGCAGGTCACTGTATCGATTCCCCAAAACCCTAAATTTACACAACAGGAGCTCATAACTCCTTTAAAGATGCTTACAGTTTCATATAACCACAAAATCATCAACTATTACATTCATTAAATGGTCCAGCCAAATGGCGGCCTTCCAGGAACTGTAAGAAGTTTTAGTGAACCCAAAAGGGGATTCACGCAGTTCCTCCTAAACATCCATAAACAATACCACTCCATAAGAGGCGGGAGGAAAGGGTAAGGGTTGGCAAACCCTGAACTTAACAATTGCAACGCCAACGAAGTCGAGGGTATTGGGCATCAATTAGGAAGCCACGCAGAGGAGGAAAGCCATCATTCACCTGCCAAGCAAATAACAACACGAAGTTAAACCTAGAGATTTTATCAAAACTCTAATTTGAATGTAACAGAAAATGATTGCAAATGAATCGAGATATACCTTACCTATTGTTTTCTTATTTGTGCAAATGGAACCCTCAAACTCCTTTGCGGCCTCCTCAACCTCCAGTATGACCTCCTCAACCTCCTCCACAACTTCCTAAACCTCCTTCGCGACTGCATCGGTGACCTCTACGACTTCCTCAGTGATGGCCTCTGCGACCTCTAGTATTGGAAGTTCTTGTAAGGTGAGGTAAGTGAAATGTCTTCACGTGGGCTGGGAGGGAGGTAAGTTCTCAAGGGAGGTTAGTTTTGTTGATTATTGTTTTATGTTTTTTTTGTATTTATATATATATATATTTTTATAGTTAGCATTTATGTATTATTATTTATTTATTAATATAATATGTAAGCAAATATGTGTGTATAAAACCTAATATTCTAACATATAAAAATAGATGAAAAAGAAGGCCACAAAATATCGATGGATTGAAAGAGACATATGTTCCGTAGGATTGTTGTTGATTTTGATGGACAGTGGACTGAAAGAGAGAACATGACCATTGGGAGTTGGGAGGTGCTACTAGTGTGATATAAGACCATACTATATGACTATTCGATGGTGCGGTGATCATATTTGTTCATAATTACAATGATATATTATTCATCACAGCAAACTCATCAACGTCATGTCAGCATCCAAATGGTCATAAGTGAGTACAACAATTTCATCATGTTTGTGCCTCCAAATGGTCACAATCAAACAAACTCATCAACGGGTGCGCATCCAAATGGTCATAAGTGTGTACAACAATTCCATCATCTCTGTGCATCCAAACGGTCACAATCACAATATCTCTTTCGATCATTTTTTACTCCCGAGTCCCGACATAGATTGACACTATTTTCAAGCTAAGTTGCTATCATGATAATCCTTGGAACTCATGATAGCAATCTGACTTTGACAAAAGTCCGATTTTGATAAATGAGTTCCAAGGATTATATGAAAATTTGATTTGCATGGGAAACATGTGCCCCACCTCAGAAGCTTGGGACATAAACAAGAGGTTAACAAGGTTATGGAGTTGGATACTTGGCAACAAAAATTAAATAATATTTTATATGAATTTCTATTACTGCCCCTCTCATTGGTTCATTGCCCCCATGGTGTTCACATGGAGATTTAACCCCAAGTGCACCTATTTATTATATTATTATTCATTTCATAAATTAGAATATAATGCACTTACACACTTACCATATATTTACGCTATATGGTCATATGCGCATTGGGGTATTACAAACAAAGTTATTATGATTTAGCAAGACTACTTGGGGGTTTGAAGTAAGGTCGATCTTTTACCTATGCAAAGGAGTCCTTAACCAAAACACCAAACCAAGGTGTTTGGCAAGGTATGCATCCCATCGATATTTTATTCTTCTAAACATAGTTAATCTATCCATTTAACAAGACCACTTAGGGGTTGGAACTCAATACCTTTTACTTGCGATATCCGATGCCGTCGGATATCCAACCTCTGTGGGCTTAAGATTAGGTTGGATATCCTTATTAAAAATTCATCAATATTTCTAAGGGACGTCAGATATCCAAGGAACGTCGAATATCTAAGGTACATCGGATATCGGATGGATCATTCACTTATTTTTTAAAAAAATCATCGAAATTCGTAATTTTGAAGGTGAAATCTGATGACACAGACATTTTCGTCGAATTTTCTCATCGGATTTTGGGGTCGAATATTGTAGTGAACACTTCCAAACACAACCAATGTTGGACCTAGAGGGTGTGTGTCTATAATACACAGCCTACAAACCACAATCAATCAGACCAAAATCCCAAAAAGAAGGAAATCCCATCTAAAAACTAGGATTGAAGGGGTCAACGCAGGTTGTACACAGGCAAGGTGCGCCATGAAGGGTCCGCAGCAAGTTCTACACAGGAAAGGTGTGCCACCGGCACAGTTTGTTTTCAAAAAAAGTGAGCCGGCCACACAAGAGCACAGGTGAAGCACTTCCCGGGTGCGCCAATCGAATTTCGAGCAGTAAAAGTGTGAGATCTCCCAAGGTAGAAGGGTAGGAGGCCTGATGATGATCCCAAAGAGAACCAAGGACACATAAGAAACTCTATAATGAAAGATATCTAATGGTAGGAAGGCTCAAAAGGATAGAAATGGCTCAGACAAAAGAGATGAAATCAAACATAAATAAAATCAATTCTACTATAAGTCCCAAGTATGGTCGCCAAATTTGTTACCAGAAAATCTACCGAAAGTGGACTTAAGACATGATCTCCCTAGTTCAAAGTGAATCTATAACAAATCAAACAGAACATAACCTACTTTCCTAGAACAAATAGAAGTGCAAACATATAGATAGATCGCTTACCTCAGATTTGCAGATCCCTTTTCTCTTTGTTGATCCAATGCTCCGCAGTGTCGTCAATTCTCAAGCTGCAAGACCCTATTCAACACATAGGAACCAACAAGTAGTAAAAGCATACATTTGATATGATTGATCTAAGTTAATAGTTAATGAAGAAAACTCTAAACATCATCAATGAGACAACATTTACGAAAAGAGATTATATTAACTTTATAAAAGTGGGAATTACATAGAAAGAAGAAAGATACAACCAAAGCCTTAACGTCTCATCCTCCATCCAACATGTCCAAGCCAAACCTCCAAGATGGTATAAGCTTCCCAAGATGATTAGGGATCACCTATATGGATTCTACCAACATAAGGATACTGTAGACCTTCCTCCCTTCCCATGGAGAGAGAGTGTATTTATATAGGGCTAAAGAGATAGGGTAGGTTTAGGATTATGGGGAGATGGTTAAGGGATTTTCGCATTAGGTTAGGAACCGAAATGCCACCTCACCTAGAAGTTAGGGATGACCCTACACCTCAACAAGCTTCGAGAAGGGTCTCGAAACTTTGAGTTTTCACCTATAAATACCCCTGACGCACCTTGCATGAAGAGACAGAGCGCCACTGAGGGCTGGAGCACTTTGCATGAAGGGAGAGAGTGTCGGTGGCAAACCTTGTCAGTGTGCAAAGTGTGCCGGCGCACCTTGTCTGAAGGGAAATTGTGTTGGTGTACTTAGAGAAGGAAAAAACCTAGGGAAAACCCCAAACTCAATGCACTTTAGCTAAGAGAACTTTAGGTATTAGGCACAAATTTGACACATGGATCATGGTGACGAGATTTAGGTGTAACAACAACATTTATAAATAGGACTGAAGAAATAATGGCAAGCGAATGATCTTCCCAGATATTGTTGTATTCCCATATTTTTTTCACTCCATACTCAACCATCTATGACCCAAACTATAATATACATCTTATTCCACGATGCACAATACACCTAATACAATCTTATGTCTAGCTCCTAACAAATGTAGAGACTTAAAAGCTTCATTCAAAAGTCACTTACAGAAAATAAGGAAAAAAATCATATATCTATATACCCAAATAAGAACCCATCTAATGGATAGATGATATTATATTAGATAAAATTAGAACCCTAACTGAGAAGAAATCATTACCCGTTCTCCAAAGAAAGCACTACAAAAATTGAAAGTCACATAGAAATAATTCATTGTCATAAGAAGACGATAAGACCCCTGCAACATGACACTGATTCTCTTGGGAATTCAATCTAGTACTAGATCCATGAGATGAATTATCAGAACCTTGTCCAATATGGCAGTCACAACATCGTTAATATTATGCAAGATCAAATAATGAACTATCTATGTTCCTGTAGCTACTTTCAGTCTAGAGACTCCATATGTACTACAATAACATAAATCAATAAAATTGAATACGAGGGAGGTGTCGTCAGGTGATGAACTAGATGAAAAGTAGTAATTTGTTTAAGTGGGAATCATTTGTAAATTGTTGTGGATATTACACTGGAAAATTTTGTCACAATAGTTCTTACAACTTAGTTATTATTTTATTAGCTTATTTTTATTGAATGCCAAATAACTAGAACTGAAACAAGATAGCTAGATCAAATAAGTACATAATCCACACAATAACACAAGATATACACTAGGAAAACCCACTATGAGGAAAAACCCAGCGACAAATGAGGACTATGCCTTGCTCTTTGTTTCAAATTGAAAATACAAAGGAAAAGGTACTCTATATGGAGTTATGTATGACTATGTGGGTGGAAAGGCTACTACAAGATCTCTTATCTCCTATGTTCTTCAATAATATCTACTCTCGTGATGTTGCTCAACTATGGAACAAATATTATCCATAAATTTCCATGGATATTCCACTAGAACAATTTATCACAACGGATCTTACAACTTAGTTCTTATTTTATTAGCTTAGTTTTATTGAATGCCAAATAACTGGAATTGAAACAAGAATAAATAGAGAAAATAAATACACAATCCACACATTAACATAAGATATACCCTGGGAAAAATAACTATGGGGAAAAACCCAACCAAAAATGATGAATATACCTTGCTCTTTATATAAAATTGCAAATAGAAAGGAAATGGTACTCTATATGGAGTTGCCTAATGACTCGATGGCTAGAATGGATACTACAAGATCTCATATCTCTATTTTTCTCCTCTAACATCCACTCTCATGTTGTTTCTCAACTATGAAACAATACGATACATCAAAAGAATGGAACCCCCTTCTCTTCTAGAGGCCTAATATTTAACATTGATTGATACCCATCTAGGGTTAGGTTTAGTATTTCTACATGCCCCAAATCCCGATTAAGGTCAAGTTTTAGGACCTTCTAGAATGTTATTGGAGTTTTGCACATTATTATATCCACATGTGTGAGAAATGAAATATGATGTGGAATCCACTCGATACCATGGTGGTCAACTAGATAGGTCAACTTGCAGGAGGCATAAATTTTGTATACAGACTCTATTTGAGGCAATTTTTGGACCATTTGAAAGGTACTAGAGTGTAGAATCACATGAATGGTAATTAAATAATATATGAATGTTTGATCCCAAAAAAAATTTTTTAGACCCTCAAATAGGCCCTAAAAGGTTATGGACCCCAAATCTACAAAATGAGACTTTCCCATAAAATGTTCCCTACAATCCAATTCACCCAATATTCTGACGCCAAAAGCTCCAAGTAGGTGAAAAATTATATGTTTGTTCATTTTGACCCACACCTCCTAATTTTGGGATGTTTTTGGTCCAAAAACTATTGTGTTGAATGAGGTGAGGAAATATTTCCTCTACCTTCTCCTTGGAGTACCATTTAGCCTTTCCTAGAAGTTCTCCTTTCAACCCCACCTAAAAAAGTTCATATTGTCCCTACCTGGTAGTTTTGGAATTCTTCTACAAAACTATATCTTTTGGTAACTCTACTTGATCCTTTGGTGCTAAGTCCTCTACAGAAGGCAAGACCTTCTCAATTTCCTAATCCAACATGGAAGATTCGTAGAGTTTCATATTTTCCACATTCACTATAGAGTAAATGATTTTATCAAACCTATGTTGGTCATGAATTTCCTTGTACTTTTCTTCTAAATTCTTCAATCCATCCTATACTTGTAAATGGATCTTCCTAATCTTATCAAATAACTTTTAATCTCTTATTGCTTCATCTATGGTGACTCCCCCCATTCCCCCTTTCTTTTCGTAAAAAACACCTAGAGGTGAACATGACAAGTATACAAAACAAGTTTCAAAAGAGGAATTTCGAATGGAACTGTGGACTGTTCTATTATAAGAGTGTTGTATGTAGATCCCATTTTCATTCTGAGTATTTGGATGCATCTAATTTTAACCACTTAAAATTTGTACCATAATCCTATTAGATGCTTTATTCTATCCATCTATCTATGGATGGAATCAGGAATGTTGTAGACGTCTTCAACTTGGTGTCCATATTTTCCAAGTGTACTCCAAAATGTACTGAGAAATATGGTATTCTTATCTAAGATGATACTCCTTGGTATCCCAAAGTGCACCCAAACCAATTCAAAGAACATGTTTGATGCTTCTTGTCCTTGGATTGTCTTTTTACAAGGACTAAGAATGCACATCTTGCTAAATTTTTGTCAACTGCCACAAATAAATAGTAATGTCCCTTCCTATTGGTTAGAAGAACACCCACAAAATCCATTGATATGCTCTCCCATGGTCTCGTAGGAATAGGTAAGGGATGGTATAGACCTTGCTTCCTATTGCTGGGGTTGCTTGTACAATAAAGTATGCATCCTCTAATAAACCGAGCTACAAATTCTTACATTATAGGCTAGTAAACATGCCTCTATAAGTTTTCAATTGTCTTCCCTACACCAAGGTTCCCTACAACTCTCGAGGTGTGTTCCTCTTTGATAAGATTCAATATCTTGCCTTTAGAAACATAGATCTTGTCCAGCTTGTATAGTAACTCATCCTGGAGATGGTAGTCATCCTTGTTGTCATGTTATTCTACATGGAATTGGCCTTGTAGCTACTTCAATACTTCCATGAAGTACCCATATTCTATGTACTCCTCCTTGTATGCATCATGCATAAAAGGTTCCATGTGCATAAGAGTTCTCAAAGCTGTAATATTGGTTTTAGGTGGCCTTGAGAGCATGTATACCAACTTGTTGGTACTACCCTTCTTATAATTGATGATTAGATGGAATTGTTGTAAGAATCCCATCCACTTATAATTCATGGTCTATTGCATATTACTTTGACCCTGCAAATACTATAGTGGTTGGTGATCAGTGTGAATGATGGTCTCCTTTCCCATCATATACTTCTTCCACTTCTTAATACCTTGAACTAGGGAATATAGTTCTGTATTATAGGTGGGGCAGTTTAGAACCCCCCCATGAAACATTTTAGAATGATGGCATACTGACCTCCCTCCTTGCATCAACAACACTCCCATATCATACCCACTTGCATCTATCTTTGATTCAAAAGGATTATGTAAATTAGGCAATGTGAGGACTTGTGCCTAACTGTTGTTTCACTTGATCTCTTCAACGGTTTTTTATTATTATTATTTCCCCACTAGAACCCCTTATTGTTGGTTGTTATGGAATGAAGGGGTGCATCCATAGTGGAAAAGGAAGCTATGAAATTTCGAAGGTATTTTACTACCCCCAAAAAGCTCCGAACTTGAGTGACATTTGTAGGAGTGGGCCACTTACTGATCTTTGTAGGATCAGTCTTGAGTTCTCCTCCACAAACCACATACCCCAAATACACCAAGGACAGCTCGGACAACTCATATTTATTCAAATTATCTATCCATTGGTGCTTTTTCAGAGTCTATACACCTACTTGAGATGTGAGATGTGCTCTTCCCAGGTAGCACTATAAATTAGTATGTCATCTAGATATACTATAAGAAATGAATCTAAGAAAGGGTGTAATACATCATTCATCAAATGCATAAATGTAGTGCATTACATAAACCAAATGGAATTACTAACAATTCATATAGACCTTCCCTAGTATTGAATTACATATGAAGGTGTCTTCTTCCTTCACTCACACCCAGTGATATCTCAATTTGAGATCCAACTGGTCCAATAGATCATCGGTCCTGGGAAAAGGGTACCAATTCTTGAGTGTGATATTGTTCAAGTATATATAGTCGATGCACATACTCAAATTCCCATCCTTCTTAGGTACTATGATGATAGGTGGCCGAAAAGGTGAGGTTCTTGGTTCAATCACACCCTTCTCCAACCACTGATGCAACTACTTCTTCACTTAATATGCTTCTATGAAAAACTATTTGTACATCCTGATGTCCAACAATGGAAAATATGGAAATAATTGTATCTCATGTTCCACCTCCCTCTTAGGAGGTATCCTCTTATGCTCCTATAATACATCTTTGTATGCTTGCAAAAGTCTCTCCAATTGATGTTTTTTTCTCTTTGGTACATCCCTCTAGGAATGGATTCACTTTTATTGATTCACCTTCTTGTTGATATTGTCTTAAGAAAATCAATATAGAATTCCTACTCGAACTAATAAACTTTTTCTGTTGGTTGGAACATATCTGAGAGGCCTTCTATTTACCTTGGTGCACGTTGATGATGAAGGATTTCCCATCCTTAATCAATAAGTATTGGTTGGCTCTCCTCATGAAGATCACATCCCTTATTTACATGTAGGGGCTTCCTAACACTACACGACAAACATCCAAGTGTACTACGTCTACCTCTACTTCATCAACATGCATTGCACTTATGGATAACTTGATATTGCATTGTTTCTTGACTCTGAGTTCTGCATCCTTATTTACCCATCCCAATGTGTAACGACCGGGATGATCATGTACTTTCAATCCAAGCTTACATACCAAATCCTCTACTTTGAGGTTTTCCTGTGAAGCATAATCAAATAGAGCATCAATCTTGGTATTCACAGACTAGATCATGATGTTAAATATTTTGTCATCTCTTTCTCTTCCTTAGTGTGGAGTCTACTCATATTCACATCCTTTTTCACTTTGGTACATATAATATTTTCATCCACATCCAAATTTATTTCTAACTCCTTGCTTGACTCCATGGCTAGAAGGTTCTTCTTCTTGGCATCCTTCTTGCGGTTCTTGGGGTTCAACACTAGGTGTAGCTTGAAAAAAATTTCTTCAATGTGAAGATCAATATCAAAATGATTACAATCGTTTCAGATCCTTCCATTGATGTGTCATGGTTTTGGTCTTCTTCTCCTTTGCATTCCACTTATTCTTCTCATCCTTGGTGGCATCTTGGATCTATTTTTGATTTGAACTGCTTGGTTGTCCTTTCTTATGGCCTATGTTTTATAGGTATTGTGCTTGTACATATGCTTCATCAAATGAACTAGGATTCAAGAGCACCACTTGCCTCTGTATGTGACGATGTAATACCCCTAGTTACTGGAGGAGTACATCTTGGTTCTTGGATGAAATACTCAACATGATATCCATCTTCTTGAACTCTGTGGTGTATCCTTGCACACTATTCCCTTTCCTTTGCTTGAAGTAATTACAATGGATCCACTGGTCCTATACATATATGGTCGGGTAGAAATGGGACTTGATGAAGGTTTTAAAGTCCTCCCACTTAGTTACTGGAAAATCACCCTCTAACCTAAGTGCTTCCATGTGTCTTTCCCACCAAGTTAATCGATGGCCCTCTAACTTCTATCAGGAAACTTAGATCTTTTGATCCTTGGCTATTTGATGGGTGTTAAAATAAAAATCCAACTACTACAATGAATGATTCAGTTTCATAGCATTAATCTCACCTTGATATGACTTGATGTCGACTTTCACTTCCATCTTGAAGAGAGACTAGGAAGTAATATTAGTACTGGAACTCGACTACTCTCTCTTGGGATTTTTTTTGAATCTATTTCTAGGTCACTTTTATCTTTCCATTCCCCCTCAGATCCAAAATATGAGCCTACAAAATCCCCAAGAGGTTCAAACTTTCTCTCCAAATATTCCATGAGGATTGAGATCTTGCATGAGATATTGGCAACTGCGTGAGATGTTGGCAACTTGTATTTCGAGTGTTGAAAATCACTGCTCATAACCGTCTATCGCTCCTTGAACAAAATCATCTCCCATGGATAGGTTTTGAAGAATTTTCTTTACAGAAACTACTGGATCCTGCAATTACCCACAAAATTTAAAATAAAAACTAATCTAATACCAATATGATTCATAAACTATCATGGATATTCCACTGGAATAGTTCGTCACAATGGATCTTACAACTTAGTTATTATTTTATTAGACTATTTTTAATGAATGCCAAATAAATGGAACTAGGAAAAGAATAACTAGAGCCAATAAGTACACAATCCACACAATAACACAAGATATACACTAGGAAAACCCATTATGGGGAAAAACCAAGCAAAAAATGAGGACTATGCCTTGCTCTTTATGTCAAATTGCAAATACAAAGGAAATGGTACTCTCTATGGACTTACCTATGACTATGTCGCTTGAATGGAAACTATAGGATCTCATATTTCCTCTTTCTTGCTCTAATATCCACTCCCGTGCTATTGCTCAACTATGGAGCAATACAATACATCAGAAGAATGGAACCCCCTTCTCTTCCAATGATTGGCTTGTTATTTAACATAACCTAATAGTCGTCTAGTGTTAGGTTTTGGGTTTATGCATGCCCTAACTACCTATTAGGGTTACGTTTTTCAGTCCTTCTAGAATGTTCTTGAAGGTCCACACGTGACTAGCTCCACTTGTCTGACAAATAAGAGTTGACATGGAATCCACTCAGTACCATGATGGTCAATTGGATAAGTCAACTTGTGGGAGGCATATATTTTGCATACGGATTCCATTTGAGGTGATATTTGGACTGTTGGAAAGGTCTCAAAGTGTAGAATCATGTGAAAGTGAATTGCATAAGCGATAAAATTTTAATCCCCAAAAACATCATTTAGACCCTCAAAAATGCCCCAAAAGGTTTTGGACCCCAAATCTACAAAATGAGAGTTGCTCATAAAATGGGCCCTAAAAGCCAATTCACCCAATCTTTTGACCCCAAAAATGTCCAAGTAGGTGACAAATTATATATTGATTGTAACAAATACAAAATAATTTATTAATTACTAAAGTGAAAGGGCGTAACCCATCATTATGCATGCTCAATCCTATAAAGGAGAGCCTCATTGTAATATCTTATCAATGATCTTACCATTTTTCAATATACTATTCTTATTAGAATGTGGGATTTGAAGTATCTATGGTCCTTTTAGATTATTTACGAGCGTTAAAGAAGTTTTTACACTTCAAGTGGTATCATAGCCCCTTCCTCGAGCATTCAATTCGGGCTTTTATCTATTTAGTATATTTTCTCTACATTGTTGGTCTTTGACCAAAAAGTTAGGCCCTTGGACATCCTCCACCATTCTTATTACCTACGCGCCTCTTGCACACTCCCATGTGACCTCCATCCTCTTCAAGATTCCCTTATTCCCGTGCATCCACTCTCGTGCAGTCCCTTAACTCCTCACTCGTCCCTCACTTCTCCCTTTCCCTCACAATGCCCTCTCTACACGTCCCTCTCCCTCGAGCTATTCCCTCCACACTTTCTACTATTCCCTCTCCCCTCCGCAGGCCTCTATGCCCACCTGCTAAGCGTAGCTCTCTCTGTTGCACGCCCCCTCCCCCTCTCCCTCCACTCCTACGTCCATGGTCCATGATATTGCTCCTGCTCCACACTCCCCCCAGCTTCGCTTCCCTCCTTATGCCCTGTGCCTGCTCCTTTTCCTGCGCTACTCCAATGCCACCCTCTCGTGCCTCTCCAATACCACCATCCCACTCCACCTCCACGTCCAGCCTCCGCTCCTGCCCCACTACATCGCCTGCTCCACACTAGCAACAAGTCAACCCTCCCACGCCACTCCAGCACCATTCTCTTGCTCCAACATTCTGTAGCTCCACCTCCACGTCCAGCTTCCACTCTTGCTCCAGTACGTCGCCTGCTCCCCGTCGACGCCAGCTCAATCGTCCTCCTCGAAGCCGTCACCTCCCATTGACCATCAACCGTAATTCGAATTAGTTCAAAACAAAATTTACAATATAATAATAAATTATTATCATTATTACTGTAGTTCTAACCTTATAAGAAAATAAAAATATATAATATAATAATATTAAATTAAATTTTTATTATTAAATTTTTATTTTTCAACATTAATCCTTAGAACTTAACAATAGTTGTTATTATTGAAATAATAATAATAAAATAATAATAATAATAATAATAATTATACTATATCACATTTCAAAAACAAAAAAAATATTAATAATATTATTATTATTAAATTTTAATAATCATTATTATTATCAAAGAAAAAAAATCAATTCTTCTCAATAAGAATTGTTTGGAGAACAAAACAAATCAAACAACAAGTTCAAGCCAAAGGAAGGCTCGTTAGAGAAGACAATAAGAGAAATCGAAGAATACAAATCCAAAAAGACAAAATCAAAGAAGACAAGAAGTCAAGATCTAGTGAAGACTATCTATCGCCGAAGAAGTTAGTCAAGGAAGACTCAACAAAGAAATCAAAGTCAAAAGAAGGCTCGTCAAAGAAGAAAAATACATAATCGCAAATGATGGCACCTACATATTCAGAAATGAAGTCGTAGTTGCAAACAACATTGGACGAGTTAGAGAAATATAAAGCGACCAATAAAGATCTTCAATTCAATATTATAAAGAAAGAATTACGAAATCATTTAGCAGAACGGTAGAATCATAGCTTAAAATATAAAAAGAGAGATCTCCAGAATAGGTTATTAGATAAGGATAAGGAAATTTCACATCTAAGAAGACACAATCAAAACCTGGAAGACAAAATCAGAAACTCCAAAAATGTTGATGAATCACCTTATAGAAGCAATAATGATTTTGAATAAGACATAAAGCATTTAAACAAGCTCATCATAGACAAAGATAATGAATTGGTGCAAATCCAGAGCAATTTAGAAAAGCGAGAATCATAAATGTGTCGACATCAACAACAAAAGGAAGAGCTCCAGCAAAAGTATGACGACACTAAAAATGCGCACAAGCTGGAAATTAAGAAAATCAATGACAAATTAGAAAGCAATACCCAAGAACTATTTCGACTAAGAATTCATAACAAGACATTATTTACGAAAACAAAGAACCTAAAACATAGTTGAAAGACGGAACATTCCAATGAAGACAACGAAGAATACTAGAAAAGAAAGAAGAAAACCAACGCTTGAGAAATTTTAATCAAGAACTAGAGGAACAAATCAAGAAGTTAAAAGAGGACAAAATGTCACAAGACGAAAGGTTCGAGAAGAGTCATAGTAATAAAAATCTATTAGAGAAAAAATTAGCGCAAAACTAAGCATCCGGACTCTCCGGAAAACAAATTCAAGTTAAGACATAAGAAATAAATACAAATTCGATCCTCATCACAGTTCAAAGGGAAGTCAATCCAGGAGAAAAACAAACAACAAGAACTCCCTATCGACACCCCAATTATAAACGTCATTTTGACCAATGACAGTGTCAAAATGAACATACATAGAGGAATTACGATGTCAAACAAGCAAGAACATCAAATCAACATACTAAGCAACAAACGAAAAGACCCATCCCACAAAGCGATCAAATAGCTCCGATAAAAATAGATCTTGGCTGGACCAAATCAGAGACAATGCAACAATTCTTCTTTGGAATACGTAACTCGTATTTCCTCATTTCATCAAGTGTCGCAAATACTAAAAGAGGGATCTAGAGATGACGGTTCAAGCAAAAAATTAGACATAACCCTTGTCTTCGATAAGCTTTGAGGACAAAGCTTCCCTTAAGGGGAAGGCATTGTAACAAATATAAAATAATATATTAATTATAAACAATAATTTTTTAATTACTAAAGTGAAAGGGCATAACCCTTCACTATGCATGCTCAAGCCTATAAAGGCGAGCGTTATTGTAATATCATATCAATCATCTTACCAATTTTCAATATACTATTCTTATCAGAATGTGGGTTTCAAAGTATTTATGGGCCTTTTAGATTATTTACGGGCGTTAAAGAAGTTTTTACACTTCATTGATCTCCTTTGAATCAGGGAAAGAGGGCGAATTCAATTTTCCTCTGTGGTATATCTTGAGATAATGTTGATTGTTTCCTTTGTTTATTTTTATTTTTTTCCCTATCAATCAGAAGGTCCTTGTGTCTTCATATTTTTGCAAGGAGAAAAACTCTACAAAAGTAGTTGTTAAATTGGTGCCAAGCTACATGGTAGGAGTGTGATTTATTAACTAAATTTATTGTCTCTTAATGATGCCTCGTAACTTGTGGATTATGAACTAAGTGAATAATTGAAATTTATTTATTAACACCATTTTGTATTGCTAAGTGATAGCTAAAATAGTACTTAGGCCTTTGTAGTAAATGATTCTTTAAGAAAGTTTCATTTAAGCTATAAGTTGAATTTGACATGCAATTTTGTATAATGCATTATGTTATTTGTATTTGAGTGTTTTCACTACTGAGAGTCCATTTAGAACATAGTTTAAAAATGAAAATGAAAATAAACATAACATAAATTAAATATGTATTTGTAGAAATTTGATAATTCATAAACTAAATAAATAAATGTTTTTTTGTTTAAACTTCAATTCAATGAATAATAACTTTAAGAAATATTCAAAACTTGAACCTAATGGCAATAGCTTGAATTTACTTTTGAATAAAAAATTCATTGCTGAAAGGGGATTATTGTTTAAATCGAATTGAGAGAAAGTGTGACAGTAGAGCTTTGTCACTTTGCAATAGACTAGAGACCAAAGTAGATCTAAAAGAAAATTTATAGTAAATCATAGAAACATAATGTAAATGGCTTTGTAGTCAACGCATGTATGTGCCTATAAGGACATTATAGAGAGTTGTTTTTCTTGTGGAAGTTGCTTGTGATTGCATACTTGAAATTTAAGGAATAGAGTCTAAGTACATGTACAAATATCACTAGTGGTTAAAAATTAAAGTTGAATTTGATGAAAACAATTCAAGGAAATATCCAAAACTTGAGTGGAATGGAAACAAGTTAAAGTTTTTTTTTGTTAGTAAAAATGGATTTATTAAAGGAAATTTGTTGAAAGAAATTGAAAGCAAAAGTAATGGGAGAAATTTTGAACTTTGAAATAGATTGGAAATGAAAGTATATATAGAATTAAATGCACAGTAAATTAAATTGCATAAACAAAATGAAAATGGAAAAGACATGAATCATTGTGTGCCTTGGGATAGGTGTTGGAATTGATTTAATACTGAGAGGGGGGTGTGAATTAGTATTAGTGCAGTTATCAACAGTTTTTACCTTCTTTAACAGATTAGTCTTAACTTAATCTTGATATTTAATTATGCATCTAGTATAAAAGAAAATCATTCATCCATATATGAACCAAGACAAAGAACACAACACATAGGATTTTGACGTGGAAATCCAATTGGAAAAAAACCACAGAATGCTCTTTTGTAATGAAAAGAATACATTCAAGGATGCACCAAATTCCTGTGTTTATCAGCACCAACTGGAAGGATGCACCAACCCCCTGGTTTTACAGGCACCGACCTAAAGTAAGCACCAACTCCCTTTGTTCTCCAGCACCAACTAGAAGGAGGCTACAACCTCCTACTCCTTGCTTTGTCCTACCACCCAGATATCCAATATAAGGTTCTGACTTATGAATTTACAACTCACACACACTTTTGATTTTCTAATATTAGTTCTGATGTGCGCTACCTTCATATGAAGATGATTCACTATCATTGTGCTTCACACATCACTTGACTTCTCAGTCCTCTCAATTATACACATATGTTGATGTCTTACTTCATGTACTGTGTGTTGCTGATATTTCAGTATGTGCTTTTATATGCTATGTCGATATGCTACTGCGCAACTGCACTCACCAACTAATATTGTGCTTTCAATTGATAGCTTGTTGTTCTGATATAATGCACTAGTAACAGATGGAACTATGCGCCTACTTTGATGTGTCTATTCTATTTAAGTGCCACGATCTTTTAGATAATATACAACATATTGTGCATCAAGTGATTCATACTTTTAGTGTAACACACTTGTCTCAAATCATCCTCATCAAGATGTGCTTACTGGATCCTTATGTTGCTCGGTCATTACGCAATAGATGGACTTCTCAACTTTGCATACTTCACTTCAACTTTCGTGCATCAGCTAAAAATCTACGCATCATTTGATATAATTCAATTTTGTCTTTGCGCTTCTGACATACAACATATGTGACTTTCTGCGTGTTATCTGTGATACTATCAATCACTTCTCATGCACTTGCGCATACCTCTATCATTCTGCCTTTCAGTATTTACGCATTCGTCACAAATCTACATCATCATTCTATGCACCATCAGTATTTCATTATGCTGCATGTGCACACTCATCTCCTCGCTCCTTGCTATATCATCATTAGAGAAATTTTGAGGTCAAAAAAGGGCCTCAAAACAAAGAAAATGTACTATAAAAAATAACAAATCACATTCTAGTAGATGACATCATCCCCCTTGGTGAGGTGGCATTGCATGAGTTAAGAATGCTTATTTGTCAAATTTTCTATGGTGGATGAAAACACATAGTTAACCAAGGTAGTGGTGTAAGTACTTTTAAGTCATAAAGTAAAGTACTCATAATGATAGTCTTTTCATAAAATAATATTATTGTCATTTTCAAGTAAAGTACTTATAATGAATGTCTTTTCACACTTTCTCATAAAATAATATTATTGTCATTTTCAAGTGAAGTACTCTTAATTCATAAAGAAAGTCCTTTCACATTTTTTTATAAAATAATATATTATCATTTTTATATTTTTAATTTTAAAATATATATTCACTCCATTCTATTTAATAACATAATTTCAAACTAATAAAGAATAATAATAGATTTAATAAATAATAATAATAATAATAATAATGCAATGTGGAATATAATAATATTATTAATATTTTACATATAAATCAATTCTCAATTAAATTACATTATATTAAATTCATGAGAAAAGTACTAAATATAAAAAGTCAACATAAAATTTAAAAAATAGCTCTTAAAAATATTTTTTATTATTTAATTTCATTTGCAAGTTCAAGACAAATAAATGCTAAAGGACAATAAATTTTTGGGAATTTATAATGAATCTTAGTCACATCAATGTAGACTTATTTTATTAATTTTATTTCTAATGAATTTTGAAAAGCAACTCAACCATGGTTATTTATATTGTGCATAGAAAATAGTGTGGGAGGTGACTTGTCATATATACCTACCCCATAAAACCCCAAATTCATAATATTTTAATATATATCATATTTTTGTAGTACATCTCTTAGGAGGCCCATTTTTTACCTCAAAATCTCTCTAATGGTTGCTCTATCCTCAAGACCTTGATGCCCCAAACATAAAACCATACCTTCCACTTGAATATCTACAATCCTACCATTGAGATTACTGCAAATATCCAACTTGTATCTCTATATATATATATATCTATGTCCTGAATGGATTGTATGTCCACAATTCGGTTTTTGCATCCCTTCTTCCATATTTCATGGATTGTGCTTTTGCCACATGTAATATTCTATGTTGTTGATGTGTCATCCTTTGTGGTCTTGCACATCCATGGTCCTTGACTTAGTGGGACTTACATCTTAGTGGTGTACTCTTGCGCTCTCAATGTACCATTGCTTTGAGGTATGTGCACATCCTTACTCTTCAACTTGGTGAGTTTTTTACCCTTGTTGTACCATCTCTTGTGGGTATTGTGCACCTAATGTATTGATGCTTTGCGGAATATGGGCATAAAATAAATTGTACTTAGTGGAAATTTGACCCTTGTTGTATCATTGCATGTGGGACTTGCACATCTGCTATATCATCGGCTTGTGGGATTTTTGCATAAACAACTTCAACTGCTGCACGCATCTGAGAACTTGTGTGCCCTTCACTAATTGAAAGCACCTTCTGATTGGTAATAATTGCACACTTTCAAGACTATCTAGCCATAAGATGTTTCTTACTATTTATGCACTCTCGGTATTTTACCATACAATGTTTAGGCTTGCTTGCGCATCCCAGAGTCTTTTTATGACATTCTTTCACACTTGTACCTTTGCTTTACCAACTCCTTGGCTACTTGTGCACATGTACCTTTGTCCACCCAATTCTTTGGATGTTACCTTGAGAGAGTATGAATGGGTGGGCTTGATATCTACGCAAGTACCACATGTAGTAGGATACATTACTTATGTACTTCTTTGAACTGGATATGCATGATGTACCTTCCTTGTGTGCTTCATCAAATTGATCATGCATGATGTATCCTTGGAAACACATTGTTCAGATTGGATGCAACTTCTAGATATACTTCTTCATATTAGAATCCATGTACATCACCATCTTGCGCATATACTTCTTCAAAGTGGCTTCCATATACTTCTTTAATCCGACATAGGAATGTTGTATCCACTTTGACATCAGTTGGAATCAATGATTCAAACCGAATCAATTGCCATCCTCTTTGACATTATTTGACATCAGTGACAACCAAAGTTCAACAATACCCCCATTTGGAATTGATGTCAACACCTTATGAAGTTGTGTATGATATTCTTTGAACTGTGTGCTTCATTTGTACTTTCGTAGTGCTCCCCCTGAGTTCTTTGGGATTTTGACTTCTGCTCTTTTTGTTGTCAATACTTCTTCTTTCTGTTACTTTTGCACATACTCTTCTACCTTTTGTTACTTCTACGCAGACCATATGTTCCAATGCCATTTATCCAAGTGATCTACTTCACTCTCTTTCGCGTCTGTTGAATCTTCATGTTGTTTCTTCAATTATCTACTTCATACTCTTTCACATCTACTATATCTCCATGGTGTTTCTTCTCTGTTGCATTTAGATTCATTTCATATGTACTGTAATGTCCCTTTTTTAAAATTTTATTAAAATTCCCAATTTTTCACTTTCTCTCCAATTTCGACCTTTGACTAGTTTTGATGCCTAGGTCTCCAATTTGCCCCAAATGCTCCCAAATATTCTGAGAAGGTATATGAATGATAATAGGACTTGATTATGATGTTCAAGAATTATATATGGCCACAAAAATACCTCTGTGAACTCCCTTAATATTATGGACAAAGTATGTAATTTTACTAGCAATTGGAGGTTCAAATCCCCCCAAGGTAATGACTGAAATTGGCTTTCCAAATGCCTCCAAAACCACTTGAATTTATGAAAATAGATAGGGTATGTCTTAGGTATTTTATTAAGGTCTCATATGCAGCATTAATTAGTTATTAATTATTTTCTAACCTTACCACAAACAACTGCAAAAATCACTAATTCGACCCTTGGGGAAATGGCACCAAATCTTCTCCAAATGTAAATAAAATGAGTAAAATGACTTCAAATGCCTAAGTGATGAACATGAAACTTGTAACACTCATCAATGGAAGTCCATTAATCATAAATGTATCATAGAAACATTCTTTTATTTGAAATCTTCAGGATTACAATGGCATACATCAATATAGTGGGGAAATGGTCATTGTTTGCTCATTAATAATCATTTTCACATACAACCACTTGGTATTTCGACCTGATACTTTATGAAGATGAATAAAAGAGTATATTAAGCTTATTACAATCATAAATACATTATTATAATCTCTCCCAAAGAGTACAAGAGCTCACCCAAAGTGCAATCCCTCAAGGAGCATGAATATGCCTTCAAAACTGGAAATGGTTGAGAGAATGTGATGCATTAGGTGAAACCATGAAATTCCCTGTAGCCGATAACTACAAATACAAACTCCATTAAATATCCATGAAAGTCCTGAATGGCCTCTCCAAACACCAACTTGGATGGGAGTCTTTCACCCTCAAAATTGGCTAAGGCAAGAAACTAGTCATCCACTAGCTCTCTCTTCACAAATGCAATTTTTATCAAATGATCAAAAGATATTCTCTTGGTTTATCCCTGTATTTTATAAACATAATTATCCTTCTAAGGTTCCCAATACATCCATAGACTCAACCCAATTCGAATTAAGTTAAGGGGTCAAGATTTGCCATGTCCCCTACCTTTCCTAGCCTTCCACCTTCCACCAATTTGAGTAGGAGTCTCTTGGGCTTCTACAACTCCCATGAGTGCACTCTTGGAGCCTATTTTTGGGGCTGACATGTCATAATGGTCAGATGTCATAGGTCATATCTGAAATTTGTCATAAATGTCATAGATGCTCCATCATTGTTGTCATAGGGTCTATGGAATCTAGCCCAAGTGTCCACAAGCTTCCAATTTGACTCTCCCTCTTCCATGGAGGTTACCATTCCATCCCAATTAGACCTAATATTCTCAATGCCATGTGTATGAACTTACAAAATCACCCAATAATGTTGGGATTCTCATGGATTCGAAATGGCAAGCAAGATATGCCATGTGGCAGTGAGAAATCAAGCTAGAGTGGGTCCCACTTCCTCCATATGTCCTCAAAACCATTTGCCACCTAGAATTTCTCTTGAATTTATTTATTCAATCTCTTTATTAAATATTTGAACTATTATAATGTATAAACATTATTCATGTGTTCCCTTATTACAATTCCAAATGTACCCATTCAACCTAGGGAACTGGTAGGATTGATGGGATTGTCCTGCTATGCAATTATTTGAATGGGGACATTACATGTATAGTCAATGTGCAACCAAATTTATGCTTTTATGCACCTTTGACATCAATGGAAAAGAGGTTCCATTAGCTACACAATATAGGTTCTTATTTTTCTTTATTTTACACAGACCTTTACCTCAATTGTTTTCAGGGATGACTCCCCCTGTCTTCATACTTCATTTCTTTGATGTCATTCTGCACTGATATCCTTTCATAATTATATTTGATTGATTTCCATATATAGGTGTTACATTACGCATTCATCTTGATCTCTTGTTCATGTCATCACACTACATCATTCTTTGCACAATGCCAAAACCTTTCCTTGGTTCGATGCCTCTTTATTTGGGTTCTCACTATGTTGTGGATTGAGAACCACGCCCAGTTTTTCCCTAAGATATTCAAATGTACTTCATGAAAGAGATTTCATAAATATATCCACAATTTGTTCCTTAGTATCAACATATTCTAGTTTGACAATCAACTACTTTCTCTGTCACAAAATGATACTTGATGGGAATGTGCTTAGTTTTGTAGTGCATAACAGGATTCTTGGAGATATTGACTATGTTTGTGTTGTCACATAGTATTTGTATCGTTTGATTTATATTTACTTGCAGATCTTCCAAGGTCTTATTCATCCATAACACTTGTGAAAAACAAGAAGTTGTTGCAATATATTCATATTCTGATGTGGATAAGGAAATTGATGGATTTTTTTGTTGATCCACAACACAAGACAATTTCTTAAGAAAAACACATCTCCACTAGTACTTCTCATATCATCTATACTTCTTTCCCAGTTTGCATCAGTGTATTATACTAAGTCTAACTTTTTCTCTGTAGATACCATAGGCCAAGGTTCATGGTCCCTTTCAAATACCTGAAAATTCTCTTGACTGCTTGAACATGTGTTTCCTTGGGTGCTTCCTGAAATATTGCGAAAAGTCCAATGGCTTGTATGATATCTGGTCTTGAGGCATTTACATATAGCATACTACATATATGACAGATTAGATTCGTTCAACATTGTCCTGTCCATCTCTTGAACGGTTATGTTTTTCCTTTCTTCTATCCTGCTTCGCTGTGGATTTCTAGCTGCTAAAAATTGTCTTCTAATTCCATGTTTGTCACAGTAGTTATCAAAATTGTTTGAAGTATACTCTCCTCCGTTGTTATATCTTAAACACTTTATTCTTAAGTCGTTTTTTGTTTTCAACGAACTTATTTAAAAAATTTCAAGCATTCGCATGCTTTTGATTTTTCTTTAAGAAAGAATACCCACATCATTCAAGTGTAATCATAAATGAAAAGAAGGAATTAAGACTCACCATTCATTCATCTAGTTCTCATTGGACCGCAAATATCTAAATGAACCATTTCAAAGGGTTTTGAGGTAATGTACTCTTTTGTTTGGTACTTAATTCTTGTTTTTTCCCATGCACACAGTGTTTGCAGAATGAGTTTGATGGTTTAGTAATTATTGGAATGTCCCTTACTACTTGTTTCCTACTGATTCTGAAAAGGTTTTCAAAATTGAAGTGCCCCAGTATTCTATGCCAGAGACAACTCTCATGGGTTTGTCCCGTGTATCTTTTCTCTTCCTTTTCCTCATCTAGGATATAGACATTGCCAATATTCCTGGAGGTTGTTGCTTTAATTCTACCTATATATTTGTTTTTTATTTTGCATTTTTCTTAGTCAAAAGTGAGTGTTTTCTTGGTCGCACATCTAACTTCCACTCAAAATATTGTGTTTCATGTTTTCAACCAATAGAACATTTTCTTCCTTGGTCCTTTTGGTTGATAGGCTTGCTAAGCCCTTACCTAATATTTTGGTCGAACCATTATCCCCAAAGTAATCACCACCTGCATTGTCTTCTCTAAACTTCATAAATGTGTTTTTATCTCCTGTCATATGTTTGGAACATCCAATGTCTATTTACCATTGCCTCCTTTTACTTTGTGCATGTAAGGCTAAGCTGCAGGATTCCTAATGAATTTGATCCTTCTGATCTTTAGTTGTTTCAGTGGATTGCACAGGTTGTTGTTGATTTCTGTATTTTTGACTGTCATGATCTAGTTTATTACTGCACTAATATTCTTGGCTTAACAAACTAAATGGATTGAGATATTCTATCAACATTTTAGTCGATTTTCAGAGGTTGATCTGTTTGGGATTTATCTTGTGCAAACCATTCTTCCTAGCATACGCTAATGCACGAGCTCTACATTTTATTGCTTTATGACCAAACTTATGACATTAATAGCAATTTCCTAAGAAAATATTTTGGTACCTGATAGGATAAAATCCCTAGAGATGCGTAGGATCGGTTTTCGGATGACTTCGATTTCTATGCTCTCTTTCAAAGTCTTGAGCGTGTATGCATAACTTTTAAAAAAATATGATTCTTCATTAATGTTATTTTTGCATTTTTGCTCATTCTCTAGCTAAGAGCTTAATTTTTGGAGTTTGTTTCTCAGAGAGACAATTTCGACTTCTAGATATTCACACTTGTCATATTTCAACTTCAACTTCCTCGTGATGTCTTCCTCCAATCTCAAAAGATATTCTTGCGGGAGCTTTCTTTTCTTTTATGACTTCTTTATTTCATCCAGAGCATTGATTAGTTCCCCTTCAAAATATACTTCAACCATCTGTTCATATTTTGAATCCATGTATGGTGAGTTCTTCATAGAGATCTGTCTTCCAGTTGTTAATCTGTTACTGAAGACACACGCTCTGATACCAATTGTTGGAATCAATTTAATACTGATACAGGGGGTGAATCAGTATTGGCGCAGTAATCAATATTGTTTACCTTATTTAACAGATTAGTCTTAACTTAATCTTGATCTTTAATTATGCATCCAATATAAACAAAATCATTCATCCATATATGCACCAAGACAAAGAACACAGAACACACAATATTTTGACGTAACAACCCAATTGGAAGAAAACCATAGAATGCTCTTTTGTAATGAAAATAATGCATTCAAGGAAGCACCAAATTCCTATGTTTACCAACAACAACTGTAAGGAGGCACCAACCCCCTAGTTTTACAGGCACCAACTTGAAGAAAGAACCAACTCATTGTGTTCTCCAGAACCATCTTTAAGGTGCCTACAACCTCATACTCCTTTCCCCATCCTACCATCCAGATATCCAATATAAGGTTTCGACTTACTGAACTTCCAACTCGCGCACACTTCTGATATTCTAATATTAGTTCTAATGTGTGCTACCTTTTTATGCATACGATTAACTATCATTGTGCTGCACACATCACTTGACTTCTCATTCCCCTCAATTCTACACTTCTGTTGATGTCTTACTTCATGTACTATGTGCTTCTAATCATGTAGTCTGCTAATATATGCTCTGTCGATATGATACTACATAATTTCACTCACCAACCGATACCATGATTTCAATCGATAGCTTGATTTTATGAGATAATGCACCAGTAATAGATGGAACTACGCACTTACTTTGATGTGTCCATTATGTTTAAGTGCCACGGTATTTTAGACAATCTGCAACATACTGTGCATCAAGTGATTCGTTCTTTTGGTGTAACGCACTAGTCTTAGATCATCCTCATCATGACATGCTCACTGGATCATGTTGCTACTCTGTCGTTTCACATCAGATGGAATTTCAACTTTGCACACTTCAATTCAACTTTCATGCATCAGCTAAACATCTATGCATCATCTGATATACTTTGGTTCTATCTCTATGCTTCGGACATACAACATCTTTGACTATCTGCATGTTATCTATGATATTCTCAATCATTTCTCACGCTAAAGGTAAAATTATATGGAGAAGATGAGCTAACCATTATTTTTTGTTGGTTACGGTAAGGATATGAAGGCACATAAGTTATTTGATCATGTTTCTAAATATGTCCCTTTTTGAAGCACCATCCACTTTGATGAATGCATTGAGCCAACAATTTCTTCTACTACTCTGTACCCATAGATTGTATTTCACATGATGATGTAGATCATGTTCGAATTTCTATATTTGTAGATCAAGAATATGTTCAAATTGTGTTGTTGTATATTTCACAGCAGATGACACTATTGGAGATGAAAATCAACTAGTAACAAATATGTCAAGAGTTGAAAATTTTCCATCAACACCAAATGAAAATGTGCATCTTGAACCAAAATGAATTTATCAAGGACAAATTTTGAGGAGGAATTGTAATGAGTGAAACATGCTTGGAAGGTATGTCTATGCACAAACTTATTTCAACTATTTTTCCATTGACCGTCAATGCAGGCATTCGTAGACATAGGCATCTGGTGTAATTCATTTAAGTCACACCATTTCAACTTTAATCCACAACAATTTTATGATGTTTTTGGCATACCAAAATGGGATGTTGACATGACAAAAGAGTATTATTCCTTACTGAAAAATCATGCATGGGCTCTTATTTGTTTTCCTAAATGATGAAAGTTGCTTCCCTGTAAATGAGTCTATAGAAGAAAATATGCATAGAAAACAATATGTAGTAGATGTCTCTGTTGATGAGCATAAGGTTCATCTTGTGACCATTGACTTTTGTGGGTTGAAGGTATTAATTATGATGATACCTTTACCCTTGTTTCCCATATGGATTTCATATGCATAGTGTTTTATCTTCTCGTGTCCCACAGCTGGATAGCATATGATATGGACATGAAGGGCATGTTTTTCATGGTGACTGTATGAGAAAATATACATCGATTCAACTCTTGGATTTTTGTATGATTCTTCACTTGTTTAAATTCTCTGACATTCACTATATGGTCTCATGCAAGCCCCTCGATCTTGGTATGAAAAGATGGGCATTTCTTTATTGCTTTGATTTTTCAACATTGTTGTCATTTTGATCCTACAATATATTCTAAGAAGCAAAATGTTGATCTCTTGATTTGTGTTCTAAATGTGGATGATTTAAATCTCACATGCAACTCTTTATCCAAAGTCTTAGAGTGTTCAACAAGAGTTGATATAATAGTTTGATACCACAAACCTTGGTCCTTTCCATATTTTCTTCGTATGCATGTCCTTTTTTTGTACTTGAAGAATCGAAAACTGGGGTGGGGCTGGTACTTTCGCGACACAGGGTCCAGGGGTCCAATCCCCCGTATGCATGTATTTTAATCTTCATAAACGATATTTTTTTTACTAAAATTATGAACTTGATTTACTTCATCATTTTGGCATTGCTAATTGCAATCCTAGACCCACTCCATTTCAGTTACGTGTTATAATTTTTTATAGTTGTATTCCACCCCTTTTAAATCCTTCATTGTACAAGAAACTAGTTGGAAATCTCCTTTATTTGATTCTTACATCCCTTGGCATTTTCATTGTAGTTGGGCTTGTCCTCTGAGTTTTCTCAAGATCTTCACAAGTCATTGGAATGAAACAAAGTCTATTTTTAGGTATAGTCAAGGTAGTACTAATTTTTGCATTTAGTTACACCTCTCAAGCTTCTCATCTTGTGGGTTTCACTTACCCAAATTGACTAACTTAGTTGAGGATCAAAATTATACATCTAGTTTTGTTTATCACCTTGGATTCACTCATATAGCCTAGTCTTGCAAGAAGCAATAAACAATTGCAAATTATCTTCTGTAGAAGTTGAGTATTGTGTTACAATCTTGCTAGTTAGTAGGTTCGTTGGCTTTGATATTTGAGGAATTTTTTTGGCATTCATTAGGATCATCCCATACTCTTTGTTGTTACTATCTAAGAGTGTATAACATATTAATCACAACCCAATGGAGCATAAATGGACAAAATACATTGAAATTGACATGCACTTTATTATAGCTCATTTAGGATAGTATTCTCAACTTGGAGTGTAATGCCTCTATGGGGTTAAAATAATTTGATTCATGCATAATAAACACCTTTATTTTACCATAAGTACTACAGATAATCAATTTAACTACTCAGGCCATGCACTATGACAATAAGGACACAATAACATTTATCATGAATATTGCATGGATATACATGAATCAAAGTAAAACATTAACTATAGGTGACTAATCAATTAAAGACTTTATTATTTTTTACACGTAATTTTTATTCGTTGCATGTATCAAACTAACAAGAAGTTAGAGAGACTTACTATGAAGTAGAAAACTAATATCTTGACTTATAGAGGTATGCAACAAGTCCCTCTGATGCAGGAGCATCGAGGCCTAGATAGATCAGTCGAAGCTAGTCGACATAAGGGAGCCGACCAGAGGAAGTACTGACGACCGCTAGTGCGTGAAGTAGATTGACTTGTCGAAGTCAATAAGTCGAGCAGAGAACTGCCGAAGTAATCTACAGGAGTGTGAAGGTCGAGAGTTGACATGTTCATGTTGATAGATGACAAGTTGTTACAGAGTCGCAATAAGGTTGACATGTTGTCAGACCACGACATTGACAGGTTGGGCATGAGCCAAGCAAGGAGGAAGGGGCAGACTGGCGAGGCCTTGAGTTGTGAAGGAAGCCGATAGGTGATTCGAAGCTGACAGAGAACATTATTTCCAGTGTGATGGTTTACTGTAGCATGTCAGAAGGACACGTAGAAGTCAAGGAGAGTACTTGGAAACCTCTCGGGGTTACTAAGGAAGTTAATGGCAGTTATTGCAGGTGGGTGAAGATATGACAGATGTCATCACAGGAAGAGGCTGTGCAGCACAGTTGAGGTGTTGATAGTTGCAGGTCTGCAAGATCTTGGAAGGATCGGTTGACAGAAGATGCGTGTCTCAGGGATCACAGTGGTCTCGGGAGCAGTAGCAAAGTAGAAGACCAGGGAGTTTGGATCAATTGAGGGACTTGGAATTTTGGGAGAGTCAAGCAGAGCATAGTAGAGTTCGAGGAGAAGTTTTGTAGATTGGAGAGAACAGTCACACAGCTTCTGAATACAGAGAAGAACAAGCCATAGGTCAGAGTTCCGCAGTGAACAAGGATAGGGTGAGGTCGACACACTGAGAGAGCACACAGTTACTTCTATGTTGTAACGACTAAGGACGATAGTTAGTTAGTTATTTCATTTCCTTGTAGTTTGCATTGTAACTGATTCAGAGAAGTAATATAAGCTAGCTTTTGGCATGTTGTTTGCATCTTGTCTATGTAAACGTGTGTGTGGTTTGTTATTTTTAAGAAAGATCCTTCTTGTCGAGGGTTCCTTGCGTCAATTGGTATCAGAGCGGAGAAAATCCTGAGAGTTGAAGGATAACATTAGTGGTATTAAGCCTACAAGTGCGTTGAACAGCTCCAGCTGAGGTTGGGTAGAGTTGTACACGACTTGTTGAAGTTCGATTGTGATTGGATGAGTGGAAGTTTCAGCAGAGGTTGAAAATGGCTCATAGATGTGTAAATGTCCGAGGATGAAGAGTGTGTGGCACGGCAGTCACGGTTGATCATGAGATGTTCGATGAGTGCATCTGAACAATGCGAACTTTGACAAATGAAGTCGCAACGATCAAAGAAATCCAAAGGTGTGGTTGTATTCCTGATGTGTTAGACCACAGCAACGAGGAAGTCGAAGAAGTGGAACCACAAGAAGCAGTGGGAGAAGATGAACCAGAAGAAAAACTCATGAAGCTTCTGATGGATATGAGAGTTCGGGAAAAGATATACATTCGTACCTACTCGGGAAGTCTAGATCCAGAAGATTTGATCGACTGGTTCAGAGAAATGGAGAAATACTTCAAAATAGAGCAGATCGAGGATCCAAAAAGAGTTAAGACTGCATGTTTGAGGTTGAAGGTTCATGCCTCATTGTGGTGGGATAATGTACAGGTTGACAGAGTCAAGAAGGGCAAGGAGAAAATCAAGTCCTGGGACAGGATGGTCGCCAAGCTGAAAGGAAAATTCTTGCCGAACAACTATGTGATTTCCTTGTTCAGGAAGGTACAGAACTTTCGACAAAAATATATGACCGTGAAGGCGTACACAGAAGAGTTCTACAGATTGTCGATAAGGTCGGGGTAAACCGACAAAGGAGAAGAATTTGTCGCTAGGTACGTGAATGGCTTGAAATATGCCATTCAGGAAGAATTGAGCATGTCAAGATTCAGAGCAGTGGGTGAAGCCTACCAGTTAGCTCTGAAGGCAGAAGAGAAATCGTCGAGGAAATCTATAGCGACTGGAGGCAGGATCACTGATCAGGGTGCGAGGACTGTTACCGTGAAAGGCCAAAGTAGTGGTTACAGGAAGGAAACTGTCGAAGATAGTCAACATGTGGAAGGGACATCAAAAAGGGAGAAATCACAAGAGAACCAATGCGATGGTCGTGAGAATCATGGTCAAGGTGCATATGGTCGAAGTGGTCCATCCGATAGAAAAAGAGCTAACAGACTAGCCATAATATGTTACAAGTGTCATGGAGTGGGACACAAGGAATATGAATTCCCAGAGAACCTACATGCTGCAGAAGAGTCGAAGCCCAGACGTCGAAGAGAAGAGCAAGTTGACGAGAGGGAAGAACCGGCATCCGACAATAGTGAAGATGGTAAGAAGAAAGTCGGGCCATGACAGCCAGCAAGACACTGGTTTTGGATGACAGATGCGACGAGCAAGAGCCAACATAGCGGAAAGCGATCTTTTGAACCAAGGTGCATGTTTGTGCCAGAAATTGTTTCCAGGCTATAAAGAAACAAGCCAACACAATCTCAAAAAAAAATCAATAAAATAAACAAGGTTTTAGGGTTTCTAAAATGTTTTCTTGGTTGTAAATTTGGTGACTGAAGGGAATACATTCATGAGCCAAACAGGAACTGAATCACAAGCAAAAGAGAACACAGATGCATAATATAATTACCAGTATCCAACAGAATATGATTTTAAAGTTCATTCATAAAAGACAAGCACTACCAGCATACAAACCATAAACCAACGATGAATTTATCAGTTATGTAACTAAACAAGTTAAAAATGAAGCCAAAACACAGGCTGAAGGGTAAAAAGGATCATATATTTCATAATTTTGTTCAGTAAATACACATGAGATTCATAGTACTCAGCTCATAAACAAGTCACCGACCTCCTTAAGCCAGCCAAAAATCGAACCCTCTTTATGTCTTTCTTCTTACTCTAAATACTACTTTTTACAAAATTAGTTAGAGTCTAAACCCTAACTGCTTTCAACCAAATCCTCGATGAGTTAAAGTGAAATAAAGTATTTCCTCTAGAACATAACTAAAAATTAACTAATTAAAGTATCTATTAAAAGCTCCATAAGTAACTGACTAACTGCCAACTCAGAGTTCTTTGGCAGCTTCGACTAGTACGGCTATTCCATCCAAGATTTGAGCCTTTTTTCTGGCTCTCTTCTCTTCAGCTTCTGTATCTGCTAACTTCCTTGTAAGCTTTTCATTCTTCTGCTGCAAGTCTCTGACAGTTTGCTTCAATTCTGCATAATGCAAATCTGTGCTTCTCTTTCTCTTCAAGGCTTCTTTAAAAACTGTTATTAGCTCTTGATAATTTTCATTCACCTCCTGTAAATCTTCTCTTAGCCTTCTATTTGCTAAGACTAGAGCATCATTAGTCTCTTTGCAGGTTCTCCATGTCTGAGTCAAAAACCTTACCTGTTGTGGTATTTTGCATCTCACTGGGCAACCAAGGGACATTCAGCCTTCTGAAAATATCTTCATCTTCCTGTAACAGCTCTGAAGACACACCATGAACAATAGGGTTTTCCTGACTTGTTGTTTCAATGGGTGTAGTTTCATCTATCAAGTATTTATTTTCAGAATAAGAAACCTCAATTTCCTTCTTTTGTTGTTCCTTTATCATTTCATCTTTTAATTCCAGAAACACAGTAGATAATTTTGTTTGAGTGAGACTGGAATCTTCTGCTGACTTCAATGATCTTTTTCCTTTTGTATACTCAGAAACTGGACTGTTTATAACTGCTTCCTTCTTGATCTTGAGTTCTTCATCTGAAGATTCATCATCAAGTACACTTATCTCTTTTGTCTTCATTCTAGGGTTTAGCATCTTTTTCATATTCAACCTTAACTTGTTTTTAGATCTAGTTTTTGGTCTCCATTCTGAAACAAGTTCTTTTACCATCTTCAAAGTTTTTCCTTGATGCTTAATTATGGCTAGCTCTATACCTTCGATTTTGGTTTTCTTTTTCTTTGGATTCTTTGTTTTATCTTCTTGACTGTACTTTTCTGTGTATTCCATCCCAGCTTCAGTTTTGAGAGTGAATTCATCCTCTTCTAATAAATATCCCTCATCCTCAGATAGGACAGTGATGGGGATCCTTCATTGAACCTGAATGTCTTCTTTCTCTATAGCAACCTTTTCTGTGACAACAATTTTCTCTTCACTGAGAGTTTCTGTTGGTGCCATGTGTTTCTGAAGCTGATCTTCTTGTTGTGAAAACAATGAATATTTACCTTTGTTGTCAGCTACAACCCTTTGAGGTTCATTGTTACCCTTCAAACGTTCTGGTGCTTCTTCAAATTTAATCTCTTTTTGTCTTCAGACTTGCTGTCCTAACCTAATTTTCTGACTAGAGATTGACCTTTACTTACACATTTTTTAGTTTGTTGCTCCTTTTGCTTGGTCTGAAAACCAAACCAAAACAAGAAATGCTCCCATGTTCTGCCTTCTCGTTGTAGAATTGTACTGATAATAAGCTTGATCAGACCATGATGGAAGATGGATTGTATGGTATGATCATGATGCCCCTTAATTCTGCTTGACATCTTTTGCAAACTTTTGAATAAGAAGAAAGGAAGGTTCATTTTGGATTCACCAATCAAATGCTACAGAAATCTAAAATGGTATTTGAAAACATAAGCATATTTGCCTTCACAAGTGATGTAGCTTTGTAGAATTTTAATGGGCTGCACCCATTCATCCCTGACCTCCTGGATTAATACCCCTTTGCGCCAGTCTGGAATAATACCAGGTAAAAGGTACCTTTGATCATCAAAAGTGAAAGGCAATTTTTTGAACCACATTTCACCTTCATTCTTGACTCCTGTAGCTTCAGAAACTAACTCCACAGTCAGCTTAAACTTTAAAGTATCAAATACTATTATGTCCTCATTATAGCTTTGGGAAAATTTATAAGAAACCTCAGTGTTGTAGCCATCAATTTTGTTGAAGAAATCCAACCAGCCAGCATTTTGAAACAGCTTTGCACAATCTGGAAATTTGTCAATCCATTTTAGCTCAGTGGGTTCAGTTCTATTTGTTTTCCCACTTTTACCCATCTGCTTTCAATAACTGAAGTCTATGTACTTTTGGAGTTCTATTGATGACCTAACAGGCTGCTTTCATATTTTGAAGGAGTAGTGGGTTAATGTATCGCTAATTTTCAAATTTCCACTTGTCACAGCGTCTCAGAGAACTCTTAAACTGATCTATCTTTGACAGGAGCTTTGTTTAGAACATACATTTATGTTTTCCCTAATGAATTTTAAGAAAACAAGCTTTTCTGAGAAAAACCCCCAATTTAGCAGCGCTATCGGTTTAATGCGGAATACCCTATTCTCGTTTTGTTGTAGATGTTTAAATCAATTTTTTTAGGTACCTGGTTGTTCAATTCCTCTGTACAAGTGTCTTCAGGTCTTTAATTTGCTACTAGTTGGCAGAACGAGCAAGCCCTAATTTCTCTGTAACTGTAACTTCCATCTTTCAGGCACATATCCTCTATCCACCTATTTTCCAGTTTTGTGATGCATCTGTGAAATAACCCCTTTCACATCAAATTCGTCTAACACCTCCTCCTGTCATGATATGCACTGTTCCAGCTAATAACCTCCACGATCTCTTCCATGATCTAGCAGCACCTGTTTTCATAATGACTTCTGGAGCAACACGCATCAACAGCCTTCATTCATGCGATTAGTCACTTAGCAATGAAATCATGCAAAAATTTAGTTTAAAAAATGATGATTTCGGCTGGCGCGATATTCTTGTAGCGCCACTGTATTAACTTTTCATGATTGCGCTACAAGAATAATCTGCATTCAAATTTTGGCCCTAATTCAACTATTTTTCCAATTTAAATGATAAACCACACTCTTTGAGTATATTTGTGACATCCTTAATTAATATAAATCCTATTGATCCCTTCAAATCCTAAAAGAAGAAAAAAAAATAATAAGAAATCTAAAGGCAAACAAAAATTAAAAATTTCATTTGTAAATCAAAAATTTCCTAAAGGAAGCAAATGAGGAAAATTTAGCAAATGAGCAAAAATGAAATAAAAATCACAATCAAAATATAAACTTGAAGGAAACAAGTTCATGACTTAACATCTGGCTCTAGCTGCGGGATGAAGTCCTCCCTGTGAGGCTTCAAGAACCTGTAGACCAGTGCCTTATGTCTGCCACTTATTTGTCTGCAAAATTTCCATTGGGCTATGGATTCTTTATTAAGCTTCACTCACACCGGTATGTACAAATGAAAAGTGGAAATCTCCTTACAGACTGTAAAAATGCTTGAGGAACCGTCCATTAACTGGACTGGACAATTCTTCCCCTTCCAAAGACTGCAAGATAAAAGTGTTATTCTCCAAAACCTTAGACACTAGGAAAGGGCGAAACCAGAGGTTATCAAACTTACCATGTTTACCTTTTTGTTCTTTCCTTGCATCCCACCTTAGAACCATATCACCAAATAAGAAAGTATTTTCTTTGATGTTCCTTTCAAATCGGCTTTTGATCTTTGATCTGTACAACTGTGTCTTTTCATCCACCTTTTCTCTATTCTGCTGTAACTCTATCATCTCATAAATCCTTCTATGTATATCATTCGGCTCTGCCTGAAAATTCTGAAGAAACTTCATCAGTGGGATTCCCAATTGAACAGGAAAAATTGCCTTTGTTCCATAAACTAGCTGGTAGGGAGAAGTTCCAATTGCTTATTTAACTGTTATCCTATCTTCCCACAATGCATATTTCAGCATTGAATCCCATGATCTCTTGTTATGCTTGAGCAACTTTTTGATACTCTGAATGATGTTTTTATTAGAGGATTCAGCCAAACCATTACCCTGAGGATAATAAGGAGTTGAGTGCTTCGGTAGGATGCCATTCTTTTCACAAAAGGCTTCCATTTCCTTAGACTTGAAAGCCTTTGCATTGTCTGTTACTAATTTCTGAGGGCAACCAAATCTACTAAGAATATTATCTTCAATAAATTCCATGATAACTTTGTCTGTAGCATTCCTAGTAGGGATAGCTTCCACCCATTTAGTAAAAAAGTCTGTTGCAGTCAGAATCCAATGGTGTTGCCCTGAAGAGGCTGGATTTATTTCTCCAATAAAATCTAGACCCCATTGCTGAAAAGGAGCACTTACTGCAATAGTTTTCAGGGGTAATGACATCAACTTTTGTTTGCCAACAAACTTCTGACAAGGGATACAGGCTCTTACCTGCTGATAAACATCTGCAAACAAGCAAGGCCAATAATATCCAACTCTTAAAATTATGTATGATGTTGTCTTCCAATACTTATGCCCTCCACAAGCACCCTCATGAGATTCAAAAATTACTCTTTCAATTTCAGGTTTATCTAAACATCTGAGTAGAATACCACCTGGGTCCTTCCAGAACAACTGCTCTTCCACTAGACAATACTTAGTAGTTTTTAGTTTTAAATATCTGGTAGCCTTCCTATCTAAATGCTCAGGAAATTGTAAAAACAACAGAAAATAGACTATATCTGCATACCATGTAGATGCTGAATAATAATCCATGATCGTCTCTTTCTCCAATAATGCTTGATCTTCATCCTGAGCTATTTCTTCAGTCATAACATACAATCCCAGAGCCTGACAATTTGATTCAGCCAGCAGCTTGGCTAAACCTTGTCCCTTGACAAGTTTAGTAGGTCTGATCTCCACATCATACTCCATGATTTTAGCAATCCACCTGCCTCTTTTCCCTTCACTATCAGGCTGTGTCAACACATCTTTTACAACAGCATTAGGTACAAATGAAATAACCTTAGAATGCAGCACATAGATTCTGAAAAATTTTAAAGCTTTTACCAGAGCATAGGCTTGCTTTTCTAAGATATTGTATTTCAGTTCAGAATCTCTAAGAGTTTTACTAAAAAATGCAATAGGCTATTCCAGTCCTTCTTTATTCTTCTGCAACAAAACAGCTGCTATTGTATCCTCTGATGCAAATGAGAATGTGAAAAATTCTTTTGTAAAATCTGGGCTTGCTAATACAGGAGCTTCAGTAAGAGCCACTTTAATTTTCTCAAATGCACTCTTCGCCTCAGTGGTCCACCTGACTTCTTGATCCTTTTTCAGCATGGCTGTGATCTGTTTGATAGTTTCAGCAAAATTGGGTATAAACCAACGCAGAAAATTGATTTTACCTATGAATGATTGGACATCTTTTTTACTCCTTGGTAAAATTATCTTCAATATAGCCTTTACCCTTTCAGGATCAATCCTTATACCATCAGCAGACACTAAATGACCAAGCAATTTACCTTCCTGTACAACAAAGTGTGATTTCTTTGGATTCAAGGACAAGCCAAACTTTCTACACTTCAGGAAAGTCTGCCTCAAATGTTTCAAATGTTCATCATCTGACTGTGAGAAAACAGTAATATCATCTAAGTATATCACTACAAACTTATCCTTTTCACCAACAAAAGCAATATTCATAGCTCTCTAGAAGGTGGCTCCAGCATTCATCAATCCAAAAGGCATCTTATCATACATGAACGTTCCCCAAGGAGTTGTAAAGGTTGTTTTCTCTTTATCATCAGGATGCATAGCAATCTAATTGTACCTTGAGAAACCATCCACCATAGAGATCCTATGTGCCCCAACTACCTGCTACAATACTTGCTCAATTTTAGGCAAAGGATAATTGTCTTTTAGTGAAGATCTGTTCAAATTTCTGAAGTCAACACATAACCTGATTTCCCCATTCTTTTTCCTAACAGGTACTAGATTAGCAACCCATGAAGAATACCTGAGGGGTACTATGATCTTAGCATCCAATAGCTTCTTTATTTCTTTTTCAATAATAGGAAACAAGGCTAGATTAATCCTCCTTAATTTCTGACGAAAAGGTTTGACATTTGGCTTTAGAGGGACTTTATGTTGTATAATTCCTATGTCATAAGCTCTCAATTCCTGATAAGACCAAGCAAAAACATCCACATGCTCTTTTAACAATTTAATATATCTATTTCTTTGTTCAGCTGTCAAGGATTTAGAAATTTTGACCATTCTAGGATATTTTGCTTAACCAATATTGCAGTCCATCACATTTTCTTTTGAAGATTGAACAACAGGCTTTGACAGAGTATCATCTTTTGTAAATATTCTTTCTAGAGGTACCAATCCTTTTGGAATGAAATTGCTCTTTAACTCAATAATTTTATGTCCTGCTATCTCATCTTCAGCAATCTCATCTAACTGTTCATCCCCTTCATCCTCTTCTTGATCGATCAGGGATTTTTAAAACTCATGAGTAAGCTCAAGAAATCTTTTAATTTCCATGTCATCTTCGAAAACTTTCCATTGCCTTACATTATCAGATACACATGGTCTGTACCTCACGTCTATCGGATACCTTAACTGGGTAGTCTTGGGGATTCTGAAGTGTGTAGCAGCTAAAGCTAATGAATCCGAAGTCTGATTATGATCTCTTGGAATATGAGTAATGTTAAAAGCTACAAAATAATTTTCAATCATATCCCATACCTCATTACGGTAGACTTTCAGCAAACCCTGCTACACTTGATATTTGTTCTTCACTTGCTGAACAACTAATTCGGAGTCGCCATATGCAGAAATTTGCTAAATACCCAAATCTTTGGAAGCTTTTAATCCTAACAGCAAAGCTTCATATTCGGCGATGTTATTTGTAGTAATAAACTCAAGCTTATACATCAGCTTTACTGTTTCACCTCCGGGAAATATTAGAAAAACTCCAGCTCCAGCACCCTCTTTACAAGAAGATCCATCAAAATATAATTGCCACAGTTCATCCTTTTCTTCTGTGTTGTGTTTTACTGGCTGTTCTTTTTCCACCTGTAACAAACCAGCAGTACTGTCTTCATCACTGAAATGTAACATGCAAGTTCCTAAGTCTTTGTCAACAGCATATAGTGGATGATTTGTGGGGTTCTTGTCATCTGTCACTATATAGGCAAACTCAAGCTCTCTGTACAGCCTTCTGTTTTCTCCACCAGACACAGGAATGGTAGCATCTGAGAGATCCATTTGTAAGGTCCCTCCAACCTTCTTTGCCCAAGACCTAGAAAGTAGTAAACCAAAATTTGGTGTAATTTCAGCTACCACAACATCCATTATCACACTTTTCATAGGCAACTAAGCCAGGCTGACAACCATATCTTTTATTACTCCTAAACACTTCACAGCTCGGGAATCAAAAGCATACAGGTCATGATAGGGTTTGGTAATATTCAGCCCCAAAGCCTCCATAACAGCCTTTGGCATCAAATTATGGGATGCTCCTGAATATAATAAACAATTGTGTATCATCTGTTCATGGACATTCAAAGTGATACAGAATGGTGGTGAAGCTCTTGCTTCGTTCTCAGCCTTCTCAGCCAAGGCTGATCCATTGAAAATCTTTGGATTTTCTTCTTGTAAATTAACTGTATCGGAAATAGGCTGATTGCTTGTTGGATTAAGCATTTTAAGGATTGATTCTTTATATGAAGGATTTTTTATCAATTTAGTTAAAGGTACAGGAATCTTTAACTTCCCTAATTCATTCTCCAAACTGAAATTCTTGACAGTTTTATTTACCTCTTCAACCTCTGTGCTTTTCTTATGTTTTTCTGAATCTTGCTTCTTCTCTGCTACAGGTTCAGATGGCTTCTTAGCAGGGACAATTGATTTCTTCTTTCAGGCTTGTACCACCTGTTTTGGACCTGATCTCAGATTTATAGTCTTCTTGAGTTCATTTTGATGGACAGCAGCAGTTATAGCAGTCTTATCCAAACCTAAATCATCCTTGGTTTCAAACATGTCAGCATCATAATATTCTGCATTTAGAAATTCTTCCTCAGTGACAAAACCTTCAGACAATCCCTCTCCAAAATGATTCACATCTTGATCATTCTCTTGAAAAATCAGTTCATCATCAACTTCTTCTTCATCAACCATATTGTTTTGAAAATGTGGTGGCACTCTTTGGTCCTCATTTTCTCTCCTTTCTCGCTGGATATCATTATTCCTTCATTCTCTAGGCATGAAGCGGGGAACAAATTGCCTTCTGAACTGATTCTGATTATTTGGATTTCGTTCACCTTCCGGAGCAGGCTTGTTGGAATTTTTCTCAAGCTCTAGTTTGTTCAACTTTGCAGTCAAAGTCTTCACCAATTTAGCCATTTCATCAATTTTTCCCTTTGCAGAATGAGAAGCAGAACCTCCTGGGGCTGCCACCTTTTTCCCTTTTCTATCATAAAGTTGTTGACTTGTTTCCTTTTTCAATCTATTAGAAGCCAAGATGTTGGATTCTACCTCCAATGTTGCATCCTGCATATTCAATAAAGAGATAGGTCTTCTTTCTCTCAACAATAAAGAAAACTCATGATCAAAAGCATTTGCATAGGTAAGTTTAGCTGATGTTTCTGTAGGATTTATTTCTGCAGGAATTCTACTCTACATCTTGTTAAATCTCTTTGAAAAATCTGCAACAATTTCATCATTTTTCCTACTGAGAGCTCCAAACTCAGTTATGTAATATGTATGGTCTTTAGTATCACCCCATTGTCTCATGAAAAGATCACGAAGTCCTTCAATGATAGTGATGGAATTAGCAAGAAACTCCCTGAACCATTTTCTTACATCTCCATCAAGGCTCTGCACAAACATTCTCATCCATACATCTTTAGCCTCAATGTTTTGGTTATCAGCATAGCTGAGGAAAGCTTCCCAATGTTCTTTAGCTGTGGTTTCCCCCTGTCCATTAAACCTAGGAAGGTATTTCTGATAGTCACCCCCAGGCAGTGCATTTAAAGGCTGAGGCAAAACCAATGGTGCATATCTGGCTGCAACAATTTGGTCCATCATGTCTATGGGATGATTCTACGCTGCCATTTTTGGACTGACTAACTTTGATGAGGAGGAAGTTTGACTAGAACCTGGTTGAAAAGGTTTTTTACCTAGTTTCAACTGAAAAATAGGTATCTTACCAGGAGAAAGAGTTTTGGCTTCCTTGAAGGATTTAGGATTAGTAAATACTTGGAAATTGCTTTCAGGAATAATAGGTCTTAACCACGGTGAATTTCCTTCTTCTTTTCCTAACAAAGCTGAATGTGATAAAACACCCAACTGATCAGGATCACACAGGGCTAGTAAATATTGAGACCTTCTAACTTTTCTTATTGTTTTTAATATCTGTTCAGGGTTTGTCACACCCAACTGTAATGGTGAAATAGGTATGTTCCTGGTTCCAACTCCTCTATTAGCCACTGTGTCAAACTTGGTGAAAAATAGCCTTAAAGATATGCTGGTTTAAGGTCACCTCCTAAAACCAGTGGAATGATAAGTATCCCAGGGAAAAATCTGTTTTCAACTTCGTTCCCCAACAATGGCGCCAAAGATGTTTGTGCCAGAAATTGTTTCCAGGCTATAAAGAAACAAGCCAACACAATCTCAAAAAAAAACTCAATAAAATAAACAAGGTTTTAGGGTTTCTGAAATGTTTTCTTGGTTGTAAATTTGGTGACTGAAGGGAATACATTCATGAGCCAAACAGAAACTGAATCACAAGCAAAAGAGAACAAAGATGCATAATATAATTACCGGTATCCAACAGAATATGATTTTAAAGTTCATTCATAAAAGAAAAGCACTACCAGCATACAAACCATAAACCAGCAATGAATTTATCACTTATGTAACTAAACAAGTTAAAAATGAAGCCAAAACACATACTGAAGGGTAAAAAGGATCATATATTTCATAATTATGTTCAGCAAATACACATGAGAATCATAGTACTTAGCTCATAAACAAGTCACAGACCTCCTTAAGCTAGCCAAAAATCGAACCCTCTTTCTGTCTTTCTTCTTACTCTAAATACTACTTTTTACAAAATTCGTTAGGGTCTAAACCCTAACTGCTTTCAACCAAATCCTCGATGAGTTAAAGTGAAATAAAGTATTTCCTCTAGAACATAACTAAAAATTAACTAATTAAAGTATCTATTAAAAGCTCCATAAATAACTGACTAACTGCCAACTCAGAGGTCTTTGGCAGCTTCGACTAGTAAGGCTATTCCATCCGAGATTTGAGCCTTTTTTCTGGCTCTCTTCTCTTCAGCTTCTGTATCTGCTAACTTCCTTGTAAGCTTTTCATTCTTCTGCTGCAAGTCTCTGACAGTCTGCTTCAATTCTGCATAATGCAAATCTGTGCTTCTCTTTCTCTTGAAGGCTTCTTTAGAAACTGTTATTAGCTCTTGATAATTTTCATTCACCTCCTGTAAATCTTCTCTTAGCCTTCTATTTGCTAAGACTAGAGCATCATTAGTCTCTTGCATGCATTCCATTTGATGCTTATATTGTTTGATGCTTCTTTGCAGGTTCTCCATGTCTGAGTCAAAAACCTTCCCTGTTGTGGTATTTTGCATCTCACTGGGCAACCAAGGGACATTCAGCCTTCTAAAAATATCTTCATCTTCCTGTAACAGCTCTGAAGACACACCATGAACAATAGGGTTTTCCTGACTTGTTGTTTCAATGGGTGTAGTTTCATCTATCAAGTATTGATTTTCAGAATAAGAAACCTCAATTTCCTTCTTTTGTTGTTCCTTTATCATTTCATCTTTTAATTCCAGAAACACAGCAGATAATTTTGTTTGAGTGAGACTGGAATCTTCTGCTGACTTCAATGATCTTTTTCCTTTTGTATACTCAAAAACTGGACTGTTTATAACTGCTTCCTTCTTGATCTTGAGTTCTTCATCTGAAGATTCATCATCAAGTACACTTATCTCTTCTATCTTCATTCTAGGGTTTAGCATCTTTTTCATATTCATCCTTAACTTGTTTTTAGATCTGGTTTTTGGTCTCCATTCTGAAACAAGTTCTTTTACCATCTTCAAAGTTTTTCCTTGATGCTTAATTGTGGCTAGCTCTATACCTTCGATTTTGGTTTTCTTTTTCTTTGGCTTCTTTGTTTTATCTTCTTGACTGTACTTTTCTGTGTATTCCATCCCAGCTTCAGTTTTGAGAGTGAATTCATCCTCTTCTAATAAATATCCCTCATCCTCAGATAGGACAGTGATGGGGCTCCTTCGTTGAACCTGAATGTCTTCTATCTCTATAGCAACCTTTTCTGTGACAACAATTTTCTCTTCACTGAGAGTTTCTGCTGGCGCCATGTGTTTCTCAAGTTGATCTTCTTGTTGTGAAAACAATGAATATTTACCTTTGCTGTCAGCTACAGCCCTTTGAGGTTCATTGTTACCCTTCAAAGGTTCTGGTGCTTCTTCAAATTTAATCTCTTTTTTGTCTTCAGACTTGTTGTCCTGACCTAATTTTCTGACTAGAGATTGACCTTTGTTTACACATTTTTTAGTTTGCTGCTCCTTTTGCTTGGTCTGAAAACTAGACCAAAACAAGAAATGCTCCCATGTTCTTCCTTCTCGTTGTAGAATTGTACTGATAATAAGCTTGATCAGACCATGATGGAAGATGGATTGTGTGGTATGATCATGATGCCCCTTAATTTTGCTTGACATCTTTTGCAGACTTTTGAATAAGAAGAAAGGAAGGTTCATTTTGGATTCACCAATCAAATGTTGTAGAAATCTAAAATGGTATTTGAAAACATAAGCATATCTGCCTTCACAAGTGATGTAGCTTTGTAGAATTTTAATGGGCTGCACCCATTCATCCCTGACCTCCTGGATTAATACCCCTTTGCGCCAGTCTGGAATAATACCAGGTAAAAGGTACCTTTGATCATCAAAAGTGAAAGGCAATTTTTTTAACCACATTTCACCTTCATTCTTGACTCCTGTAGCTTCAGCAACTAACTCCACAGTTAGCTTAAACTTTAAAGTATCAAATACTATTATGTCCTCATTATAGCTTTGGGCAAATTTATAAGAAACCTCAGTGTTGTAGCCATCAATTTTCTTGAAGAAATCCAACCAGCCAACATTTTGAAACGACTTTGCACAATCTGGAAATTTTTCAATCCATTTTAGCTCAATGGGTTCAGTTCTATTTGTTTTCCCACTTTTTCCCATCTGCTTTCAATAACTAAAGTCTATGTACTTTTGGAGTTCTATTGATGACCTAACAGGCTGCTTTCAGATTTTGAAGGAGTAGTGGGTTAATGTATCGCTAATTTTCAAATTTCCACTTGTCACAGCGTCTCAGAGAACTCTTAAACTGATCTATCTTTGACAGGAGCTTTGTTTAGAACATACATTTATGTTTTCCCTAATGAATTTTAAGAAAACAAGCTTTTCTGAGAAAAACCCCCAATTTAGCAGCGCTATCGGTTTAATGCGGAATACCCTATTCTCGTTTTGTTGTAGATGTTTAAATCAATTTTTTTAGGTACCTAGTTGTTCAATTCCTCTGTACAAGTGTCTTGGGGTCTTTAATTTGCTACTAGCTGGCAAAACGAGCAAGCCCTAATTTCTCTGTAACTGTAACTTCCAGCTTTCGGGCACATATCCTCTATCCACCTATTTTCCATTTTTGTGATGCATCTGTGAAATAACCCCTTTCACATCAAATTCGTCTAACACCTCCTCCTGTCATGATATGCACTGTTCCAGCTAATAACCTCCACGATCCAGCAGCACCTGTTTTCATAATGACTTCTGGAGCAACACGTATCAACAGCCTTCATTCATGCGATTAGTCACTTAGCAATGAAATCATGCGAAATTTTAGTTTAAAAAATGATGATATCGGCTGGCGCGATATTCTTGTAGCGCCACTATATTAACTTTTCATGATTGCGCTACAAGAATAATCTGCATTCAAATTTTGGCCCTAATTCAACTATTTTTCCAATTTAAATGATAAACCATACTCTTTGAGTATATTTGTGACATCCTTAATTAATATAAATCCTATTGATCCCTTCAAATCCTAAAAGAAGAAAAAAAAATAAGAAGAAATCTAAAGGCAAACAAAAATTAAAATGTTCATTTGTAAATCAAAAATTTCCTAAAGGAAGCAAATGAGGAAAATTTAGCAAATGAGCAAAAATGAAATAAAAATCACAATCAAAATATAAACTTGAAGGAAACAAGTTCATGACTTAACAGTGCGAATCGACGAATGGTGTTGCAAGACCATAGTTGATGGTGGAAGCACTGAGAATCTTGTGTCGACAGAGGTGATCGAGAAAGCAAAGCTGAGATGTTGAGAACATCCACACCCTTACAAGATCTAATGGTTGCACAAATGACACCATGTGAAGGTGACCAGATAGTGCCTGATTAACTTCAAGGTCGGGAAGTTAGAGGACAACGTACTATACGACATAATCCCAATGGACGCGTGCCATCTACTGTTAGGAATACCATGGAAATATGATCGGAAAATGATCTATGATGGTCAATCCAACACAGTCACAGTGTGGAAGAATGGCGTGAAAATGACTCTTAAGCTGAAACCGGAGGAGCTAGACGATGATAAGTAGGGCGAGAGCAAATTTTGGGAGAAGTGAATGTTGATGTGTTCAGCGAAAGAATTCCTCGCGAAAGAGGAAAAGAAGTCGGGGTGTTATGCTATAATTCCAAAGGGACCATGTGTCGAGAAGGTGACAATGGAGGAGAAAATTTCAGTTGAAGTCGGAAATATTCTCGAAGAGTTTTGAAGCATAGTGGTCGATGAGACAGCGACAGGATTGCCGCTGATAAGGAGCATATCCCATCAGATCGACTTGATTCCAAGTTCGAGTCTTCCAAACAAGGCACCGCATAGGATGAGTCCGACAAAAGGTCAGGAACTCAACCGACAGGTCCAAGATTTGTTGGAAAGAGGGTTGATCAGAGAGAGTCTAAGTCCGTGTGTGGTACCAACAGTATTAGCGCCGAAGAAGGGTGGAGAATGGAGAATGTGTACATACTCTAGAGCCATCAACAGGATCACGATCAAGTATCAGTTTCCATTGCCCAAAATGGACGACTTGATGGATTTCCTGAGTGGAGCGAAGTACTTCACGAAGATAGACCTGAAGAGCAGTTATCACCAGATTTGGATTAGAGAAGGACATGAATGGAAGACAACATTCAAGACAAAGGAGCAGCTGTATGAGTGGTTAGTCATGCCATTTGGATTGACTAATGCACCCAGTACATTCATGCGATTGATGAATGAAGTATTGAAACCATTCCTGGGAAAGTTTGTCATAGTCTACTTAGAAGACATTCTGATTTTCAGTCGAACCAAGACAAACCACTTAGGGCACATTCAACAGGTATTGCAGAAGTTGCAAGAAGAGAAGCTGATGGTGAACCTGCAAAAGTATTTCTTCATGAAGGAAGAACTAGTATACTTGGGATTCGTAATCTCGGGTAAAGGGTTGGTGATGGACCCAAAAAAGGTGAAGGCGATATTGGATTGGCCTAAACCAACAAGCGCGACTGGAGTAAGGAGTTTCCACTGACTTACCACTTTGTACAGGAAGTTCATCAAGGGATTCAGTCGGATTTGCGCACCGTTGATGGAGTGCATGCACAAAGGGGAGTTCAAGTGGACAGAAGTAGCCCAGTGAGCTTTCGACAAATTGAAGCGAAAGGTCACTGAGAGCCCAGTGTTAGCACTCCCAAATTTCGACAAAGTTTTCTAGGTCGATTGCAATGCAAGTGGAATAGAAATTGGAGCAATGTTAAGCCAGGAGGGCCGACCAATTGCATTCTTCAGTGAGAAATTGGATGATGCAAAGCGAAAATATTCGGTCTGTGACTAGAAATTTTATGCTATTTTCCAAGCATTGAAGAAGTGGAGGCATTATTTGTTGCCCAAGGAATTTGTGTTGTACAGATATCACCAAGCACAGAGGTATCTGAATACTCAGTCGAAGTTAAATCAGCGGCACATGAAATGGGTCGAGTTCCTACAGGGATATGCATTCATGTTACGACATAGGTTAGGAAAGTCGAACAAGGTTGTTGAAGCGTTGAGTAGAAGAGTTGCATTGTTGAACACGATGACATTTCAGGAAAAAGGGATAAAGTCGGTGAAGATGGAGTACGAGACCGACGGGGATTTTGCGAAAGCATGGGAAGCTTGTCGTGAACCATGGAGTGTCGACAGGACTCCACACTTGGATTATTTCATTCAAGAGGGATACCTATTCAAGGGACGACAATTATATATTCACATAGGATTAGTTAGAGAGAACCTAATCTGAGAGTTGCATAGGGGCGGATTAGTAGGTCATTTTGGTATCGACAAGATCAGGGCATTGGTCGAAGAAAAGTATTATTGGCCAAGAATGGCGACAGATGTCAGAAAATGGGTTCCACAATGTAGAGTTTGCCAGTTGGAAAAAGGGAGAAGTCAGAACACGGGGTTGTATACACCGTTACCTGTACCAAATACCCCATGGGAGCACCTGAGCATGGATTTTGTGCTAGGATTGTCGAAGACACAGCAAGGAAGCGACTCAATATTTTTTGTAGTCGACATATTTTCGAAAATGGCACACTTTATTCTATGTTGGAAGACAAGTGACGCCACTAGCATTGTTGTACTATTCTTCAAGAAAGTATTCAGATTGCATGGGTTGCCGAAAATTATCACATCAGACAGAGATACCAAGTTTATGGGGCATTTCTAGAGAACCCTATGGAAGAAACTGGACACAAGGTTGCAGTTTAGCTCGGCATATCATCCGCAGACGAACGGACAGACCGAGGTGGTGAACAAATGTTTGGGAAACCTTCTGAGATGTTTGACGGGCGATAGACCCAAACAGTGGGAGAACGTGTTGGCACAAGCAGAGTTTGCATACAATAATTCTGTGAATCGGTCGACAGGTTTGAGCCCTTTCTAGATTGTTCAAGGAAGAAGCCAACATGGAGTGGTATATTTGGTCGAGTTGCCGACAGAAACCAGGAAAAGCACGGATGCAAAATCATTCGCAAAGCACATGAAAGAAGTTCATGAAGATGTGTGAAAGTGCATAGAAAAGAGCAACGCGGCATACAAGTTGAGAGCCGACGGGAAGAAAATACTACAGTCGTTCGACGAAGGAGACTTGGTCTATGCTCATTTGTGGAAGGAGAGATTTCTGACAGAAACCTATAACAAGCTGAAGCTGAAGAAGATTGGACCATGTAAGATTCTGAAGAAAATTTCGGACAACACTTATGTGGTGAGGTTGCCGAATGACTTGAGCATTTCACTAACATTCAATGTCTTAGATCTATATAAGTTTGAAGAAGGTTCAAGCAGTGGAAGCGCAGAAGTGTTGAACATCAATTGGACAGTGCAGATTCCAGATCGAAACAAGGAGGAGATCACAAAAGTAATAGAAGAATGCGAAGTCGGGCGTATGCACAGTTCGCGAAAGAAAGAATACTTGGTGAGATGGAGGGATGATGAGTTGCAGGAGGAGACATGGATTTCCGAAGAAGAGTTCAGGAGATTGATGGACCAGTCGAGTTCTTTTTCACCTAGGGATTCTGATGCAGGAGCATCGAGGCCTAAGCAGATCAGTCAAAGTTAGTCGACATAAGGGAGCCGACCAGAGGGAGTGTCGATGACCGCTGGTGTGTGAAGCAGATTGACTTGTCGAAGTCAATAAGTCAAGCAGAGAATTGTCGAAGAAGTCTACAGGAGTGTGAAGGTTGAGAGTCGACATGTTCATGTCGACAAACGACAAGTTGCCGCAGAGTTGTAGTAAGGTCGACATGTTGTCAGACCATGACATCGATAGGTTGGGCATGAGCCAAGCGAGGAGGAAGGGGCGAACTAGCGAGGCCTTGGGTTGTGAAGGAAGCCGACAGGTGAGTCGAAGCTAACAGAGGACAGTATGGCCGACGTGATGGTTTACTATAACAGGTCAGAAGGATGCGTAGAAGTCAAGGAGAGTACTTGGAAACAGTTCAGGGTTACTAAGGAAGTTAATGGCAGTTATTGCAAGTGGGTGAAGACATGACATATGTCGTCACAGGAAGAGGCTATGCAGCACGGTTGAGGCGCTGACAGTTCCAGGTCTGCAGGATCTTGGAAGGATCAGATGACAGGGGATCCGTGTCTTGGGGATCGCAGTGGTATCGAGAGCAGAAACAGAGTAGAAGACCAGGGATTTTGGATTAGTTGAGGGACTTGGCATTTTGGGAGAGTCAAACAAAGCAAAGCAGAGTTCGGGGAGAAGTTCTGTAGATTGGAGAGAACAGTCACACAGCTTCCAAACGCAGAGAAGATCGAGCCATAGCTTAGAGTTCCGCAGTTAACCAATAGAGGGTGAGGTTGACACACTGAGAGAGCACACAGTTACTTCTATGTTGTAACGGCTAAGGCCGACAGTTAGTTAGTTATTTCATTTCCTTGCAGTTTGCATTGTAACCGATTCAGAGAAGTAATATAAGCCAACTTTTGACATGTTGTTTGCATCTTGTCTATGTAAACGTGTGTGTGGTGTGTTATTGTTAAGCAAGATCCTTCTTGTCGAGGGTGCCTTGCGTCACCCTCCATCCACTCGACAAACACAACTAGTAATTGGGGGACAACTCACTTCCCAACCAACCCCTCATCTTCAAGTTGAGATCCCTTGTGCCCTCAACTAGTAAAATCATGGGATCCTTTCTCCCACCTTCAATTCTCCTACTTACAACCAAAAATGTGTCTTGCTACTTCCTTCACCCAAAAAACGACCCACTCCCCTTTCTCTTCTTCCCCTTGAAACCTTTTTCCTCCTCTTTGCATGGATGCCCACTTGTCATCCATCAAAGTAGTATCAATGTTGTAATATCTATATATATATATATATATGACCTTGGCCATCACATGGAGTATTTCCCGATTGAAGAGTAAGTTGTCGACATATCCATTAAACCTTTGACATTTTAATTTGTTCAGTTATGATCCATGTTAGGAATGAAGGGAGCCATCATTGATGTGTTCATTTTAAATCCTCCATCCTAAGTGCTTTTGTGTTCTTTTCACTCTTTTACAGCACTTATGAGCCTAAGTTGTAAAGACCCATCTTTTGTCTTTTGTTTGTTTGGCATATTCATTAAGCCTTTGGTATTGCCTCATTTTGTTCATATCAATGCTTGGCATGAAGGTAGTTGTCTTTGAAGTGGGTATGTTAAATCCTAATACCTTCATATGTTTTTGTGTTGTTTTCTCTCTTTTGGTGTACCTTATAAGCCTTAGTTGTAAATACCCATTTGTATGTCTTTTATTTGCTTTCTCCCTACAATTCACTTAATTGTGAAAAGGAGTTAATACAAATGTTTAAGCCAACTATCCATAATTGGACATGAGAAATCATGACAAACATGACAACATCCACCCCATACTAGATTGTAAGCACCTAGCTACTTTGGATGCAATAAAAAGCTTCCTATTGTATTTCAATAAAACTACTCTTATACACCAAAAACACCAAAAAGCTTCATATTTCAGACAGATGAATCCCAATATCATGTTTTCTTTTTTCTTTTTATTTCAGATAGATGAATCCCAATAACATGTTTTCTTTTCTCTCTTTTTCACTCCCAGTAGCAGTTTTTTTGGGAATGTTGCATTGGTTTTCTGCTCCTCTGCTCTTTTCCCAACATCTTCATCTACGCCGCCATTCATCGCCATCGTCTTCTTAATTTACAGAAATTTTACTTTCTAGAATGTTAGCAGTCTCAATAAAACCATGCCACGGAGATAAACATCAGACAGTCCAATTCATGGCGACTGGGTTTCTAGGGCTGCAGCTGTAACGCAATCCATAGAAACTAGAAAAAAAGAAAGCACTGGAAAGTATAGTCGAAATTGACAAGGAAAGGTTACATGGATGAGGCTGCGCCACCCCGTTGCAACCCCAATACAAAATCTTGGTGTATCTGGGATGGTGTCTGGACGACCCAAAACTCTTGTGCCCACAGCACAAACGTCGCGGGGTTTTCCTCTGCAGCGATTCATGTGGTATGGTAGAATTAGCTCTGGTGGTGTGGATATTTATGTATTGTTTTGGTGGTGATCCCTTTTCTCATGGGGATTCGAAGCCTTTTAAATCAATATCATCTTCACGCATATAAAAAGTTACAACACCAAAAAGATAATAGTCCCGCCATCCTTTCAGCGCGAGTTCTTAAAAGCGGATTCTTACTATTCTCAAGATCCATCATTCCAAATTTATAATCAGTTTTTTCTACTACTTTTTTCAATTCCATGGAAGAACCTCTTTTTTTAATTTCATGGAAGAACTTTTTTTTTATTCTATGGAAGAATTTCATTAGTTTTTTTTTTCAGCTTTCCTATTATTCCGAAGAAATCAAAGAAACTTGAAATACAATCATTACAATAAGGCTCAACAAGAGCATCATATCACTTATAAGAATTGAACCTGGATGGGAAGGAAAACAATCTTTTCTCCCAACCACCCAAGTTACATTAGTTATATATACTATTGTGATCACAAGCAACAACTGCAGGGAATCTGCTTACTATCTAATTTCCACTCTATTTTTTAGTGAGATTGATAATGAGATTGGATTGAGCAATATAGCCTCCGTGGGTAAAGGGGTCAAAGGCCCACCGATTTTAGTGGCCAGTGGTTGGCCCCCATCGCTATAGTCTGTCACCACGATCATATAGCTGAGAAGCATAAATTATCTTTGATTTCTGCCATCTCCTTCGTAAAGTACCGATCCAATATAACTTAGTATTATTTATATCACTGAAAGTCTGCCACATCCGGACTCCCATGTGCGCTGAATTCAGGTCTGTTTGAGTCTTCATTGCCATATACAACGAAACTAAAGTATCCACTTGCCTATTTATTCCCTCGTGGTGCAGACAATCTGACAAATTGCAAATATTAAAATCCAAATCATCATCAACCTACTGGACCCACGGAGCAGTATTAAGAACAACCAAAACGCCCCCAGTTCCCGGAATTTGGTAGATGAAGAATTGCTCAAAACTTAAATGATTTGGGTAGTTTTAAAATCAAGCATTTAGTACAGGATCAATTACTGAAATTGCAGAATTGCAATTTACAATTTAGGTAATTTTAAAATCAAGCGTTTAGTTTAGGACCAATTATCTTGATTACTGAAATTACAGCATTGCAGAAATTGCAATTTTCAAAATAGATTTAGATAGAAATTGATTAAAAACCCACTGGACCGACTTAAAAATGCTGAAGACATATCCGTTGCAAATTATGAGCTTTTCTTGTTTTATTTTATATGGCTTGAAATAACATTACACGCACAATCAATCAATTGTACCATTATTTTTCCCAGTAGTGGGGTTGCCTTTCACAGAACGCCTTTAGTGCGTTGACTGGAGGATCAGGTCACTCGGGCCTAGGCATCCATTCAATCGCTCGGAATCCTAGTCCGACAAGCGAATCAAAGAGAAGAAAAAGAGGAGCGTCACCAAAACTTTCCGAAACTTTTTTAATGTCTGTCTGGACTTCTCTTATTATTCGATGGACCAACCCCCACGCCCGGCAATAATTCAGCCACTTACTTTATTTCTTCCACAAAATATTAATATCAATCTTCTCTTCACTACAGCCTAGCCTGCTTGAGTGCCCACATAGAATTGAAAACATGGGCGACATGATTAAATTCAGCGATCCAAAGCTGATGGCCCACTCCTTCCAGACAAATTGAGTGACCCATTTGCTACAGTTGGAAAGAGAAAATACAGAGAGAGAAAACCAGCAAAGGAACAGAAACCTAATCATAACGGTCGGATCGATCTGAAAGAGAAAGATGAGACAAAAGAAAAGGATTTGTTCGAGCCCGTCCTTCCATTGCTTTATCATGAACACGTCGCCGTCGTTCCAACAACTAGTGGACAAAACGAGAATGATGTCTTTAACAAGACCTCTCATCGATGTGACTAAAGAACCCACATTTGGTTTTATCCAAATCCTTTTACACATTTATTTTTTTCTTTTCACAGCAAAAACCAAATTTGTGTTGGTCGCATGTCCTCAATGAAAATGGAAAGGCACCTAATAAATGAAGAATACATGGAAAGGCACCTAATAAATGAAGAATACAACGCAGTCATTTCGATAAAGAAGAAGAAACAAATTACAATAAAAAATACAAATAAAAGAAGGCAGAGAAAGTCCAAATGCACACGGAAAAAATCTAATCTCCTTTTTCAAAGCACAAGAAAATAATCTAATCTCCTTTTCTTCTGAAAAGACCCTTAGATGAGTGTTCATGAATTAGGAAAGAGTTAAAAGGAGGTAAGAATCTAAGCTTTAATACACCACATCGGTTATGTGTAAAGATGAATACTATTAGTAATAATAATGATCTTACTGTCATAGGTGTATCTGTAATATATTAATAATGTTTTTTATAAAATATATAATAAATTGGATATATATTAATAATATTAATATAGTTTTCGTTAAACTGAGTATAGACATGACGTTAAATTGATGTATAGACCTACAATAGAGTTTCTTGGTTTTTCTTGGTGTGCTTCTCTATGTGGGCCTTAATGTTGAAATGATTAATTGGATTATGGGTGTTAACACCCAAATTTACCCTCAAGGTTGTGGGAGAGGTTGTGGGAGAAGGCCAATATGGGGTAACCACAAAACCACTTTAGGTTGCACTCTCACCTATACAATAGAGAGGGATCTCTCTTAAATCTACAGAAGACTGACAATAATCACTGAGAAACACGCAGCTTCCTAACTCCAATTATTCAATCAAAACATACTCAGAAGATCAGACTTTCTAACAAGACAATTGTTTAAGGGTTTGGTGAGATAACCAGGAGAGAAAACACAGGGCAATGGAGTCAAAACATAACACATAAATCAAATAACGGTGTTGTTGCATGGAATATCAAAACAAAGGCAAGATAGCCACTCATTTACAGTCAAAAGGTTGTTTTCTGGTGATAAAGGAGGAAGAAATGAACAATCCATCAATATAGAGCATATGATTATGAATTCTATATTAACTTTAGCAGAAATTGGTGGCGGATACTTGGAATAAAAGGAACAGAGCATAATCTCTATGAATTCTATTCAAATGCTACTCTTATCCAAGCATGAATCAACATAACAATATGAATTGGACAATAAAAGAAAACATTCACATAAGCAGAGAGATAATATAGACTGTAAGCTAAATGACACATGAATCTCTGTGACAAACCAGCTTCAATCATTGTGATTCTATGAAGATTTACATCTCAAAACAGAGCTTAGCCCTCCCAGGCCTCAACCCACTGATTTTCCAACCCTTTGCTATCTCTATTACATTATTGCTTATATAGTCCCTTAGGCTTGAATTCTCTAATAGAAAACAATTACAGCTATCCCGACACCTATATGGCTCAACCCATCACCTTCAAAAGCTAATTACAACAAAAATGAATACCGACGGGAAGGCCTGACCAACTCTGGAGGTGTCATCGCACAATTGCGGACCATAACAGCCTTTAACCCACTATCAGTTCTTAATCGGCCTCAAAAATATAGGAGAATCGCACGTAAAACAAAAATCTTGCAACAGACTGATGTGACAGGTAACAAAACGTCGTGAACAAGCTGCCACCCTATGTTGGAGTCTTTATATGGCCTTGTTGGTCGAAGAAGTCCTCTACTCTCAAGGAATCGACCACCTGCGCTTCTTCTGTCGAAGGAGGAGGTTCCACCTCTTCAGTGGGGAGTATGAAATCATGGAGGATCTCCACGTCCTCATGGGTGCTCTGCTGCACTTCCTGGATTTCTTCCTTCTTCCTCTTTTGGACCTTCCAGTGCACCTCTAGAGCTTGCTACTCTTCGAATTCATTGGCCGAACTCTCTTCCACGCAGTCGAACCTGATAGGAGATGAAGGGACGAGATCGTCCTCTACTTCAAACCACGCCTGCTCCGGCATGAAGACCACCTTGGTTTCTCGGTCTTCTGCCATAACTGAAACCCAACTGAAAAATACGGGAGCTATCGGGCCTACCACCTTTCTCATGCACCGATTGCGAACAGCAAATGCAAGGAACCCTCCCATGAAAAATATATGGACAACGATGTTCAAGTGTAATCATTTTGCATGATCATCTGACTGGTCCTTCCACATGGGCGAGAAATGATGACTGATATCTGGATTTGACGCAAAGCATGCTTAACCAAGCTTTCAGGTCAGGTGAAAAAATTATGACGATGCTGAGGTGGCTTCCATCCCATTTTTGATCATTTGCTTGCAATGGAGATGCCTTTCAGTCGTCCGTCTTCTTGATCGATCTAGCACCGTAGATCTTAACCTTACTATGCATCTCAGATCATCGAACAGTGCGGCCCCACCGTTTTCACATATTTTGGACCTGTAGATTTCATGTGCACGTTAGATATGCGAATAAAATCCCAACCATAGATCCGAACTCTATCAGATCTAGGTCGTCTGAACTTGCACCCTCCTACCAAAAGTTCGCAAATATGAAAATGTCTTCCCTCCGCGCTTGTTAAATTAACGAAGTGCTTTCCGACTGTCGATCTGTGCCCCTGACCATTGATCAAACTTTATCATTCCCATTGGTTAACATCTCCGCCCAGGCTTAAAAAATCACTAACTCCTGTGAAAGATTCCCACGGTCATAGATCTCCATCGCTCTCGATCCTTGCTGCCCTGATCGGCCATTGTATACTGAGGGTGTATTCCTTTTCATTTAACCTTCTTATCGCCAATAAGACCTTAGGATTTTCCAAATCCTCTTACCCCGGACCTGACCCACAGCAAAAGGCTTTGGATTTTTGACTTTCGAGCCATGTGGGTCGAGAGCCGAGCCTTCCTTTGCTACTTTTAGGGGTCTGAATCCTTCCAAATGCTTAGCAAAAATATGGTGCTAACAATGGGATGTATGGTTTCCTCATCTTTTGTTATTGTGATTAATGGTGCTCGATCAAGTTATTTCAATCCATTTAGAGGTTTTAGACAAGATTGTCCATTATCTCCATACTTATTTTTATTTATTGTAGAACATTTCATTAGATTGATTCATTATGAAAGACATAGAAGAGGAATTACTAGTGTTTCATTAGGATTTGTTCTAAAGAGAAGGAGTTGAGTATTGTGGTGACGGTTGCACCCAACTCATTGACTTACCCCTAAGGCTACTCTTAGTGAGATGAGATTTTTCTCATGTTCACATGTGGATCTTGGTGGCAACATGAACCTCGCATATAATTTTAGTAAAATTGTATTTTAGTTATAGCTCTAATTAGCACAACCACTTACCATGTGGTTGGTGAATATCAATATGCCACAAGTTAAGTGCCACGAACTATCCGTTACACCCAAGAATTATCACATGTAAACTGATATATATATATATATATATATATATATATATAATTTGGAACGAGAACAATAAAATAAATCTTTAGAGTACACTTGTTTCATCTTTTTGCAATATAGGAAAATGATCCTTCCTTTCCCACTATAAATTGTAAATTATAAACACCTATCGATGTAATTAAAGAAAACATTGACAAAACTAGATACAATTGGCATATTTGAGATTTGGTTTGAATTGCATTATTTAACATTTTGAAAAATATATGACTATTATATTGATTTTTTTATTAATTTCATTAACTAAGAGTTAGGTGGAAATGTTGCAATCCAAAGTGGGTCTTTCAAGGTTATATAATGTAATTGAATTGCTTGTAGAGTTTATAAAAGGATACCACTAAATAGAAATTCAACACTCTTTGTATCCTCTCTTGGAACTGTCGGGGATCCCCATGGAATAGAGGCCCCAAGTTGAGTTGGATCCCAGATGGCATTGATATTATATTACTCATTGAAACTTGGGAGCACGAAGAATCTAAGGTCGCTAACATAGATGGTTTTGTCCTATGTTCTGGGTGGAACAAGCAATCCTCTCGTAGAGGGATTGGAGGTATAGCCCGCTACATTAGAAAAAGCATTTCTTCCAACGTTAGACTTTATAAGAAAGACCCTTCCAACCAATATATTTGGCTGGAAATCATGGACACCAATACTAGAAAAAACTACATAGCAGTATGCTATTTCTCCCCTATTAACTCTAACTTTTATAAAAAGTACAATTTAGATAAAAATTGCCCCTATAACAGGTTGGAGCACGATATTTCTATCCTTATAAATTCTATAAATATTATTCTAATGGGAGACTTCAATGCTCAAACCTCAAACAACCAAGCTATTATCTTAAGCAACTACTCCAACCCTAATCCATTTTGGTTAGACGAAGACCTTATTTCAGCTAGAAGGCACTCCAGAAGCTCTGAAGATTTAGGAAAAAATGTGTTTTCCTTTGAGTTAGTTAAGCTTTGTAGTGCCCCGGATCTCATAATCTATAATGGCTTAAAAAAGTGGCCAAATTCAGGTAGGATGACTTGCATTCATGGTCTCGACAGTAGTGTAGTTGATTATGTCATATCTGATATCCCTTTATACAATGAAATATTAAATTTCAACATCCAAAATGACCACAAGCCTGACTCTAATAATGGGCCTTTAATTATAACTCTCGATCTTACCATACATAATAATCCCATTGAGGAAAATTCTCAAAGCCAAAAGCACTTGATCTTTGATAGAAATAATACATATGGATTTCTTAATGATTTCACAAAGAATATGTTCTCTAGATTTCTAACAACAACAATATAGAAGATATCTATCATAATTTTACTACCTCCCTCTCCTCTTCCATTAACAAGTTTTCTCATGAAATCCATAGCAAAAAGAAGAACATAAGAACCAACCCTTGGTATGATAACGATTGTAAGCATGCACGCAGAGAAATTAAGGAAGGTGTTGATGAGTCCCTAAAAGGCGACAAGATAAGAACGTACAAAGCTCTAATTAAAAGAAAAAGGCTTGCTATATTTAAATAAAATACAAGAAAAACTTGTACACTTATCTAAGACAACCCCTAAGAAATTATGGAGACAAATTTTAACCTGTAAAACTAAAGAAAATAATAGGATCTCTATGGATCATTGGAACTCGTATCTCAAAAAGCTTTACGAATCCCCAGATGTCATGGATAACATTCAAACCCTCCTTACAATGGAGGAAGTATTTTCCTTAGAAAACATTGACTTTGGGATTAAGTGCCTAGATAATGGAAAAGATAAAGACATTGAAGGGTACCAAGCATAAATCCTTAAAATTGGAGCACCCGTCCTCATCCCTTATATTCACACGCTTTTTAATTTGGTAGTCAAACATGGATTCCCTAAGCCTTGGAATCAGAGCCTCATAGTTCCTATCTTCAAAAGCAGAGATAAAGATAACTCCTTTGATTACCGAACAATTGTGATTAGCCCTCTCTTAGCCAATTTATACAACACTATCCTTGAAAATAAGATTAAGCATATGGCTATAAAATGAAGGAAAGAGGGCTAAAGGCCAAGTGGGCTTCATAAGACATCACTCAACAACTTAACACCTCATTACGGTTAGGATCGTCGCATAGGAGTGTCGTAATAATAAATCTAAGATCTTTTTTGTTGTTTCGTGGACTTTCGAAAATCTTTTGATATGGTGCCTAGATATAAACTTTGGAATAGATTAGAAGAGCTAAAAGTTCCTCTCGGGTTGATGGTTGCGACTATAAGGTTATATGAGAAAGTCATTGCCGAATTCAAAAGCACTAAAGGATGGTCGCAATTTATTAATTGTAATATTGGAGATAAGTAAGGGTGTCCCCTTTCCCCTACCCTTTTTGGAATTTACGTCGATAAGCTTGAAGAATTCCTAGAAGAGGCAGGTTGTGCGGGCACGACCTTGGCAGGAATAGTCATTATGCTTCTTCTCTATGGTGACGATATCGTTCTTATGGCTAGGTGCCCTTATGACCTTGAGAAGCAATTACAAATTCTCAAAGGTTTCTGCATCAATATGGGCATGACCGTTAACATTGACAAAACAAAATTCATGATTATCAAGTCCAATAAAGGTACTTATGACAATTTTTCTTATGACAATAGAATCTTAGAGGAAGTAACCTCCGATAAGTACTTAGGATTTGACTTTCGTCACAAGCTCAACTAGAACTATAGCATTGAGAAGTGGATAAATGGAGGGTGGAAAGCCTACTTCGGCCTTGAAAACAACTGTAAATTAGCAAACCTTATGATGTGGGACAAAAATAAATTCCTCTTTAAAATGCTCGTCACTCCCATTATTTTATATGGCTGTGAAGCTTGGGGATGCAACATCTCTAGAGTCTCTTGGAGAAGAATTGAGCAAATCCAGAAATGGTTTATTACTTATAATCTAAAAATTAAGAGAAACACGCCCTATCCTATTCTCCTCTTAGAAGTAGGGCTCTCCTCCATTGAAAACATGGCTATGATTAGATATCTAATGTATAAGAAAAAATTAAACAATATAGGAGATGGTTGAATTGCTTAAATCGCTCTTAAATCCAACCAAAAGCATCTACACCTTTGGCGGGGATGGATTAAAGATGCCACAACTTGGTTAAATTATTGGGAGATTAATGAAACTACCACTCTACAAAATATTGATTACATTAATTACATTATTACTTCTACCTTCAAAGAGAAAATGTGGTGCAAAGAAGAATTAGAGGTAAAAAGAAAGATTCGGTTAACCCTAATCTAGAGGATCAACACTATCTTTCTATCTTAACAAGCTCAATGAAGAAAATTAATATTGCTAAGATTAGAATGAACTCTCATGAGATTCACAGTTAAACTAGGTGTTGGACAACCCCTAAAACGCCTTGGGATGAAAGAATTTTCCATCTATGCGATTCTATGAGCGTGGAAGATGAAAATTGCTTTATCTTAGATTGCTCGGCTTTCACTCACATTAGATCTCAATTTCAACATCTTTGCTCCGACACTAACCTTTCTAAACTTCTAGATCCCCAAAACTATAGCGAGCTAAGGACACTCATATGTAAGCTCTTTGGGCATAGAAATAGTATTTTAAAGAAAACCAAATAATCTCTATCTTCTTAAGGTTCGATAGACAAAGATTGGTCTCAGTGGATGTTAAAGACCACCACCATCATCATCATCATCATAAAAAAAAAAAATTGTCAGTGGAGAAAACAAAGGAATTAATTTTGAATCAGATTAGCTAAATTTTATATACATATATTGAATTTTGATGTAATTTTCAAAGGTTTTGTTTAGAACATGTAGTGGTATGTTTTTAGTATAATTTTACAAATATATAAAGTTTGGATTACTAACATTTTTAATATCCAATGAGCATACACACATTTAAACTCAAATTTATGTCATTTATTACGGTAAATGAGTGTAAATGAGTATATATTGATCATCCATATTGATGAAAAATAATAAAATTTGATATTCTTGTCCAAAAGGGTTGGATACATTAATGAGGAATGAGAGGTTTTTCTTTTGTGATCAAGGTTCAATTCTTTTAAGGGTGTATAACCCTTGAGGTTCTCACAATTGCAAAATGATTGAGCATGTGAGACTTACATTACATTCCCCCCACATGCATAAATGGATTAAACCCCATCCTCTTATTATTCTTATCTCATGAGTTGGGATCCCTAGCTAATGAATAACCAACATAAATCCATTTTAAATAATGCATCTTTTTTTTTAGATGTAATTTTTCTTTTTGATCTTAAATTTTGTACATAATTTTGTAATTACTTTTTATATTTGGTAATATTACTGATAAATTATAACATTTCCCCATATTGAGTTTAGAGCACCTTGCTACTTTTGGTGCAATGAATTTTTCTTTAAATTACTTTCATCAAATTAAAAAAATATTTTTAAACTTGACATATTTTTATTAAATTTGAACTCGAACTTAATAACTATAAAAAATTGTATTTTTTTATTATTACCAATAAACAAACTTCAATTCCCATGCATGAATCCATAACAACAAAATATGCTAAAATTGACATCTATATATGCACTCCAACCTCAACATTGAAATGGTTGGTAATGGTATCACCAACCCACAATGTCAAGGTCGGTCTTCCCGTGATAGACCATGACATGAGAGAGTCTTTCCATAACTTTGAAATTAAAACTACAGATACAGCGAACCCTATCTTCTTCAAATCTGGAGTACCCCACCCTATCTTCTTCAAATCTGGAGTACCCCACCCCCTTAAAGAACATCAGTATCCGCAAAGGTTTGGCGAGTCGGCGATTTTCCTACGATAAACAATGGCGCTGTCCAACTTGTAGGCAGGAGAGAGAAATGACATCATAAAAGTTGTTATACAAAATGTAGATATACCAGAAACTTGGGAGAGCCTCTATCCCGTGGGGTCGCCTACCTTGTCACAATGGGTCAATGAGCAACCCCACCCCCACCCGTTTTGAACCTGTGACCTCCTGGGAGATAACACATGTTCTTAACCATTAAGCCCACTCAGGTACTATACTTTAAAGTCTCTACATTGACACCAGTTGTGACAAGGCTTAAAGGATAGGCGATCCCTGAGATAGAGGCTCTCCTCTGGAATAAAATATCTTGGGACGTCTAAACCCCAGTTAAGTCACAAGTTACTGATATATTTAGCTTGCCAGCTATAAACAAACATGAACTATAAACAAACATATCAGATGAAAGTACCCTCATTAATCAATTCATCCTTTTCAACCTCGCACGCTGCCGTCGCATACCGTATCGTACTTGGCGTAGCCTTGGTCGTTTTCAATCCCTCTGCACACGATGGAATTTCTTATAAATTGAACGTCTTCGCCTACATTTCCCTTGTCTGATATTTCCGTTGATGAGAAAAATGGAAATGAACATTATCCTCGTTGGGTTTATCGCCATCTTCTGCGGTTCAATCGTCACAGGTAAGGCAGCATTACGTAATGTTTTTTTCTTTCTTATTTCGATAATGGCTTCAGACAATATATTTGTTATTGAAAGCTTAAGATTGAAAAGGTATTTCTGTCAAATTGATTATAATTCAATCGTTGTGCAGATGGTGCTAAAATAGGAGTGAACTTCGGCATGGACGGAAGCGATATACCTCCTGTAGGGCAGGTGGTAACTTTGATAAAGAGCAATAACATCGGGAAAATGAAGATTTTCCAAGCTAACAAAGATGTAGTGAAAGCTTTTGCCAATTCCGGGATCGATGTAATCGTGGGAGTCGGTAACAACGAATTGCAGGTCATATCCTCGAGCCAGGCCGCAGCGAACGGTTGGGTTAACGACAACATTCGGCCCTTTTATCCTGCCACCAATATCAAATATATTGCAGTGGGCAACGAGGTTTTGCCCAGCACGCCATACGTTCCATATCTTGTTCCTGCGATGAGGAACATTCAAACCGCGATTCAGAACGCCAATCTGCAGAATAACATCAAGGTCTCTACCACCCACACCTCGGGTGTTAGCAACGGCTTCCCGCCGTCTAAAGGTGTCTTCACAGCCGAGGTGAAAGACACCATGAGGGCTATACTCCAATTCCTGTCAGATCATGGCTCTCCCTTCATGGCCAACATCTATCCATACTTCAGCTACACCGGCAACAGGGGCTCCATTACTCTGGACTACGCTCTGCTCAAGTCCTCGTCTACAGTGGTGCAAGACGGGAGTCGGAGCTACAAGAACTTGTTCGATGCCTTGGTTGATACTCAACTCTCGGCCATGGAAGCCTTGGGATATCCCAACATCTCACTCATCATTACTGAAAGCGGATGGCCTTCTGGTGGGGCCGATGTGGCCACAGTTGACAACGCTCGTGCTTATACCAACAATCTCATCCGCCATGTATTATCGAATGCAGGGACACCCAAGAGGCCGGGAACGAGCATCGACACCTACATCTTCGCTCTTTTCAATGAGAACAGAAAGGGAGATCCTGAGTCGATAGAGCGTCATTTTGGACTCTTTTACCCCAATAAACAGTCTGTATACCCTGTCAACTTTTCTCCACAACTGTTGCTGTGTACAGGTCCTTGTCTTAATACAAAATCCCTCCATACATATCTGATCTAGTATGCTAGATGTATTGTAAATCCTTCTCTAATAAGCTGCAGACATATCTCAGATAAGCTGCAGACAATAAAGTATGGAAGGCGTTGAGTTATCTTTTTTAATGAAAGGCCTTTGGGTTTGGGTTTGGGTTTGTTTTTCAAAGTAAATAGTTATATTATTTATTTATTTTTTTCAGTTAATAAAAGCTTATTATTGTATTTATATATATAAATTAAATAGTACAAAATCATATCAGTCTAGTCCAAAAAACATTATCCAAAAAAACATATAGCCTAAAACACTATACTATCAGTGCCCACAAAGGTATTCATCCATCCAAAAAGTGAACAGAACCATTGGATTCCATCTTGGAGTCAATGTATTCTTCCCAGATCAATAATCCTTCTTCAGTCTTTATGGCCAACTTTGAAAGTTTATCCACCATTGAATTATTCTCTCTATAGATATGATGTAGTGATATGGCTTGACATTGCTCAAATAGCTACAATATTTAACCATAGAATAAAACAACAATCTCAATTAAATTAGTTTTTGTGGGGTTTAGCCTTTATTGGGTTATTGGTTCAAATCTGATGGGAGGGGTTGAGAGAATGAGAGTTGTCATTATTGAGGGGTGTTTTATCCAACATTTAGGATGGCTCTTGCCTTCCTAAAAATTTTGGAATGGAGGAATTTCCTGGCCCACTAAGCATTGTTGTCTATCAGGAAGAGCGTTATTCATGCACCAACTAAAACTTATCCATGAATCAGCTACCGTTTTTCTTTTATATATATATTTTTTCTTTTATAATTGTTTATTTCAAATTTTGAACTACTACCATAAAATTAATCTGGAGAGTACACGTGTTTTATCCCATTGCAATCAAGAAAAAGCATAAATAGTAGTCCATTCCAGATTTAAAATATAAACACCTATCCATATAAAAAAAATAGTAAACTTTAAATCTTATTCAAAACCATCCAACCACGAAAAAGTTGAAAGTTAAAAAATTGAAACATCTTATATATTTTTCTATTAAAAGAAATGGATCAAACACACCTTTATATATTTTTCGATAAAGTATTAAGAGAAATGGATCATACACACCTTGTCGAACCATATATTCAATTCAATTTCAGAAACATGGAGAATTTTAATAAAATCGAATACTACATAACTTAGGCGTTGAGTGACTTATGAAATAATTGTGCCTCAAATTTGGAATATGAAAATATTCTATGAATATTGTAAAAATAAAAGGTAGCATCCCAAACAGAATACCGAGAAGGAAATAAAAGTTAACAAAATATAGAAAAGTAATTGCTATACAAAGACACGCTGAATCCTGCATCTATCAGTACTTAAAACAATATAATGGCCATATGCTCTTAATATTTTTACTATGATCAATAATTTATTATTGTGATGCTGACTTCATATTATTGTAGTGACGATTTATTGTCTAACACTAACACATCTTTGTTGGTTTGTTTGTTTTTATATATTCATATTTATATTGACATATTTATGTATATATATAAAACAATATACCAGTCTTAATATATATATATGTAGTCAATATTTTAAACATTATTAAGATTACATGTTGTCTATTATTTTCCTTATTGATGTGGGTATTTGAAATTCGTATGTGCTTTCAACAGAGGAGACTAACAACTTGCTAGTATTTAAATGCTAGGTGGAACCCAATAGCCATGCATGCACATAAACCTTGGACGAACCCGTCACATCGAAGGAATCGTAGGAATTTGAAGCCACAAACATTAGATGATAAATAATTGTCTAGGAAACTAGAGTACAATTTTGTCAAAATATATAAATAATTGCTAGTGACGCGCACACGTACCTAACGCGTGCGTGCCACCAATGCGCGCCCGTGGGATTATTTTCGCTGCAAGGAATAGTGAAGCGTGACCAAGTCATCCAAAATAAATGTGTGAGTGAGAGTTAGATCACCAACCCAACCCAATATACCAAATTTTCTAGGTAAGTCATTATTTCTACTTGTATTTTGATTTTTTTACACATTTTTAATTGATTTAAATAAAACAAAAAAATATTTTTTAACAAAATAAAATGTCTAAAACATTGAAAAAAATCATCATTTGCAGACCATGGAACTATAAGAAAACCAAAAACCAAAAGAAAACCAATCACCACAAGAAAATGTACATCATGACCTGAACCAAAACCCCAAAGAAGACCTCAACCAAACCTTGGATGAACTTAGGACTTTGATTCGTGAGTTGAGTAGCACAAGAGAACCATCCTAGTTTTCCCTTGCCACATCATTGGACAACATCATTGATTCCCTTCACCATGCCCATTCCCAGTTAACTGGTATGACTGAATATAGGGATAGATTGTGAGAGTTCTATTCCACTAGCCTGAGCAAGGAGCAAATCAATGATATGAATATTACCAAAGCAAAGCTTTATAGTAAGTTCGCTGATCCCAGAATAGGCCAACCACCCACTGTCATGAAGAGACATGTGTGCATGGATTGGTGTCATTTCTAGCCATGGAAAGACAATTGGATGAGCAGGTGGTTCAGGGTGTTTGATAAACCTCCCTACAATAATAGGGATGTTCCACTATACTTCCTCAGAAAACTATGGGTTGAGTTTATCCTTGGTTTACATGTCAACTACTTCGACATTACTCAATTCCAGGGTGTTGGTATGGCCTCTACCCAAGATAGACCTACTGCAAGACAAAACCCATTGAGAGGGACACCCACTCCTAGGCATGAGCCTAATCCCTCGAACCATACATCTCAGCTATCTCGTTCACTTGACGAGATCAAGGACTAGATGAGACTTATTGCACATGGTTTGCTTAGGCATGCCACATTTGCCTGTCAACATCTTAAGTAGACAGACGGGATGACCACAAGAGAGACCCAGGTGTCAGGTATTTGGGGTAAGCCAAGGAGAGACCAGTGTTTGGTTGTAGCCATGATGGGCCATTCACATTGATTAGTATTGCACCACATTGTTCTCATTGTGGGCATACTTTCCATGGTCCGATGCAGGAACCCATCCATGGCAGTTATACGGAACATGTTAGCAATTTTTTTATTTTATGTTGAAGCAAAAAGTATATATGTATCAATGCAATATATAATTTGTCTATATATTTAATTTTAATAAAGTATTTGTTTATAATCTTTGTTATTTGAATGTATAGGTGATTGCATCCATGACATCGCATTCGATGTGGGAAAACATAGCTTCTCCCAATCTAGATCAAGCTATGGTAGTGGCCACAGATATTTTGGTACCTCGCACACAGGTACTTTGATCATTTGGAACAATTTAAATGCATGCATAAGTAAACATTGATGAGACCAATGTACTTTTCCAATGGTTTATGTAAAAATTCATAAGTAAAAATTCTTATAGGGTTTATGTACTCTTCCAATAGATTACAAAGACCACACACAACTTCCCTATATTCTTACATTAGGTGCTTTGAAACACACACACACACACACACACATCAAACCATTGACGTTATTCAAATATTGTCCCATAGGGTCTATTCAAATAATCAATCATCATGTCATTAACCCTATTCAAATATTGGCACATCAAGCCCATTCAAATCACTTCAAATGTTCCACCCAATTTTCAAAACGTGCCATTGGGAATTATTCGAAATTGGCCATCAACCACATTTTGAAGTTGTGCTCAATTCAAATGAGAAAGGCCAATAAGCCTCCTTCAAAAAAAGATGAAGACCATTGGCCTCTTCAAATACTTGGCCCAAAATTTATTAGGTCACTTGCAAACATGACCCCTGATCTTTGAAGAAAATCCTCTGGCCTAATTTGAAGATTCACCCCAACTTAGGACAAAAGGCCTTCATCCTTTAGAGAACTAACTAAAATGGAATGAAAAGGACCATTGACCCACTTCTACATATACACTTCAAAGTAAACAAAAACAAGATATAAAGCTTTTGGGCCTTTTTTATGTTCTAGCCAACTTTACAAAAAAAACAAGGAAAGGAGGGCATCGATCCTTCCTCCAAAAAGATAGCAATGAACACTCTAGGAAACCAAATTGTTCATCATATAACACTCTTGGAAACCATCCAGTGAGTATGGACTTGGAACCATCTTCCACTACCCCACACAACACAAGGAAGATACTTCCCTTCTCTACCCAATAGTGCCTCATGAATCTTCTTCCCTCCAATCCTCTTCATTGTGTGCAAAAAGAGTCCAATTTGACTTATGCCTTCAAGAATTATCTACCAAAATTATGCATTGGCTCTTGAGAACTGAAAGAGCAACAATCTATAAGGAAATGGATGGTTTCCTAAAAAACCCAACCTTTGTTGTCCTATGCATATTTCCATATCTCTCCTATTATCTATGGTTATTTGAAAATCCATCTAAAACAACTCTATCACTCGATGGATATCATCACCTAAACTCCCACTCAAATATGGACATGGCCAATACGACAAATTATGTCCAAGTAGTTGGAAAAAATGAGATGTAGTATAGTGATGTCAAAGCTATTGTTGACCTCCTTATTCAGTTCGTCAGGATGGAAAATGATTGTATAAACATAGAAACCAACTTCAATTCATGGACATATATTACAACATGTTATTTGAAAAACTTGGATGCTTTAAAAATCATGCCTGAGTTGGTCCACGCCCGTCCTCCCATCCACCCTTCCCTATTCGTCCACTTGCCCCCTTCCATCCAACCCCCCCCCCTCCATCCACAAACTCCCTTCTATTAACCCTCCCCCATCCCTCTATGAAATCCCTTACTTCCACCCTCCCCTATCCCTCCATGACATCCCTTCCTTCCACCCGCCCCCCTCCATTGACCTATTCGCTCTCATCCACCTCCCCACCCTCATTCCATCCCCCAATATCCCCCTTTCTCATCCTAGCATGAATCCATCTATCCTACAATGGGTAGGGGTCTATTGCTATAGGATCCCACCACCCTTTCACCCACACCCTTACACAATTGCACCTTGGTGGACGCATTAAGTTGGTTCCACTTTTTTGTGCCACCAAATGTCATGATTTGAAAAAACAATGCTGCATTGTTTCTGCTATAACTTTTGATTGCCTTCACCATTTCTCAACAAAAATATATGGTGCACTAGAATAAAGAGAGATATATACACTCATATAAAACAATTAACATTTTCATTAAGTTATGTCCCTAAAGTGTTGCACATGCACATAACATCCTTTTTTCAGTATTTTCTCACTTCAATAAATCGTAAAAATGAAAATATCATGAATAATTTCAAAAAAATAGTGTTGCACTAGTAAAAGATGTCCTCTACTTATATCAAAAAAATTATTCAAAAATACTATCAATTACTTCATATAGTGATGCACGCGCACATACATATATATGTTATATTGTACTGAAAAATTAAAAAGTCAATTTTAAAAGAAAACACATTTTAGAAACAACTACACAAATTTTCTAAAAACAACATTATATATTATGAAATCTAATTGATTTCCTATATTTTTCCCTTTTACATCATCTTAAAATTCATTATGAAAGTACCATTAATTTCCTATTGAATTTAGAGGTTCCTATTTTTTCATTTTTATGTGGCAACTAAAGTGTCTTTAAAGGAGCCCATGATTGTGCATCAGCCCACCCATAGTTGCAGCTTCTACCGTTGCATCAATCATATCCATTCTTAAAGTTACAACATCACGAGTCATTCTCCAAGTCAATCTTGTGTGTCAAGATTAAGCCTTGTGTGTAGAGGTAGTGCCTTATAGGAGCCTGAGTTGGACTCATAAAACTTGGAGAAGAATCTTGAGTTGGACTCAAGAATGGTTAAGCTTCATGCATTGAGGCAAGTGCTTTATTTGTCAAAGTGATGATGTTGTATAGTCTTGCTAGGAAAGGCTAAGGTATTGTATGTCAAGACAGATCATCATGTGTTGAAGTGATGCTTTGCAATCGAAGCATGAATTGTGTGCGATGTACTACTAACCCCGGCTGAGCTATTAAGTCTCCTCTAGAGACTGAGCACCTCTAGAGTGAATTACTTTAGCATATTACTACTTGGAACGAAAGTAGGAAAATATGATAACATCATTGGCAAAATATCCTCAGTATATTTGATATGATAACTAAGCTGGCACATGTGGACCATGCACATAAGACAAGAGATAAAGATAAAATGTGATAAGATATGAGATAATTCAAATTGCACATAAAAGAATTAATTAAGAGAGAGTTTGAATTGTTAAAATTCAGTGAAGACTTCAGTAAATCAAAGGATATTCACTCGAATTGATCAATACAGTGATGTTAACAAGAAAACATCAGTTAAAGAAAGTTAACTAAGTGATAACAAATAATATCTAGTTAATTAAGTGTTATTGCATGATGACACTTATGTGAAACTAAAAGACGACACTTATGTTAAACTAAAAGACAACACTTGAGTTGCAGTTCACTTGCATGACGACACTTAAGTTATCCACCTAACTAAGTGGGCAAGCTTTTGTTGATGTATATGTAACTTCGGAATGTATTTCACATATATGTATATTGTATTCCTATAGAGATGTTATTATTCCTCTATACGGAAGTGGTTGTATTCCTATAGAGATGTCATTATTCCTCTATACGGAAATGTCGTCATTTATATTGTAAGTGTCGTAACTTATACTTGATGGGTTATTAGACCACCTTGTTGGGGTCGGCCCTGTATAAGTCATGTGGGTCAAAGGGTTATTAGACCACCCTATTGGGGGTCGTCCATGTGGGTCAAAGGGTTATTAGAGCACCCTAGTGGGGGTCGGCCCAGTCAGCATTATGTTAAGTGGTCAAGTTGAGGCCGACCTAGTTGAGTAAAGGTCAAGTCAAGTTAGTGTATAAATAAAGAGTGTGTCTCTCTCATTTTACACATTCTATTCTCTCACTCACACTTTGGAGAGTGGCGCACTTGTGGAGGAGGAGGCTCTGCTGCTAGGAGAAGACTATCTCTTGTATTCTGGTTGTATCATTGCTCTATCTATCTCTGAGGAAGTTATTGGGGTTTTTCACCTTTATGGTTTTCCCTAAGTAAACTTTGTGTCTCTTGTGTGCTTGCATTATTGTGTCCATGATTGATATGCTGTAGATTTGATGTACATGTTGTTCTCGCAGTTAAGATCCTAGATCAGATTGAAGTAAATTTTGAAAATTTAACATGGTATCAGAGCTAGCCTGAAAGAAGGAATAATATGTCATGTATGACACTTGTTACACTTATGATGCTAGGGCTTGATATAGCAAAAACCAGTCATCGTAGCACTTTCGCTATATATCCGTTTTGGAAACGTTTTCGGGTCTTAAACTTTTATAGGTCCAATATTAGATCCCCATGTACCTTATGTCCAAAAGAAAACCTCTAATTCATTATACTTTGTGATTCATGATCTGTACAATATACGGTTTCTGCCTCTTCCAGATCTGAGTAAAAAACAGGTGACCTTGGAAAAAAGGTCATAACGTGGGCTAGGAAGCTCCAAATGAAATTTCATAAAAAGAGACAGGTAGTACACAGACTGTACTATCTCAAGAAACATTTTTAGAGGCCAAAGTTGAACCAGTGACACGTGGAACGCCGTACAAGTTCGCTCTCCTGTTTTATCCCATAAATAGGTCACGTTGCAACACTTGGCATAACTCTCTCTCAGAGAATCCAATTGAAGTCATACCTATCGAGATGGAAATATGATAGTTCAGGATATCTCAAGAAACGTTTGCAGACCTTGTGGATTGAAAAGTTTGGAGTTACACCAGAAACAATCAAGTACATATTTCTGTCAAAACATAATTATTTTTTAGCACCTTCATTCATGGCTTCCGGAATTTAGGGTTTCGGATAAAGTTGCAATTTTTGTAGTCGGAGACCACGACTGAATGCTACTCATCAAAATCGAAATTTAGAGACCAAGATCAGAATTTTTGGTTGGGTAGAAGGCCAGGTTTGATCAGACCCTAGTTCGGGACTTTGATCGGAAAAGTGGAAAATTAGGGCTTCTGCAAAAATGGGAATTTTTGAAATCTATGACCACAGCTGGAAGCTCCTCATAAAAATAGAAGCTTAGAGATTTGGATCAAACCTTTTGATTGGGTAGAAGAGTGGGCTTCATCAAACCCTAGTTCGGGGTCACGTCTAGTGAATCTGAAAGTTTCAAAGGCAAAATTGAGGAGTGAAACTTTGCAGTTTTCAAATTCTGAATATACCAGCTTGATCATCTCATCAAGGCGTATATTTCTATCCTTTCGGAAGTTTGAAATTCAAAGTTTTAATTTTTGGAGTTTCTCTGACAAACCCTAATCCAAGTCCAGATCCAGTTCTTGCAAATCAAGTGGATTGGGTTCATCCTAGAAGAAGATGGATTGGTCACCTGCATAAGTGAAGAAGTTTATGTTTCAGAGGGAGATGATGCTAAGGCCTTACATAAGAAGATTACAAGCAATATCGACAGGTATGACTTATCCAGGTATGTTTCGAGATTTTTTCATGATTAAGTTTATGGTATATTTTTCTTCATATTATTACGGTTAGTACAATCTTGATTAAATCTAGACTTGTCGTATCACCTTAATAAAATTATGAATGCACGATAGAATATATTCATTGGTTAGGGTGTTGACACTTATGATTGTACTAATGCATTGTGATGTTGTATGAGGTTTATGTTGTTCGCTAACATAAAAGGTACACCAAGAAAGACAAATCATGTTCTACTTCAAGAACATATGATCATGGTGACATGAAGACAAATATTCATCCATTGTCATGAATCACATAGAAGATCTACTTACGAGGTATGTATAACTTGGTTCTACAATGGTTAACCTATGAGACATGCAGGTTACTAGCACAAGTCACTGAAGAGAACTAGTAGACATTATGCGGGTATGTTAGACATAACTAGCTAGCATGCTAATCCAAGTATGTTTTTCCTATATCAAGCTAGAATCCTACCTTGTGTTAGGATCTTATACTGTTTCGTTGTTGATAATGACTATTCATGAAGGTATAGGTTTGAGTAATCATGGGTTTTATGCATATTATATCCCTTATCTTGATTGATGATTTAACTAACCAGAAGAGTTCTATGATCAAATAAGAATATGCATGAGTAAAAGAAGACTTCCCTCAAACCTTGAATACTAATGCTTATTATTTCTGTTTGAAATGATCATGACTATACATGCTTAAGATTATTGTGTTTTGATAGTATTAAGATTATACTAATAAATGTATGATTATGTATGAGTCCTCAAGGATAACACAATGATGATACTAACAAGCATGCATAGGGATCGAGAATGAATATAAGTTCAAGAACAGGTAATCCAGGAAGCAAAGATCAAGAGGGAGCACACTCCAGTAGTTTCTGCAAGGATGTAGATATTCAGAGGGAGTTGACCACTTCTCACAATCTACATCAGAATGGAGTTGCAGAAAAAGAAGCAAAGACTGAGAGGGAGTCAACCTAACAATCAAACAAAGATAAGTATTTTATTATCATTTCTTGCATATTTGTTTGTTTAAATAAAATTGTTCAATGATGTATATGCTCATGTTCCTAGACTTAGGATATGTATTGTGCATATTAGAATGATTGCATTAATGAACATTATACTACTAATATCCATGTGATGGGTAAGTGGCCTATGGAACTGTACAACATTCCAATGCTACTGATCTAGAATGAAACCTCTTTGCTGACATGTTGGGAGTAGTGCAAACTCTTAACAATGTTCTGGTAGAGACTGGAAGGCATCTAGAAAGTTGTGGAACATGGATGAATGTTGTATTGAAGCATTGGCTAAGATAATTGCATGACTGTATGACATATTTATTTATGTGTAAGAATTTGTCTGAAAATTATGAGATGTTTCTAATCATGCAATTTAACTTGTTTTGTAGGAAAGACCGTATACCTTCACCTACAAAAGAAGGACTACAACATTTGTTCAAGCAACAAAATTATCTATTGAAGATATTGAAGTTCCTAGGATATGGGAAGAATGACATGATCTGTCTATCATGAATAACGATGTTTGGGATGCGGTTCCAAGAGCTGAAGGGAAGTTTGTTGTGACTTCCAAATGGAACTATCAGATCAAGCATGCTGCAGATGGCAGCATAGAGAAATATAAAAGTGATGAAATAGAAGATACACCAGATGGATTTCAAGACAACTTTCTTGAATGGTGTAGTCATATATGTGTGTAGAACTTGGGGATGATGCACTATTTGTTTTTGGCATGGAGGTGTGGCATAGTGCAGATGAAATCTTCCTTGGACAAGGGAAGTATGCAGTAGAGATCCTAAAGAGGTTCGGGATGATGAACTGCAAGGCCATGGCCACACCTATGGCATCAAACCTGAAGCTTCTGTGAGATGCTTCATCTAAGCCGGTTGATGTCTCTATGTATCATCAGATGGTTGGGTCCTTGATGTACTTCACAAACACAAGACCATATATTTGCTTTGCGGTGAACACATTGAGCCAATTCCTAACGGATCCGAGGAGTGTTCACCTGGTTGCTGTAAAGCATGTTCTGAGGTACCTGAAGGGTACAGTGGATTATGGGCTCAAGTATGAAGCGAATCAAAATTTTAACCTGCAAGGTTATGTTGATTCAGATTGGGCTGGCAGTGCTGCAGATAGGAAGAGCACATATGGATGTTGCTTCAGTATGGGATCAGGTGTGATCTCTTGGTTCAGCAGGAAGCAGTCCTGCGTAGCACTAAATACAGTCAAAGCAGAGTATGTTGCGACGAATGAGAAGGTTGCAAATGTATTGACCAAGCCGTTGGCCGTAGTGCAGTTTGAGTACTTCAGAGAGAGGCTTGGTGCACTTCAGATCGAGGTTCCTTCCAAAGGGAAATGATGAGTCTGGAAGATGCAGATGCACATGAGCTTTTCTGACATGGTTGATGTGTTCTCCCTTGGTCATGATGTTATTGCTGAGCCATTTTTCACATGGTGGTAGATGTGTTCTCCCATGGTGAAAAAGTAATGGCTGGAGCCTTCCCCGAATGGTGGTAGATGTGTTCTCCCATGTCGGTGGTGTAAGTGTTGGATGATGTGCATCTGGGCTGTGCTCTGTGGATGATGTGATGATCTGAAGAGGACAATGCTATGATGATCAGGAGGATCATGGATGATGAGCATCAGGACGATGCTTCAGTTACTACTCTGTATATGTATATGCATCATGTTGGATGCTTGTTATGATCAGTTGGATCATTTATATATATATGCATCATGTTGGATGCTGGATATGATCAGTTGAATCATTTTTGTATGTATGCATCATGTTGGATGTTGGATATGATTAGTTGGATCATTTGTATGTATTTTGTATATGCATCATGTTGGATGCTTGGACCATGTATCTGTATATGTATCAGGTGGATACTGAGATCATGTATGTTGATATGTATCAGGTGGATACATTGTGTGGATCATGTATCTGTGTATGTATCAGGTGGATACATTGTATGATCAGGTAGATCATGTATGATGATATGTATCAGGTAGATACTTGGTATGCATCAGGTGGATGCATTGTATGATCAGGATGATCGTGGATGACGAGCTTCTCCAGATGACATGCATCAGGACGATGCAGTGATGATGATCAGAATGATCATGTGTACATCAGGATGATGTATGGTGAGTATCAGGATGATACTTTGTGGTCGTGGATCAGGTTGTGCAGATGAGCATGTCTGGGAGATCCTATAGGTCAGAGTTGTGTACCTGTAACAACCTGGGATGCTCTTTCGAGACATTGATATGGGAGGACATGTAATTTGTGCCCTAGGAGATCGTTAGGTCAGAGTTGTGTACCCATAACATCCTGAGATGCTCTTGCGAGGTTTTGTCCTATGGAATGTAATTTGCTCCTGGGAGATCTGGACAGGATGAAAAAGGCCTCAGATGCTTCAGCCAGGTTTTTCCATGACCACATGTAATTTGCTCCTAGGAGATCTGGACAGGATGAAAAAGGCCTCAGATGCTTCAGCCAGGTTTTGTGGTGGACCACATGTAATGTGCTCCTGGGAGATCCAACAGCTAGAGCTATGTGCTTGTAACAGCCTGAGATGCTTCAGCTAGTTTTGTGGTGAGATCACATGTAATGTGCTCCTGGGAGATCTAACAGGTAGAGTTATGTGCTCGTAATAGCCTGGGATGCTTCAGCCAGGTTTTGTGATGGGTCACATGTAATGTGCTCCTGGGAGATCCGACAGGTAGAGCTATGTGCTCATAATAGCCTGGGATGCTGTAGCCAGGTTTTGTGACGCACGTAATAAGTCCTAAGGATTCCACAGTATGGCCAATGATGACGAAGACCTGCAGGTGGTGGGCCTACATCCAGTATGAAAAAGGACTGGCTCTGTAGAATTTCCTATGACGAGTAGATTCAGAGATTGATTGAGATAGCAGCAGCAGTGACGATGATGATGACTCGATGACGATTATCCAGTGACGATGATCCAGAGAAGATGCTTGTGCTAGAAGACCTGTGCCGAGAAATACCTTCCTAGTTAAGAGGGAGTGTTGATGTATATGTAACTTCAGAATGTATTTCACATATATGTATATTGTACATTCCTATAGAGATGTTATTATTCCTCTATACAGAAGTGGTTGTATTCCTATAAAGATGTTATTATTCCTCTATAAGGAAGTGTCGTCATTTATATTGTAAGTGTCGTAACTTATACTTGATGGGTTATTAGACCACCTTGTTGGGGTCGTCCTTGTATAAGTCATGTGGGTCAAAGGGTTCTTATACCACCCTATTGGGGGTCGTCCATGTGGGTCAAAGGGTTATTAGACCACCCTAGTGGGGGTCGGCCTAGTCAGCATTATGTGAAGTGGTTAAGTTGAGGCCGACCTAGTTGAGTAAAGGTCAAGTCAAGTTAGTGTTTAAATAAAGAGTGTGTCTCTCTCATTTTACACATTCTATTCTCTCACTCACACTTTGGAGAGTGGTACACTTGTGGAGGAGGAGGCTCTGCTGCTAGGAGAAGACTATCTCTTGTATTCTGGTTGTATCATTGCTCTATCTATCTCTAAGGAAGTTATTGGGTTTTTTCACCTTTATGGTTTTCCCCAAGTAAACTTTGTGTCTCTTGTGTGCTTGCATTATTGTGTCCATGATTGATATGCTGTAGATTTGTTGTAGATGTTGTTCTCTCAATTAAGATCCTAGTTCAGATTGAAGTAAATTCTGAAAATTTAACAGCTTTCATTTAAGGGGCGAGTTCATCCTAAGACTTAGTTCAGTGAGTTAATGCAATGCATGAGAAGTGGGGCACTCTTCTTCATGCAAGATTGATACATCCAGATGGAGGGCGAGTTCATCATGAAGTCAGAAGATAAAAATAGAAGCCGATGCATGTGAAGATAATATAAATATGTTATATAGGATTGATGAACTAAATGTGAAGCAAATTCTCTTCTTTCTTGAAGGAAAGGTGCTTCTATTTGTGAAGGATATTATTATGAGTCTCTCTTCTTTATCTTTCTCTTGCTCTGTAATTGCACCAGAGGTTCTTCATGTAAAATGCATTCTCTAATATCTATGAATATACTAAGAAAGGTTTTTCTAGGGTTTTCTGTTAAAGTTACAACATCATGAGTCATTCTCCAGGTCAATCTTGTGTGTCAAGATTGAGCCTCGTGTGTCGAGGTAGTGCCTAATAGGAGCCTGAGTTGGAATCGGTAAACTTGGAGAAGAATCTTGAGTTGGAATCAAGAATGGTTAAGCTTCATGTGTTGAGGCAAATGCCTTGTATGTCATTGTACAGTCTTGCTAGTCAATACTAAGGTCTTGTGTGTCAAGATAGATCCTCATGTGTTAAGGTGGTGCCTCATGTGTTGAGGCAATGCTTTTCATGTCGAAGCATGTATGGTGTGTGATATACTACTAACCATGGTTGAGATATTAAGTCTTCCCTAGGGACCGGGAACCCCTAGAGTGAATTACTTTAGCATATAACCACTTGGAACGATAGTAGGACAATATGATCACCTCATTGGTAAAATATCCATAGTATATATGATATGATAACTAAGCTAGCACATGTGGACCATGCACATACGACATGAGATAAAGATAACATGTGATAAGATATGAGAGATTTTGAATTGCACATAAAAGAATTAATTAAGAGAGAATTGGAATTGTTAAACTTCAGTAAGACTTGAGTAAATCAAAGGAGAACTCGAATTGATCACTTTAGTAATATTAACAAAAAAGCATCAGTTAAAGAAAGATAACTAAGTGATAACAAAGAAGATCTAGTTAACTAAGTGTTATTGCACGAAAACACATATGTGAAACTGAAAGACGACATTTATGTTAAACTAAAAAAAGACACTTGCATGATGACACTTAAGTTAGCCACCTAATTAAGTGGGAAAGCTTTCAGTTAAGGGGAAATTTCATCCTAAGACTCAATTAGTGATTTAATGCATTGCATGAGAAAGGGGTTTTGTTCTTCTTACAAGATTGATAGATCTAGATGGAGGGAGAGTTCATCATGAAGTAAAAATATAAAAATAGAAGCCAATGCATGTGAAGAATATATAAATATGTTATACAGGATTGATTAATTTAATGTGAAGTGAATTGTGTTCTTCCTTGAAGGCAAGGTGCTTCCATTTGTGCAGGGTATTATTTTGAGTCTCTCTGTAATTGCACCATGGGTTCTTGATGTAAAAGACATTCTCTGCTATCTATCAGTATATTAAGGAAGGTTTTGTTGCGGTTTTCTCCCTCAAGTCATAGAAGGTTTCCCCAAGGTAAATTCATGTTTCAAATGTGATTGTTTATGTGTCTGATTGTTATTTGATTTCAAGTACTATTGTGTTTCCGAATGAAAGATAAAAAATTAACATGGCATCATAGCTTAGATCCTAAGTGTGTACAATACATGAAGAATTATGGCTTCAATCTCATTAAAACCATAAGAACATCTTGAAGGAAATTTGAACTTCAATACTTTGAAGTCCATGATCCTGAATATCCTAGAAGAGCATGATTTGGATGGCTATATCTCCAATGTTATTGAAGAGCCTACTACTAATGTAGGGCTCACCAACTTCAAGAAGAATCAAACTGAGGCAAAGAGGATTATTTATGATTATGTGAAAGACAACTTGATGCGCATGATTACTCCATTGAAGACTGTAAAGGAATTCCTGGACACTTTGAAAAATATTTATGAGAAGAAGGTGTTGAGTCAAAAGAGAGAATTAAATAACAATCTTCGAAATCTGAACATGGAAAAGGAAAAATTCGTGCCTTCCTTCTTCAGAAATATATCTCAAGTAAGAGATCAAATCATGAGCATTGGTGTGATATTTGATGATGATGATCTCAATCAAACCGTTGTCAATGGTATTCCATATTCATGGGGGACATTATTGGCTACACTAAATGGTCGAGAAGTGCAACCTAACTTTGAGAGACTGTGGCATTATTTCCTACAAGAAGAAGGGTGAATCCAGAGCAATTATATTACCTCCAAAGAAGAGAACCTCACTCTTGCAGCATGGATGAAAAGAGGTAAGAAATATCACAAGAAATTCCCTCATCAAAAGGAGAATGATTTCAAGAAATTTGATAAGTCTAAAGTTAAATGTTTCAATTGCAATAATAAGGTCCATTATGCAATAGAATGTTGTGCAAAGCAAAGAGGAAAGTTCAAGGTTAGGTTTCATGCTTCTATTACTATAGAAAATGAACCTACAAGAAATAATTCATCCGATGATCAAGAGACAAAGAAGGAGTACTATCTTGTCTCATCCCTTTCTGGATCCATTACCACTAGTGTTGAGACATGTCTGGTAGACAGTGGCACCTCCAAGCACATGACTGGATATAGGAGCGCTATCACAGATATAAAGGAAAAGAATATTTCTTGTAAGGTGGAGCTTGGAGATAATACCAACTATTCGATCTAAGGAATTGGATCCACTTCTTTTCAGTTGGATTCAAAAGATGTACTGCATGTGGTGAAATTTTGTTTGTCCCCAGATTGAAGAAGAACCTCCTATCTATTTTGGTTCTAGAAGATAAAGTATTCAAAGTTATCTTTATGGAAAACAAAGCGCTCCTATGTCCTAAGCATGAAGACTTGAACTCTGCATCAGTGATTGGAGTTAGAGAGGGAGGTCTCTACAAAGTTCCCAGAAAACTCATTCAAGCCATGGTCCATGAAACAATCATTCCTTGTGATTTGTGGCATAGAAGGCTTGGTCATATCCATTTCAAAGCACTACCTTGATTGAAAAATATGGTGAAAGGTATGCCCATGTTTAAATCTAATTTTGATGGTGTTTGTAGAGGTTGCGCTCTTGAAAAAAAAAACATTAAGAAGAGTTTTTCAAGTAGTACCAAAAGATCCAAGGGGATCCTTGACTTGATTCATTCTGATCTATGTGGTCCTATGTATGCACCCACCTTGAGTGGTTATTTGTATTATGTGCTTTTCATAGAGGAATTATCTCGCAAGTCATGTGTTTATTTTCTGAAAGCAAAGAGTGAAATTTTCAACAAGTTTCAAGAGTTTAAAGCATTGGTTGAGAATCAAACTGGGAATCACATTCATGCTTTGAGATTTGATAATGGAGGGTATTTTGAGTCCCATGAATTTAATGACTTCTATTGAGATGTAGGAATAAAAAGATACTCGGCTGTACCCTACAACCCCTAAGAAAATGTGGTTTCTGAAAGAAAGAACCTAAGAATATGTGAGGCTACAAAATTCATGATGTGTGATCAGGATTTTCCCACATCCTTATGGGTAGAATCCTCCAGCACTATTGTTTATATTCAAAACAGAAGCCCTCGTGCTATGTTGGGAGAAAAGACTCCTGAAGAGGTTTTCACTAGTGAAAAAACAGATATTGGACAGTTGAATATTTTCGATTGTCCAATTTACATTCACATACCAACAAAGAAGAGGACAAAGATGGATCCACCTGGAAAGAAAGGAAATTTGTTGGATATAGTGCATCCTCCAAATGTTATAAAATCTATGTTCTAGGACAAAGAAACATTGAAGTCAGTAGAGATGTAACATTTCATGAAGAGGCTGCCTTCAAGCGCTCCAAAGAACTTCAGTGTGATTCAAATATGGAGGAGCATGATACTCCTATGATGGAGGATCCAGTTTCTAATTCTCCCCTTTCATATAGTGAGAAGGAGAATCCATATGATTCCATAGATATGATTGACCCCAAAGAGCCATAAGATATGATAGAAATATCTCTTGATGAACCTCTTGCTATGAGGAGATCTGCATGGTATCAAGACATTTTGCAAGAGGTAGAAAAGCATGGACCACCTCTAGGCTTATCCAGAGACTGAAAGAGACCTAAACTATCTTCAGGATATGTAGCACAGATGAGTCACATCAGTGATTCAGAACCCTCTACCTATGAGGAAGACTCAAAGCGGCAAGTATGTAAAGATGCCATGGTATAAGAATACAAATCTATCATGAAGAATGATGTCTAGGAAGTGGTTCCTAAACCTGATGGAAATTCAATAGTAACTTTTAAGTGAATTTATAAAATAAAGCATGCAGTTGATGGAAGTATTGAAAAGTATAAAGCAAGATTTGTGGCCCATGGTTTCTCACAAAAAGAAGGGATAAAATATGATGAGACATTCACTCCTGTGGCCAGGTACACTACTATCCAAACCATAATTTCCCCTGCTTCAGTTTTAGGGTGGAAACTTCACTAGATGGATGTGAAGACTTCCTTCCTCAATGGTGAGGTTGAGGAAGAGTTTTACATACAAAAACTTGAGGGTTTTGTAATTCATGGGAAGGAGTACCATGTATGAAAAGTTAAGAAAGCCTTGTATGGGATTAAGCAGGCCTTGAGGTCTTGGTATTCACGGATTGACAACTATCCTCTGAGCTTGGGATTCTCCAAAAGAGAAGCTGACCCCAACCTACACTTCAAGGTTGTGAAGAACCAACCATTGATTTTGGTTCTCTATGTTGATGATGTGTTCCTTAATGGAGAGGAGAAACAGATAGCTCGGTGCAAGAGGGAGATCACTTCTGAGTTCGAAATGAAAGACTTGGGTCTTATGCACTATTTTCTTGTTATAGAAGTTTGGAAAAGGAAAGATGAGATCTTTATTTCTCAAGGAAAGTATAAAGTTGATGTATTGCAGATATTTGGTATGATGGACTGGAATTCCATGTCTACTCTAATGGTGACTAATCTAAAGAAGCTACATAAGTCAGATTGTGTATCGGATCTAGTAGATCCTACCATCTATAGACAACTCATTGGTTCCTTGATGTGTTTGGTACATAGTAATCTAGACATATGTTATGCAGTGGGTATCTTGAGTCAGTTCATGTCTGAGCCAAGACATAGACATTGGGTTGCAGCTAAGCATGTGCGTAGATAGCTTCGAGGTACTATTGCTTATGGAATCAGATATGCTTCCAATGTTGGAGTGATGTTATGTGGATATGACGACTCCAATCAATGTGGTAGTATTAACGACCGGAAGAGTACATGCATGCTTTTTTTAGATTGGTACTAGCTATGATCTCTTGGTCCAGCAGGAACTAGGGCTTTGTAGCTCAAAGTACTACAGAAGCAGAGTATATTGCATCTAGTACTGCCTGCCGAGAAGTTGTGTGGCTTAGGAAGATACTTGTTGTGTTGTTCGGCGAGAAGCTTGAGACTACAGTCATTCATTCTGACAATCAGAACCACATTAAGCTCTTAGAAAACCATGTGTTTCACAATAGATTGAAGCACATTGAGATGAAGTATCACTACAACAGAGACATGGGACAAAGAGGTTCTGTACATTTATACTAGTGAGCAAATTATAGATATGTTGACTAAGCCTTTGTCTGTGATGAAGTATAGGTACTTCTGAGACAAGCTTGGCATGGAAGAGAATGCCTCCTGTTAACACCCAAAAAGTGCTCAGTAGATCATCTCCCTATCTCCATGACCCATTTGTCCACTTTTTCCACCATTTGAGCCCCTAAAACCTTCAAAAGGTCATCAAAAAGACCAAAATCCATCTTCTTTCCCTCAAAATATGTATTTTCCTCAAAAAATACAAAAAACCCTAAAAAAGGGACCAAAATTCCCAAAAATCAATTAAAAGGGAATAAAAATATAAAATATATTCAAAAGAGGGAAAAAGAGAAAAAAGAAACCTAAACCATTTTTATCAATACCATTGGTTTCCTTAAACCGCAATGGTATTCTCCATCACCAAAAAACTATAAAAAGGTGATAGGGGCTCCTCAATAATCATCCACATTCATCCTATCCTTATGCTCCCCATTTCACTCCTGAGATCGTGAGCCTCCATTCGAGCTTAGATCCACCTTTGGAGTACCCTTTGTGGCCATTCCCCCATTAGCATCTTGGAGAAGAGAAAGACCCTTGGAGCATTGGAGCATCTCACCATCGCAGCTACTCAAATTACAACCATCCTCACCATTTGAGGTAACATGATTATTGTAAAGCTATTTTTTCCATAAATAAAGAATTTGTTTTACATATAGATTTGAGTTCTTTACCATTTGCTTTCAAGTTTTTATATGAACATGCTAGATTAACTTTTTGATTTCTTATATCTTAGATTAATTCTACTTTTTTACTTTAGTTCTTTTATTGTTTTAATTGAAACCGCTACTACAAGTTAGTAGGTTCTCATCAACAGATGCTTGGGTGAAAACCCAAGCAACAGTTTTTGGCGACTCCGCTATATTTTGAATCTTTGAATCTTGCTTTAGATCTAGATTTATTACATTTTTTCTTATTATTTCACTTTAATATTGTAGATCTGGCCTGCTACTAAGCCCATAGCTCACCGCCGTAGCCATTGGCCTTTTCTGCAACGTACACAGTCCAAAAATATCATTTTCGGTTTTCGTTTCCAGCGACATTTGCCGTCTCGTCAATTGCGGGTTTCTACACCCACACTCGTGATTCCATCGCATCTGTTTAGCCCTTTTTCACGATTCTAAAAAACTGATTTTTGCGTCTCAAGCGCGACTATGCGCCACCTTAGCCGTGATTTAATCGCGAGTTTCTCACCCCACAGTCGCTATTTTGAAACCCTGCTTGTTGCATCTCGAGCACGACTGTGCACCCCCTCAGCTGCGATTGCATCGGGGTTTCTCCTCCCACAGTCGCGATTTTGAAACCTTGACTGTTGTGTCCCGAGTGCAACTGTGCACCCCCTCAGCCATGATTTAATCGCGGTTTTCTCGCCCCATAATCATGATTTTGAAACCCTGATAGTTGCGTCCCATGCGCGACTATGCACCCCCTTAACCGCGATTCAATCGCGACTCTTTCCCCAGACAACCGCGATTTCTCCTGTACCATCCGATTTTTATTTTTTGAGTTTTGCTCATTTTGGCCCACATTTTCCAGCCATCTACCCTGCAATATTTTGGACAACCTACTGTTTTCTTTTTGCAGCATTAGAGATTCACTCATTTTTTATATTATTTGCTTTACCTTAACAGTTTAAATAATTTCACCTATTTTTTGAAAAGTTGTTAAATCATTCACATTTAAATTGTTGTCATATTTGCAAATTGAAATCATTATTTTAATTTGTGAAATTTATCCCAAGCGAGGCATTTCATTTTTTGGTACATAACCACACATGCACATAATCTGTCACCAATAAATCAAAGTGAGCCTTAAAATCCTCTTAACTCAACCAACATTCTAACCCCACTTGGGGAACACCAAAAGAATATTGTAGATAGGTAGGACTGAGGGGATAAGTATCCAAATAACACCCCTCACTCACTTTCATTTTGAGACATAGTGGTTGAAATTTAGGGTACCAAAATCCCCTAGTACTTATTGGCACGGTTTCAAACCAATTTGTCGGAAAGGCCTCTCCCTTAGGAGGGTCGAAGTAGCCAGACTGGTTCTGGAGGCCTGAGTAGAATACTGCAATCCATTCAATCACCGAAGGACACCTACTCGATGTTCTCATTGTACCACCCTTATGGGAGTACAACGACGATAGAACAAGAGCTAGATATTCACCTTTCTACACGTGCCATGAATGGGGTATCTTAGTGGCCTATCTTCTAGGATTGTCTACCCGATGTCCCTCTCGGTAGGGGGATATCTAGCCTTTGATTCTACATCTCATATTGTCTGACTTGGATTTCATCACCTTGCAGAGGATAAGTCTTATTGAATCATAATACCTTTTTTAGTTAGGTGTTTGCATGCTCTATTACCTCCTCTTGGTTAGTGAGTCCACCATTTTTCATTTTTAGGAGTCGTTTTCATGTTGGTATTTTAACCACATTTTTTTATTAATCCACTTACTATAGCACAACTATTATAGTAAGTGTTTTTGAGTTTGGTTTTTGGCCTGAGTGCCATTGTTTTTTGCGCTCCCCTCTTGCACACACGGTTGCATTAGGGTTTTGAGCTTTCCACTCACCACCCATTAGTTTTAATAGACAACTGTCACCATTGAGTCCCCAAGACATTTTCGGCGTTTCCAGGGTGAACCCCCACAATACGGTTCACTTGACTCCACACGTCATTGACATAAAGCCCCGTCATCCGATTCTAACGCACCTCATTTCACATCTGACTATGAGGCAGAATCCGAAAATCCCATCTACACCACACCCACTAGCCCCATGGCTGGTACAGCTTTCAACCCTTTCTTCACAAGGACTGTTAGTGGAACATGAACCACCCCTAGCACCACAATGGACACCAAGGTAGCCACAACTACAACAACAAATCCCTTGGGTATGCCCAACATGGGACCCACACCTACCTTAGATATGCCCAATATGGGACCTCCACCTATCATCACCACCACTACTCAGATCCCGGAAACTATTGGAACTATCCCAAACCCATCTGTAACTCATGTTGCACTTGGGGGTGCTGGCCCCTCTCATACATTTTTAGGTGGAGGGCACATCCCTTTTACAACTAATATTCCCTTTGCGGTCAGTGGCCCAACCCATAATGCTACCACTAGCACTTATGCCCCATCAACCATGTCACACCCCTCTGCCAGTCTGCCATTTATAGCTAGTCTTAACCTACCAAACCTGGCAAGGTTAACAAACGACCCCATTAGACATGAACCTACTTGGCCTCCCATGCCCACAAAACTCCCATCAGACATCCCGAAGTTTGAAGGGAATGTTGGTAAAGACCCACAAAATCATGTTATGTCTTTTCACCTATGGTGTTCCTCAAACTCCATAGTCGATGATTCTATTCGCCTCTGACTGTTACAAAGAAATTTCACTGGCTCGACAGCCAAATGGTATATTGAGAAGCCCCATGGGACACACCCTACGTTTACATCCCTTGCCTCAAATTTCCTACATTTCTTTCAATTACCCATTTGCTATGATGCAGGAGTAGAAATCTTACTGTCTTGTAAACAGAATACGACCACCCATATCACAGATCATATCCATGAGTGGCATAAGCGTCGTAGTCTATGCAAGATCAAGCTAGACGATCGTATTTTTCTTGGATTGGTTCCTAAAATATCTCCTTCCACTCATAGCCAAGGATGTAGCTTCTGAATGACCCCAGTCGAAAGAAGAAGCCATTTTAAAATACTAGTAGTTCGACTTAATCTATGCCCAGTCTGGCTATCTATACACCATATTACCTGACGCTCCTCACGACAATCCATCTCGGAACGATGCGCCAGGGGAATCCCATGCCGTCGATGGCATCATTGTCCAGGTTATGTCATAGAACAAACCCTTCACCATGATGAGTGCCAACAACACCCCAGACCTTTCTAGGGCTACATCTCATTCTAGAGCTACAAATTTGTATGCTCCAATGACGCACACTCACCAAACTCATGGACCCTCATGTCCACCACAATGCTATGGGAAAACCCCCTCATCTTATGCACCACCTACATATTATAACCAGCAGGCCAATCATACCCCGATTCACCCACAAGCCCAATCGGCTTATTACCCTCAACAGGCAGCACCTTCTGCCCCAACACTTCCAATAGCTCAAGGTTACCAACAACCACAACCAGCACCGAGTCCACCTCTGAACCGTCCTGCTTACTATCCACCGTAGCCTACTCTATCACTTGCACGACCTCCACTTGCGTAATGTCGACTTTTTTCTGGAAGAAACTTGGATCCCCCACACTGCATCCATCCACTACCACATTGCGAGCTTACGATGGTCGTTCAGCTCAACCGTAGGGCCTGTTAGTTAATGTGCTAGTGCAGCTGGGGGGAAAAATAGTTCTCATAGACATAGAGGTCATCAACGCCCAGCTTGATTACAACCTCCTATTAGGACGAAGTTACATGTATAAAATGAAATTTGTCTCTTCTTCCGTCTTTCGCTTCATGATGTTTCCCCACGAAGGACGCATAGTCAAAATTGACCAGATAACATACTACGATCCTAAATCCCCCGCAGCACCTAAAAATGTTCTACCTATGATCGAACAACCCATTTAGAGTGCACCTACATAGTTCATCTCCTTATTCGGACCCGGGATATATTCAGATACTCCCATGCCCTCCACGTTCCAATCTATCCCACCCCCATTGCAGATAACATAAATATCTAATTTGTGCACACTTTCGCACAACACACAACCACATACTCAACAACCACCATTACTGCCACAACCAGCCGCACTGCCTAGTTATATTGAAGCAACACCGATCCACACTATCCCATTCTTATTTCCTCCTTCAAGAGTCATCAGCACACCAATAATGGCTACGCTAAATATTTGAGGGTTAACGTTAGGAATACTTGTGTGGTACCTACCGACCCCAACCCCTCCCCCGACACCGAATGTCGTCTTACAACCGGTGCAACCCATCAATACTTCAAACCATCCACCACCTGGCATAGCGAACATCCAAAACCGACCACTACCAACTGGGACCACTGCATCAACATCTAGTAATGCTCCCCCTCAACTCCGCTACAATGGGGGCATAGGCCCACAAACCTACAACACTGGACCCACAACCCGCACCGCCCAACCGACTCCCAAGTTGGAAAAGAATCCCCCAATAATCTGTGTTCCCCCTAAATGCTCTTTGTGCGATGATATAGGCCATGCTACCCATCAATGTCCACAATTACCAGCACTTCAAGAACACATGCAAATGTTAGATGATGACACTAACATTCCAGTTGTCAAACTAGAACTACCCCTTCAGCCTCGCGATAAATCATTGCGTACCAACCACCCTTGTGCAATATCACTGCTCTGATATCCCAGATTATAGAGCAGCTCTATATGAATTGAATAATGCCGACCTAGATATATTCCCCCCTCTCATTGAGGAAATATAACCCCCAAAGTCTTCCTCTTCGGAAGAAATCAATACCATTTATATCTTTTCATCCACATATGCGCCTCAACCAATTGATTTGATGACACACTATTTCCATAGCGACAAGGAAATCCTAGAAACGCTTACTGCACCTGACTACCCCTGGGATGATATGCACCACCGGTCATACTTCAACCTTGAGGCATCTACCTCCACCACGGCGAACCAACTGTCCGTCGAATCAAAATAATTTTTACCAAACAAGGTCAATTGGTGCAAAGATCCTATCCCAGCTCCAAATGCCTTTAAAGAAGGTAATATGGCCAACATTTCTCCTATCATAAAAATTGACATCTCCACCACACCTGGAAAAATTGAACTTATCTCCTTATGGGCATCATGCACTGAAGAGGAAGTTCAAGCCTATAAGAAACTCTTCCAAGAGTTTCGCGATGTCTTTGCCTGATCTTACACTGATATGCCTAGTCTCGATCCTACCATTTTAGAACATCACATAGACACTTGGCCTAACATACCACATGTCCACCATAAACAATGCCCCATTCACCCATCTAAAATTCTAGCCATTAAGGCCGAAATTGAAAAGCTTCGAATAGCAGGGTTCATATACCCTATTGCTTATACCACTTGGGTTTCCAACCCAGTGCCAGTCAATAAAAAAGTTCGCACCATTCGTGTTTGTACTGATTTCCGTGACCTCAATCTAGCTTGTTCCAATGACAAATTCCCAACACCATTTATCAACCAACTAATCGATGCATGTGCGGGGTACGAGGTACTATCTTTCATGGACGGTTTCTCCGTGTATAACCAAATCCAAATCCGCAAGGAAGATCAATAAAAAACTACTTTCACGACCCCATGGGGCACTTTTTCCTATTGCGTCATGCCCTTCGGTCTCAAAAATGCTAGAGCCACATTCCAGCGAGCCGTGACTTATTGTTTCCATGACCTGATTAACATCATATTGGTTTACCTAAACGACCTCACGGCTCGATCTAAAAAACGATCCGACCATCTAGACGACCTTCAACAAGTCTTCTTGCATTGTCGCAAATACCAAATCTGCTTGAACCCACTCAAGTGTGTCTTTTGCGTTCCAGTAGGCCATCTATTGGGTTTCATCATTTCAGAAAAAGGAATCACCGTAGACCCATTAAAGGTCCAAGCCATCGTGGACCTACCATCACCTCGTACACTAAGACAGCTCCAAAGCCTTCAGGGGAGTTCCAACTTCCTTCGCCGCTGTGTCCTTGATTACGCCATGACAGTTCATGGTTTCCTTCGTTAGCTACGCCTTCGTACCCATTTTGTATGGGACGACCAAGCGGAAGGAGCTTTCACACACCTAAAAAAAGCACTCACTAATTCCCCCTTGATTTCTCCTTTGGATTTCACAAGAGACTTTATCCTTTACGTTTTGGCATCCGATTATGTCGTTTTTGGAGTATTCATCCAAGAAGACTCTGCTCGTCAAGAGCATGTCATTTACTATGTAATCCAAACCTTACCAGGCCCACCACTGTGCTACCCACATGAAGAGCAAATGGCCCTCGCCGTCTTAGTTTCAGTGTAGAAGTTGCACCATTACATTCTTCTCAACCATACCACAGTTGTCACAAATTTTGACCCAATGGTCTATCTCTTGAATCGTCACCTTCTGCAAGGCCATGTAGCTAAATGGGTGATTATCCTACAAGAATATGACCTGACTTCCAAAACCCTGAAGAGCACCAAATCCTTAGCACTCACTCAACTTATTACAAACCTACAACCCTCATCGTCATCACCATCTACCAATACTGATCTAATTGACGACCATTTATTGATCATCTCGTCCAACGACCCTTGGTACGACGACATTTTAGTTTACCTCCGTACACAGAAGTTTCGACCCAATATCAACCATGACGGACGTCATCGCATTCGCCACCATGCTCCCCGTTATCTCCTCTTAGGTGATGTCCTCTAAGGAGATAATGGCAGTGACAAGTAGATTCAGAGATTGGTTGAGATAGCAGCAGTGACGGTGACGATGTTTCAAGGTCGATGCATCAATGACGATGATCCAGAGAAGAAGACTTGTGCTAGTAGATTTGTGTTGAGAAATAGCTTCCTAGTTAAGAGGGAGTGTTGATGTATATGTAACTTCAGAATGTATTTCATTTATATATTTATTGTACTCCTATAGAGATGTATTATTCCTCTATAAGGAAGTGTCGTCATTTGTATTGACAAGTGTCGCAAGTGTGTTAACTTGCCGATGGGTTATTAGACCACCTTGTAAGGGGTCGACCCGATATAATATAATATGAAGTTATTGTACCTAGCTAGACGAGTCGGTCCCATAAGGTTATTGGGAAAATAGGACAAGTATAAATAGAGATCGGGAGATCTCTATTGGGATCACTCAAAACTCACACTTCCTTCACTTGAAAAGTGGCGCACATGTGAGGAGGAGGATCAACTACTAAGAGGAGTCTATCTCTTGTACTTTGGTTCTGCTATTGCTCTATCTATCTCTGAGGAAGTTGTGGGGTTTTTCACCTTAGGGTTTTCCCCACGGAAACTCTGTGTGTCTATTGTCTCTCATGCTTTTGATTCTTGTGATGATTGACATGCTTGTTATGATTGATATGCATTGATATATTGTACATGTTGTTCTCTTAGTAAAGATCCTAGATTATATTGAATTAATGCTCAAAATTTAACATGGTATCAGAGCTAACCTGAGAAGAAGACATTGTGCAGTGACGGAAACTAGGGTTTTTTTTATTGGGGTCCTCTCCACATATTTTGGAAAAGTAGTATAGTAGATTGACTCTACTCATCAAGGAGAATCTATCTGTTTAATCAGAATTCAATTCTGAGCATTTTTAGTTTTGGCCCTAAAAGGTAGGGTTTCCACAAAAATAGGAATTTCTGAAATCTGAAGACATAGCTAAAAGATCCTTGGAAAAATTGAACTTTAGAGCTTTGGATCGAGATTTTGGCTGAGTAAATCTCCGGGAAACTCAAACCCTAATTCAGGGTCCTCCCTAGTGAACTCGGGAAGACTAAAAGGCATTTCTGAAGGGTGAAGCTTTGCAGATCTCAAATTTTGAATACACTAGGATGATCAACTCATCAAGGCACATCTTTCTATCCTTTCAGAAAGTTGAAATTCACATTTTTAATTTCTAGGGTTTTTCTGACAAACCCTAATCCGGAACCAGATCCAGTTTTCGACAAAGCAAGTGGTAAGACCTATATATTTTCTATTTCCATTTGAAGTACTCTTTAAGATGTCTCACCACACCAAGATTGAGGATAAGCTTGAAGGGGCTGATAAATTCTGAGCCTCGAAGTATAGGATTGGGTTAATCTTGGAAGAAAATGAATTGGACTCCTACATCAGCTCTGAGGTCCCTATACCAGAGGATGAAGAGGCTAAGGTTTTGCATAAGAAGAACTTGGTCAAGGAAAAAAGAATCATTGCCGATTCTATTCAAGACCATCTCATACCACATGTGTCATCCCTAAAGATAGCCAAGGAGATGTTTGACTCCCTGACAAAGTTATTTGAAGGGAAGAACATAAATCGGAAGATGACTCTGCGGAATCAATTGAAAGGGGTCAAGATGTTGAATGGAGAGGCCATTCAATCTTACTTCTCCAAGATCTCTTAGATAAAGGAACAACTTGAAGCTGTGGATGATAGTGGAAAATGGTGAAGTTGTTATGACCACTCTAAATATCCTACCTAGGTCATGGGACTCTTTTATTCAAGGAATTTTTGCAAGAAAGAAATTGATCTCTTTCAGTAGGCTGTGGGAGGAATGCTCTCAAGAAGAATCTAGGATTGTGGCTCAAGAAGAAAAGATGGGAAATGAAGATCAAGCACTCATAGCACATGCCAAGAAAGGCAAGTCCAAGAAGGAATCATCTCATAATAGGAAATTCTCACACCACCATTTTCATAAAGATAAGAAAGATCTCAGATGCTTCAATTGCAATGAGAAGAGACACTTTGCTTCAGAATGTCCCAAGAAGAAGAAAGACAACAACAACAACTTCATCAAGAAGAAGAACAACAACAAAATAAGATATCATGCTCATGCTGCTGAGGATGATGAACCTCCAAAGAAGAAGGCCAGAGCAGAAAATGATGATGATGACTCATCAAGCGAAGAAGAGTATGTTCTAATCTTTGCTCTCACGGGTACTATCTCTCATGGTTGTAATGATTGGTTAATTGACAGTGGGGCTTCCAAACACATGACTGGGTTTAAAGAATCTTTTGTAAACTTATCTGAACATGAATCACCCCATAAGGTGAAACTTGGGGATGATTATCAATACCCTATCAAAGGAAGTGGTGAATCCTCCTACAACCTAGACTCTAGAAAGTCTTTGAAGATGAAAGAAGTTCTTTATGTACTTGGGCTCAAGAAGAATCTACTCTCCATCTTTGCATTGGATGCAAAAGGCATGAGGGTTGCATTTGTAGATGGACAAGTCCTAATGTGGCCAAAGGGTAAAACTATTGATGATGTAGTGGTGATTGGAGAGCAAGAGGGATGATTGTATAAATTGAAGGGAAAACCTGAACATGCCATGGTACATGATTCCATGGAGCCAAGTGAACTTTGGCACAGAAGACATACACATATGCACTACAGAGCATTACCAATTGCAAGTAAGGATGTAGAAGGTCTTCCTGAAATCAAGACCAAGCATGAGGTGTTTGCAAAGGATGTGCAAAAGGAAAGAACATAAAGAAGGCATTCCCAAGTAGTGAAAACAAGGAAAAAAGTATCTTGGAAATTATCCACTCCGATGTATGCGGTCTGATGTCATCCAGTTCTCTGAGTGGGTATGTTTACTATGTCTCTTTCATTGATGACTTCTCTAGGAAGGCCTGGGTTTACTTCTTGAAGAACAAAGATGAAGTATTTGATAAGTTCAAGGAATCCAAAACATTGATGGAGAACCAAACTGATAAGAAGATCAAAACATTCAGATCCGACAATGGTGGAGAATTCACCTTAGGTGACTTCAAGAAGCTATGCAGTGTTTCAGGGAGTAAGAGGGAGTTGACTGCTCCTTACAATCCACAACAGAATGGAGTTGCAGAAAGAAAGAACAGAACAATCATGGAAGCAACAAGGGCAATGCTACATGACCATGATCTGCCTATGCATCTATGGCCAGAAGCAGCTAGGACAACTGTATATGTGCAGAACAGAACACCCCACAAGATATTGGACAACAAGACACTAGAAGAGGTCTTCCTTGGTAAGAAATCTGAAGTCATCCATCTCAGAATATTTGGTTGTCCAGTATACACTCATGTCCCAAAGAAAAAGAGGGCCAAGCTAGATCCTTCAGGAAAGAAGGGTATCTTTGTGGGTTACAGTGAAAGCTCGAAGGCTTACAGAATATACTTTCCAGGGTTCAAGAAGATTTATGTCAGTAGGGATGTGACATTTGATGAAAACTCAGCATTCATCAAATCAAGAAATACACATGTTGAAGATTATGAAGAACCTAAGGAAACTAGATTTCAAGACACTACTATCACTGAAGCAATTCCAGAAGCAGATCGTGAAATTGAAGATCCGCAAGAACCTGTAGATCCACCCCGTGAGAATAACTCTCACAAGAGGAAACCTGCATGGGCTAGAGAGCTCATTCAAGATGCAGAAATATATGGCATTCCAGAAGAAGAACAAAGAATCTTTCAGTTATGAAGAAGCAGCAGAAAAGAAAGAATGGAAGGATGCCATGGTTAAGGACTACCAATCAATAATGAAGAATGATGTTTGGGATGTTGTCCCGAGACCTGGAGGGAAGTTTGTTGTGACTTCCAAATGGATCTACAAGATCAAGCATGTTGCAGATGGCCATATAGAGAAATACAAGGCAAGGTTCATAGCTCGTGGCTTCTCTCAGAAAGAGGGAATAGATTATGAAGAAACTTTTGCTCCTATAGCCAGGTACACTTCCATCAGAACAATACTTTCTCTAGCTGCAATGATGAAATGGAAGATACACCAGATGGATGTCAATACTGCCTTCTTGAATGGTGTAGTTGAAGAGAAAGTGTATGTGGAGCAGCCACTTGGTTTTGAAACACATGACATGGAGTCATATGTGTGCAGATTGAAGAAAGCCTTGTATGGCTTGAAGCAATCTCCTAGGACTTGTTATGGTAGGATGGACAGTTTCCTATCTAGTTTGGGCTTTACCAAGAGTAAAGGGGATTCCAACCTTTACTTCAAGGTCGAGGAAGGAAATCCTGTGATACTTCTCCTATATGTGGATGACCTATTTGTAACAGGAGATGATAGACTAATTGTCGATACAAAGAGGAAGCTTGCTGCCGAGTTCGATATGAAGGACTTAGGGATGATGAACTATTTCCTAGGTATGGAGGTGTGGCAGAGTGCAAATGGGATCTTCCTTGGACAAGGGAAGTATACAGAAGATATCCTGAAGAGGTTCGGGAAGATGAATTGCAAGGCCATGGCTACACCTATGGCATCAAACCTGAAGCTTCTGTGTGATGCTTCATCTAAGCCGATTGCTGTCTCTATGTATCATCAGATGATTGGGTCCTTGATGTACCTAATGAATACGAGACCAGATATTTGCTTTGTGGTGAACACATTGAGCCAGTTCCTGATGGATCCGAGGAGTGTTCACTGGGTTGCTGTAAAGCATATTCCGAGGTACCTAAAGGGTACAGTTGATTATGGGCTCAAGTATGATGCGAATCAAAAGTTTAACCTGTAGGGTTATGTTGATTCGGACTGGGTAGGCAGTGCTGCAGATAGGAAGAGCACATCTGGGTGTTGCTTCAGTATGGGATCAGGTGTGATCTCTTGGTTTAGCAGGAAGTAGTTCTGCGTAGCACTGAGTATAGCTGAGGCATAGTATGTTGCAGCCTGTTCGGCTAGTTGCAAGGCAGTATGGCTTCGGAAGCTACTGTCTGAGCTATTTGATCTCCCGCTGGAGACTACTGGTATCTTTTGTGACAACCAGAGCCGTGTGAAGCTGTCTAAGAACCCTGTGTTCCACGACAAGTCGAAACACATAGAGATCAAATATCACTATATCTAGTATATGGTGCAGAGAGGAGCAGTGAAGCTCCTGTATGTTGCGACGGACAAGCAGATTACAGATGTGCTGACGAAACCACTAGCCAGAGTGAAGTTCGAGTACTTCAGAGAGAGGCTTGGTGTTCTTCAGATTGATGACACTTCGAGGAAGAAGTGATGGATACATTTGTAGGACCCATTCCGAGCATAATGACAGGAGAATCCTTCCATGGCTGTGGATGTAAGTGCTGGATGATGAGCATCAGTACGATGTTCGAGTTTCTTCTCGATATGATTAGTTGGATCATTTATGTATGTATGCATCATGTTGGATGTTGGATATGATCAGTTGGATCATTTATGTATGTATGCATCATGTTGGATGCTGGATATGATCAGTTGGATCATTTATGTATGTACGCATCATGTTGGTTGCTGGATATGATCAGTTGGATCATTTATGTATGTACGCATCATGTTGGATGTTGGATATGATCATTTGGATCATTTGTATGTATTTTGTATATACATCATGTTGGATGCTTGGACCATGTATCTGTATATGTATTAGGTGGATACGTTGTATGATAAGGTAGATCATGCATGTTGATATGTATCAGTTATGATTAGGTGGATCATGTATTTGTATATGTATTAGGTGGATACATTGTATGATCAGGTAGATCATGTATGATGATATGTATCAGGCAGATACTGTGTATGCATCAGGTGGATGCATTGTATGATCAGGATGATCATGGATGACGAGCTTCTGGATGTTGCTCTAGATGACATGAATCAGGATGATGCAGCAATGATGATCAGGATGATTATGAGTACATCAGGATGATGTATGGTGAGTATCAGGATGATACTCTGTGGTCGTGGAACAGGTTGTGTAGATAAGCATATAATTTGTGCCCTGGGAGATTTGCAGATACTCTTTCGAGGTTTTACCCATGGCATGTAATTTGTACCCTGGGATATCTGGCAAATGCTCTTTCGAGGTTTTCCTTGGGAGGACATATAATTTGTGCCTTGGGAGATTTGCAGATACTCTTTCGAGGTTTTTCCTATTGCATGTAATTTGTGCCCTGGGATATCTGGAAAATTCTCTTTCGAGGTTTTGTCCTATGGCATGTAATTTGTGCCCTGGGAGATCCGATAGGTTGAGCCGTGTGCTCGTATTAGTCTTGGGATGCTCTTTCGAGGTTTTTCCATGACCAAATGTATTTTGTGCCCTGGGAGATCCAATAGGTTGAGTCGTGTGCTCGTAATCAGTCCTGGGATGCTCTTTCGAGCTTTTGTGGTGACCACATGTAATTTGTGCCCTGGGAGATTCGATAGGTTGAGCTGTGTGCTTGTAATCAATCCTGGGATTCTCTTTCGAGGTTTTGTGGTGGAGTCACATGTAATCAGTCCTGGAGATCTGGACAAGATGAAAAAGGCCTCAGATGCTCTTTAGGGTTCTTGTTAGTCAAGAGACTCTCTTAAGGTTTTGTGATGCACGTAATAAGTCCTGAGATTTCCATAGTATGGCTAGTGATGATGAAGACCTGCAGGTAGTGGGCCTACATCCAGTATGAAAAAGGACTGGCTCTGTAGAACTTCCTATGACGAGTAGATTCAGAGATTGGTTGAGATAACAGCAGTGACGATGACGATGTTTCAAGGTCAATGCATCGATGACGATGATCCAGAGAGGAAGACTTGTGCTAGTAGATATGTGTCGAGAAATACCTTCCTAGTTAAGAGGGAGTGTTGATGTATATGTAACTTCAGAATGTATTTCAATTATATATTTATTGTACTCCTATAGAGATGTATTATTCCTCTATAAGGAAGTGTCATCATTTGTATTAACAAGTGTCACAAGTGTGTTAACTTGCCAATGGGTTAGTAGACCACCTTGTAAGGGGTCGGCCCGATATAATATAATGTGAAGTTATTGTACCTAGCTAGACAAGTCGGCCCCATAAGGTTATTGGGAAAACAAGACAAGTATAAATAGAGATCGGGAGATCTCTATTGGGATCACTCAGAACTCACACTTCCTTCAGTCAAAAAGTGGCGCACATGTGAGGAGGAGGATCAGTTGCTAAGAGGAGTCTATGTCTTGTACTTTGGTTGTGCTATTTCTCTATCTATCTCTGAGGAAGCTGTGGGGTTTTTCACATTAGGGTTTTCCCCATGGAAACTCTGTGTGTCTATTGTATCTCATGCTTTTGATTCTTGTGATGATTGACATGCTTGTTATGATTGATATGCATTGATATACTGTACATGTTGTTCTCTCAGTAAAGATCCTAGAGTATATTGAATTAATGCTCAAAATTTAACATCCTCATACCCTACTGCCATCTTCCACTGATGCTTATCCGTAGTATTCATACTCTGATTGGAATCCCACGTGCTAAACGACGAGAAGTGACAGGCTTTCCATCTCTCCCACTTTTTGTCATTAATGTTCCCCCCCCTTTTTTTTACTCATTCCTCAGCTTCTATGTGCCTCGTTATGGAAATATGGTTTCAGCCGATTCCCATTTACTAGGTTTTTTCAGCATTGTCCCATCAAGTTTTTGTAACTGCACCGCACCTCCGTCAGTAACAAAATTGATTATGTATGGACCCAACCAATGCATCTACAGCTTACCTGGATGCTTTTCAAACTTATTGTCTTATAATAAGACCATATCTCCTCACTGGAAGTGATTTTCTTTGACATGGTGATCGTTCCAAGCTTTTTGTCGATCCTTTTCAACTTTTTGATGGAATCTTGTGACAAAACGATCCTCGTTGAGTTGTACCAACTGCGCCAATCGTTATTCAATTACTCCATCATCACTCATTCCTGTTTATGCTACGATGTGCAGACTGGGGATAATATATTCCATTGGAATTACTGCTTCCTGTCCATAAACTAGCTCTAATGGTGTTTGTCATGTTAGGCATTTGCAAGTTGTTTTATATGCCTAGAGTACCGCTGGAATCTTCAAATCCCAGTCGTCGCGATTTGTGTTGCATACCTTTGTGAGTGCATGCTCCAATATTTTGTTAAACACCTCTACTGTCCCATTAGCTTGTGGGTGATATGAGGTAGCTTGATTAAAAAAATGAGTTCCATGGTCACTCATTAGTATCTTAGGGCACCCAAGCCTAGTGACCAGGTTATCAAAGAGAAACCTTGCTGCAGTCGTAGCCGTGCAATCCTTCACTAGTGGAGCTTCCTCCCATCGCGTCAAATAGTCTATCGCAGTAATGATGTAGCGCAACCTTGTTCTTCTTCCTGGTGGGTTGATGGGTCCCACAAAGTTGACTGCCCATTTGTCGAATGTCTACAGTGTTAATTAAGGTACTAATGGAATTTCATCCCTTCGTGATGGTTTCCCTATTCTTTGACATACATCACAACTTTTTGCACAGTGCGTAGCATCTCTGTGCATTGTCGGCCACCATAATCCTGCTCAAAGTATTTTTCTATTAATGGCACATCCTCGATAGTGTCCCCTTGCGATCCCATCATGGGCTTCCACCAAAATCCTTTCTTGTTCATGCAGAAGAACATATCGTTGAAGTATCTCATCTGGTCCCATTTGGTATAGTTTCCCTGCAATTAGATGGACATTTGCAGCTTTGACGACTAACTGTTTCTTCTAGTTGGAGGTGAATTTGTCTGGTGCCTTCCCTGTCGCCAAAAAATGGACAATGTGCTCACAATGGTCATCAACCATTTTGATCCTGAATAACTAAGCGTTGGGTAATCCTTCATCAATGTTCTTTGGTTCCTCTCTTGATTTTATCCGGGATAGATGATCTAGTCCTGCATTCAGTCACCCATGCTTCACAATAATCTCAAACTTAAACTCTTGGAATAGTAGTAGCCACCGACAGATTTTCCCCCCCAACAAAAGCTTGTTCACTAGGTATTTAAGTGTTGAATGGTCAGTGAACATCTTGAAGTGGCCTCCTATCAGATAGTGCCGAAACATTTGTAAGGCGTAGACCATCTCTAAACCTTCCCTTCGTGTATTTCTTCTCCATAGTATAAATATTCCTACTTGCAAATGTGATTGGGTGGTCGATCGCTCCTTCTCTTGGCTGGGCCAAAATTACTCCTAGATCGACTGATGATGCATCGACATGAACGTGGAATTCCTTCGTCCAATCCGGAAATACTAGGATGGGTGCGGCTACCATATTTTCTTTCAGTGTGTCAAGGCTCTTTTTGCATTCTTCATTCCATTCGTACTTAGCGTCTTTCTTCAACAGTTTTTCCAGTGGTGCCATGATCGCTACATACCCTATGATAAACTTCCTGTAGTATCCTGTGTGTCCCAACTTCACTCTTAATTTATTTACCATTGTTGGTGGTGGTAAGTCGACTATAATCGCAATCTTCGCAAGATCAACCAACATTCCTTCCCTGTAGACAATGTGTCCCATCAAGATCTCGAACAGAGCACAGAAAATGCACTTCTTCAGGTTTAGTGAAATCTGGTGTTGCCGACATCTTTCTAGCATCAACCTTAGATTTGCAATGTGATATTTAACCAACCCGTATACTGTCCAATCATACATGTATACTATTATAAATGTATGGATGGAATACTTGAATGCAGCAACTACCAGTCTTGAAAAAATTGTTGCCGCATTCTTCAGGTCGAATGGCATCACTGTGTATTGAAAAAATCCCCATTCTGTGACGAATGTCATTTTGTGTCAATCCTCCTTTGTAATTTTGATCTAGTGATATCTCAAGAATCCATCTGTGAACAACTATATCTCTTGACCTCCGATGCCTTCCAGTACCTTGTTGGTGAATGATGTTGGGAATGGGTCGTGCAAGCATGCATCGTTTAATTTTCTCAGGTCAACAAAAAACCTGATTTCCCTAGTCTTTTTGTCTTGTACCACCATTGGGCTCATCCACTCGGATTCCTCCACTGGTTCAATGATTCTTGCATCCAACATTTTCTGATTTCGGCCTTTACCCATTCCTTGTACCTTGGATTCAACCTGTAAGGTCGCTGCTTCACTAGCTTTGCATCACGCTTCAGTGGGATCTTCATCTCACCTAAGTCCCCATAAATCCTTTTCATCTCCAAAAATTTTGTCGGGAACAAGTCCTGAAACTCATGCAGTAGGTCAGTCATCTGAGAAATAGTTGAATCATTCCAATAGTCACTACAACAAAATAGCCCTTTAGGGGCGGTTTTTTCTTGCAGGGGTTTTTGTAAACCCCCCCCTAAAAGTTTTTTCAGACATTTAGAGGCGGTCTTCTAAAACCTCCCCTAAAAGTCATGGAAATTGGACTTTTGGGTGTGGTTTTTTTTAAAACTGCCCCTAAAAGTCCTGAAATTTGACTTTTGGGGGCGGTTTTGGGAAACCCCCCCCTTTTTAAAAACCGCCCCCAAAAGTCCTAAAATTTGACTTTTGGGGGCGGTTTTGGGAAACCCCCCCTAAAAGCCCAATTCTCATAACTTTTGGGGGCATTTTTTCAAAACCCGCCCTAAAAGTCATGAGAATTGAACTTTTGGAGGCGGTTTTTTTGGAACCCGCCTTAAAAGTCCTGAAATTTGACTTTTGGGGGCAGTTTTGGGAAAACCCCCCTTAAAAGTCCTGAAATTTGACTTTTGGGGGAAGTTTTGGGAAAACCCCCCTTAAAAGTCCTGAAATTTGACTTTTGGGGGAAGTTTTGGGAAAACCCCCCCTAAAAGCCCAATTCTCATAACTTTTGGGGGCGGTCTATCAAAACCCCCCCTAAAAGTCATGAGAATTGAACTTTTGGAGGCGGTTTTTTGGGAACCCACCTTAAAAGTCATGAGAACTGAACTTTTGGAGGCAGTTGTTTGAAACCCCCCCCCTAAAATCCCAGTTCTCATTACTTTTGGGGGCGGTTTGTCAAACCCCCCCTAAAAGTCATGAGAATTGAACTTTGGGAGGCAGTTTTTTTGGAACCCCCCTTAAAAGTCATGATTGAATTGAACTCTTGAGTGATGATTAAGGCCTTGCGACATCACATAATCTCTAAATAGTGAATCTAATTTAAACTACGAGTGGGATATGTTGGTAATTTTTAGATCTGTAACACCAAAAATGAAAATTTTCCTGCCAATTTCAACATGCTAGTAATTTTCATTCTGCCATTACCCTTTCTTCTCATTGTTTTCCCCTTTTTGTGAAGGGTGACTCTAGTGGATTCCAATGGACAAAAATGGAAACAAGAGAGCATAACATAACACACACATGCCCATATCCAAGGCCTAGAATATATTTTAAACTAATGAGTTGAGTGAATTCAAGATGCAATTACAATAATTATTAGACAAATTAACGTTCATATGACCAAGTGCATCACCTTGGATATAACACACATTGGTAGTCAATAACAAGGATGGAACCTTTTGGATGTGCATTGGTTAGTCAATGTTAAATAAGGTGACAATTAATTAAGAACAAGTACCTTCTACCCAAATTGATGATCATCTTTATTAACTTAGATGGGAAAAGGTTTTTTCAAAGTTGGACTCAAGTTTTGGGTATCATCATATGAGAGCAAATACTCGCAGTCTGCATTATTTAAGATGTGCCACCACCTGTTTCCTTGTTGTAGACACATGATGCCTTGCTGTAGACACATGTCAGTGCATACCAGTACTGACAGCTCAATTAACTGGGTGAAGAATGAGCTCTCCACCATCGTCATCGATGCCTATGATTGGTGACGGTCAGTGAAGAACTTTAGGTTAAACATGCCTGATAATGGCATGGTTCCGAACTTTACATGTATTGTTCTCGAAGAGTTGTTGTTAACACGAAGCTTTGGACCCAGTCTAATAAAATACGAGGAGACAAAATTTTAAAGTTAACCAAAATTTAAATACATTGGTAAGGGTCGATGCTATATTCAACTTCATCAGTTGCCATGTGTGCCTTAAAACAATGAGTGGGGGTGTCTTTCACCAAAATCCTGATTCCACTTGGATCCTTATTTGTTGCGCCATCAAATAATCCCATGGGTGAATTACCAAATAAAATTGGTCGATCTATCAAAAATTTTACTTTGTCCACACCTGGATCTATGACGAATTATGCTAATGCTTTAATAATCCTTCTCCCAGCCTCCTCTAGGTTATGTCTGTAGCCTTAAAAAAGAATGGCATTCATTAAAATCCAATATAAGCCCCATGTGACAATAAAGGGAATTGATTTTACCTTGGGTTTTGTTAAAAACCAGAGCTTTAAATTTTCTTAAAGGTGTTGTAGATGCCAATTATTTTTTACTTGAAGAATGTTACAAATCAAACTCCAAAGCTCCTAAGTAATGCTACAATCTATTGCAATATGTTGTATGGTCTCCTCACTACTCAAACATAATGGATAGGCTGAAGGTCCAATTCCACCCATTTCTCTGTAAATCTCCCCTGTTAAGACTTTATTTCATAAGCATAACCACATAAATAGAATTGATTTTGGAGGAGCTTTGATTTTCGATATCACTGTATACCACCACTTCAAATCATTATTCTCATAAAGATATATAAATGCATTAATATAGGCCTCTTTTATTGTCTGCACAATCCCTTCTATTTTGTTCCAAGTCCAAGCCAACCTATCTGGTTCTGTAGATAGACTGGTGATCCCATTTTGGTAAATTCTCTGTATGCAGTATGTGTTCGGCCATTCACTGGATAGAGTTCCCGTGAGTCCGAGATCTCATGCAGAGAGTCAAATACTAGAACCTGTCAAGTTGGAGATATTTGTCTTATGTATATATGCAAGATAATAAAGGCTTTGACTGTGTAGGTGTGGTAGCTGTTCTTCTGATAGTATAAAGTTTGCAGATACTCCACCCAAAAAAGGATCCAAGCCTAAAAGAACTCTCGTACATGTACCAACCTTCCAAGCAATCCACCGCTTAACCACAAGTAGTGTAGTCAATATATTTTTCCAGATAATGGAGACTATTGGGACAACAAAGTGTTTCTTCGACCTCAGCCATGATACTGCAACATCAACTCCTTTCAAATAATTCCTTCTGATCATAGTGACACTCCAAATACCATCATGAAAAAGTGCCCTCCACAGTGATTTGGTAGCTAGCTAGGGCCTTGTTAAAGATATTGAGATCTCTTATTCCCCAACATCCCTTATTTTTTGGCTTTGCTATCAGACTCCATCTTGCCAAATTGTAACCCCCTTGAAAGTCCAACTGGTTGTTGCAACACAGTTCCATGCATGTCGGACAAACTTTTAGAAAAAAATCTTTAGCTCTAACATGATCCAACATAGTCTCTTGTCGAAGAAACACAACATCAGGTTTAACTATAGACAAAAGCTCCTTGAGGTTGGCTAGCATCTTGGACTAGGCACCTACAATCCCCCTAATGTTAAGAGAGATTAAGACTAGCATTGAGGAACCCTCATATCAGGGTTCAATGCTCTAAGTTGCGCAGAAGGAGAAGGAACAGAAATAGGGTAATTTGAAGAAACCATTATGGGCCGGGGTATGTTTCCAGCCCTCCCTAATCAACAACCCCCATGTCTTTTTTCCTGTTAGTGGATTTGTTTTTAGGCTTCTTCCTGATGGTGACATTTGCAATATCCACAAGGCTAGCTCCGTCTACAAAGGAGATGTTATAGGTACGAAGAGGCGCTTTATTAATAAGAACTTCTTTGTATGAGAGTTCTGAGGGTTTGGTAAAAAAATTTGTATCCAATGGAGGGGGAGAAGCCAAGGTGCATTCACTGTGTAAATGAGGGGTAGTGTGAGGTCCCTAAGGAGAGGTCTCAGTCAAAATAGGAATTTTGGGATTTGTAACAACCAACTATTCTGTCAATGAGGGGGAAATCAAAGGAGCGTTTTATGAGATGACAGGGTTCAAATGAGAAGTAAAGGGATGGAAATTGTTAAAATTTTCCAAGCAAATTTCCCAGAAACCCTCAAAAATATCGACCAGCCACTCCTCATTACTACTGAGAAAAATAGTGTCTTATTCAGTTAAAGAAGTACTAAAGAAATTTGGAAAGAAAATCTTTAGCTTAACAATGAAAGATTCAGTAGAAGGGAATTGACTTAACACGGCCTCCATCTGAGCATTCTGAGTCCTCCCCAGGGAAATTTTTAGGGGCGAAATTTCGCCAATTGGCTATTTTTTGGGCTTTTTTTCAAAAAATAAATTCATTATTTAGTCATTTTTAGGCTCTAATATCGCCTATATTTACATAAAATATGTTTTTTATCATAATATTTGCCAAAATTTACAAATTTCAGTAGTAAATTGTATGTTTCAAATTTAATATTCGCCTACCTATCTAAATATATGTTTTTTTCAATCCAAAATAATCACCTAGAATACTATACTTAAGTATAATATTAGAATCCTTAAAAAATACCCTGGTCCTCCCATTTAAGTCTTATTCTCCCTCTTTTGAAACCAACTCCAATGATTGAGCATCTCAAACCATTGAAGGACAATTTGTTTTTATATGGCCAGTGGATCTTCATACATGACACCGAAAGGGTTCTCTCCAATACTATAGGGTTTGAATGAAGGACCCCTTTTCAGTGACAATCTCAACTTTTTTTGGCAGTCCTAGGTCCATTTCGAACTCCACTAAAATGCAGGCCATGCGTTTGTTATTCCACCTTAGGTCCCTCTCATCAAAGAAAACAAATTTTCCAACAACATCTCCTATCCCTCTCAAAACCGCTAGATCCAAGTATTCAATGGGGAGGTCGGGCATTAGTATCCATACGCATCTCTTTTAGAAGATCAACACTGTAAAAGGGTTGAAATAATTACCCAGAGACCAATGCTTAACCATAAGCACCCCTCTGTCTATAATCCAGGTTTTTTCTGCAAATTTTTCCAAATCCTCCACTGACAAGAAGTGGAAATTAATCCAATAGATGGACAGTAAATTGAACCGTGGCTAGTAGCCCAAAAATTGTTTCCATTCAGTGGAAATCCATTTTTTCATTCATAGCCTTTGTCAGTAGCTAAGAAATAGCTAAGCAATCAGGTACCAAGCTTTTTTTTAAACAATAAATCATTTGAATCATCAAAATGTTTTCCAACTTTTAGGTTGTTATAATGACATTGAATAGTGCATATCCAATCTTTTCAAACTTTGATTGGTGAACTCCTCCATAGTCATTAGGCTTCTAAACAATTCCTCATAGGTCAATCCTAATGTTCAAAATATTTGAAATTCAAAACTTGACCGAATGGAGTTAGCAATCCATTTTCAAAAAGGACCTAATAACATTCAAAAATTCAAAAGGACAACCCATTAGAGTATATTAAGGTGATTTCAAACTTAAAATGTAAAATATAGGCGGGAACCCAATTAAAGGCATTCAACTCTCTTTTGAAAAAAGTGTTCAAATGTGAAACAAGGGACTATAACTTCTCATTGGGCTTCAAGCAAGAATGTAACATTGTGCTCAGCTTCTAAAGGTTTGAATCATTATGTTTAAAAGAGACCCCATGGACAATGTTATCAAGTGCCCTTTTAACTTCAAAATGTGAACATGAAAAGAAGCCTAATGAATGGTGTTGGGATTTTGTTAACAATCCAACTTCGGGCTATTTGGAAAGTTATAAACATTTTAGGTTGGAAAATGGCTCAAAAGCCAATGTTGTTAGGTGCCTTTTCAAATTTGAAAAGTACACATGGAAAAAGGGTTGATAGCTAGTGTTGTTGAGGTAAAAATATGTGAAGTTCGATTGAATGTGTATGTCAACCTCCTTTTCAACTTCAAAAATCAAACATGAAAAAGGAACCGATAACAAAGTATCAAGATTCATATGATCTTTGGCATCAAATGAAATCGAATATTCACATGATTTAGAGTTTCAAAAGGGGTCAATAGTATGTGTTAGGCTTATTCTGAATTTTGGGTTTGAAAGTTAATAGAATTCAAAGTTTTGAGGGCCTAAAAATTTGTGTTATCAAATGAACATTTAAAATTTCAAAATTTCAAACATAGGAAAGATACTAATTCATAATAAGTGAACATATGATTTCTTTGAAAACAAACACCCAATAAACCAAAAGAAACTTCCAAAATGTGTCTCCTATAAAACCATGAAAAAAATGTAAGATGCATTCCCAACCAATATTGCACCCTAACAATAATGAACAAGAAAGATAGTTCATTGGTATATTATTGAAACCTTTAAACAAATCAAAATAGAACAACCCATTAAATAATAAAGCATCATCGCAAGCATAAAGGAAAGTAAATCAATCAAATAACTTGATGACAAAGCTCTGCATCATAAAATGCAAGATAAAAATTAAAAAGGGGTCATTAAGTATAGAGATTTTGAAACCGAGTGCTTCCCCGTTTAGCTGCCACTGGACACGGTTGCATCCCTACGGGACACAAGTGTGGGCAATGCACCCCCCAAATTTACCAAAAATCCTGGGGATTTGGGGAAGTTCCCACTCTGCCAACCTCCATGCATCTAGTTAATGAGTCAGATCAAGAATCCATACTTTGTATCTAAAACTGTATTACATGAGCTATTTTCCCCAATTGCTCGGTCATCAAATCGACACCTTCCTCTAGTACACGGTTTAAGATTCTTGGTATTTATAAATATGAAGACCACCGATGCTACTACACTTACAATCCACGTTCGACTGTATGAATTGGGACAAAAATGTTAATGCTAATACACTTACAAGTTTAAACCTAGCTAACTTAACTGCATTTAAAAGTACACCCTAAAAGGGACATTTATAAAGAAAAGGTCTGTTGTTTTAATTACGCTAGAGTCCTAGTTGAAGGCATAACCTTGAACAATCTTCGCGCCTAAGGGATGATCTATGGACCCCCCTTGGCTTACTTAGTTTAATTCTAACATACAATACTTGTTCTTTGTGGAACAAGTTTGCAGGTGGATACATCCCAAAGATAATGTGCCATGACCTAGTGTTAAACTTTCTTGTAAAAGGGATTTGATGTAAGAGTTCGGGTTTAAAGGAGTGGTAGTCCTACATAAAAAATCAAGAAGCAAAACACCTTACTCCTAGTCAACTCTTAAACCTAAGACTATTCTACTTTTCATACCTTAATACTAAACATGGGAATGAAATCAAAATCAAAATGATGTGCCTAGCCTTGTACTAAATGTCTAATTAATTACTTTTTCATCATCGGAATGAAATCAAAATCAAAATCATGTTTAGGAATCCCGCGCCATCATTTGGAATAGTGGTTCCCGCCACTCCATTTTGTGATTTTTTTTGAGAAATTGGTTTGATCCCGCGCTATTTGGACAGACTGGTTCTATGAGCACTTGGTCAACTCGATTTGGACAGATCGTTTCTATGAGCACTTGTTCTATGAGCGATTTGGATAGACTGGTTATTGGTTCGCGATTTGGACAAACATGTTACTGGTTCTCGATTTGGACAGACTGGTTACTGGTTCGCGATTTAGACAGACTGGACAGACTGGTTCCCAAGCACTTGGTCAGACTGGTTCTATTACGAGCCATTTCAATATAGAGAGGTAGTGAAAGTAGATCCCGATTTCTTCTTCTTTTGTTCTTGTTAGACTGCCTCACCTCCAATTCGTGAGAGCTAGTGCATCCTCTCGAGCTCTTAGAAAAAGATTTTTATCTCTATTTATTCCTTTTTCAGTGAATGCAATAATAGCTCTAGGAATCATCCTATTTATTTCTTAGAAACAGAGTTTTATATCTATTTATTTCTTTTTGTAGTATCATTCATCCATCACTCTCTGTATCAGCACTTGGTATCCTTCATCCATCGCACTACACACAACAAAATGCATCGTTCAGATCTGGGACTGGCATTACCATAGACGCTAGCACTAGGGTCAGCTCTCAAAGTAGGGGATCCATTCAATTGGCGTGGTAATTGAAGAACCTTGAAAGGGAAAGGTACGTCCTTATATTTTTGTGCAGTCTTGTTTATTCTAATCTAGTTTTAATGATAAATGCCTTGTTGATATTTTCCCGTGGTGTTGCCTTTCTCTAGTCATTCTTCCCCTTCTTTTACACATCTCATATACTCTATCACTTCTCATAACAATACTTATCCTTTTCTAATGGTCATCCAAAGTATGAGGTCCATGAATCCAACCACCCTAATTCGAATGAACTCTTCAAAGGCCAAAACAACCATCGTTTGACATTAACACTTCAACCATATGCAGTCCTTTGTGGATTCCATCCCTAGGTGGGGCAATAAGGCCATTATGCAAAGGAAACTGATTTATGACACTCAGTTCATTTACCCAACCCCAATACTATTAGGGTTAACCGTAGCTATGAACCATATAAATCTTCAGGAAATCTTTTGACTAGACAAGCCATGGCACTCCTTACCATTTCTCTACAAACACTAGGAATATACCCTTTCTTCAATAAATAGTCCCTCAATCATACTTGAAGACCTTTCATTTCTTTTCTTAATAGTCCTTCAAGAACCTTCATCCCTCTTTGTGTTTTATGTGTGTGCAAAAGGGGTCCAATCTGTTGTTTTCCTTCATGATCAACTCAATAGACCCATCTCTTTGCTCTTGAGCATTCATTGAGGAACATTCTATAGGGATTGTAGGTATGTTCCTACCACTCTGGCCTATATGCTCTTTTGCACCCTTCCCTTTCTCTTCTTAGCTTCAATATCCACCCTTCTTTAGCTATCTCTCGCTACTCAAAGATTCGAATGAGGATGGTTTAGAATGAACGAGAGAGCAGAGTCTGGGACCACACAAATTGAGTCGACGACTAAAACATGAATGAATGGATGAAAATGTGAATAGATGGCGATGAATGAATGGATGAATGAATCATAACGAGCAAATGGAATGGTTAGTCCAAATCTTGCATGGAGAGAGTGCACGAAGATAGAGGTGGTTCAAATTTCCACAAGGTTCAAATTTTTATGGATATGGAGTCTCTTACACTCTTCATGGACTTGTACTCAACCCCCATGCTCTCATAACTATGAAAATTTTATGGTTAATCTACCTCATGGTATATCAAAAGAATAGTTATAAAAAAAACATGCCTAGGGATTCAGTAGTTGGGCCTTAGTTTTCAACTCTACATTTATATCCCATCATTATATCCAAATATTTACAATGTGACCCAAAACATCAAAACAATCAAAATGGGAATATTACAATTTAAATATTATCTTTAACCAGTCCAAACCATAGCTTCTCTATCTAGGATAGAAAACATGGGAGAGACAACTTCTAATTATCTATATTAGAACTAGTTAGAGCCCTACAATGCTTCCTTCCTCCATGAAACCTAGATCGTTAATATAGCATTTGTTGTATCTATGATGATGAAACAACATAATTCTTCCTAAAAGGGCGTTGATGACCACCATGCTGAATAACCTTTGCATCGATTGTCGAAGGAAAATCCACTACCTTTCCATCCTTTTCTAGATTAGAGGAAACCCTTGATTTGTGACCAACTTTGAAATTATTCTTCAAAAAACTAGTTTCTGTTTCTTCTCCTTTTCTTCCACCAACCTTTGTTAATTCATTATTCTTTCCTAGATTTGTTGTTGAACCTATTGGTACCTTCATAATTCTCTAAAACCCTTAGTACGTTCATCATTCTCTAAAACCCTTCTCCTTAAGATTTTGATATATTGTGTGGGTTTGGACCAGAGTTTTTAATCACAATAACTATAAGACAAAACATATAATGTCGAGGGAGAGATTGTTGGATAAGAAACAATAGTAGCAAGTGCACTACACAGTTGTACAATGGATGGTTGTGAATCCTTAAAATCTCGACTTGCTCCCTGACTTGGAAGACTATGTCCAAGAACAAGTATCTTTTTTTCTTTTTCGGGTTTCCATTGAAATGGGTTGTTGGTGAGAAAGTCCTATTACCAAACCCAAATCACCAAGAATATTTTTTTTTTTATGTTTTTTTCAATCTCTGTTCAAATATATCTGGATATGTGTGGAATATCTGTCTTGATCAATTACTATTTGGTTCTTAATCAAATTTGGATTTGGTAAGCTTTGTGTTTATAAACTAGTTCAAACCTATATTTCTCTCCCAATTAGGGATCACAAATGTCCTTTTGAAGATTGGGGAGGCTTGTGAAAACTTATGAAGTATATTAATTGTTATAAAATTTCACATGTTTGTTATAAAATTGGAATTGAATATTGGTTTTTCATGTGGTTGATTACTGATACAAGCTTTCTTTTTGTTATTTAGGTTGTGTACAAGTGCATACATGGAGGTAAGTGATTGTATGTGCTTTAACTATATCATTTTTTTCATGACATTTCCATGCTCATAACATATTATCTTGTACTTTAGTAAGATTCTAATAGGCCACAACCAAGTAATACTCTAATCCATTTGAGAAAACACAGGGAAAATAAATTATGACCCGAAATCAAAGAAGTCTGATTATGGAATCTAAAAAAAGAATCTTTAAGAAGGACAAAGTGGGGAATACATGAACATGCACCCCTACAGGTAAAGATTTAGAAAATTTTCAGTTTATTTTCTTATGCAATATAATTTTTATTTTTATTGTATGGCGATGTTATACATATGTCTATTAACGTTTCTTTCGATAGTGACTAAGAAGAGGAAGATCCAAACAAGAGGAGGCTCCAAATTGCCTTTGAATGATTGTAATAGTCCCAATAATGAAAGAAATGACGTTGAAGAGATACTTCCTTCTTTTCAAGAAGAGGGGCAACAAGAAGAACACGGTATGCGCATTGATTATTAGATTTTAACTTCGTGATACCCTTAAATTTTTCTATTAATCATTTCTTAACACCTTTACAATTCCTTCTTCTATAGATGATGTTCACGAACAATCATGCCAAGAATATATTAACATAGAAGGGGATGATCCCTCTACACACACATCGGCTGATACGATCAAGAAGAAGTGTAGAGGACCAACAAGATGTGCAGGCATCAATAACTTGGAGGCTCCGCTTGAAATTGAAATTAATGAAAGGAACCAACCAGTTGGTCCAAACTCTATGAAGCTATCGTCATTGCTAGGTGTACTTGCTAGGGAGGTGGTTCCAATCACATATTTTGATTGGCGAAAGGTTCCAATTCCACTAAAGGATGACTTGTGGAACATCATCAATGTGAGTATTAGAAATTTGTATATTTGTTCTCTACATTTGTATTTTTGCATGCTTTCAATGTTTATTTTCAAACAATGGATGACATATAGTAATTCACTTCTTATATGTTGCAGTCCAAATTCATAATCCCTCCTATCCTTAAAGATTATTGTATGCACTCTATAGGCCATAAGGCAAACAGTCAGAGGAATCGTTTGGCCAAAAGATTTTTTGATTCTCATGAGTCCAATGAGGAGAGATTAAAAAGTGTTCCTCCAATTAGGATAATTGAGACAATTTGGAGAGAGTTTGTACTATCACGAAGCCCCACTGAATTTCAAGTAAGCAAAAAGTTCAAATATTTATATAATCAAGTTACATGAAATGTCTATTGGATTGTAATGTTGACCTATATTATTGTAATTTTTTAATTGATTTGTAGGAGACAAAGAGAAAAAATAAGCAAAATAGGGAAAAGGAGCAACACTTGCACACTTGTGGACGTCGTGGTTATCAAAGGGTCGAACATGACATGGTAAGTACTTTTGATCCATTATATTTTCTTTATATTAGCATAGTTGGGATTCATTGTAATTCTACAACTTAACCATACTATTTAACTTCTTGTAACTAGAAAAACTCTAGATCCTCCGATGATACATCCACTAACATTACCAGGGAAGACCTATGGAAGAAGTGCCATCAAAAGAAGGATGGCACTCCAATCACACCAGCTGTACGAGAAATAATAGTAAGTTCCCAACCTTATATTTTAGATACAGATTAGAATTCCATTTTATGTCATGTTGGAAATTTTTTTAACATGATTTTGTTTAATTGCGTGAAAATGCCAGCAAAAAATTACAATCAAAAGTGGCATCTAAACAATTTGCATCTAGGGATGATGCTCTTGCTAGGGTATTAGGGCCTGATGTGAGGGGATGATGTCGTGGGGTTGGCCTTGGAGCTACGCCAACTAACTTGTTTGGAAGAAACCCATACAAGGAAGCCCTAGTTGCAAGCCAAGTTACAATCAAAGAAAATGCACAAGAAATATCATGTCTAAAAACAACAATTTCTGAACTCATGAAACGAGTAGAAGCCATGGAGAAAGAAAATGAAATCAACAATGAAATTGTTAGTATCAAATTCTTTACTCTTCTCCCAATGTACATTTTTTGACATTAATGAATTGAATTCTAATATCACATTGTTAATATGAACAGCTTCCTACTGTACAAAATTTCCAATCTGAAATCATGCCTATGGTGGAGGTAAGTTGTCTAAATATTTTTTTGAAGAACATTTTAGTTTCAATTTTTCATTGTAGGTCTGATATTATTTTGTATTGCCAGAGTAATTTAGGGGAGACAACAATCCCTATGAAGGAAACAGTACAAAAACAATTATCTCCAACACAAACTCCGACATCCCTAGTAAGTTTTGAAAAATATTGTAATTTAGTTCTATTTTGTTCTATTCCTTCAATATATTACAAATCATTCTTTATTAGGTGTAGAGCTATGCATCAAATTATGCTAAGCATTTGGAGTGGAAAACCCTATTGACCACTACATTTCAAACTTACAAAATGAAGTCCCCAATCTTAGTAAGTTTTTTATTTTTTTATTATTTTTTGATAACCAATATTTAACTTATTATTTCAGCTTATCTTACTTTGTTTCATTTATTGGTGGGAAGAAGATAATTCTATTGAGTTGCCAACATCTTCCCAATTAGGTTTGGAAGGAAAGAATTTTTATCTCATTGTGTTAAATTCTCGGGTCAAAGTTGCAAGGGCGACAATACATAACAGTGACCCAAATACAATGACCTACTATGTCCGTCTTGGGGAGGACTATTATGTTGTCAATCCTATAGAGATTCTAGAACCAGAATTGGGAATTCTACCTCTACCACGTCCCAATAGCACATTGTCTACTATAGAAGATGCTTTATGGAGCTACATTCCTTGGCATAAGGATAACATTGAGCTATGTGACTAGTGATTCTAGTTAGCTGCAACAATAAAGCATGTTGCATATTGTAGAAATGTATTGACTAAAGGGTAAATACATTTTACGCTAAAGTGGTTATATGATAATATATATGACATTTTTGGGATATCTTGTAAGTTGGAGTATATTGGTGTTTATAGTGCTATTGGGCATGTCCATTATATTTCCACCTTTATTAACAATACTCATCTTCTGCATTGTATGTCTTTTTTGTATGAATACATGGATGAATAGATAGTGATCACTCATAATATGTGTGTCATGTTCTGTATAATGTAATTTTCTCTGATCTCCAGCAAAATGGATATGAGTGCATAATGTTGCCCGAACTAACTAATCTTCCCTTAGCCTATCCAAAATTTCCATCAGAGAAAATTAACTCCATAAATTCTGAACAACGGCAATAAAATCTTGTAAGGTTTTCTTGTAAAGTTGAATCTATCTGCTTCTACAGGCAGCACATTTCACCATTAGGATGGTTAATATGGATCCACTGGCACACTTCACAAGCAAAATTGCACTCATCGAGAGGAGCAGTCCACATTAAGGCATATATTGAGGGAATTTATGGCATATAAACGTTGAAGATGACATGTGGCTAGGTGGACCTTATGAAACCTTAAGTCATGGCAATAAGACCACTAAAAGAGGAATTCCCTCCTTGGGAAAGACTCCAAGGGATTTGAGCTTTTCTTGTGGTGGAAATGTGGAGAAGGATATTCTAGGGCTTTCTTAAATAATATTTTAATGAAAAGGTTGGAGGGAAAGAAGTATTATTTTATTATTTCATATACCTTATAACCCAATCACTCTAGGGTTTGAAAACTATGAATAGAGAGCTCATTTATTTTGCAAAGGGTGATTCTCATAGGAGTAGAAGATCATGTATAGTTGGTTGTTGTTGTTGGAAGTTGAATATTTTGGGGTTGCCACTTTCATCCACTCTCACATAGCTGGAATATTTCTAAGGTCACCATTGGATTTCAATACTGCCATATCTTCTGTAAGAACATTGTTCTATTGTTGATTACTATACCATATTTGTTCTGACTTATAATATCCACTGTTAGGGGATTTATCACATCGGCCTTCACACAGTTTAGAGCTCCATTGGTTGCCTAGATTTCACAACTCTAAGACAAGGAATTTGTCTTTCCAGATCCACCATTTTCTCTTTAAAAAGCACAAAAATATATTGTTTCACTGGAGTGATATTTGTAACAGCATTGTAATGACTGTTTGGGGATCTTATTAGGGATTTCCCTCCTAACTGGAAAGGCACCAGCTGAAAGAGAGAGGGACTTTCACTATGGTGACATTGAGTAAGTCCCTAGTTTGCCATAGATTTGCATTTTTGTTCTTGGACTTGGGAAATTAAATGACATTAGAAGGCAACAAGAAGTAGTCCCTTTAGCCCAAGTGCAATAGGACGAGGCAGAGCCTATACTAGTGGTAGGGGGTACTGTCTCTCTGATATACTATTGAATATGCTTGTGATACCATTATAAGTTGGGCACTTGATACCAATAGTGGACTCTCGTAGGTCCTTATAAATATTTTTGTCAAACAACCACCACCACCATAATATACAGGGCCAAGCATATCAAGTCTGGGTAACAATAGAAGGTAGTGATGGACCCTCTAGAATCTGTGTATAAGTAATGAAATCTCCCCAAAATATCATAATAGATATGGCACCTGAATATAGAGTGCTCCTCCATTTCCACACCCTAGAGGAAGAAAAGATGAAAATTCTTGTCCTCCCACAAAATAAGGTGATCTGTCTCAACTAGTAACTGGTGGGAGCATAATCTCAACTAGTCAAATGATTCCTATGGCCATCTGACTAGCACTGTAGTAACTAGTCTAGGTGAACACTGTGCAAATCCACAATATGCAAGAACTGGTCAATGGGGTGAGAGGATGCAAGGAAAACCCAAGTGGTATAAATGAATTGTGTCCTCTCTAATAAAAAATATTTCCTAATATAAATGTTAAAATGAATTGAATGTTTCATTGCAAACAAGAGCAATCTGTGGAATGCAGTGGATGTTCTAGTTTCCTAGCATTTTAATCTGAATTCATTAGAGGTTCGAAAAAGTTCAGTAAATGGTACATTATGTCAAAATGTTTGGAGCAATCATGGAATACTAAATTCTGAGATACCATGTCGCAACTCTAATTATCACAGTAAACAACAATAGGCTCCAACAATTGATCCGTCAACTCTACAATTGAATTACGACATAATCATATAAAAAATGTTACATAACACCTTACTATTTTTTTTGATAGATCAAGAACAGTTTCATATACCAAACCATGATGATTTCACATGTCATTCTTCCATGATTGATGATCTGGTTATAAATTTATAATGGTTTTTTCATCCTCCTTGACATGATAGTTCTGATTTTTTACTAAAATTACATATAAAAAATGTTACAGAACACCTTACTATTTTGTTTTATAGATCAAGAATAGTTTCAGTGGGAGCCTTGAGCACAGTTCAAATTGTGATCGCGTATTAATAGCTCTAAATATAGCAATAAAAATAAAAATCACCATTGCTATGTTGTTACAATGGGAACCATTTTAAATTAATTATAAAAAATACAGCATCATCTTCAGGGACAAATATTAAAATAAAAAATAATAATGGTCAAAGCTTTAATTTGTGAACACTACACATGGATTTGCAGTGAATATTACAATTACAAACTACACATGGATTTGTAGTGAATATTCTTGTTTACCACTAAGCTGTAAACAAGAAGACAAGTAATACTGGACAACTACACATTAGGCTTTCAAAATGTTCCCAACCTTATATTGTCAAGCTCACTTGATTGCATTTTTCAATTAATTTTTGTTTGTTAAGGACTTTTCATAAGAGTCACTAAATTTTCTTCTTGGAATGGCCTGGAGCTGTATCAGCTCTGGGTACAGACAGTTTCACTAGAGTGATATTTGTAACAGCATTGTAATGACTGTTTGGGGATCCTATTAGGGATTTCCCTCCTAACTGGAAAGGCACCAGCTGAAAGAGAGAGGGAATTTCACTATGGTGACATTGAGTAAGTGCCTAGTTTGCCATAGATTTGCATTTTTGTGCTTGGACTTGGGATATTCAATGGCATTAGAAGGAAACAAGAAGTAGTGAACACTACACATGGATTTGCACACTACACATGGATTTGAAATGAATATTCTTGTTTACCACTAAGTTGTAAACAAGAATACAACTAATACAAGTAATACTGGACAACTACACATTAGGCTTTCAAAATGTGCCCAGCATTATATTGTCAAGCTCACTTGATTGCATTTTTCAATAAGTTTTTGTTTGTTAAGGAATTTTCATAAGAGTCACTAAATTTTCTTCTTGGAATGTCCTGGAGCTGTATCAGCTCTGGGTACAGATAGTTTCACTGGAGTGATATTTGTAACAACATTGTAATGAATGTTTGGGTATCCTATTAGGGATTTCCCTCCTAACTGGAAAGGCACCAGCTGAAAGAGAGAGGGAATTTCACTATGGTGACATTGAGTAAGTCCCTAGTTTGCCACAGATTTACATTTTTGTGCTTGGACTTGGGAAATTCAATGACATTAGAAGGAAACAAGAAGTAGTCCCTTTACCCCAAGTGCAATAGGACGAGGCAGAGCCTAGACTAGTGTCAGGGGGTACTGTATCTTTGATCTACTATTGATTATGCTTGTGATACCATTATAAGTTGGGCGCTTGATACCAATAGTGGACCCTCGTAGGTCCTTATAAATATTTTTTTCAAACAACCACCACCACCATAATATATAGGGCCAAGCATATCAAGTCTGGGTAACAAAAGAAGGTAGTGATGGAACCTCTAGAATCTGTGTATAAGTAATGAAATCTCCCCAAAATATCATAATAGATATGGCACCTGAATATAGAGTGCTCCTCCATTTCCACACCCTAGAGGAAGAAACGATGACAATTCTTGTCCTCCCACAAAATAAGGTGATATGTCTCAACTAGTAACTGGTGGGAGCATACTCTCAACTAGTTAAATGATTCCTACGGCCATCTGACTAGCACTATAGTAACTAGTCTAGGTGAACACTGTGCACATCCACAATATGCAAGAACTGGTCAATGGGCTAAGAGGATGCAAGTAAAACCCAAGTGGTATAAATGCATTGTGTCCTCTCTAATAAAAAATATTTCCTACTATAAATGTTAAAATGAATTGAATGTTTCATTGCAAACAAGAGCAATCTGTGGAATGCAGTGGATTCTCTAGTTTCCTAGCCTTTTAATCCGATTTCATTAGAGGTTCGCAAAAGTTCAATAAATGGTACATGATGTCAAAATGTTTGGAGCAATTATGAAATACTAAATTCTCAGAGTCACTAAATTTTCTTCTTGGAATGGCCTGGAGCTATATCAGCTATGGGTACAGACAATAATCAACTGGGAAGACATGATGTGTGAAGCTCCTAATTGGATGATAAGGAGATATATGCTTCTGACGAATCTAGCAGTGAAAATTCTAGCTCTGAATCATAGGGTTTTGATTAGTAATACTGTTGATATAAATCTTCTTGTCCACTTGATTATAAATCCAATCTTGAAACGGACATGGAAAAATCCCGTTGTAAAAATCTGTTGCCAGAATGCATTGATGTTATGATTTTTTCTTGAAACAGACATGGAAAACTCCCCTTGTAAAAATGTATTGCCATAATGCATTGATGTTATGATCTGTTCTTGAAACAGACATGGAAAACTCCCCTTGTACAAATATGTTGCTTATGATGATATGATCAGTTCTGTTTGTGTTCCCGATAACATCAATAGTAGCATAAATTATTGTGTAGTTGCCACAAGTGGTGAACAACATTTGAAGATGATTGGAACAGCCATGGTTCCTTTGCTTAAAAATATTGATGTCTATTATTATCATCCCACTCAGTGCCTTGATTTCGATAGGTGTTTGGATCCAAGCAGCCCTTGACTCTAAAGCTGTTGGCTCGGGTGTCATGGTTAGCCATTGAAGTGGAGAGACCGAGGATAATTTTATTGCAGATCTGGCTGTTGGTCTGGCTAGTGGACAGGTACAGGGACACAACTGTATATTGTTGACCACTGATAAAGAGGAATAAATTGCAGGCGACGACTGAAGGACCGTCCGATATTGATGATCGACAGTTGCGATCGTCTTTGGTCTTGGGAATTATCGCACATTGATAAGGAAAGTGAGAGTTTATGTGCTTATAACAATAGGTTTCAGTAATGTTTATTGACGCGTAGTGAAAAGATAGTGTGGGAGCGCTGGGTGTTTGGTTATCCATGAGAAGAACACCAGCCTAGAGCTCGGGACGCCTATGTGGCCCCCTATCTTTTGCTACACATGGCATTGAACTTGCTACACATGGATGATGATATGACAATGTTTAAACAATAGCCTATTAGAAGTTTTAGAAAAATAATTTACCACGTTGTCCACCAAAATTTAAATAATTTATCAAATTTCACTCTTCTTCCTTCATCTTCCCAAATTAAATTTTTTACTGCATTGTCCACCAAAATTTAAATAAGTTTTCAAATTTCACTCTTCTGCCTTGCTCTTCCCAAATTATGCTTGAACACCAATCTTCCTACCCAATAATTTCTCTTAAGTTATATAATTTTTCCATTGGCATTTCTATCTTTAACAAATAGAAAAGGGAAATGGGAAATGGAGGTGGTTCCCAACTGCCATCGTAATAGGAGTTTCCTAGGGAAATGGGGGCGGTTTCCTATCCGCCTTCATTCTCTTTCATTGACTTAAAAAAAATTAGGGTCGATGGGACCTTTCCATATATGCGAATTCTAAGCACAGCTTTAATTTTTGATCTCCAGATCCAAAACGAGGCAATAGCTCCACATCCAGAACGAGGCAATATATTCAGTGTGATCTGTTCTATACAAAGCTTGAAAACAGAAGGTCCCGAAGGCAGGAAAGACATAGAGAGAGTCAAAGGAGGTTCCTTCTCTTCCATTGTCGATTTCACCATTGAATTCGTGGATTGACCTATGTCTGAAAGGATTTCAACATCAGATCCGTGGTCCACTGTCCAGCATTGGTAAGTTCCAGCATTGTCTGTGGTCCATTAAATTTCAGTTCTAAGTTAATGTTTTTTTATTTTACTGTATAGGGTTTCATTTTGGTTATGTATGTGACATGGTATACTATTCTAAATGATCCATAATGAACATTGTTGAAGATAACAAATGATTTCACCCTAAGTGAACTCAACAAATCCTTGATAATTTACCTATCAACCATATCAACCTCATATGGGCATGCATTTCGATGAATAGTGACTCAGTGTGGTTTTAGCATCATTTAATTCTAGGAAGTACTAATCCTTTACTACCCATTTTGCAAACAAGCAAGGATGTGTAACTTCTTTTCATATTAAACTATGCCCCTAGTTGCTTTGTTATATTGGTAAACTCAACATTTTGGGAGGAATCTTATATTTTGGCCCTCTTATAACTCAAAAACTTGGTCCTCTTAGTAGCCATTGTTGTGCTATAACTAGTCATGGAATCACTTGCATTAATCAAAATAGCTTAACATATGACATATGAGATAGGGCTATTTGGACACCTGTGAGAATATTCTCACTTCTCTGTTGTGCTCGATGTAGGTCCAAATATTTATAATGAAAACAACCTATAGTATGGTTGTGTTTGGCCATATTTAACCAATACCAACACAAACCACCAAGATGTAATACTAATTGATATTTTTGTCTAATTCACAAAGTTGATGAGTGCAATAATTAACATTGGACAGAATTTGGAGCAAGCCATGAAGCCCTTGATAAACCTAACCAAAATATTAGGAGCATGTTGAAGCCACATATTCCTAAGTATACAAAAAAAATGGATCCACCTCAACTGAGATGCTAATTGACAATAGATAGGTGTAGTATCCTCTGAGACCACACATTAGATGCCACTCATAGAGCTACTCTAGCAAATAAAAGAAAAAAGTCACAAGTCCCAAATGATCTTGGTTGCATTGTTCCCAACAACATTGGGAGATTTATGAACCTTCAAGTGAGATATTCATTTGTCATAGGACTTTCTTATTTGTTGAAGACCCTCAGAACTTGGAAGAAATCTATATATTCAAATCTCCTTGACACATGTTGAATTCTTTGAATGAGCCTTGCGGGAGTGATTTCCTTGGGGTTTAATCGATCTCTCGGGTTATGGACTTTTATTGTTGAATCCCCTATTACAATCAAAAACTTGATCTCTCTTAAACTAAGTATATAGTGCTTCTTCTAGGTTATTCGAATCTTTTCCTAAAAGTCCAATGCAAAGCTTAATTCATGATTTCCTTCAACATCAAAATTGATACCTACCACACACATGGAAACAAAATATGGACTGATGTAAATGCGAAACGTATTGTTCAATCCTTCACTATTGTGCCTTCCTTCTATTAATCACAATGCTACGCATGTTGCTACTGGTTGTTGTTAAACACTTATTATTTTTCCATATAGATTTTCCTATTGCAATCATTCTATTTCTACTATAGTTACAGAGTGTTTTAATATAAGATTTTGAGGCACTCTTTGGATTGGACAATTTGGTATTTTCTAGGTAGGCTTACCATTTTAGCAACCAGAATTTCCTATTACGGTACCCTTGAGCACCTTTGGTTTAATAAGATATTTCCATTATAGAAATGTTTTATCCATTTTCGATTTATTCCAAGCCTTCTTGATATTCCTTTTAATATGAGGCTTGATGCAATCTATTCGTTGGATTGTTTTCCATGCTACAGGTGGGCTTTCCATTTTGCAACTAGAATTCTCTATTGCAGCATCTCTAAATGGAAAAGAAACAACGTTGAACATATCTGAAGATGAGGTATATTTTCCATATTTGATTCTCTTATATGATATGATATAGAATATGTCTTTGTTAATACTTGTAGTGATTTATGTTTTTGTGATGTGCCACTTGGTTGTATGTAGAATGTCAAAGGAATATCAAGATGGGGTTGAAGAATTCATAGAGTTTGCTATGAGGCATTCAGAGGATAAAAAGACCATGAGATGCCCTTGTAAAAAGTGTTGCAATGTTGCAGTACTAACATTGGAGGAAGTGCAAGACCACTTGATGATTCATGGTATAATGAGTTCATATAAAATTTGGTTTTTCCATGGAGAGAGGGCTCCTAATTAGGTATGATAATAGTATTTTGTTGACTCAAAATATCATTTTCATCTAGATAATATTAAATAGTACTTCAATTTACATATAAGTACTATATAGATAAAACTTGACTTCTATTTTATTATCTACTGTAGGCATCTATATCTAACAAGGGAAAGAAGTGCTATGCAAACCAGATGCATGATTTACCTCAAGAAATTTCGCATTCAATGGTATGCAAAATGTAATGCAAGTGCCAACAATCTTATGTATGCAATGTTGCTTGAGGGTCAATTTCTATATGAACAATATTGATGTTTCTAATGTTTTTTTCTTTATGTTGTATTTTGTGATATCAAAATGATAGGGTGATGAGCACATAGTCGAACATAATTATGATCATCATGTTGATGAGACTACAAAATTGCCTACAAATGATATTGATGTTTATGAGAATGATAATGATGACGATGAAACCATGGTCAACGATCATATGGTTCAAATAGTGAATGATGTTTATCAATGTTTTAATGAACATCTAGACGTGAATTGTGAAAATAGCCAAGCAACATTAATGGAAGAAATGAATGATATCAATCAATATAAGAAGTTAATTGATGATGCCAAGACACCATTGTACCTAGGCTTCACTAGTTTCACTAAACTATCGACCACTGTGCAGTTGTACAACCTTAAAGTGAAAAATGGATGGTCTGACACAAGTTTTACCCAAATGTTGAAGTTGAAGAGAGAAATGCTTCCTAAAGGAAATACACTTCCAGATTCTTCATATGCTGCAAAAAGGTTGATTAAGTCATTGGGGTTGGACTATGAAATGATACATGCATGCCAAAATGATTGCATTTTATATTGGGGAAAATATGAAAGTACAGATAAATGCCCAACATGTGGTAAATCTAGATGGAGGGTTGATGAATGTTCTGGAAAGGTGTGTAAAGGTGTCCTGAGCAAAGTGCTAAGGTATTTCCCCATTGTACCAAGGTTGAAGAGAATGTATAGGTATGATTTTGAACTCTTTTATTTCTAATCTAGCATGCACCTTCATGTACCACCGACCTACTCACAAATTATCTTCTTTATTCTTTTTAAGTATTGTAATGTATGTATTATAATTGTTTTTTGGTTATATCTCTAGACACATCTCGCAGAAAATGAGGTGGCATCATGAGAATGCAAGTGATGATGGAATAATGTGCCACCCAATTGACAGCCCACCATGGAAAACTATAGATTCTAAATGGCCTAATTTTTCCAATGATCCTCGCAATGTTCGACTTGCAATGGCGGTGGATGGATTTAATCCTTTTGGAGACTTGAGCAGTTCATACAACGTTTGGCCAGTGGTACTAGTCACATATAACCTTCCTCCATGGTTATGCACAAAAAGGAACTTTTGTTTGTTGTCATTGTTAATATCTGGTCCCAAGCAACCAAGAAATGACATAGATGTTTATTTGGAACCTTTGGTACATGAACTAAAGGTTACATGGGATGAAGGGGTAAGGACATACGATGCTCAATGAAGGTCATTCTTTAATATGAAGGCTATATTGATGTGGGTAATCCATGACTTTCTTGCTTATGGAAATATGGCTAGTTGCACGACTAAAGGGTTTTATGCATGTCCCATATGTGGAAGGAACCCAGATTCAGAGTATCTCAAATGTAGTAGGAAGTGTGTGTACATGGGACATAGGAAATATCTTCTAGTAAATCATAAGTATCGTTCTCAAAAAGGACCATTTAATGGGAAGCCTGAGCATCTCATTGCACTTCAAGTTGTAAAAGTGAAAGATATTTTTGCAGAAACAGAAGGAAAGGAAGAGAATTGGGGGAAGAGTGAAACTAAAAAAAGAAGGAGAAATATTCAAAAAGGTGAAAAATCGATCCCTGTTGTGTGGAAGAAAAGGTCAATTCTATTCAATTTGCCATATTGGGAGGTATGTACACATTAATTCTAGGTAATTATTAAATGTATAATGCTTTAAGGATTTCACTAATTTATATGTCTTGTTTGAATCCATTGTTTAAATCTTCCTCCATATTATCATGCATTAATTTTAATATGCTTGGATGCAGAAACTCTTAGTACGTCACATCTTAGATGTAATGCATGTAGAAAAAAATGTATGTGAAAGTATTTTTGGCACCCTTCTAGATATAAAAGGAAAATCAAAGATGGAAAAAAATCTCATGATGACTTACAACAGTTGGGTATAAGGAGGTCACTATGGCCACAAGAGCAGGGAAAAAAAATATTTCTTCCACGTGCACCACACACTCTTTCAAAAAAGAGAAAGAGACATTTTGTGTTGTTTTGTTCACATTAAATGTGCCTGATGGTTATAGTTCAAATCCTAAAAATCATATATCTATGGAAGAACTTAAGTTTCGTAGTATGAAAGCACATGATTGCCATGTTCTCATGCAACAACTACTTCCAGTAGCATTGCGCCATGTGCTACCAAAAGCAGTGCGAAACACCATTTGTATGCTTTGCTTCATTTATAAGCGAATCTGTGCCAAAACAGTGGATCCAACTGATCTTGAAAAATTAGAAAATGATGTTGTGGAGACAATGTGCTTACTTGAAAAATACTTCCCCCCGTCATTCTTTGATATCATGATACATTTGACAGTACATTTGGTACGAGAGCTACGTTTTTGTGGCCCAGTCGCATACAGATGGATGTACCCTTTTGAAAGGTAAGTGAAATTTTATTGCGTGTACAACTCCAGATCAGATTTGTTGATTTTATATGCATGTAGATAGATTAAAAGTTTCAACATATGAATAGATAAACATGCACATATGAGGATCTGCCTGAAGGTAAGACGCTTGCAGAAATATAAAAATCAGAGATAAAACATAGATACCCTAGGAAACTCTCCTGGGGTATAAAACCCAACAAAACTTCTTTTGGGATTGTTTCAACAAGTACAATATCAGAGCATACACTTAAGAGTAACAGACTGAAATTAGATAGCTGAAAACAATGAATATGTTTTCATCTTTTACACATTTCCTGATTGACTGTAACTTCAACTGAATGATGATAGACATTTACCAGTTAGGTGACTGTGATAATACCATCCATGCCCATTATGGATTTCCTTTGGTGATTTCCATTATGGATTTCCATTAACTAATGGTGATTTCCATTAGTTAAAATCTCCACAATGATTTCAATTATGGATTCAATGCCAAGTAGCATGTTCTTCTTTATCTCTTCTAATGTTGGTATAACCTATTACATGTCCCAAAACTATTGGAGGTGACAACATTCCGTAAGTTTTCTCAAGGTTTGGTATATTTGAATCTAGCATTTTTCAATGAATCTTCTATATAATGTTCCAAATGAATTCTAGGTAGCCTTGTTTTAGTTATCACCGTGTAAGAGTCTTTCTAATTTCCTCAACATTCAATCTTGGAGTATGTTTGTTTGCCATTCTGAACCATTCCTCCATTGTGATCCCCTTAAGATATTTTGCAGCGTGAGTGCTCATGTCTGTGAAGAATCATTGAATTTATACAATCCATTGGTGCATTGAATATGGACACTAGCACAAACCCATCTCAACCTAGGTATCAAGGTTGTGAAGTTCAAGGATGCTTACTGATCCGGATCTTGGGGGTTGAGACCCGAAAGACTTGAATGCCGAGAGAGGAGGAGAAGAGATAGCTTCAAAACTGAAGCGAACAATGAACCAACTGTGAGAAATACAAAGTAGTGAGATCTGGGCTATGAATAACATAGATGGACAAACATAGAATAAATATGCCACATGGAGGGGTGAGGCTCAAAGAGGGTTCTTTGAGCCTCACCTCTCAAACTATACTAAGAAAGACACTCAAAACCAATACTCCAATAATAACTCAATAAAATAAGAGAAATGTAGGATAGAAACCAAATGAGTAACTTGTTATCATGAGAAGGCTTGCTAGGCCTTTATATAACATTATTACAATGTGTCTTGAGGCCATACCATGGGCCAAAACTATGTGCTACCAAATACCATGGATATGAGAGGGTGGCCTCTCCATTTAATGCTTTTATGATAAATGGGAGAGGGTGGCCTCTCCATTTAATGCTTTTATGGCTTATCCATCCGAATTTAGACCATATGTCCCCTAAAATTTGGATCATTCCTCCCCCCTTAGAAAATGATGGTCCCCATCATTTCATGCTAAAAAGAGACCCATGATTGCAATGTGATAGTTACCAATGAAGAGAAGGGTTTTGTGTGGTTGACCCATAACCGTGGGTTTTGCGAGGTTGACCCATAATCGTGATGGCAATGGCAAGCTTGATTCCAATGAAAAGAAGAGTTTTGTGTGGTTGACTCAGAACCATGATTAGAATACATAACTGTGGGTTTTGTGTGGTTGACCAATAACCATGGGTTTTTTGTGGTTGACTTAGAACCATAGGGTTTGTGTGGTTAACCATAACCATGATTACATTAAGATTTTAAAAAATTGAAAATTCATGATCTTTGGTGTAGTTGATGTCTTGCTGCAAATCCATTCATAGCTTCTAATGCATGTACTGAAATTGAATTCCATTGAAGACGCATTTGAGATCTCGAAAAGACATTTACATCCATATAACATACTTGCTATGGGGTGGCCCAGAGATTGAGAAAATGTTTGTTGAAGTTTAAGAGACGCGCGCACACTATTTTGCAGACATATGTTACTTCAATCGATGATATCTCTCAAACTAGAAATCCAAATGGAAAACCACGAAATACCCATTTTAGCTAACAGAAAGAGCTTTCTAATGAGCTATTATAGAACCTCTTAAACATTTTTTGGAGTCTGTAGAATTTGTTTAAAGTTGTTGTACATCCGGCCGCATTGTGTACAAACATGTACTACTTCAAACAAACATATCTCACAAACCAGAAAACAAAATGAAATTCTGTGAAATACCCATTTTAGTTGATAGAAAGATATTTCTAATGAACTATGGTAGAGCCTGTGAGACATTCTTTGGAGTCTGTAGCACTTGTTTAAAGTTGTTGTACATCCAGCCGCATTATGCACAAACATGTGCTACTTTAAGCAAACATATCTCACAAACCGGGAAACGAAATGAAATTCTGTGAAATACCCATTTGAGCTAAAGGAAATACCTTTCCGATAAGCTATGGTAGAGCCTCTGAAACATCATGTGCAGTCCATGGAACCTGTTCAAATTTTTCTGAATGTGAGAGTGTTGAGTATAGAGATGCTAAGGGTTTGTAGAGAAGCATGGGTTGTTGTAGAGGTTTTGGAATCTCCATTGAACCCGCATCATGCTTCAAAATATTGTCTCGATGGAGAGCGTACCCTCTCTGATACCACTGATCCGGATCTTGGGGGATGAGACCCGAAAGACTTGAATGCCGAGAGAGGAGGAGAAGAGATAGCTTCAAAACTGAAGCGAACAATGAACCAATTGTGAGAAATACAAAATAGTGAGATCTGGGCTATGAATAACATAGATGGACAAACATAGAATAAATATGCCACATGGAGGGGTGAGGCTCAAAGAGGGTTCTTTGAGCCTCACCTCTCAAACTATACTAAGAAAGACACTCAAAACCAATACCCCAATAATAACTCAATAAAATAAGAGAAATGTAGGATAGAAACCAAATAAGTAACTTATTATCATGAGAAGGCTTGCTAGGCCTTTATATAATATTATTACAATGTGTCTTAAGGCCATACCATGGTCCAACACTATGTGCTACCAAATACCATGGATATGAGAGGGTGGCCTCTCCATTTAATGCTTTTATGATAAATGGGAGAGGGTGGCCTCTCCATTTAATGCTTTTATGGCTTATCCATCTGAATTTAGACCATATGCCCCCTAAAATTCAGATCACTTATGTTGAGATCAGTAGCCCCCTTGCTGTGGTTGGAAGTGATCCATCAACTATTTGTGTGTCTGACAAAGCATTTGGTGCATGGAATATGGACACTGAACTCTATAATCTATTGAAATATCTATAATATTACGATTGATTGGAAAAACTACTCATCAAAGCCGTAGTTGACCACCGCTCATCGAGACATATTTTCATAACTCAGATCCAACGATTTCAAATAAGGTTTTAGTTTTTATCCTGGATTCTGGAAACTCGGATAAAAAAAATTGCTAGTCCTATCCACTCCCTTCCCTGCTACACACGCCATTAATCTTTCTCACCAGACCTAAATCTTTTTTTGGGGGTATGTTTGTTTGTCAGTCTGAACCATTCCTCCATTTTGATCCCCTTAAGATATTTTGTAGCGTGAGTGCTCGTGTCTTTGATGAATCATTGAATTTAGACCATGTATTTATAAACTTATCTATAATTTTATATGCACCAGCTAGCTGCAAACAAAGATCATTAAGGAACCCCAACCCCCTATATAATATGGTCGAGCATTAGTGATATTGAAGGGATTTATTTTCATATGATTCATAACGCGAGTGAATGGAGCCACAATTCAGGACCACATGTAGAGGAAAGGGCTTTCATATGAAGTTGGGCTGGTTTCCTATCAGGTGGAAGTTACGCAAATATGTGATTCTAACGTGGATATGGCGAGTATATTACTATCCATTCTTTCCCCATCACCACAGGGGATGGGAAGGATACACAATTCTCAGCTTTCCAATCTTGATTCTTCTAGCATGATGAGTAGGGATTCTTAAAAACTGTTGACATAGTAAAACACAAAAAACAGTACATTTAGAACATATGTTTCCCCTTTTGGGCTCTGGTCATGCATTCAGCAGTGGGGTTGCTTGTCTTTCTAGACTTTCTGTGTATTACTTGAGTCCATCCTTTGTGGTTGTCCTGAACCAGAGCAGCTCTCATGACTTGGGGCTATCTTGTTACATTTTGTTTGGTTCTTGTCTTGTAGTGAAAGGTCCTATTGGTGGTGGTGGCACTGACTGCTTCCACGTCTCCTGTTGTTTCCTCTAATTTTGTCTCACTGCCTATAATCTCATTTTTGTCATTTTTTGAGTCCATAGGAAGTTGGGGGTGGTCGCTAGCTCTGTTGTATCATCAATTCCATCACTCCAGTGGGATTTGTTTTGCTTTTTTTTTGGTTGTGTTGAAGCTGTAGCTGAGACAGAGCCTACCTGTGCCCCATCCTTTTGGCTCCCCTACTTTACTTGTCCTGGTTGTGGCATCTGTTCTTGCAGCGGGTCCTTTTGACTTCCCTTTTTTTGTGTGAGGATGTCGAAGAGTCCATTGTTGGAGAGTTGGATTTCTCACTAGGTATTTTTGGAATTCCATCAAAAGAGTTTATGGGATGAAGAACAAGCTTATCTGCTGGAGGTAAGTTATTCTCCACAAGATGTTGCTACTTGCTACACTTTTCTGACTTTGCACCATGCAGGATTATTCTGTTTCCGATTTTAGCCTGCAGGGTCAACATTCAAATGAAGTTTGGGGCATTGGGACACTATTAATGCCAGATCTGTCTAGATCGTTGTCTAGAAACACATACATTTAGAAATGAAAATCCAATCTAGAGGTAAATGAGGAGGCAGTTTCACCTACAAGTCCTATGAATTAGACCTCCAAACATGCTGGGAAACTCCTTGGACAGAACCTGGCTCAAAGGGAATTTTAGATAGGCCTCAGTCTGTATGTTCAGTTGGCACAAAAACCTGATCAATTCATGGATGCATATTGTTGCAAGGAAAGATTTTATTACAGTTCGAAATGCTAATATAGGTAAACAAAGAGAAACTAGTTCACAAATAGATCAGGATTTAGGACAAAAATAGTTTTACAATGACTCACCACTCTTGGAGGAAATTTGCACCTGGATACCTGTATATGTTCCTCCAACATATGCAAGTGATCATTAAGAATGGAACTGAGGTTTGTGCGTTGCAAGTGGATTTTTTCTTGTGTAAAACTTTAGATGGCAACATGAAGATCAAGGATTGACACTTAGGATTGCACCTACAGTAATCAGCATTAGAATTACCTATACTAATGTAATCTGCCATAAAATGTGGAGTAGCATCTTCTCCTGTTTTAAACATAAAAGTTACATTTATATCAGAAGAAGTGTTAAAAATATAGGTAGATATATAAGCCTTAGGATTGCCTGTACAAGTACTATGAACCAATGACATAAAAGAATAGAAAAAGAGCAATTCAAAACATAGTTACAAAATATTCCCAAATACTTTTTCATTTTTTATGAGTGCTCAATAATTACTAGAGATTACTCCCAGTTAAAGTGTTGACTGCTAGAATTTAAGCCAATATTTTACATGTACAAATATCTGAATGATATTGTTACTGCCTGAAAGTGCACAGTTCATTTTGCACATCTCAAGAGCAATCATTGACCATTTTTTTCTCACTTGGGAGGCTCCTAAGGTCAGAATGCAATACACAGAAGTGTGCCCCCTTTGATGATTCATTTCAATTTGCAGAGTCTTGGAGGACACATTTGGGTTTGATCCTAACCTTGGCATGCTTGTATCCTTCAATCATGACTTAAGTAGGACAGTAGAGGTCTCATTTGCAAGGCAAACAACACACTATAGAGGTGAGCAAGCCTAGGAGGTTACCATGTGAACCCCAACCCCATTCATATGTCAAATTTGGGCACTCCCACATATTTCCACACACATAGTTGACAAACGTTCTAGTTCTATTGTACTTCTTACAAGATTCAAATTGTGGGACTTTTCATGCAAATATCATTTTCCTATTCATCTAACGAAAATTCTATTGCAAAAGAAACGAGTATGTCCATTATTGCATTTCATTATCGAAACATCCATCTCTTTATCTTCTAAAGTCCTTTTTGATGCTCATAGCCAGTGACATTATTGAAGAAAAATTATTATAGGTTTAAGGTGAGGGGTGCATGCATCTCTCCAAACTTGATTTCACAGGCTCTGTCATATTTACTAATTTTCACATCCAAATTGAATATCCTGAGCTGGCCTGACTGGACTGTCAGCTTTGGCACAAAAACCGAGGGAGCCTTAAATGGCATCCTCTCCACCCGATAACGAATCTATTGATCCGACAATTACAGGAAGGGAACCCTGAGAACAATGATGGTGCTGCCCAAAATGTTGAGGAAATTTGTGCCAAGGTCTACCATAAGGTAATCCGAATTCTGAAGAAACTCCCATTGATATCTTTGTTTTCGAGGACAAAAATATAAGTATTGCATATAAAGGAAAAACCCTGTTGGAATATTTTTTGGGTAGAGATCCCCTTGAAATTGTCATTAGGGCTTCGGTAAGAGAAGTCTGGGAATCTCATGGCTGGCATTGTACTCATTCTAGCTGTTTCAATTCATGGTGAAATCCCTTGTTTAGGATATCTTTACCTGTGTACTTTGGGTGTGTAAGCATACCTTGGTTATTTTCTCTCCATGAAATGTGAGGGTGTTTTAGTAGACTAGACTGCCCAACTTTCTTGCCTTGTGTGGGTGGAGTTTCCTGGGCTTTCTATGCAATTTTGGGATTTTCTAAAGCACATTTATGTGCTAGTTGGAGGTTTCATTTGCCATGAACCTGCAAACTTTTCCAGCCCTCGACCTCAGAAAATGGGTGTGCCTTTGTGTCAATCACCCTAAAGATTTGAAAGAGTTTGTACTTATTTAGGCAAGGAACAAGATGATGAAACAACCGGTAGGTATATGAACTTTCCAAACACATGCTCATGTTTCCAGCATCTAGACCATAAAATCTGTGACTGTTCATTGATGGTCCAGCCTAACCCCAAGTAAGCCTCTGCTACTAAAGGAAATCAGGTTCAGAATGGTCCTTGTTATCTCCAAAACCTGTTCCTTTAAGATGCCAAGTCCTAGCACTGCTTGGAGCAACACTGGGGCAATGCTAGAGTTGATGCCCACTGTAACCTTGTCATTCACCTTTCTAGTGTCGCCCAATGTAACTTTTTCATTCACCTCCCCCACTTCACAGTTGGTGCTTTTCTAGCTGTAGGGGGGTGTCCTTGATATTGATTTCAGGAGGCTTACTTCCTCAAGATATTCAATAGAGCTCATATTCACCTTGAACAGATATAAAATAAACACTTCTGGATGAACCAATCATCACTGGTGTTGCAACTTGCAACCACTGGGCTATGGAGTTAATATATTTGCTATTTGGGGTCCGAAACAGGAATGAATAAATCTAACAGTGCATTGTGTTTTCAGTGAATGCTGCAAATCCGCTGTCATAGCTTAGTACAATAAATAACAATGAAGAAATTTGACTAAGTAAATGATAATTCATTAACATCCCCAAATAATAGAGTAATCAAGTAAAGAGTACAACAAATAGATTCATTGAGCAAAGCTGCTTAGTTCCTACAAAGTATGATCAATTTTTCTATCAACCATTCAAAGTTTAATATGAGATATCCGAGGATTGATAGAATGATCACTTCATCAATTTTCCCCCTTTCTGCACATTCCGGGGATCAACATAAGGATAAGTGAGCACATACAACAAAGGGTGATTCTCTAGAATCCTTGAATACAGTCATGGGTAGAAGTCTGAGATACCAAAAAGGAAGAAGAGATGGGACACTTAAAGATATTCAATACAGTAACAACAGTTAACCAATGGTAGCGTCCTCCACGCAGAGTAGATCCAACCCTTTGGTAATCCTTATTTCCTCCTTAATTAGATGTACAAATCTGATCATTCTGACATGGTAAATACTAAAAAATGATCATTTCTCTATAAGCCTGATAATCAATGCTTTCCAGAAAATACTTTAAATTAATGTTACATCCACGATCTGTGTGTGTGTTTCTTCCTGGAAAGAAGGTAGCTCCATGATCTCTGTCTCTCTCAGGAAATCCTTTGTTTGTAAACTTGATCACCCCATCAAAGTCAAAGATGGTCGGTCCTTTATTTTTGTTAATACTTAATGGTCCATGCTCTTTAATTTGTCTCTAGGTAATAGGACAGTCTGGCATCTATCTTTTCAATACAATCAATCATCTCAGTTTTACAGGTGACTTTACGAGAAATCGGGGATATGCAATACCAACCACCTTTGCACTTGCTACTTTGATAGAAAGATGGGTGTTGCCACCTGTTTCACCTCCAAAATCCTACTCTTGCTTGTATACTCTTGAATGGAAGTGTGGACCTGCCTATTCTGTTCTTTGATGTGAATCTTAGGTATGTTGACATGTTCTTGTGATGAGTCTGGAGACAGTTGGGTTCTCCTTTTGTACTTGCACATAAATGCATGAAGGTTTAATAGGTCCCTTCTTTTATTTCATAAACGAAAGATATGACCTCCATGACCAATTGACAATTGGACATTGGAAAGTCCTTTTTATCAAAACCACAATGTCTACAAGTTTCTAAGTAATCTACTAAGTGTAATAGATGCATCAGGAAGTGCTCAAAGCCTATTTCCATGTTCATATAATTTCTCTCCATCAGACCATAAGTCCCTCGATGGTATAAATGGGGTATTACCACAAAAAAGTATGTTGTCATGCATTTTCAGTAGTGGTGTGCCCTAGTGTCTTGTGGCATTGGATGACTGGTCAACATATGCAGTGACAAGAAACTTTGCTTGACAGGTCCTAACTAGGCCAATTTTATAATTTACCTTAGCTTTATGCTCAACAGATGCATCCCATTCTTGCTCGTAGAATAATTCTAACCCTTTTCTTGGTTAGGGGAAGGTTAACACTTTAGCCCACTCACTATGCACATGATCTACACACTTAGTGAGCAAAAGTTCCAATCAAGAATCCTTTGCTCAATGCCTTATACTTAGTTGAATTTCTTAAATTTTCTCTTAAAACTATGCTCGGGGATTGCACTTTGACTTGTGATTTGCTTGAATTGCGTGATTTTTCCATAGATATAAGGATCACAAGCCCTTTCTTTTTACCCAGAATCCAATCAACATAAACCACAAGATGAATTCCTATGACAATATTTAGTTTGATCATAACTTGCATGGAAAATGACATAATGACTTCATTGTCAATGTTGGCTAGAGTTTGCAAATTATCTAGGATTTAGGTTAAATTACTGGGTTCAGAATTTGCTTACCATGGTCGGGTTTTTGACAAAAAATGGCCTTGGATTCTTCCCCACAGGGTTTTCCTGTTCTAGTTGTCCTATTGCCACAACTTAGGTTTTGAAAAGGTACACCTAGTCACATGTCATTTTCATATGCCTTAAACTCTCTCAATAAATGCCTTTAGTGTATAGAGCTCCTTTAGATGAGTGAAATCTTGCTTGTGAAGTGTTCCAAAGGGTCCACATTAACCATCCTAATGGTAATATACCTTCAAATGTGTGGAACATGCTTTGAACAATGTGTCCTTGCCCCCAAAGATCTAAAAGGTGAAACATGTCTCAAAATGTGTAAAAGTGTGTGGAAATATGTGGGAGTGCCCTGATTTGACATATGAATGGAGTTAGGGTTCACATGGTAACCTCCTAGGCTTGCTCACCTCTGCATATAGCATTATGACCTTAGGATCCTCCCAAGTGAGAAAAAAATGGTCAATGATTGCTCTTGAGATGTGCAAAATGAACTGTGCACTTTCAGGTAGTAACAATATCATTCAGATATTTGTACATGTAAAATATTGGCTTAACTTCTAGCAGTCAACACTTTAACTGGGAGTAATATCTAGTAATTATTGAGCACTGATAAAAAATGAAAAAGTATTTGGGAATATTTTGTAACTATGTTTTTGAATTGTTCTTTTTCTATTCTTTTGTAATGTAAAGCGCCATAAAATGTGTCACAACACCTTCTCTTGTTTTAAACATAAAAGTTACATTTATATCAGAAGAAGTGTTAAAAATATAGGTAGACATATGAGACTTAAGATTACTTTGAACCAATGACATAATGGCATAGGTTTCACAAATACCAAGTTTCCCTATGTAATGTACATAGGTTTTGAATTTCTCCAAGATTTGTGCAATGCATATATATTATTTGAATACACTTCTATTAGTCATATAGCACATGGCCCATATGTGGTGCGATAAGAGGAAATTTGTGTTACTGCACAATGTGCCCTTCTGAAACAAAATCTGAAACTAACAAATTTCAAGCATGCTACACCCCCTTACAAAAGAAAGACAATCATGAAAGTGGGAAGCATGGCCTTGGTAGGAAATATAATATTCTTCCCTTGACATAACTCAGTCTGTCATGTAAAATATACTTTTCTTCCCTTTACAAAACTTAGGCTATCATGCAAGGGAACACCATCATCCACACATAGAACATACACTATTAAACGTGTGGCTGTAGCTACCAACACCCAACCTGTAAAGACTAGAAAATCCCAAATTCCAATAGGCTATATTCAAAGTGAGCTCGGGAGAACATGCGTCCATGGACTCAAACAACTGCATCAACTACAAACTAACAGGGCATTGTTGCATAAGATTTTCAGAATGCATCCTGGGGTCCATCTGAATTGAGTGTAGGGAGACTGGGCCATGTAGCTCAAGCCCTTATAAACTATAACATGTGCTATTCAAACATTTGTTGCGGGTAGGGAGATGGGGTTGCTTTTCCCTAGATGCTTCCCAACCCGAGACACACTTCGCCATCTATGAACTGCCTGAAATCTTGAATCCTTGGTGGTCAACTCTAGCCTACCACCACCATTTAACAGATTTCCTCCATCACGAGTTTTACTAGAGATCAATAGGCTGGATTAAACAACATTTTATGGCTTTGATTCCTAATGGCTCTGATTTCATTTTCAGATGCCCCATCTACTCTGAGATCAGGGTAAGAGACCACTGCCTTTTCTGTGATTCAGTGAGATCACCTTCATCCAATATCCTGACCAGAGGTGTCTAGCTCTTTACATGCATGAGGTGGTGACTGTGAAATGGAAGACCCTGCAGGTTTCTTCTAAACCCCTCCCTATTAGATTGATCAACTCATTTTTCAGCCAACTTAAGCACTTAGTGGTGCTAAGCATCAGGCAGATCTTCTGGTCAATGTCACATCCAAGAGAAATCAAATGGTTGCAACAGCTGTGTACTCAGCTCTGGATCTATTGGGCGTTTCACTTAATTATAGTACAGGTGGCTAAATAATGAAGATCCTGCAATCAATTGCAGTCCATATGAAGAAGACAAAAATACTTTTAATCATTGTGCAAAACAAGGGACTCCATGACTGGGTGCATAATTTGAATCCTTTGGGAACTAACAAGGTTATTGTGGTATTGATAAAGCCTTAATACATTCCTCACAAGCCAATCAATTACAAACTGAGGGTTTTGGTAAGTTGAACTTACGGTTCATTGTACAAGTAGAGGTGGTGCCCAGAACAAAACATCTTTAACTAAAGCATTGTTTTCAGTATTTTTCATTAACCAGATTGGTGTTGAGGTTACCTAGAGTTCTCGCACCTTTTAAAAGTGTACAAACTGACAGTTAATGGGTGACACATTTATAGATAAAGACTGCCTATAGAACTAGTCAAACTAATGGACACTTTTGGAGTCTCAAAAACAGTTTGTCAACAACAGTTAAACGCCAGGCTTAGACAGAAGTCAGACAAAACAGTAGTCAAATACGCCCTAGTTTATTAAACACAAGCTGGTATCCATGCTGCTTTTAAATATCAGTGGAGGGGTGCACCTGTGGAGTGAGACTCCTGTTTATTTTAGTTAGAGTAATGCTCCTATTTTAGTCTTCAAAATAGAACATGCACTGCTGAATCTATCTTAGACATAGTTCGTTGTTTGTGAGGAAAAGGCATACTGGATCCCTGTTTTCTAAGGTTATTACATTAGTTAGTGATGTATGGGCTGGCAGTTGAACATAATATACCACCAATGAGATTTCATTTAATCAGTTATATGTATTCATATGTGGAAGCGCCCTCCTAAAAAATCCATGCATAAGTATAGTTGCACAGTGATAAGGATAGCGTTTTCAGAAAATAATGGCCAATCAGTTCATTTTATTTGGACACCATGCACATGCCTTTGAACCTAGGGTGCATTGACCTAGATCATTATTCCTATAAATTAATGTGTAATGCTCTTTGTAAAGGTTCGTAATCTCAGAGATCACCTATTGTAATTCCAGATGGACAGTTAATAGAGCTAGTTTGTTGATCTGTCATCTTCCTTTCGAGTTATTAGATTTTGTTTTCCAGCATGGATTTGAGGCACTGGTACGTTCTAGTTTCCATTTGAATCTGACATTCTTCACTAGCTGAGATATCTCCTTTTTCTGCCAAATTTTGAGCATTGTTTCTATATACTCTGTTTTTGTGTGTGCATTTGCTCTGCTACAACTGATTTTAGAGTTTGGGTCAAATTTTTGCTTTCATAACTCTTCCCCAAAGTCCTTCATTGTAGACTAACCTCCATAGCTGCAAGGGCTAGGTTAAAATCATGTACATTTTTCAGGTGCCACCCTCTCAAAGCTTTTGGCAGCACCATCTGCTTCATTTAACAAGTAGAATGCCTTCATTAGCCTTCTTCCCAGCCCAGAAAAATCTAATACACTTCTTTCTGGTTTTTTTTAAGCACACCTTTTGCAATATTGGTTATTTTTAGTCAGTAAATTGGGATACTAGCCAAAACTCTCTAAAGGAATAAAATTCTTCCTCCTTCGAGCCAATGGTTGCCCCATATTGAAATTCTAGCTTCCACTTTATTATACAACAAGATCCAGCCATCATAGTGACATTTACCATGTTTTAAGGAAAAACCCCATGTACTTTATCCCTTATTAAAAATCACCAATCTTCATAAATAAGCAGCGGCCTATGTAATATCATCTGCCAGCTCATTAAACAATAAGAGACTTATTATGGTTTATTTCCATACCTGTAGCCTTGCAATACAAGTTCAACAGATCCTTTAGTTTTTCCTTTGCTACTTATTTCAACAAGATTCCAACATATTATGTTCATTTAGTACATCACTAACAAATCTTTATTCATACTTTAGATTTGACTGCAAGTTTTGTGTTCTTTTTTTGTAGGAACATGAAAGTTTTCAAAAGTTATGTGAAGAACAAGAATAGGCCGGAAGGGTGCATAGCTGAAAACTACACTGTGGAGGAATCCATCAAATTTTGTGTTGGATATGTTGAATGTATGGAGTATATTGGAAGCATGCGTAGTAGAAATGATGCTTGGGATGATGAAGAAGGATAGGTTGGTGACTATGGGAAGGCCTTATCTAGTGGAACTTCTATTGAATTAGATGATACTAGTTTGTTACAAGCACACAGATGGGTCTTGCAGAACATGGATGAAGTTCAACCTTGGATAGAGTAAGTAATAAGAAAGACCTTATAAACTCTTTTTTTATTAGAATATATCAAAATATCTTGAAAAAATTGTTCATTGACATTATTGGAAATTAGGATGCACTTGACTGAAATCGCAAATAGAAACATCCAAGCCCAAAAAGATGAAGCCTTGTTACAAAAGCTCCACGGCCAACAATTTAGTGATTGGTTAAGAAGGAAGGTAATGATATGTTCTTTATATTACAATTATTTAAAATTGTTTGAACAAGACTATTATGATGTATGAAACTAATATTATGTTTATATAGTTTGGAATTGCATGATTTTCTAACAACATTTAATAATTTGCAGGTGGACGGAAAAGAGAACATATCTCATAACCTTAAATTTTTGGCATGTGGCCCAAGGAAATATGCAACTAAGTATGAGGGCTATTTAATCATTGGGTGCAGATTTCACATTAAAAGCATAGAGAATGCTAGGACCACCCAAAATAGTGGTGTGTGCATAGATGCACAAACATTAATGAGATCAAGTGCAAAAGACAAAAATCCTATATGTCAAACAACAACATATTTTGGAGTGATCCAAGAAATAATCATGTTGGACTACTATTGTGTGCAGTATCCATTGTTCAAATGTGATTGGGTAGATGTACACAAGAAGAGTGGATTGAAAGTTGACGAAATTGGTTTTACATTGGTGAATTTGAAGAGATGCTTAAGGACAGAGTACAAGATGATCCATTTATTCTGGCATCACAAGAGAAACAAGTATTCTATGTACAAGATCTCGTAGAGAATGATTGGTATGTAATTCTAGCATGCCATCCAAAGGGGAGAAATAGTAACACATATGAATTGGAGTATGCAGATTTATCAAGCATTGCAGACTTTGAAGGGACAAAATGCAAAGATGATGAAGCTATAGGTGATGGTGACATGGATTATGTTCGAAAAGATTGTGAAGGCACATGGTTGGAAATTGATAAATGAGTACTATTCATGATTTATTTATTCATTCTCATTGAATTTATATCTATGAAAAATACAATTACATTTTCACTCTTCATTGTTTTGAATGTACCTGTATCAATTGATTGACTATATTGTTTACTTGAATGCCATTGTTAAAGTTGCTTAGATGACAAGCATTGTTGAAGTTGCTCAAAGGAAGTCATGTCATGGTTTTGTTTTTGTTCTCATTATGGTAAAATGACTAATAAATTATATGCTACTGTTTTATGTTTGTTATATAGCTCCTTCAACTTTAAATTCTTTCTTCAAAATGGTATAAGTGGCTATTTTAAACTATTCTGATTTTTACTCTTTTGTGGGAGATAATGACAGCTTTGTATAGGTTATAATGAATTTTTATGTGTTGATAGCTAGTTGTTCTTAAGGGATGGTAAATAACCACCCTGGTAGGTGGATTTAAGAGCATTTGTAATCCGCTCGTTTAATTGTGGTTATTAACCTCTCAAAGGTTCTATAAGGGAAGTTTAAAACTACCCACGTAGGTTTCTATAATGACATTTCAAACCAGGCCCATAAGTTTTTATAATGGATGTTTGCAATCGCCTCCAGAAGTCTTAAGGATGGTTTGTGAACTTCCTTGTATATTGTTACAGTTTGGTGCCACACCTCCTCTGCAAGTTGCTATGATGGGGGGTTCTAAATTGTACTTGTATGTTGCTACGATGGGGGTTCTAAATTGATCCTCTACGTAGCTATGGGGGGGTTCTAAATTGATATTTTAGGTGGCTATGAGGGGGGTTCTAAATTGACCTTGTCGGTGGTTATGAGGGGGGTTGTTAATTGCCACCATAGCTTACGATGAGGGGGGTTCAAAACCCCCCTTGTAGGTCTCTACAAGGGGGGTTTCAAATCGCCACAATAGGCATCTGTGAGGGGGGTTCCAAATCGCCCCTATAGACATCTACGAGGGGGGTTCACAACTGCCCCTATAAGACTCTACGAGGGGGGTTCACAACTACCCCTATAGGACTCTACGAGGGGGGTTCACAACTGCCTCTATAGGACTCTACGAGAGGGGTTCTAAACTGCCCCTATAGGACTCTATGAGGGGGGTTCACAACCGCCCCTATAAGTCTCTACGAGGGGGGTTCACAACCGCCCCTATAAAGCTCTACGAGGGGGGTTCACAATCGCCCCTATAAGGCTCTACGAGGGGGGTTCAAAACTGCCCCTATAGGAATCTACAAAGGGGGTTCCTAACCACCCCTATAGGCCTCTACGAGGGGGGTTTGCAACCGCCCCTGTAGGCCTCTACGAGGGGGGTTCAAAACCGCCCCCGTAGGTCTCTATGAAGGGGTCTATGAGGGGGGTTTAGAACCGCCTCCATAGAACTCTACGAGGGGGGTTCAAAACCGCCCCCGTAGGTCTCTATGAAGGGGTCTACGAGGGGGGTTTAGAACCGCCTCAGTAGACCTCTACGAGGGGGGTTCAAAACCGGCCCCAAAAGTCACTTTTGGGGGCGGTTCCAATCTCGTCAAAAAAACGTCCCTAAAGGGAAAAATTTTTAACATCGGTGCCTTTAGGGGCGGTTTTTCCAAAACCGCCCCCAAATCCAACCCCCCCTCGTACGTCACTTTTGGGGGTGGAAGACAACCCCCCTTAAAGGCCAGAAATGTAGTAGTGAGTCTCCGATACTTGCGAACTTGGGATTCTCCTCCGACCCAATGTTCACTTTCTTGATTCACAATGACTGCTGAAACTTGTCGGATGGCATATCTAGTGCTTCAACATTGCGTCTTCCTTCTGACTCTGGTATATATGTAGCCCATGGATCGTACTCATTGTCTGATTATCCTGTTATGTTGTAACATTCCATCATCATTTCTAGTGTTGTATTCCACTGGTGTCCCATCGATCTTTCTGTAGGAACCGTTTCAAATATCTTCTCGCGGAATTCTTGTAATGCGTTGTGGATGAAGGTGTTTTCATTGTCGAAACTAAAGGTTTGTCTAAAGCCAACAGTTAATTGTTCCCATGAGGTTGTTCTACGTCGCAGTTCTGATGCGACATACCAACTTCATGGTACTTCATCCAGTGTATGAATGAATGCATGGGTCCATTCTTGTTTTGACCTTGTGCCCCATTTACTTCGACACGCATTCAAATGCTCCTTCGGATCTCCTCTTCCATTGTACTTCTTTCCACAATATCCTTCGTTGTTTCCAAACCTAATCTGCATTAGGTGTCGACATAGTGGCCAGTTTTTTATGGTGGATTTGTGCGCTGCCCACCATCGCACTGGTGTAGCCTTCGGGGCTTCCTCCAAGGCCAGTAGTCATTGTGGTTCTACCACTTTCTATTCAAACTCAGTGATAAAAGCAGTCAAGTTAGGAAACCCTTCATATGTTGGTATTTCACAGACTTTTGTAGCCACCCTCCTCAGCGACTGGGTGATCCTTGCGCACCTCCTAAATGACACTTCATGCATTATGTTCTGCCAATTTTCAAGTGCTTCGTCTGAATCCAAAGATGTTGAACTAATGTTGCGCCATCCTAATTATCCATCTATGGTAGTATTGATATAGTCTTCGGATATGTTGTAAAGACTATCCCATCCCTCAGTAAATTCATCCCTCGTTGGCTCAACATATCTCTACCCTTCTGCCGGATCGAGAGGTGCGGCAACCCTCATTTCGCTGTTCTCGAATGACATGGTTCTTTTCTTGAAGTTAATGATTTCATGGTTCTCCATTTCCCAGTCTATCCCTAGTAGCGTTGGGTAGGGGCTGTTGTTGTCGACAATCCCTATCATGTCGAAATATGCATATGTTTTTGTAACATCCCAAAAAATAACAATTTTTTTTTATAATAGAAATAGAATGTAGATTGTCCAGTCATCAAGACTCAGCAATCAAAGAGACCTGCACCAACACCTCTAGTTTTGCCTTCTCTGTATAATTAGCAGACTCACAGTTGCACTCTCACATAGCCTCCCTATTCGAATCTCTCAGTGATCACCTGATGCACTTGAGGAATATTTCTGCAGAAAATATTGTAAGGGGCTGCCTGCCCAATTCGAATTGCCTTATCTAGATGCCTAGGCCTTTTAGTGGTTAACTGGTCATTAATGAACTTCCTACTCTCTTCCACCCACCTGGGGGATAATGCCACAAATTTAGGGGTAGTTGTCCCATAACCAACAGCTAGTGGTGGAGTGCAAATGCTGCCATCTGTCCCATACCTTCTAACAGCTTCCATTCCTCCTAGTGGGTCAGTGAACACTCATTTAACAGTTCCCTTGGGTGTTTGTATCCTATTTTAATTTATTAAATAATAATAATCAGTAATTACAATCATCCTTGACCAAACTTGGTCATAATTACAAAACTTTGTAATTAAAATTTAACATAAAGTATTTTGCAAATAAAATAATATTCTCAAAATTTGGGTAGGTGACAGTTTTGAGCCCCTCTATCTCAACAGGGACCAAGAACACTCGGCCAATCAGGGGGACCTTACTTTGGTTTGCTAGTCGCAATTATACCAGGGACCATGCCAACTGCGGTTTCCCCATCGTCTCCCGGGTTTGCTTCGTCAGAATGTTCACATCTGATCCAAGGTCTAGGATAATGGAGTCGACATCAAAAGCTCCAATTTGCACGGACATCCTCATTTCCCTTCTTGTCTTCCTCTTATGTATTCGGTTGACAGTCCGATCTTGTCGTGCCCCTTCCCATTGATACAACAAATTAGAGATCTCCGCCAATGCGTCCTGGGCCTTTTCCAAATCCAAGTAGATTTCTATAAAGGTTCTCAAGGTATGAGTCTTTCTCTGTGAGTTCATCGTGTTGAATAGTGGCGACATGTCATGGGTAGAAATTTCCTGGTGAAGAGGTGGTTTCCGCATCCGTCTCATTTCCTCCCGCGCCTTCAAGAAAATGTCATTTTGTGTCTCTATATCGAATGCAACTTGCTTTCTCGTTGTTGGTTGGACGCTCAGCTATGAGCTATCTTCTCCTGTCATTGCTCCTCCGTGAGTTACTACTCCCACTGTCGCAATCTAACTTCTTTCTTTTGTTGAGATCTTCTGTACTACTGGTGACGAATTTTGATTCTGATTTTGGTTCGGTGGAGGTGGGGGTAATTTCTTGGTTTTCCACTTCGTAATAAGCTGAGGACAGTCCTCAACACCATGGTCCATGGCACTGCAGTAAGTGCACTAGGGGGTTGGATTTGGGAAATCCCTCTTGTAATGCCCCTGCTGACCGTAATTGTAACATATAATTCACCCTCGACCACGTCCAAAATCTCCTCCTCGGTCAACACTAGTACCTCGACCTCCGTGAAACCCCCCTCTGAAACCTCCATGTAGTGACTCGAATGGCGAGTACTACGATTGGTCGTACTGCAGTTGTGGATATTGCGGTTGACCATAATGCGGTTGTTGATATTGCGGCTAACCATACTGCGGTTGCAGATTATAGTGAGGTTGTTGCTGATTGTACTATTGTTGCGGCTGTACTAGCGGTTGCTCCTCTCCCTTCATGAAAAATGTATCCGCAATCCTTTCTTGGAGTAGGTCGTAAGCTATGCAATCTTTTTCTTTGTGGCCAATTGATCGAGATAATTTGCATTACAAATTGACTGTCTTTGACACCATCTTATATAAGTGCACGCACTCTTCTAGTCGATGTCCTCTCGTCTGATATGCGTGACACCAAGGTAGTCCTTTCTGACTAAGGGGATTTGGTCCACCCGACTGTAAATACTCCCAAAATTCTGGGCACTGATCCTTGTGATCTCCTTTTGTTTTGCATCTAGTGCACCATATGTCGTCGCAAACTTCTTTCCCCTTCTTAATATCCTACAGTTGGATCATCAAGTTTTCCAACTGCGCTTGTATCTGATCCATACCTACGCCTATTTCACCAATCAGGGAATCCTCCAGCTTCATTACAATCTCCAGCGCTTCTGTTTGAGTCGCTACCTTCTATTGCATCAACGGTCCACGAATGTGCGACACCAACCCTGCGATGAACCACTCTTTGTGTTGCATGTCGCTCATCCCGAAACTTACCTTTTCCATGAGCATCTTGTATCGCTTGTCAAATTCCCACACTGACTCGTTTGGAAACTGCTTGATTTCCTCTAATTTCGTAATATACTGTGACTGAGACTTCGGTTTCCTGAATTTGTTAATTAGTCTGCCTTTATTTGCTCCAGTGATTTGTTTGGAGTTCCTGTCAGTACCTTGGTAAATTTCATAAACCAATCTAGCGCACGACCCCTAAAGTTCATCGCCAACTGTCCCTTTTTGATATCCTCGTCCTAGACCTGCTTCACAGTCCATACTGCTTCACACAAAAACCAATATTGTTCGGGATCCTCAGTTCCGTTACCCTGGAAAGTTGGTAGTTTTACATCATCACCTGCCACTCTTACTCTTCTATTGTTATTATTTGTTGATCTGCTACTCTTACTAGTGTTCTGACACGTAGGGAAACTCTGTGAATAACTTGTGTTTCTTACAAATTTCTGGAGAGTGCGCAAAGTTGAAGGTACATTGCAGTTTTGGGTCTGCCCTTCTTCGGCTTCTGGGGTATCCTAGTCAGCTTCTCTATCGCAATGAGTTCGCTTCATCCCGTGTGGTCCTGTTCCGCAGTTCTCCATTCTGGTTTCCTCAGGAGACTCTCTCTCAGTCCACCTCTTATTCTCCGGTCGTCGGAATATCACCCCACTTCTCAAGGTACCACAATCTTCCTCACCCTACCTTAGAAATTCATCGTCGCTCATGTCCATCTACCTCGCATCTTTCTATCAGACTCGCATTCATGCGGTACCCACAACCTTTGCACACTGATCTCTACTTGTTGGAGTTCATTTTCAGTATACCATTTTCGCAGACAAGCATCTTAATCCACAACTTCAGCGATAGCAGGAATCTCCCTCTAGGTCCTTTAAATTTTTTTTTTCTGCGTCACTGTAAGATTTGATCGTGTCGACCGCAAACTCTGTAATGTACCCTTCAAGGATACTGTCTACCCAGAATTCAACATCCCTCGATACCGTATTGTCGACCCATTTCAATTGTTGGATCAATTCCGAGGTCCAATGTTCGGGTTCACCTCCTTGGAAATTCTTCTTTTGAAATGTCATCTGCACCAACCACTCGTGCAACAATACTCGGAATTCACAGAAAAACACCTCATGGATATCAAAGTAGATATATTTTTGCAACCAAATGCTCTTCATCTTCCCAGGGTTTCGTCTTTCACCTTCTGCGAATTTTTCTATCTTTTTGTCGAACCAATCCTGAATCTCCGGCATCGTCGGATGCCACAACACGTCCTCTTCTTTCTTCTTCAGGGTCGCGACAACGGAACCATTTATTGACACAGTTCTGTCGACACGGGTTCACTTCTCACTGTCGTCAACAAACACCAACCGAACGCCCTTAATCATCAACCTAGAAAGGTTTTACCCTTTCCAGCAACACTCGCAGAGCTAGTGAAGTCTCACCCGAGATGGTTAAGGGGGCTGCATGAACCAAGTTTTCGCAGTGGGGAGAGGACCTGCATTCACCCTTACTATATTGCTACAGATATTCTATCTTCGCATCATGCTTATTAACTCAAACATCCATTTGTTATTCACATATCCAGAGGGTAATTGACATTCGCATCAACATAGCAAAACCAGCGATCGCATCAACACAAATTAAACATTGCACATTAACTGAATCCCACATGTCATTCAATGCAACAAAACATAAGAAAGAAGCAATATTCAACACAACCAAGAACATAGCCGAACATCTTCATGCATTAACTCATCAAAAATTGGGGAATAAACTTCGTAGAAGCAACTCAAAACTTATCGCGGATCCATACAAAATGTGTTGAAGGAAGAGAAAAACCTTACATCATTCATCCACTTGGTGCTTAATCAATTGATTCCCTTAGGCTTACAATTCTATCTCTATTGATAGCTAACTAAGGCAGTTACAAATGGTCAAAATGACCCATTAATATAATCTAAACTAGTCTTGCGCTTTCGTCGGCTCCTTGTTCTCCGCGAATGGTCCTTCTTCCGCGGTTGGTCCTTCCTCGCTATCGTCGGCTTCCACACTTTATGCGGTCTAACCCCGTGCCAACATTGAGTGAATGTCACATTTTTAGTAATGTCATCGAAGAGGAGTTCATCATTAATCCTGTAAACCTAGAGCCTCGATCCTAGCCTATAAACCCTAGTTTGTAGCCTAAACCCTAGTTTTAATTATAAGCCCTAGAAAACCTAGTTTGTAACCTAAACCCTAGCCTAAGTTATAACCCACATAAAATTTAAATCATTTATTGAATTAAAAAGAAAACTCTTGGAAAAAATGCAAATCCTCTATAGTTTAGCTTTCTCCCTACGACGATTCTTAGTGCTATCTCAATTTCACACTATTTTAAGTTGACACAGCGAGGAGAGGATGATGATGGGATTGGATTGGGCGTTACAGCCTTTGGGAAAAGGGCGAGAGGCTCACCGGGTGTAGTGGCCAGCAGCCAGACCCCACCGCTACACTCTGTCACCAAAATCATATAGGTCACAAACATAATCTTTGATTCCTGCTATATCCCTTATACGAAAACACCGGCCCGATATAACTTTTGTATTATTTATGTCGCTGAAAGTATATGCCACTTCCAGACTCCCACTTGCGCGGAAGTCTGGTCTGTTTGATTCTTCGTTGCCATAAATAACAAAACAAAAGTATCCATTTGCCCACTCATTCCCGCGTAGTGCAGACAAAATGCTAAACAAAGATCGTCCATCAATGCCAAAATCCGTAACATCATCAATCCACTGGATTGACTGAGTAAAGCTTATGGTAGCTCCGTTGCAAATTATGAGCTTCAGAACAGTGGGGTCGCCTTTCACAAAACGCCTACCCTGCGTTGACCGGAGTATTGTCTCACTCGGGCCCGGGCCCTGACCTGCTCTGCAACCATTCAATCGTGTTCCGATTCCCTTTTATTCAATCGAATCAAAAGAGGAGCATCGCCAAAACTTTCCGAAGCTTTTTTACCGTTTGTCTCTTCTCTTATCTTTGCAAGGACGGTGGATCTACCCCCACGCCCTGCAATAATTCATCTACCTACTTCACCTCTCCCCAGATTATTGATATCAATATACTGTGCACAGCTTACCCTGTGTGTATGTTTGAGCACTCAGGTAGATTCGAAAATATTGGCGACACGACGAAAGTACGCAATCAAAAGCAAATGGCCCACTCCTCCTAGTTCCTGACAAACTGAGTAGGTATATATAACCATTGTACTTGAGCGAGACGATACAGAGAAAGAAAAGTATGGAGAGAGACGATACAGAGAGACAAAACTAACGTACCTTTGAGAGAGACAAAACTAACGTACCTTTGAGAGAGATAAAACCACTAAAGTTCGCGCGATCGAGTTCCTCACAAATTCAGGGGGTCTATATATATAACTACTGTTCTTGGAGAGACGATACAGAGAGGAAACAATGGAGAGAGACGATACAGAGAGACATAACTAACATACAGTTCAGAGAGAAAATCACTAAAATCGCCCGATCGAGTTCATGACAAATTGAGTGGGTCAATATAACTACTGTACTTGGAGAGAGACATAACTAACATACAGTTCAGAGAGAAAATCACTAAAATCGCCCGATCGAGTTCATGACAAATTGAGTGGGTCAATATAACTACTGTACTTGGAGAGAGACGATACAGAGAGACAAAATTAACGTACAAATTGAGTGGGTCAATATAACTACTGTACTTGGAGAGAGACGATACAGAGAGACAAAATTAACGTACCATGGACAGAGAAAACTACCAAAATTTGGAGAGAGACGATACAGAGAGACAAAATTAACGTACCATGGAGAGAGAAAATCACTAAGTCCTGACAAGTTGAGTGGGTCTAATATATAACTAAGGTACTTGCAGAGAGACTTACATATAGAGAAAACAATGGAGAGACAATATAGAGAGACAAACTTAACATATCATAAGTATAGTCACTTAACTTGTGGCTTGTGAATATCGATAGGTTAATTGTCATGAGTGACTTAACTTGTGGCTAGTGAATATTAATAGGTTACAAGTTAACTGCTATGAGTAGTTATTTGTTATCCATAGTTATCTTCTTTAGTTAAATAGGTTATGTTACTTGTTCTTCATAGTTACCTTTTTTAGTTAAATGGGCTATCTGTCACTGTTAACTATGCATGAGCTAGAGTTATCCATGGATTGGCTACGAGTTATTGTATGCCCATAAAATCAATTTGGACAATACACCTGTCCTATCATCCTTCAATCTCTTGTCCTATCGTCCTCCAATCTAGGAAAATCATAGATAGTAATCCACCACAAATTCTAAGATATATATGTCTGTTGATGTAATTAAGAGAGACAAAACTACAAAAATTTGCTCAGAAACATCTTAAATTGTCATCTCAAACTAAAAGGGTGTTGTGAATCCACTCATAAGCATATTTTTACTTACTGTGTCATCTCAGAGTTTCAAACTAAAAGGGTGTTGTGAATCCAATCATAACAATCAAATTGGGTGATTTCAACTTCTTTTTACTTGTTGGATTCATGAGTGCCTCATATCATATGTTTTAACTCTATCATTTCAAAGTGGTCGGAAAATAACAAATTTTGAACTTAAAATGCAAAATCATTGCACCAAGTGAAACGAGGTGCTCTACAGTCCAAGATGGGGGAGATGTTGTAATCGTTAAGTTTGTGATGTAATAAAATAATTAAAAAACTTCATGTCGGCTCATAAAATAAAAAAAAATTATGGAAAGTATTAAAAAAAAAAAATCCATGTTGGTTTATAAAATAAAATATTATGAGAAGTAATTAAAAAATAGATGTTAGTTTATAAAATAAAAACTTAAAACTTAAACCCAATCAAGAGAGATCAAATTTCTTGAGTTTAAATTTAAAAAAAAAATACACCTCAAGAAATTTCTATACTGATTATTTACAAAGTGACATTACTCATATCCTTTCATGGTATTTTTTTAATTAAAAAAGAGAAAATTATGTTGCAGTTACGGTGAGAAATCATTATATATAAAGTGACTTAGTATTAATAACCAGAGATGTATATATATTAAAGATACATATATAATAGGCATACACTCTTCGTGGAAGTGTGTTTTTATTTTTAAAAAAATAAAAGGGTTATTTTTATACGTATCTTTATTTAAAAAAAATAAAGGGGTTATTTTTATAAAATTTTAATTTAAAGGAAAAAGATTCAAACATAGCCTATGTGCCAGCCTTAGAGTTTTATATCTATCATTATCTATTCAACATGAGTAATGTTTTATAGATAATATCTAATAAAGAACTTTTTAAAACCATACAAAAACTAGAGAGTAGTAGAGGTTATGCTTTTTTAGGGCTTTTATTTTGTTACCAACCTTCGATAATTGGATAAGACTTTTTCTCCATTTACAACTTTTTAATTATGGTATGCAACATATCCAATATTTCTGTCCTTCAAGTCGATCTTCTCATTAAATAGTTTTAGGCTGATTTTAGTCTTCTGCTTTCCATTTATAGCTTTTAAATTTGTGATGCAACATATCCATTATTTTTGTCATTTAGTCCATCCTCTCATTAAATTGTTTTCTAAGCTGATTTTAGACTATTAGACTATTGTTGTTGGTTTTCCATTGTTGTTGGTTTTCCATTGATCATTCATTAAATTGGTTTTTGTGCGGGCTGATTTTAGTCTACTTTTGTTGGATTTTCATTGACATTATTTGAAGGTTGGTGCCTATTAGTTGCCTATGCATTTCCTTAGCTTCCAATACATTCATGCTCTTTCAATCTTTCCTCTATTCTTTACATTTCGGTGTATACAATGAAAAACAATCCGAGGCCTTTTTTGTGTGCCTCTCACATCTTTGGATACCTCTGTTTAATTCATAATTCTTGCAAACGACACAATACTTTGAATGACCATGTGGATTTTCCATTGCTTCTCGTTCACCCTCTGTCCAATTCACCAAGCCAAATTTTAGCACACTGAAACATATCCCCCCATCTTCCACCACATAGCGTTAATGTCCAAAACGCAAGGATGGATTTCATAGCACATAACCTCCTTCCAATACACAGGGTTGTTGCCTTCCATGTAGCCTCCAGGGGTCTCCAAATCCTATATGGGCACTGGCAAAAAGATGCTCCCCAAAAGCGTTGCAACAACAACGTGCAAGCTGGTTTAAAACAAGAGCATGCATGCACTAAAGCAAACCATGTGGATTTTCTATTACTTCTCGTTCACCCTCTATCCAATTCACCAAGCCAAGTTTTAGCACACTGAAGCATATCCACCCATCTTCCACCACATAGCCTTAACGTCCAAAACACAAGGATCGATTTCATAGCACATAACCTCCTTCCAATACACTGGGTTGTTTCCTTCCATGCAGCCTGCAGGGGTCTCCAAATCCTATATGGGAACTGGCAAGAAGATGCTACCCAAAAGCGTTGCAACAACAACATGGAAGCAGGTTTAAAATAAGAGCGTGCACACACTAAAGCAGCGCGCATGCGGATACAGTTCGACATTTTCGAACCTACACGTCAGCTTCAAAATAAAGACATGTGTGAGATAGTGACGCGCACACGTCACTAACGCATGCCCACCACCAATCCACACACTCTCTTGTTTAACACAAAAAAAGAAATAAACATAGCCCACAGGTTTATTTTCGCTACAAGGAATAGTGGAGCGTGACCAAGTCAACCAAAACGAATGTGTGAGCGAGAGTTAGACCAATAACCCAATCCAATATACAAAATCCTATAGGTAAGTCATTATTTATACTTGTATTTTGATTTTTTTTACACATTTTTAATTGATCTTTAAACCAAAAAAAATTAAAATCCATTTTTGTAACAAAAAAATGTCTAAAACATTAAAAAAAATCATCATTTGCAGACCATGGAACCACAAGAAAACCAACCCAAAGAAAACCAGCCACCACAAGAAAACCAACAACCCAAAGAAAACCAACCACCACAAGAAAATGTACATCATGACCCGAACAAAAGCCCCCAAGAAGACCTCGACCAAAACTTGGATAAACTTAGGAATTTGATTCGTGAGTTGAGAACCACAAGAGAACCATCTTGATTGTCCCTTGCCACTTCATTGGACAACATCATTGATTCCCTTCACCATGCCCATTCCCAGTTAACTGATATGACCGAATATAGGGCTAGAATGAGAGAGTTCTATTCCACTAGCCTAAGCAAGGAGCAAACCAATGATTTGATGTCACGTCCCCATCTTGACCCTATTGCATTAAAATGTAAGTGATGTAATATTGTTATAAAATCATGGTGAGGAGCTCAAGGCCAAGTCCCTGCCATCGATTTATTGATGCATACGATTTGTGTGCTATCCAGGCACAATGGAATTTCAACATCATGTAAATATGCATTTTAATAAAAATACCCACAACTAGCTATGCAATGCAACAAGAGATGGGGGCATGATTTTACAAGGAATTGGGAGGGAAATATTCAAACCCTTGGAGCCAATCAAGTCAAGCCAAGTGTCAATGAGAGAACCCATCAATCCCTCAACTACCCATGTTGACTTTTGTCCCCAATCATTCATTTCTCCCAAGAGTTGGTTGAGGTAGTTAATGCCTTGGGAATGGAGAGGTATGGCTGTCCAAATTCGAGTATGGGAAAGCCACCCTTCATGGAAAAACGTGTTTGGATTCCTTTGCAAGAAAAGAGCCATGAATTGCTCCCCAAGCCATTACCCATGAATCAGCTTTTCTCTCCCACGAGTTTGGAGCTACCTAGGTGTTTTTCTCCATGGATTTCCTGTGTTTTCCTTCATCTTTCAAGCTAGGAAGGGCGTTTTTGTTTTGGTTACCAATGGGGAAGAGAATAGATCGATTTGGGGTTACAATGAGGCCGTTCTTGCCATTTGAAACGCTCATAACTTGTGGAAGAAGTTGGGTTTCTCCTTGGGGACGAATTTCCCTTCCCACAGTTCGTTTTGGGTGAGCCACAATTTGGGGAAAACCCATGGCCATCATGTTTGTAAATCCCATTGTTGAAAATGTGTATCCACACCCAGTTTGAATTGCTGTGTGTAAGTGAATGTTGGGATTAAGATGGGTATCCATTGCTTTAGCTTGATCTTGAGTGCAAGTACCCATAAATGAAGAGGGTTCAGATTTAGCCTGATTAACCCAGTGTGGACTGGATTGGCTTAGATGAGATGATCATTTTCCTGTGTATGAGCTTGAATGTCCCCTTTTCCTTGTAAGAATCATGCCCAGCTCGGGGGGTGGCAGTTGTCTTGAGAGAATTGATGAACACAACTGGACTATGGTTGGGTGGAACGTTGCAACGACATAGCTACTTGTTTGGGACAATTGCACAACGAAGATAAGTGTTTTTTTGTTTATGTTTTTACTTCTGCAATGTTTAAATTGATGACTGTTTTGATATGATGTATGCATATGATATGTGTGTGGATGAGTTTCAATTTCGCTGTGCATATTTGCTTAATTTGCATCTGCACACTTTTGAATTTATGTGTATGAATCTAATGAATGGGTTGAGCTTATATGAAAATCCCCATAGATTGGCATCATGTTCCCTTCCTCAAATTGGGTCCGCAGGAGGGGACGTGACATTTGAATATTACCAAAGCCAAGCTTTATAGTAAGTTCACTGATCCTAGAATAGGCCAACCACCCAATGTCATGAAGAGACATGTGTGCATGGATTGGTGTCATTTCCATCCATGGAAAGACAATTGGATGAGCAGGTGGTTCATGGTGTTTGATAAACCTCCCTAAAATAATAGGGAGGTTCCATTGTACTTCCTTTGAAAACTATGGGCTGAGTTTATCCTTGGTTTGCATGTCAACTAATTTGACATTACTCATTTCCATGGTGTTGGTATGGGATCTTCCCAAGATAAACCTACTGCAAGACATAACCCATTGAGAGGGCCACCTACTCCTAGGAATGAGCCTAATCCCCCTAGCCATCCATTTGAGCTATCTCGTTAACTTGACGAGATCAAGGACTAGATTAGCCTTACTGCACACAGTTTTCTTAGGCATGCCACATTTGTGTCAACTTCTTAAGTAGACAGACGTGATGACCATGAGAGAGACGCAGGTGTTAGGTATCTGGGGCAGGCTGATGAGAGACCAATGTTTGGTTGTAGCCAGGATGGGCCATTCACATCGATTAGCATTGCACCACATTGTTGTTCTCATTGTGGGAATACTTTCCATGGCCCAATGCAGGAACCCATCCATGGCAGTTATATGGAACTGTCTAGCAATTTTTTTTATTTTATGTTCAAGCAATTAGTATATATGTATCAATGTAATAGATAATTTTTCAATATATTTAATTTCAAAGTATTTGTTTCTAATCTTTGTTATTTGAATGTATAGGTGATTGCATCCATGAGTCTGCATTCGACATGGGACAACATAGCTTCTCCCAATCTAGATCAATCTATGGTAGTGGCCACAAATATTTCGGCACCTCACACACATGTATTTTGATTATTTGGAACAATTTAAATGCATACATAAGTAAACATTGATGAGACCAACGCACTCTTCTAGTGGTCTATCTAAAAATTCATAAGTAAAAATTCTTGTAGATTTTATGTACTCTTCCAATAGATGACAATGACCACAAACAACTCCCCTTTCTTATTACATTGGGTGCTTTGAAACACACACACACACACACACACACACATTAGACCATTGACTTTATTCAAATATTGTCCCATAGGGTCTATTCGAATCATCAATCACCGGGTCATCAACTCTATTCAAATATTGGCACATCAAGCCCATTCAAATCACCGACCATCAAGCCCATTCGAAGGATCGACCTTCGACCAATTTCAAATGTTCCACCCAATTTTCAAAAGGAATTCCATTGGGCATTCTTCGAAATTGGACATCAACCACATTTTGAAGTTGTGCTCAATTCAAATGAGAAAGGCCAATAAGCCTCCTTCATAAAAATATGAATACCATTGACCTCTTCAAAAACTTGGCCCAAAATTTATTAGGTCACTTTCAAACATGACCCCTGATCTTTGAAGAAAATCCTTTGGCCTAATTTGAAGATTCACCCCAACTTAGAAAAAAAGGCCTTCATCCTTTAGAGTACTAACTAAAATGGAATGAAAAGGACCATTGACCCACTCAACATATACACTTCGAAGCAAACAAAAACAAGATATAAGTCCAATGGGCCTTTTTTATGTTCTAGCCAACTTTAAAAAAAAACAAGGAAAGGAGGGCATCGATCCTTCCTCCAAAAAGATCCCATTGAACACTCTAGGAAACCAAATTGTTCACCATATAACACTCTTGGAAACCATCTATTGAGCATGGACTTGGCACCATATTACACTAACCCACACAACACAATGAAGATACTTCCCTTCTCTACTCAATAGTTCCTCATGAATCTTCTTCCCTCCAATCCTCTTCATTGTGCGCAAAAAGAGTCCAATTTGATTTCTGCCTTCAAGAATTATCTACCAAAATCATGCTCTAGCTCTTGAGAATTGAAAGAGAAACAATCTATAAGGAAATGGATGGTTTCCTAAAAAACCTAGCCTCTATGCTCCTATGCATATTTCCATCCCTCTCCTATTATCTATGGTTATTTGAAAATCCATCCAACACAACTCTATCACTCGATGGATCTCATCACCTAAACTCCCACTCAAATGTGGACATGGCCAATACAACAAATTATGTCTAAGTAGTTGGAAAAAATGAGATGCAGTATAGTGATGTCAAAGCTATTGTTGACCTCCTTATCCAGTTCGTGACATGAAAAATGATTGTATAACCATAGAAACAAAGTTCAATTCATGGACATATATTACAACATGTTATTTGAAAAACTTGGATGCTTTAAAAATCGTGCCTAAGTTGGTCCACGCCACATGGCAGATTCCACATGCACCATGCGCCACTTCACTCCTATACAAAAAAAGTAAAACTCTACATTGAGCATGACTAAAATTAAGTCTATTTGTCATGTTTCCATAGGTGTCCATGGATTTTAATGAGCAGCCATCTCCACCATAGTTTGGAACATTACGCTATGCTCAGGTATGATGTGTAATTAAGTACACATGAGAATTGATTTTTTATGGATTTTTATGATTTATATTTAATTTTTGTATTAAAATATGATATTACAAATTTGTTTGTAGCCGCCATCATTAGCTATAGGTTCCTCCATTCCACCCCCCCTTCCATCTAGTGTATACAAGATCCCATGGAATTCACCATCCCCCCTCCTCCCATCACACCTTACCTTAGTTGTCCACTTGCCCCCTTCCATCCACCCCCCCTCCATCCATATATTCCCTTCTATCCACCCTCCCCCGTCCCTCTATGACATCCCTTCTTTCCACCCTCCCTTATCCCTCCATGACATCCCTTCCTTCCATCCTCCCCCCTCCATTGACCTATTCCCCTCATCCACCTCCCCGCCCTCATTCCATCCCCCAATATCCCCCTTTCCCGTCCTAGCACGAATCCCTCTATCCCGCAACAGGTAGGGGTCTATCATTGCAGGATCCCACCACCCTTTCATCCACACGTTTCCACAATTGCACCTTGGTGGGCGTATTAATTTGGATCCACTTTTTTGTGCCACCAAATGTAACAATTTGAAAAAACATTGCTCCATTGTTTCTGCTATAACTTTTGATTTCCTTCACCATTTCTCAAAAAACAATATATGGTGCACTAGAATAAAGAGATATATATACACTCATATAATAAAAAAAAAGTTTCATTAAGTTATACTCCAAAAGTGCTGCACATTCACATAACATCATTTTTTCAGTGTTTTCTGACTTCAATAAATCATAAAAATAAAAATATCATGAATAATTTCATAAAAATAGTGTTGCACTAGTAAAATATGTCGTCTACATATATATCAAAAATATTATTCAAAAATACTATCCATTAGTTCATATAGTGATGCGCGCACACATACATATATATGTTATATTGTACTGAAAATTTAAAAAGTCAATTTTAGAAGAAAACAAAATTTAGAAACAACTACACAAAATTTCTAAAAACAAAATTATATATTATGAAATCTTATTTGATTTCCTATATTTTTCCCTTTTACATCATCTTAAAATTCGTGATGAAAGTACATCTAATTTCCTATTGAAGTCGTAGGTTCCTATTTTTTCATTTTTATGTGGCAAATAAAGTGTCTTTAAAGGAGCTCATGATTGTGCATTAGCCCACCCATCATTGTAGCTTCTATTATTGCAACGATCGTATCCATTCTTAAATTTATAGCATCATGAGTCATTCTCCAGGTCAATTTTGTGTATCAAGATTGAGCCTTGTGTCGAGAGGTAGTGCCTTATAGGAACCTGAGTTGGACTCAGGAAACTTGGAGAAGAATATTGAGTTGGACTCAAGAATGGTTAAGCTTCATGCATTGAGGCAAGCGCTTTATTTTTCAAAGTGATGATGTTGTATAGTCTTGCCCGTCAAGCCTAATTTCTTGTGTGTCAAGACATATCATCATGTGTTGAGGTGGTGCCTCATGTGTTGAAGTGATGCTTTGCAGTTGAAGCATGAATGGTGTGTGATGTACTACTAACCACAGTTGAGCTATTAAGTCTCCTCTAGAGACTAGACACCTTTAGAGTGAATTAATTTAACATATAACCACTTGGACCGATAGTAGGACAATATGATCACATCAATGGAAAAATATCCTTAGTATATTTGATATGATAATTAAGCTAGCACATGTTGACCATGCACATAAGACGAGATAAATATAAGACGTGATAATATATGAGAGAATTCAAATTTCACATAAAAGAATTAATTAAGAGAGAATTTGAATGGTTAAACTTCAGTGAAGACTTCAGTAAATCAAAGGAGAACTCGAATTGATCACTACGATGATTTTAACAAGAAAGCATCAGTTAAATAAAGTTAACTAAGTGATAACAAAGAAGATCTAGTTAACTAAGTGTTATTGCATGATGACACTTATGTGAAACTAAAATATGACACTTATGTTAAACTAAAAGACAACACTTGAGTTGCAACACTTGCATGACGACACTTATGTTAAACTAAAAGACAACACTCGAGTTGTGACACTTGCATGGCGACACTTAAGTTAGCCACCTAACTAAGTGGGGAAGATTTTAGTTAAGGGGTGAGTTCATCCTAAGACTCAGTTCAATGAGTTAATGCACTACATGAGAAGTGGGGAACTCTTCTTCATGCAAGATTGATACATCCAGATGGAGGGCGAGTTTATCATGAATCAAAAAATAAAAATAGAAGTTGATGCTTGTGAAGAATATATAAATATGTTATGCATGGTTGATGAATTAAATGTGAAGAAAATTCTCTTCTTTCTTAAAGGAAAGGTGCTTCTATTTGTGAAGGATATTATTCTAAGTCTCTCTTCTTTATCTTTCTCTTGCTCTGTAATTGCACCGGAGGTGCTTGATGTAAAATACATTCTCTACTATCTATCAATATACTAAGGAAGGTTTTGCTGGGGTTTTTTGTTAAGGTTACAACATCATGACTCATTCTCCAAGTAACAATGTTGTGTGTAAGTATTGAGCCTCATGCATCGAGGTAGTTCCTTATAGGAGCCTGAGTTGGACTCGGAAAACTTGGAGAAGAATCTTGAGTTGGACTCAAGAATGGTTAAGCTTCATGTGTTGAGGCAACTGTTGTGTATGTCAAAGCGATGATGTTGTATAGTGTTGCTAGTCAAGGCTAAGGTCTTGTGTGTTAAGATAGATCCTCATGTGTTGAGGCAATGCTGTTCATGTCAAAGCATGTATGGTGTGTCATGTGCTACTAACCATGGTTGAACTATTAAGTCTCCCCTAGGGACTGAGCACCCCTAGAGTGAATTAGTTTAGCATATAACCACTTGGGATGATAGTAGGATGATATGATCACATCATTGGGGAAATATCCTTCGTATATTTGATATGATAATTAAGCTGGCACATGTGGACCATGCACATATGACCAGAGATAAAGATAATATGTGATAAGATATGAGAGAATTCGAATTGCACGTAAAATAATTAATTAAGAAAGAATTCGAATTGCACATAAAATAATTAATTAAGAGATAATTCGAATTGTTAAACTTCACTGAAGAATTCAGTAAATCAAAGGAGAACTCGAATTGATCACTATAGTGATGTTAACAAAAAAGCATCAGTTAAAGAAAGTTAACTAAGTGATAACAAAGAAGATCTAGTTAACTAAGTGTTATTGAACGACGACACATATGTAAAACTAAAAGACAACATTTATGTTAAACTAAAAGACGGTACTTGAGTTGTGACACTTAAGTTATCCACCTAATTAAGTGGGAAAGCTTTTAGTTAAGGGGCAAGTTCATCATAAGACTTAGTTCAGTGAGTTAGTGCACTGCATGAGAAGTAGGGTGTTGTTCTTCTTGCAATATTGATACATCCAGATGGAAGACAAGTTCATCATGAATTCAAAATATAAAAATAGAACTCGATGCATGTGAAGAATATATAAATATGTTATATAGGATTGATGAATTTAATGTGAAGTGAATTATCTTCTTCCTTGAAGACGAGGTGATTCCATTTGTGTAGGATATTATTATGAATCTCTCTTATTTATCTTTCTCTTGATCCGTAATTGCGCCAGGGGTGCTTGATGTAAAAGACATTCTCTGCTATCTGTCAATATACTAAGGAAGGTTCTGCTGAGGTTTTCTCCCTCAAGTCATAGAGGGTTTCCCCAAGGTAAATTCCTATGTAAAATGTGATTTTTTATGTATATGATTATTATTTGATTTCAAGTACTATTGCATTTCTGAATTAAGGATAAAAAATTAACATGGTATCGGAGCTTAGGGCATGAAAGAGCTAATTTCAGCAATCAATCTTGAGCCTATGTAGATCTTGGGTGTGCACATTACTTGAATAATTATGGCTTCAATCTCAGTAAAAAAAAAAGATCGTCTTGAAGGAATTTTGAACTTCAATACTTGGAAGGTAGGGATCCTGAATATCCTAGAATAGCATACTTTGGATGGCTATGTATCCAATTTTATTGAAGAGCCTACTACTAATGCAGGCCTCACCAACTTCAAGAAGAATCAAGCCGAGGCAAAGAGGATTATTTATGATTATGTGAAAGACAACTTGATGCCCGTGATTATTCCATTGAATACCATAAAGGAATTCTTTGACACTTTGACAAATATTTATGAGAAGAAGGTGCTCAGTCAAAAGAGAGCATTAAAGAACAAGCTTCAAAATCTCAATATGGAAAACGATAAAGTTGTGGCTTCCTTCTTCAGAAATATCTCTCACATGAGAGATCAACTCATGAGCATTGGTGTGATATTCTATGATGATGATCTCATTCAAACCACCGTCAATGGTCTTCCATCTTCATGGGGGACACTCTTGGCTGCAGTAAATGATCAAGAAGTGAAACCTAACATTGAGAGACTGTGGCATTATTTCCTACAAGAAGAAGGGTGAATCTAGAGAAAGTATACTGCCTCAAAATAAGAGAACCTCACTTTTGCGACATGGATGAAAAGAGGTAAGAGATCTCAAAAGAAATTCCCTCATCAAACAGAGAATGATTTCAAGAAATTTGACAAGTCTAAAGTTAAATGTTTCAATAGAAATAAGAAGGGCCATTGTGTAAGAGAATGGCGTACAACTAATCACAGAAAATACGAAAGCAATGTTGTACATAATGCAAGTCAAGGCACTTGTCCTCACTGATGTAGAAGTTTGTCTCCTTCAATATTATCCTCTAGTCGTTGCTACTCTCTGGCTCATTCCTGTATGTGATATGTAACATTATACTAACTTGGTACGAATCATAGATGCTAACATCCCTAAGAAAATCACCGCATAGGGAGGAAAGGACATCCCACTGCCGAAACCCCAAGTTTTCCTGTCGACTTCCTATGCCAAAAGAAGAAGCAGAAAACTTCAAAAAATGGCTAAGTGTTGGAAATCTTCCGACTAGATGATCAAGTCCAGTGAAGATCAATTGAATTTGATTGATCAATTATCTGATGAATCAACACACAGTGACAGAGATCGCATTCAATTCATTCCACAGAGATTGAACGGTCTATATCGAAGTAAGGAGATCGACGACAAAGAAAGGATTTCACTTGGTGAACATGTGCAGAAGATAGAGCTCTGAAATTCCAAATTGATCATCCCTCGTGGCCACAGATCGATGAACGAGGAAAGCGGCCAAATGATCAACGAATCATATATAATTTCGCAGGAGAAAGAGTTCGACGGTTAATGTCCAGAATGGATGCAAAATTCCTTTATGGAATTGGCACATAAGATTTGGAGTCCACTGTTGATCTGGATCCGACAGTCTAAAGCAATTGCGAAAGGCACACTTTCTCGACGCTTAGCGTTCAGGTCTTCAACTTTCAAAATTGGTTGAACTATCAGGATTGAAGAAGAAATCCATATGTATGGCTGGGAAAAAACCCGCAACAAACCCGATCAGGAGAATTTCTGACTTTTCGACTTTCTGAACCCGCATTGCGGATTGCGGAAGTCGGAATAGTAATTTTTTTCGAAATGGCACAGTTGGGATTCTGATTTCCGACTCTCACATTGCGGACTATGGATTACGGAGGCACGATTATCCTGTGGGTGCAAAATTGGGTTTCCGACTTCCAAGTCCCGCATTGCGAACTGCAGATTACAAAGGACCGGTTATTCCAGGGGGCGCCAAATTGAGTTTCCGATTTCCAAAACCCGCATTGTGGATTGCGGATTGCGGAGGTGATTTCTACGAAGATGCGAACATTGAGTTTCCAACATCCGACCCTCACATTGTGGAAGGGCAATTTTTGCGAAGATTGTGCAACGGTGTTCCAATTTCCGAGTCCCGCATTGCGGACTATGGATCGTGGAGGATAAATCTAACAAGGTACGCTCGACAGTTTCGATTCCCGAGTCCGTCATTGGAGACTGTAAATTGCGGGCTAAAGATGGTTTATCAGAACAGACTGTGGCCATGTAAAATGTAGAAATTGACAAGGAAAAGATCCAATTTTTCCATGAGTATGAATCGATCCAAAGGTAGAAGAAAGGCACAACATGTTTATCCTAGAAAATCATCTCGAAACAGCTCGATCCGAAGGACAAGAGGTGGTTTTATACGGTCTAAATTTACACTGACAACGCACTGAAGTTTCCCATCGGCGCATCTAACAGATCAAGAAATAGTTACAATTTGTTAGTTTAATAAACAACCACATATGGCCGAAGTAATCTAGAAGTTTTGATATTTTTCTAATCCTATAAAGGCCGGTTCTAAATAAGACTCGCAAGTGGGGATTTTGAGATAGAAAACCTTGTGTATGTGATAAAACCAATCTCTTCGATTAATGTGAAGACCTAGTTTTTGAGAAGAGATTCTTTTGATGAGTGTTTTGATGTTTGTTTTTCCTATGTACATTTTCTACATTATTATTCTCCATTGATTGCTTTCTTTTGCAGTGTCTAGATCAAGATTACATGGCCTAAAATTCATCTTTTATGCTTCAGATGCATATGATTAAATACTCCACCCTTTCTTCCTGAAATTGCAATTTAGAATTCATTCATAAATGCTCTAACTCTGTGATGGATTTTGTTTCCCTTTCTGCTACCATATGTTGATATCTTTTGACTTGAAAAAACCTCATTTACCTTGCCTCTGCCTCTGAAGTTATGGTCCTAATCAACCATTGGTGACAGAAAACCCATTAAATTTTGACTCCATGCCATATGATACACCTATCCTTGACCCCAACGAATTGCAAAAAACCCTAAAAACCCTTATCTGAAGGTCTAGCCACCACTTTTTATATACAACCATCCTATTCAAAATATATTTTGTGTGCTGAAAGAATCGTGAGAGAGAGCCCTCTCTATGTTTGGAAAGGCTAGTTTCCATCCATAAAAGTGTGATTGAAATATTTACCTTGGCAATCCCTTCTGCTGCAACCCAGAAGAATCTTGAGTGATAACAATAGTATTGACTTTGAATCTCATTCTTCGGCTAAAGAGTGTCTCATTCTTTGGCTGAAGAGTGTATTTCTTAGCAAAATACACAACTGAGAATATGGTTCCAATGGGGAAGCTATCCCCGCATGCTCTATATTTCCCATCCTTCCAGCACACTAAATGCAAATGTTGAACATACTGCTCGATCTTTTTGTAAAATTCCTCCGTGAAATTGCATATTCGTACCTGGTGCCATGAAAACAAGGGCATTATTACCACATGACCTTTAAAATGTATGTATGTATAAATTTAATGCATAATTTGAAACTATGTAATCTTCACGTACCTGTGACTTCACTAATGCAATCTTTGTGCTCTCTTTCACATTGTCTACTTGATACGTTACATATTTGAAGCTCTGCATTTATACTATCATGTTCCCAAATTAGTGTTTCTTAATTACGTGAGTGCAACATCTCAGCAATGCAAATCCACTGCACCTGGAACATGTCTCACAAAGACATGATTTTGCATAGTATTTTTCAGCTTCAACCCTTGGACACATTATGCTATGGATAAAATCTCTTACTGCATTTGGTGGTATACTTATGAAAGAGCATTCCTGCAAAGTGTTAGTATCCAAATCAAGAAATAAATGTTTATATGTGTCATGATAATATTCAAATTCTACATGATATCTACAACAACGTTTTGCGGCTAGTGCAAATTCTAACATACCAGGGCTTGCATTTTTCAAATGAACATTGGCCCATGTTCAAATGTGTGTGCTTTGTATTGAATCTCTCATAGAGTTTTGTTTGTGTCGTGTCAATGAAGTGCTTTATGTATGGTTCACGTTCATTAGTACCTTTTCTAAACTTCAAAACATCTTTTTTATTGGATGAAGGTCTAGTGTTATCATGCCAAAAATTTTGCACTATGTCTTTAACTGTAGCAATTAACTTCATGTCTACACGAAACAACCTACCAATTAATGTCCAACAACGTTTTTGTCCTAGAGTGTCGAGTATTTCTCTAATAGCATAATAATTATGAAGAGCCTTTCTATCTACTTTAAAGAGGTGATATGTGTGTGATATAAGGAGGCTACGCCTCATGAGTTTTATTACAATTGATTCTTATAGTACACGATGGGATGCATTAAGATCTTTTGTACGAGACATCTTTCCATTTAAATTAAATGCAGCTTGGAAATTTCTAACAACATGGCTATTAGCCTCTAAACTTCTAACTAACTTTATGCCTGGAATTCAGGCTCCTAACAGTGGTTAAACAATGCAATTTTTAAAAAGCTAATAATAATTGACATTTTGATGAATCACTCATAGATTCAAAAAATTCTTTGATGATTTTGCTGCATTGCCAATCAATAGTTCTTTTATGTAACTGACCTTCAAGGCCGGTTAGGACAATTTCATCCACATCTTAATACCTACAGGATTTATTCTTCATCATGCACTGGACAGTCGAGGTAAAGTAGGTATAGGAGAAGTATGAGTCCCACCACCGCTTTGTTGTGGCACTTCATTCACATGTTGTTCCGGGTTGGGAGTGTGTTTGAAATGTGTGTGGTCTTCTTTGGGAGATTGCAAACCGAAAACTCAATGCACATCCAATTCTGCATACTCGACATCTGCCAATATTTGAATGTCTTTAAGAACTTCATCATTGCTCAGTGATGGATTATTGGTTGGAGGATGAGTTGATGATGGAATTTGAGTGGGCTCCATTGGACACATCCGCTTCACCTATGGTGTTGAACTAGAAGTCATTGTGTCATGCAAATTGCGAGTATTTGAGGCAATGGTAGTTGCATGTCTATGTCTTTCCATGCCTAACCTTTCTTTTTATCTTAAATCATGGAGATTTTCAGGAGAGAGATCCTTCCTTCTAGACTTTTCTATTCTATTCCGTTTGTTTCCCATATCCAAAAGCTTTTTTAAGAAACCAAGTTTATTTCCCATGCAAAATAAAAAAACATTTGCAGCAATATTGTGAGTATCATTTCATATTATCCATTGAATTCTTACTGGGGTGATCGTGTAATCTCTCCATTGAATGAAAGAAGACATTCAAGCAACAATATTCAAAACACAAGAAGGTCATTACATAGTTTCGGTGATCATGCCATTATACCTTCCCCATGCACCTTCCACATTTCAAATCTTGATGAATTCTATCCCTAAATCCTTTCTCATGAATTTTGTGTTAGTATTTTTTATGATATACTAGTCCATAACAAATATTGGGAAGAGCATGTCTGATATGTTGACAAGGTCTTAAAACTATTGGAGGAGCACTAGATCACTAGATAAATTTGTGTGGAATAATGATTCACTAGATAAAATTTTGTGGTAGAATGTTTTGTTTTCCAACAGAACAAAGGAGATATCTTAATGTTTTGTTTTCCAACAGAACAAAGGAGATATCTTACATAAGTGGGTCATTAGTTGGTCCTATCCAAGTGGCCAAGGAAGTCAAAACACAAGCTTAGGTGGGTGATATCTTATCTTTCCGATCACAAATATTTTTATTAGGTTTTAGTAGTGGGGTGTCTTTTCATAATTCTAAGAATTAGTGATTATTGGGTCACAAATACTGATGGATTTTGAGTTTGGACCTATCGAAGGCTAACACGGATAGAGTACTATGATGGATTATACTATGTGTATCAATGATTAGGCCCAAGGTATGTATGTTGATCAAATTTGGCAAGTTATGTCCAAATAAAGGAAGGTTCCCTCAACTCCCAGTCCATTCAATAAGCGTACTAGAGATGTGCATCTTGCTCCTTGGGAAGAATCATTCCAAGAAGTTGTGGCATATTCCCTAGTCAAGGGTATCCATTCCTTTGATAATATGGGATTAAGTAGTAGATTCAATACTATGATCAACCCTCTATTTCTTGAACGAATATTTGTCATCTTTCTTAGAGTGTGAGATAGATGACAATCCTAAGATGTAAACATTTTATTTGTGGAGTTTTATTTTATGCTAGATGTTGTATGTTTCCAGGAAGTCAAGCCTATTGGTTTTGAGCTTCATAATTGTATGTGAAAGGTATGTAATGCCTCCTTTTGCACCACATACTAGGTTGAAGGGGAACACTTACTACTGAGTGATATATCCCCTTATCTTGAGATGGATTGTGAAATATCCAATTTATTTCCTAAATTACGAGAGAGATTATGTTTTTCCTCATATTAACATATTTGCTAAAAAACTTGTACAATAGATTTTTCATTCTAACCAAAATCATGTCTTTCTTTACACACTTGTTACTTTATTAGTTATATTAAATATTGTGTGTCTTATATCGATTTGATATTTGGAATTGCAACATTCATGTACACATAGATCAATTTGAACAAAAATCAATCAAATATATAAACTTTTTACAATTTATATAATCTTTAAATTTGAATGAATACACCATGTCCAAGCATTGGATATTACAAGGGGAGACAACTTATACAATTCATGTAGAAAATTTGTCATCATACATTTCTTTTATAACTCCTTACTTGCATTACAAAACAAATGAACTCCAATGTGTACAACAATTATATGATAACCGTCCAATGTTCCAAACAGAGATCTGAGAAATGTTAAGTGTAGATGTTGTGTCCAAGATGGTTGAGAGGGTTCCAATTTACCAAACAATGAAAGTTGAATGTGTGAGTGCCAGAAAAAGAGAATTGAAATTGTGCGAACTAGAATAATTTACCACATGACACTTAAAATTGAAATAGATGATGTGCAGGAAATGTTTTGTTGTCTTTTTTTAGATAGAGGAGTGTGCACACATTCTAATAGCACGCACACACTAACAGTGCATGCACATTATGAATGTGTGAGTGCTCATGTGTGCATTAACTAGAAAACATTCACCACAAATGTTCAACATACGATTGTGGTGAACCTTTGCTATTAACTACATATAGGAGGGCATGTGCACTACTAACACACATGCACTACTAACACACATGCACTAACAGTGCATGCAAACTATTAGCGCGTGCGTGCTCCTATAATCATTAATATGAGGTGGGTGAACGTTCACTACATTGTTGTGTGAACTCTTTTTTTAACTAATTTCTAATAACACATTAGAACTCAATTAATGTTTAGAGAGAGATGGGGGAGATTGTGGGTTATGGGTTTAGGGAGAGAGAGAGGAGAGAGATTGTGGGTTATGGGTATAGGGAGAGAGAGATAGAGGGGAGATTGGGGGTTATGGGTTTAGGGAGAGAGAGAGGGGGGGGAGATTGTGGGTTAGGGGTTGTGAGAGAGAGGGAGATTGTGGGTTAGGGGTTTAGGGATAGATAAATATTTGGGTTAGATATTTAGAGAGAGAGGGGGGTTATGGATTTAGGGGGCTAGAGAGAGGGATACTGCGGGTTAGGGGTTTAGAGTGTGAGAGATAGATTGGGGTTTAGGATTTGAGAGAGATAGATCAAGGGGGGTATGGGTTTAAGAGAGAGATCAAGGGTGGAAGTAGTCTAGGGAGAGAGAGAGAGAAGAGATAATTAAAATGGTTGTACATTTGAATTTGTGTCACACGAACATTAAGTCATTAAGTTCACAATTTATTATTAATCTTGATGCAGGCATTTGATATTCGTGTAAAATAAAATACAATCTTTCCTCTCAAAGTGATCCCAACATAAGCGATAAAATTTGACATTAACCATGCTTTAATTCTAAGATTAGGGGCGTGAAAATCTAATGTAGAACCTGGTTAGGGGTTGGGAGAGAGAGGGATATTGGGTGCTAGGGGTTGAGAGAGAGAGAGAGAGAGAGAGAGAGAGATGAGAGAGAGAGAGAGATTATCATATGTGAAAGGGTGCGAAGTCTTGAAGAGGCTTAGAGAGAGATATTGGGGTTAGGGGTTTAGAGAGAAACATATATTGGGGGTTAGAGGTTTATTGGTAGAAAGAGAGAGAGAGATCGTGGCTCAGGGGTTGAGAGAGAGAGAGATTGGGGGTTATGGGTTTAGAGAGAGAAATAAAGAGATATATTGGGGGTTGAAGAGTTTAGAAAGAGAGAGATATTGGGGGTTAGGGGTTTAGAGAGAGAGAGAGAGTATCAGACGTGAAAGAGTGTGAAGTCTTGAAGGAAAAGATGCAGAATATGACCAATATATACTTTGAAGTTTTGGATGCCCCCCCCCCCAACACACACACACACAGATTGTGGGTTAGGGGTTGAGAGAGAGCGATATTGGGGGTTATGGGTTTAGAGTGAGTGAGTGAGAGAGAGAGAGAGAGAGAGTATCATACGTGAAAGAATGTGAAGTCTTGAAGGAAAAGATGCAGAAGCTGACCAATATCTACTATTAAGTTTTGGATTCCCCAGAGAGAGAGGGATAGATTGGGTGTTAGGGTTTTAGAGAGAGGGATAAAGAGTGATATTGGGGGTTAGGGGATTAGAGAGAGAGAAATATATAGGGGGTTAGGGGATTATATAGAGAGAGATTAGGGTTTAGGGGTTTATGTGGAGAGAGAGAGAGAGAGAGAGAGAGAGAGAGAGAGAGAGTATCTAATGTGAAAGAGTTTGAATTCTTGAAGGAAAATATGCGGAAGGTGACCAATATCTACTATGAACTTTTGGATGCCCTAAATACAGAGAGAGAGAGAGAGAGAGAGAGAGAGAGAGGGTTAGAGGTTGAGAGAGAGAGAGAGAGATATTGGGGGTTACGAGTTTAGAGTGAGTGAGAGAGAGAGAGTATCAGATGTGAAAGAGTGTGAAGTCTTGAATGAAAAGATGTAGAAGGTGACCAATATCTACTATAAACTTTTGGATGCCCCAAATAGAGAGAGAGATTGGGGGTTAGGGGTTTAGAGAGAGAGTGAGAGAGAGGGAGATTGTGGCTTAAGGGTTGAGAGAGAGAGAGAGAGAGAGATAGATTGGGTTTAGGGGTTTGCAAAGAGAGAGAGAGAGAGAGAGAGAGAGAGAGAGAGAGTATCAGACGTGAAAGGGGTGTGTCGAAGTCTTGAAGGAAAAGATGCAGAAGGTGAACAATATATACTATGAAGTTTTGGATTCCCTAAATACAGGGAGCGAGAGATTGTGTGTTAGGGGTTAAGAGAGAGAGATAGTCGAGTGATGCGTTTAGAGTGAGAGATAGAGATAGTGGGGTGATGGGTTTAGAGTGAGTAAGAGAGAGAGAGAGAGAGAGAATATCAGACATGAAAGAGTGTGAAGTCTTGGAGGAAAAGATGTAGGAGCTGACCAATATCTACTATTAAGATTTGGATGCTCGAAAGAGAGAGAGAGAGAGAGAGAGTCAAACGTGAAATATTGTGATGTCTTGAAGGTGTTTAGAGAGAGAGAGAGAGAGAGGGCTAGGGGTTTAGAGAAAGAGAGAAAGAGAGAGAGAGAGAGATTATTAGACGTGAAATATTGTGAAGTCTTGAAGGGGTTTACAAAGAGAGATATATTGAGGGTTAGGAGTTTATAGAAATAGATATTAAGGGTTAGGGGTTTATACACACACACACATATATATATATATATAGAGAGAGAGAGGGGGGGGGGTTAGGGGTTTAGAGAGAGAGAGAGAGGGTGGGTTAGGGGTTTAGAGAGAGAGAGAGAGAAAGCTTGTGGCTTAGAGTTTGAGAGATAGAGAGAGATAGTTTGTTGGTTAGAGAGAGAGAGCATTAGACGTGAAAGAGTGGAAGTCTTGAAGGAAATGATGATGAAGGTGACTAATATCTATTATGAATTTTTGGAAGCCTCGAATATAGAGATAGATAGAGAGAGATATATATATTATGGGTTTGAGGTTGAGGGAGAGAGAGATATTAGGGGTTACGGGTTTAGAGTGAGAGAGAGAAAGAGAGTATCAGACGTGAAAGAGTGTGAAGCCTTGAAGGAAAAGATGCAGAAGGTGACCAATATCTACTATGAATTTTTGGATTCCCTAGATACAAAAAAACAAGCACGAGAGAGATAGAGAGAGAGGGGTTAGGGGTTTTTAGAGAGAGAAAAAGAGAGATTTGGGGTTAGGGGTTTATAAAGAGAGAGAAAGAGAGAGATTGGGGTTTAGGGGTTTAGCGAGAGAGAGAGAGAGAGAGAGAGAGGAGAGAGAGAGAGAGAGATTGTGGCTTAGGGGTTGACAGAAAGAAATCGAATGGGGGTTAGGGGTTTAGAGAGAGAGAGAGAGAGAGAGAGAGAGAGAGAGTATCTGACATAAAAGGGTGTGAAGTCTTGAAAGAAAAGATGCATAAGGTGACCAATATCTAGTATGAAGTTTTGGATGCCCTAAATAAAAGGAGAGAGATATTGTGATTTAGGGGTTAAAAGAGAGAGATATTGGGGTTACAGGTTTAGAGTGAGAGAGCGACAATATCAGGCATGAAAGATTGTGAAGTCTTGCAGGAAAATATGTAGAAGCTGACCAATATTTACTATTAAGTTTTGGATGCCCCGAAGAGAGAGAGAGAGAGAGAGAGAGAGAGAGAGATTGTGAAGTCTTGAAGGGTTTTAGAGAGAGACAGAGGATTAGGGGATGAGAGAGAGAGAGAGATTGAGGTTAGGGGTTTAGAGAGAGAAAGAGAGGGATATTGTGGGTTAGGGAGATAGATAGATGGAGAGAGAGAGAGAGAGAGGGTTACAGGTTTAGAGAGAGAATGAAAGAGAGAGATTGGGGGTTGGATTTAAAGAGAGAGATATATTGGGGGTTAGGGGTTTAGAGAGAGAGAGACATAGATATTAGGGTTAAGGGTTTAGAGAAAGAGATAAAGAAAGAGATTGGGGGTTAGGGGTTTAGAGAGAGAATGAGAGAGATTGGGGCTTTAGGGGTTTAGAGAGAGAGAGAGACTCTGGCTTACGGGTTAAGAGAGAGAGACTATGGCTTAGGGATATATATATAGGGAGACTAGGGATTAGGAATTTAGAGAGAGAGAGAGAGAGAGAGAGAGAGAGAGAGAGAGAGACGTGAAAGAGTGTGAGGTATTGAAGGAAAAGATGCATAAGGTGACAAATATCAACTATGAAGTTTTGGATGCCCCGAATACAAAGAAAGAAATTGTGGATTAGGGGTTGAGAGAGATAGATATTGGGGGTTACGAGTTTAGAGTGAGAAAGATAAAGATCATAAGAGAGACCATGAGTGGGTGGCTAAGGGTAGGGGGGAGTAAGGGAGAGAGTCATATATATATATATATATATATATAGAGAGAGAGAGAGAGAGAGAGAGAGAGAGAGAGAGAGGTGGTCAGTGGTTTAGAGAGAGAGAAATTAGGAGTTATAGGTTTAGAGAGAGGGATTGGGGGTTAGGGGTTTAGAGAGAGAGAGAGAGAGAGAGAGAGAAGGGGGGAGGGGTAGGGGGTGGTTTAGAGATATAGGGCATGTAGAGTGATGGGCCATGGGGACAAAGAGAGAGATAGGAAAAGGGAGGAGGGGAGAGGGAGGGTCAAAGAAATAAAGAAAGGAGGGGCTTAGGGTTTAGGGTTAAAGAGAGATTGGGGGCTTAGGATTTATGGTGTATGTTTTGATGGGGGGTTTATGCTTTATGGTATAGGGATAGATCGAGGGTTGAGAGAAAGAGAGCGGGTGGGGTTATAAAGAGGGATGGGGCATGGTATTATATTGAGAAAGGGAGATATATAGTTAGAAGGATGGAGAAACAAATATATAACATCAATGCATGTGTGTTATTAGTGCATGCACGCTCCAAAATAAAACATAAAAAATTGCGCACTTTCCTTTTTGCATTTTGTATTTAATGACTTGGCATGTTTGGTTCTAGGTTAAGATTGCCAAACCTTGTGTCTTGGACTGCATTATATCAAAACACATCATGTTGTGTAATTTCATGTTTTTCAACCTTGAAACTGTATATGCTCCACTTGTCCATTGTTAATGAAACTGCACACACTTATAGAACTCTCTTTGCATATTCCGAATATCTATTTTTTGAATAAATTTGTTAGTATTTTCTAATTTTTATTCATTTTTTTATGCAATCATGTCATATTTACATAAAACATATATGTCCTGTATTTTAGCTATAACTTTTGACTGGCTCACCTATTTCGAAAACATAAAAGAACTTGGACAACTATACTGGAAGACCTACGCACTAAAAAGAAGAGTAAATTGACTTTGTTAAGACCACGATAGCAGGTCGTAACACTTGACCTTGTCATTTTAGGGCTTCATTGACTTCCTTAATTTAAAAAAAATATAAAATTAGCTTGGAGAATTTTGGAAAAATAACACTCTACTAGAACCGCCTATAATCTACAACTCTACATAATTTTTTTTTCAAATTTGGATAGTTTACATATCAAACTCGGGGCATAACGCGAACATATGCATTACGTTTTAGAAAAAAAATAACATACCAATCTTAGAATAACGCTATTTTTTGGGAGTCATACCTATTTTCCATATATAAAGGTTATGAATTCCAGAAGGTGATCCGATTGTCTATGTTTTATTTTTTTACACCACGTTCTAAAATGTTGTGTAGGTACCTCTAAACATTCATTTTAGTTGTTAGATTTATGTTTTTTCAAGAAGTCCATTGCAACTAATGCATCATAAGTGGGTATCATTACCTTGCATCGGCCCATTATCGAGTGACTCCTTATGACACTCTGTTAAGTAGGAAAGGCTAGCAAAATTTTTTGAACACGTTGAACATTATAATGTCTTGAAACATTGTAATTCTTAAAAAAAAGGGAATGAAGCAATCAAGTTTTGTTTGGAATTCCTTAGAACAAATGGTGGGTCATGTTATGTGCCTACGCCAATGAAGTATTTGATAACCACAATTCTAAGGTCTAGGCTTAGTACACTGATAGGTGTTTATATCTTAGAATTTCGGGTGGATTGATATCTATGTTTTTCCTAGATTGAAGGAGGATGGGATAAGTGTACTGTTCAGATTGATTTTTTGGGCGTTGTTCAAATTCCAAATAAACGATTTAAAAAAATATTAAACGTAATTGGTAGTTGATGCATGGATAACTTGTACAGGTAATAGGTAGCTGAGACAACAAGTGATTACAACTAAGTCTAAAGAACAAGTAATATATAACTTGTTCAAGGCATAGACAACAAGTGATTACAACTAAGTATGGAGAACAAGTAATAGATAACTTGTTCATAGCACTGAACTTGTGACCTATTAATATTCACCCGCCACAAGTTAAGCGGAAAACATTAATGTATGAATATGTATACTGTTATTAAAAGCTCCATTCTCCCCCTTCCAAGCATAGACAACAAGTGATTACAACTAAGTATGGAAAACAAGTAATAGATAACTTGTTCATAGCACTAAACTTGTGACCTATTAATATTCACCCGCCACAAGTTAAGGGAAAAAACATTAATATATGAGTATGTATACTATTATTAAAAGCTTGCCTTCTCCCCCTTCCACTTCATAGGCGACATTTTTTTATTCCTTGTGACGACGGGATAGGCGTTCATGTGTATTAATAATTCTGTTTTGAGCAAGCTAGAAGTTGCTTGGAGTTGCAATTTTCGTTTCCGTCCTTGTCATCTGTCATATGCATGATGGGATTGGGTGCATACCTACTGCCATAATAAGAAGATTTAAGCCAGCTATGAGTCATTATTTACCTAGCTAGTATAGTAATTAGCATTCTCCCTATATGTTATAAATAAAAGCTTCCCCTTAGCAGATCTCATGGCAAGTTTTTGTAGGTTTCATTAGAGCAGATCTTTAGGATGGGTTTTTGGATAATCCACGGTCAACATTTTCTTCATTCCCCATAGCAGGTTTTTCTGGTTGTTGCCGAATCATTTCCCAACATCTTATCTATGCCGCCATTCATCGCCTTCGTCTAGTTCTACTTTGTAGAAAGTTTAAGAGAACCGTGCCACGGAGATAAACATCCGACAGTCCAATTCATGGCGACGGGGTTTCTAGGACTACAGCTGTAATGCAGTCTTTAGACAAAAGAAAAAAAAAGAAAGGAAAGCACTGGAAAGTATAGTAGGAATGGATCAGGAAATAATATATGGATGATGGTGATTCAACCCGGTGCGACCCCAATACGCAAGTGGCCGCAGCAGTAACGTCACAGGGTTTTCCTCTGCAGCAAAATTAGCTACGGAGCGATGGATTTCAGTTTTTTCTATTATTTTTTTCATGTTCGTTGGGTATTGAATGAGGATTCCACAGTTGAATTTAATGTTGTTAGTGTAACGATATGAATTAGGTGTTGATTTGTTGTGTGAGTTTGAAAAAATCTTTTAGAGGTTTTGGTTTTTGATGATGGTGTAGAATTCGTTTCTATCATCAAAATCACCATTAAAACATATTAAATTTAGATTTTGCATTATATGTATTATTGTAAATCATTTAACATTAAATAAAAACCTGACAGTTGAACATTTAATACTGTTGATACAAGAATAAAAACTATTAATCATAAATAAATTGTACGTAACATCGTGATCATAGACCCCAATGCAATTACTAATTACTATTTTTATCTAATTTCCACGAAATTCATTATGATGATGAGATTGGGTTGGACGATATGGCCTCCCTGTGAAAAAGGGTCAGAGGCCCACCGATTGTAGTGATCAGTAGCTGACCTCGATCGCTACACTCTGTCACCACAATCATATAGCTCAGAAGCATAATCTTTGATTTTTTCTAATCTCCTTCCTAAAGTACCGATCCGATATAACTTTGTATTATTTATATCACTGAAAGTCTGCCATTTCCAGACTTCCATGTGCGCTGAATTCAACCATGTTTGATTCTTCATTGTTATATACAACAAAACAAAAGTATCCACTTGCTCATTTATTCCCCCATGGTACAGACAAACATCTGATATCAAAATCCAAATCATCATCAACCCACTGGATCGACTCAGGAAATCTAATAATACATTCGTTGCGAATTATGAGTTTTCCTTGTTTTATATGGCTTGAAATTAATAAAATAATATGCCTGCACGCACAATCAATCGATTATGCCATTATTGTTACCTAACAGTGGGGTCGCTCTCACTCGGGCCCTGACTTGCTATGCAACCATTTAATCGCTCCGAATCCCATTCAGTCAATCGAATCAAAAGAGGAGCATCACCAAAACTTTCAGAAACTTTTTTACCGTCTGTCTGGTCTTCTCTTATCGTTTGATGGACCCACCCCCGCCCGGCAATAATTCACCCACTTGCTTCATTTTTTCCACAAAATATTAATATCAATCAGCTCTGCACTACAGCCTAGCCTGGTTGTATGTTTGAATGCCCAGACAGATTTGAAAACATCGGCAACATGATTAAATTCTGCAATCGAAACTAGATGGCCCACTCCTTGAAATTCCTGACAAATTGAGTGGCCCTTAATAACAACTCTGTATTCAGATGTGCAAGTTTTTACTGTGTCATTGTGTCATTGGAGAGAGATAGAGAGAGAAAATTAGTATAGCTGAGAAAAGTATTTGGTTTCGCTATAAATTAATTTTCTATTTATATTTGATTTAGCTTATAGTAAATTGTAAATGATTGAATTTTAAGTGTCTCCTTACAACTAAGTCCACATATATAATCTTTTATAATAAAATATAAAAAATATATCTCCCTTATGATGAGTCTTTTTCTTGAAAAAAGAAAAAGCAAAGGAACGGAAACCTAATCCAAACGGTTGGATGTATATCCATTGGCAAGATAAGACAAAAGGAAAAGACTTGTTCGAACTCGTCCTTCCATTGCTTTATCATAAACATGTCGCCGTCGTTCCAACAGCAAGTGGACAAACTGAGAATGCTGGGTTTCACAAGACCTCTCATCGATGTGACTAAAGAACACACATTTGATATATCCAAATCCTCTTCTTACAGATGTTTGATTTTTCACTGCAAAAACCAAAATTGTGTTGCTCGTATGTCCGCATAATGGAAAGGCACCTAATAAATGTAAATACAGGAAGAAGAAACGAAATAGAATTAAAAAAAAAGGAAAAGAAGAAAGGGAAAATCCAAAAGCATACGAAAAAATTTAATCTTCTTTTTTTTCTTTTATTTCAAAAAGATTTATTAGCGGAGTGTTCACAAAAATCAGGAAATAGTTAAAGTAGGCAACCATGTAAGTTTTAATATACAATTAATACAACATAGTTAGTGTGAACATGATGAAGATAACGATGATGCCATAAATGTATATTTATTATATTTTATTATAAAATATATAATTATGGATAATTACTACTTGAAAAAAAATATATATTAAATAAAATATAATATTATATATATAAAATAATGATGATGATTAATGTGCTTGAAACCTATATATATGTTTTATTATAAAATATATTTTATATTTTATATATATAACATTATAAAATTATTTTATAGTACAACATCTCATATGTGTATATATATATATAACATTACACTTTATTTTATATTAAAACATTATATATATATATATATATATATATATATAAACAATATTAGTTTATTATTTTATCAATTTAAAATACGTACTAAAATTTTAATAAAGGCATATTAATTAAATTTTTCATACATACATTTTTATGTCGTAGGTGTTTACTAACGAGAAGCGTAATTATTCATGTCGACTAGATTCCTCGCTCATAGAGTGAATTGAATGCTGCCACATGGATGGTTATGCAAGCAACACTGTCTGAGACTCTGCGACTTTATCCCTCGGCTTCGATAGAGATTTCAGAAGCTTCAAACGACGATAAGCTACCGGATGGAACGAAGTTGAAGAAATTTACAAACTATACTGACGAAAAAGTAAGTAAATTCAAGAGAACGTGAAGCCAGACTTCTGAGTTTCCAAACCAACAGAAAACCTGGAAACCAGACTTTGGACAAAGTTTTGTGTATTCAAATTTCAGAGGAATTGTGGTGCATTGACTCTGTGTTTGATGTCGAAATTCCAATGGCTTCAATGTTTCCAATGGTCTATCGAAGCTTTTGTTTAGTATAACTGATCATGCCGAGAATTTACAGAATCACATCGTGGTAATGAAGCAGTTTTAGACTATTTGCAGGTAACGTTAGTTCATGAAATTTATGTTTCCGTTAGTAAATTCTCTTGTGGACACTAAAAAATGAGAATCAAGAACTCGTAGAGAGAGTCAGATGAATGGCACTTTATTCTTCAGATGACCGTTAGCTCGATACACATTACCATGTTAATTATTATTCTCGTCGATTACAGTGCCAACTGTTTGGTAGTTGCATCCAACTACAAAAGTTGTGATGGACTGCGATCTTGGAAAGGTGAGTTGCTTGTCGACTGAAGTGGTCAGACGCAAACTGCTACTTCTTTTTGAAAAGACATACATCTTTGGAGGAGTTGTGGGAAAACGGGTGTGTGAAGCTGAAGAGCATACATGGCTTGGAGCACGCGACAAATGTTGTTGGGATGTCCGAGTTAGAAGAGCTGCTAGCAGTGACAAATGCAGGACTAGTACCGCGCGACGTGAAGGTGGAAAACATAATTCCTTACTCATCTATTCAGAACGACGAATTTTACCTTCTGAGTCTCCAAACCAACAGAAATTATCCATCAACCAAGCAGAGAAATCCGACCTTTAAATGCAACTTTCATGTTTTGTAGCGGCCTGCAGACGAAGAAACTCCTGCAAGAATAAATATCTGGACGCATCAATTGTTAGTAAGAGATCAAGAATACTGTGTAATCCCATGTAAGGCTATGCAGTTGATTTTTGTTTTTATATTTTTCCAGTGAAAAGATAGATCGTATTAATATGTCAACCGACGAGTCTACTGCCTATTAGCCACTAATGATCCTCCAGTTATTAGCATTTTGTGAATATCAACTCGTCTTTAATATCTACATTGATCAATCTTAAGTTGACGACTATGTTGTCGACCAAGAGCAAGTTGAGTCTGGCCATCACTTCAAAAGTTTGTGAGTCGACAATTGACTAGAAAAGATCAACCGACAGGGTGCAGTCGACCAGCACTTATCCTGACCAGGAAAGACTAGCCAAAACCTTGCAGCGACAATGCAATGAAAGAATTGGGTCGTGGAAAGTTGGTCGATTGGTGGTGCAATGGTCGACTAAGTCTTCGTAGTCGATTACGACATGGAGGAAGTCGACCGGTGCAGTTGGTGGTCAATGATACTTAGTCAAATGTTGACGGCCGGTGCAAGTGGTTGTCATATGGTCGAACCTCTCATTGTCGATGCAATTATGGTCGATGCCCCTTTGCTATTGAATGGTCGACTATTGCCCAATAGTTGATGAAGTCGTCGACGGTGGCAACCAGTGGCAGTAGTTTATGTGAAGAGAGTTGAGAAGTTGTCATCCTAAATCCTGTTCATTGACTTTACTTGGCTATCGCCTAATGCAGCCGACTTTTTGCTTGATCTGGGTCCATCAAAATATTTTATGGCTTTGCTTAATTTTGTAATATATTTTAGTCAATTTTAACTTACGTCTATAAAGTTATAAGTGTTTGCATTTGGTCGAAGCCCAATCTCGTCGATATGTTGATCGACATATAAAAATTGTGGTTAATACTTACATTTGGGTCGAGAATACATTTTCCATATTTAAATGATTATAGTACGGTCGATACTTTATCATTGACATATTAAAATTTATATGGTCGGTATAGTTGATATTTATTGGTCGGTTCTTAAATATATGGTCGAGGTGGTCGGCACATAATTTGGTCAATAGATCTTTTTTTTAAAAGTCGACCAACCGTCAATGGATGTGATTGACATAACCGACTAACTGTCGACCATTAACCACCAGTCGAACAAAGAACCCAACCGACCACGCACAAGTTCACTGCCGACTAATTACACCATCGCCCAGTGATGTCTCCTTCTCCTGTTATCACGTTTCTCATTCTGGAGCAGTCGACCATTTCTTAGTACACATATATAACTCAACGATGGCTACATAATTGATATATCTTGTCCACATAGAAATGTATGATCTATAATCAATTGAATATGACTCTCGACTAATTAGTATCGACACGACTACATCGACCATATTTACAATAGAATGACTCATCGAACCGACCATAGTTTACAAAAAAAAATACAATTTCGACAACTTTTAATAATAATGACCATAAGGTCGACCATTTCATATCGACGGGACAACTTTTATCAACCAACTTAGAGTTCCGTCGACTTCTTGCCACCATCTATGATATTCAACTCTATCCAAAAATGTGATGGTCGATGAGTCGACTAACTATTCCAGTCGGCAATGCATTTTATCATCTGGCCATAGTCATCCTTTGTATTACTTCAATATAAATTGAGTACAAGACTGCTTGGCGACCAATACACCAACTTCCTTCGACCAAATGGAGAATGAATAAAGTTGATGTTGGACACGCAGAGATAAATAATTGAAGGATGTCAACCCTATGTTGTTCGTGGATGTAAACTTTGCTACTCGTGGATGAATGTTCAGGTCGCCGACTTATTGAATGCACGACAAATTTTATGGGAAGATGTCGACTATTCCATCCTTCTCGTCGACGTAGAAAGTTTGCTAGTCGATACTGAGTTTTTATTTCTTGAGCTCTATCGACCAGGGCATCCATAAAGATCACTTGAATGTAAGAAAGTAGAACTAACCACCGTAGAATAAAGAAGTCAGAAGTAAGTCGACCCTCGACCACATATGTATGTCAACTATACTATCGTCGACTCTCACCGATATCATATTTTGTATTATATGTTTTTGACTCGATCGGCAGGATATTAAGACTGGTCGATGTTCTAAGTCGGTCGATTGATAAGTTTGGTCGAACCATTATGATGGTCGACTTCTTTGGTCTATAATAGATGGTAATAGGAAATAGAAGTGTCATTCTCATCTTTTTCCTGGACAGTTACAATAACTGTATTATGATATAATACCGTAGTTACCTTTCTGCTTTGCATAGAGGCTTCTATCTATGTAAATAGCCCTAGATTGTTATGGCTATCGTAGGATTTAATGCTTAGCCAACTAATTGCTCTTTTTAAAATTGAATTTGTCTTCTTGTTTACAGCTTAGTGGTATTCATTTCCTGGATTTTGCATTAGCCTTTATAGCTATGGTTTCTGATACCAAAAGGAATCATACTTCACAACATTACAAGGTTCAAAAAAATCACATTCATTCTACATACCCATCCCAGACCCATTCTAGGGACAAATTTATTTAGGGTGTGTTTCCCAATGGATTGTTGTCTAAACCCAGAGCTAATACAACTATAGGCCATTCCAAGATTCCGAGAGGAAAAGAGGGGCATAAGCATCCATGTCGAATAGATTCCTATATTTTCCCATCCACGTAAGCATGAACGTGGAGAAGCATAAGCATCCACGTCGGCTAGATTCCTATATTTTCCCATCCACGTAAGAATGAGCGTGGAGAAGAATAAGCATCCACGTTGGCTAGATTCCTATATTTTCCCATCCACATAAGCATGAACGTGGAGAAGCATAAGCATCCATGTCAGCTAGATTCCTTGCTCATAGAGTGAATGGAATGTTGCCACGTGGATGGTGCCATCTAGAAGGTTCTGTCTGCTTGCCGGTTCAATTCACGTTTTACTGAGCCAGTGAGTTGACCTCCTACAGTCTCCACCAAGTGCTTTATAAGTTCATGGTTTGCGGCTTATTGACCCATGTCTCCATCGCCTACTTCCCCTGTCAATTCAAATTTTATGTGCAGGCCGTGGTTTCAACATATCCACCATTACATAAAAATGTTCAACATTCAATGCATTTAGACATGCTCTGCTATAGGTGAGATGTGGAATTTGGGATTTTACTTCTGAATGACAAAAGCAAGCACGTAAATATTGGAGAGATGCTTTAACTTCCATGGATAGATCCATCTTCCTCCTCAAGAATGCATGCGAACACCGACGCAGATCTTATCAACTGTTAAGATGGAGTTATCATGATTTGTCTGATACCTGTCTAAAGATTTGTTTTGTAAGTTGTGCATCATTTTTGGAAGATCAAGAAATTGTTTTTCAGACGTTGTTGGAAATGTGGTACGTGAAAGGGTTTCTCAACTTGGGGGCCGAGACACACTATTTGATGGATGTTGGGCGGAAGTTCATAAATGTATTGGTAGCTAGGTGCTTGGTGGAGTGTGAGAATATTGTTGATGACAACTACCATAGTGTGGAGTATTTAAAGATGCATGAAGTTCTTCGTGAGATGGCAATAGACATAGGTGGCCGCGAAACAAAGGAGAAATGCTTATTTGAGCCAGGTCAAAAGTTGCAGATCATTCTTAGTGGAAGAGACACAGGGAAATGCAAACAAATATCTATGGGCCATTATGCTATTCATGATCCTCCACGTGATCTGAAAATTGAAAGACTTTAGAGTTTGGTATTAGCCTCTAATGTTCAATTGGAAGTCGTTGCACAATAAAATTTCTCAAATATCAGGTCTCTTAAGGTCTTGGATTTGTCTTGTACTTAAATAAATAAATGTTATGCAATAAATGAAGGAATATACTTCTCTCTTGTCAAAGGACGTCGAGCTTTTTCTTTTTTTTTTTAAATTCGACCAACTGTCAATGGATGTGATCGACATAACCGAATAACTATCGACCATTTCCCACCAGTCGACCAAAGAACCTAACCAACCACGCACAAGTTCACTGCTGACTAATTACACCATTGCCCAGTTATGCCGCCATACATTCACATCAGTTGTCGACTATAAAGGGTTCGACTGCCATATCAACGACCAATACAACTCTCAACTACATCCCAACTGACCATTGCAAGAATCCGTCGAATTTTTATGTGGTCGATTTGATCGACACTTCATTTGGTTGACATACTTTTTGGTCGTATCCGTCAAAACTTCATCTTGGTTGATATTTAGTTTCATTGATGTGACGGGGGGTTCACTAGCGAGGCAATATCATATCGCTTCCATTCATATTGGGGGTTTGAATACTCTTAAAAATGTCAAAAATATATTTCTTTGTATTAAGGGGTCATGGAGGGTTTATAATTTGACATAGTAATATAAATATTGGGGGTTATTTTATTTGGGTGGGCTGAGGAATCCAAATCATGGGATGGATTCATACCTCCAAATCATGGGCTCAATTCATACCCACCTAAAACTTATGGACCCTCCATTTTTATTTGATATTGCTTATCATCCTAAGTTTTGAATAAATATGATAATAGTGTACCAAGGATAATATCGATGGAAGTCTCTTTGGATTACTAGCCTTGAGAAATCATCATTTAATAGCTTATTTAGGCTTTGTTTGAATTGATGTTATATTTTTTCATCTTTAAGTTAAGATATGTAGCTAATCAGGAGTTCCAGAGTTGAACAATTGTATTGTATTTTTTGTAGGCATTTGAGTAAAAGATCTAAATCTTCATTTTTTAGATTGGGGTTTAGGTGGGTATTGAGATTCAATCAAACCTTGCACCACAACAACCAAGAAAAGTGATATCAATATTTCTTGGCTCATTGGAACCAATATGTTTGTTTCGATAGGAAGGTAGCAAAGTCCATCCACGGAAGGGATTCAATTTTGCATTTTTATGGAGTTTAATTTATTAAGCTTATAGAAAGCTTGAGTTCACTATGGCTATGCTTGTATTTACATGATATAAAATTGGTAGATTGGTAGGTTGTGGTGTGAAACATTTGTAATTCTCATCTTTTCTAATCATTGCACTAACTAGTGGACTATTAGTCTTTTACATTCCTTGTTATGTTGATCTCTTGACTAGGTTTCCTTTTACACGTTTTTCCTTCCCGAATACTATTATTTTGGGTCTTCCACTATCAAACGCTACAAATTAATGAGTCGCCCCTACAATCCTAGTGGGATGATTATTAGCATTATACTATTATTTTATTTAGCATCTTGTTTGCTTATAATAAGATGTGTTAGGGCTCCTATTTGTTACAACTTGATAATATGATATAAAGGGGGTATTAAAAATGGGTTGATAAAAATGGATACCTACAATATCTGGTGAAACTAAGGGTTTTCTTAATTGGAAAGGAATATTGGGAAGGGGGTTCAACAATACAATTTTATGAGGAATTTACCAATATTTAGTGAAATTAGGGATATTCTTTAATATCATGTGAACGATCGTGCTATGTAAAAATTTCACTTAGTGAACCCCCCATGGTTGATGTATACTTGCACGTTATCCTACTAATTAAAGGATAAACATTATTTATTGTTGCTCGACTGTCATCCGACTAAAGCAGTCTACTTCACTACATATTCTCAACCAATGATCTGCATGTTCTATCACTGTGGTTGTGCTCGTTCTGCGACGTAGTTGGCGAGACCACAAGCGAAAAACGACTGTCACTTCATGCAACTATCAATTAGAAGTGGACTTCTTTAGTCGGCTAATATCTTCAACTTCGAGACGTTGATTCTAATCTTTAAATTTTTTGAAGAACAAGTGTGGAAGTCTTGGATCTATCAATTGATTGCTAGAACGATCCAGATGATGAGACAGTCATGCCCTCGGCTTGGCTCGTCGACTATATTGAAGAAGATATCAAGTATACATCCAGGTAACAAAAGGTATCCCATTTAGTTTCCCCGGGAATGTCTTAAAAATAAAAATGGTATATTATGCGTCATGTCTTCCTTGTTGAGTTGGATCTTGGTAAGCATGCTTATATAGCACCATGGTGGTCCTAACCACCCCCACTTCTCATGGAAACAAACATAACCATGGCCTAAATAAGTCCATTGAAAACCACCACCATGGTATATTGTTCAAACATCCATCAAACTTTGGCATACTCGGTAAGAAACAACCAAATGGTGCTAAGTGTGGCCAACCATGAAAATTGCCGTCAAATATAACATATGGTCTATAACCATGGGATCAGTGCCATCGGAAGTGTTGTTTCAACGTCCACTAAATGTGGCCAACCGCCAAAGTCATTTTAATGTGCATGATTCAAATGGCGAATATTTGTTGAATCTAGCGCCAAAGATAGTGCTTCCACCAAGACCGAGCCCCAAACATGTTCAACACCATAACCAATTTCCTCTCCAAGTCATATAGTGGATATATCATCCTAACTACTCTAAAACCATATGGCATGGTTTAGGGTCGAGGGCTAAGCCCTTGGCCCCTTTTAACCACCAAATGCAACTCCAACAAACTTCAAATAGAAGTTGTGCCATATCATGGTAAGAACCAAACCGTAGGCGGGCCAGAAAGGGTGTGTGGCTTGTGAACAATAGGTTGTGGGTTCAATTCCTGCGACTTCCAATTTTCCCTTGGTAAGGAGAACCTATCAAAGGCCAATCGGATTTCCATGTGGCCTCGTTGGATTAGTCAACATGTGAGTGATGTCATATACCAACTCAGCTGTAAGATTTTCCATCTCAACAAACTATATGCCACATGCCATCTTGATCTACTTCCACATTAGTGCATGACTTGTATGACTGCCACGTCTCACCCTTTCAATGGTGCAACGTGGCACTCTTGCCAAATTTTTTCCTATTGAGAGAAAAATTAAGAACTGCATAACTTTTGCATACAGAGTCCAAATGAGAAAATTCAAACATCGTCGGAAACATCTAAATGAGATCTTCGTAATTGTTCTACTTTCGTCAGCATCAAAGGCAATGAAATTTTCACAATTTCAAAAATCCACCTGGATCAATTAAAAATTATTCCTTTTAATGATTTCATGTGGAAAAAGGACTTGAACTCACCACCATTGCATATTTATTTAAATATTTGCTTTCAAGAGTTAATTATAAGTAAAATGGATGATTTAAAAAATGGACTAAGTGACAATCATCAATACATTTAGCTAGAAATTTATTAAACATATATTTGAAGGTTTCCAACTAAGGTAAAGTTTGAAAATTATTTTATATAATATTACGAGTTGGAAAATAATGGGTGTCACTAAACATGAAAGAAAAATTATTGCAACACATTATAGCTTCCCCATTAATCGTTGATCACATCAAAACTAGAAACAAATGCTAAAACTTCTATGAGAGTTCCAATACTTCAAGTATTGTTGAAATGGGGTGTTTCCTTGCCTTGGAAAGGATATATAAATTTCATTATGCCCATCCCTTGATGGTTTAGTATCCATGAAAATCATTGTATCTTAAACATGAACATTGACAATGATTTATAGCGAAAATATAATATTGGATATAGACTAAACATAAGAATTAAAATTACGTAGCATAATCGAGTAATCCTCTTGTTAGGTGAAAAATTGTTATGCTTTACTAGGGTTTTGATTTGCGATTAGGGTTTCTAATTTGATTCCTTTTAGGTAGCCATAGTTGTGATCGCCATGGAATCAATGAAAGAGGTGGATCTGCCCCCCTCCTTTAAAGATGTTGTTGGTTCTGGATAGCCTCTCTCCTTAACTGGTGAAAAATTGAATCGTCAACAAGAGGTAAACAACCAACAAACACAACTAATTGAAGGAGTGGTAGGTGCAGGAAATATACTCAATAAGAAAGAGTCGATGATGAAGGAATTCAGAGCTTCTCATCACAGGAAATCCACTAGAGAACTAGGAAAGTGCATACCAAAAACATCGATAGTACCAAGGTACGAAATCACTTCCACTTGTCTAAGCCAGAATATTCAATATATGAAGGGGATGAAAACGCGAAGCTGGGAAACAATTCCATGACAAAAATGTGAAGCTGGGAAAGAGGGCGCGCGGATGAACAGGGGAAAAAAGGTCAACCTAAAACTCTCGACCTAGAGTTTTTTAAACTCTAGGCCGAGAGTTTTTTAAACTCTAGGCCGAGAGTTTTGAGAGTTCAAACTCTCGACGGAGAGTTTAAAAAAAATCTAGGCCAAGAGTTTGAACCAATCCATGCACTGTATTTTTAAAAAAACTCTCGAATGAGAGTTTGAACTAAACTCTCGGCAGAGATTTTGGAAGACATTTTCTCGCCCGAGAGTTTCTGGTCAACAATTCCAGCACCATTTCTGCAGAATTCAGAAATGTGTCACTTTCACAAGGTCGGACCACTACAAAACATGAGAATTACATGTTGGAGTTTATTCCAGTAGATTCATCATTCAATCTACTTTCTCATAATATATATATATTTTTTAATTTCATTTAGGATTACTATTTTTTACTATGTTTTTACTAAAATTTATCATTAAAAAATTTAGTGACTGAAAAATCAGTCACAATGAAAATTCAATATCATCACAATGACGAAGCCAAAAAAATTTAAAAAAATACAAGGATGTTCCTTGAAGTGTCCTCTTCAATGGGTTGGTTTTAGTTTTTTTTATAAGAGTCACACTTGAAAGAAAATGCGAAGACAAAAACATGTGTCAATAATGCACCATTTTCTAAACATACGGTGTTTCGATAAATAATAAAAAATAGTTCCCAAGTCTTAAAAAACTCAAATTATAGTCCAGGATCTAGTGTAGTGTGTGTAGATTATGAGCCTACAATTTTTTTCCCTAAAATGAATAACCATCTATCAAAAAACCGTCGTCAACACAGGTCACTCATTATCCATACCTAAAATTTTCAAGTATATGTCGTATGTTGACAACAAATTTATCCCACGATAAGTCCATAAAAAAATTAAAAAAAAATACGAGTAGAAAGCTAATTCAATTCTCTAAAACCTTTGTGTTTACCTCAAGTTGCAATTCCTAAGGGAGATATGGGTTTGAAGAGGTCGAAGTTGAAAAACATAAAATTTAGCATTTTTTTGTCAAAAACAAGCCAAAATTGTTTCCCAACTTCAAGTTTTCACCCAAGGATTATGCTCTAATAGAGAAAAATTTGGGCCTATGGCCTTCGGAATGATCCCTTGTGGGATAAAACAATACCAGATGGAGACCCAAAGGGAATTCTAACCTCCTCCTTAGATCTAAGGGGTTCTCACTGTAATTTTTTACAATATGGAAGACAAAAATTCAACTTTTGATAATGACTCATACTTCTTCAACTCAATTGGATTATATTGAAAAACTAGGTTGCAAAAATTTACCCTGAAAAATAAGACATTACTTATGCGTTGTTCTTGGTCAAGCTTGACTCATTGCCTATAGAGTACTAGTAAAATCACACCCTGGTAGGCATAGGTAATACTCAGGAAATATTTTTCAAGGCCTCAATGCCACGAACTTAGGTAGATACACTACATATGCTTATCTTTACATATATATGCAAATATTTCAAGCCCTTTTGAAAGCAATATGCCTAAGCCACCAAGATTCACAATGGATTCAACCAATCGATTATGCACATATACCCTTTCGATGTAGGAACTTCCATGTGCATGGGAATTTGTTGTCAAAACTCCCTCTCAATGCAGTGAATGATAAAACCAAGGAGCAAACCCCCCAAGACGAGTTCAAGTTTATACATTGAGGCACTCGCCACAGTGACTTATATGGATATGGAATTGTTCCTTGGAGATTTCCTCATTATTAGTGCTATGGATATGAAAGTTTATCCTTATATGATGCAAAAATCCATCCAACCCCATATTAATTAATGCCTTGGTTCAATTGGTGTATTAGTTCAATATTTTTATGTAACCATTCAATACTAGAGTCCTATTAATACTATATAAGGTCTTGAATCAACCTATCTTGGGTAGATAGTTCAGATAGATAACTCCAATGGTATCTATTGAATGTTGAATAAACCTCAACCTTGATTTCTATTCTCCCATCGAAGGAACCACGAGGATTACCCATTCACATTGCTAGATGAAATAGAGTGGTAGCAAGTAATTTGTTTGAAGATCAAACCAAGTACTATAATTTACAAGGAAAGACCATTTAATGTCCAAGTGTCACTAGAGTGTATAAGTACATATACATTCATTCGTTTCCTTCTTCATCTGCAACATAGCATACTCATTCTAAACATTAACAAATGTGGAACCAACAACAAATGATTCCATGAATAAAAAACTAGTTTGCAAATGAAAAATTATTTGAGTCTTAAATTGCTTATATATTCCAGATATAGTAGTAATCTATAGTGTTGAGCTTACTACTACAGAGATTGTGAGAAAATCAATTTTAGTTGGCTCACTGTGTTGATGAACTTAACATTATTTTTTCTTATGGGTTGAGTTCCTTTGTCTTTGTAATATGAGATTGTTACAAACTTTGCTCTTTTCCTACCGACGTTCACTTTTTCCCCTCAAGGGGCAAATGCTAGTATTAATATCATGAACATACAGGGTTGGGCGGTGGTGTTGGGAGGTTCATTCTAATTTTAATGGAAAACTAGAATCTTCCTATGCTTGGAGCCTTTGGTGCAAGGCCACCTACCTTAAATTTAAAATCCAATTTAATTTCATGAACTCACATACTAGACTAGACAAGTGTCAAAACCAAATTCACATATATTTCTAAATTAATGGTAGGATCTTCGATGGTGCTTCATACTGGCCTTTTTGTATCTCATTCATTCTGGTTAGTTTGGATGGGATGGATTTTTGCATCGGGGTTAATGGTCACCCCTGTGATTCAAGGACGTTATCTTGTTATTCATCTAGATCATTTTTTTGTGAAGTCTTGAGGGGAATTCTTTGTTGGTTCTCCAATGATTTTTTCTTGGTGTTTCGCGTTTCGTTTTTTTTTTCTCTTGTGTGGTTCAAGGAAATTATCCCTTTATTCATCAAGATAATTCCACAATGAATTCATGAGGGTAATTCTATGTGGGCTTTTTAATGTTTTATTTTTGGTGTTCTTTGCTTTGTATTCCATGCTTGTGATTTTTTCTTGGAATTCTCAATGGGTTCTCAAATTGTCCTTTCTAGTCTATGCATCACCAGTGAAAAGTTGCTAATACAAGAAGCCCCATTAGTTATCCTGAGGATGTTTTATCTAGTCCTTGCATCCCCATGGACTCGAATTCTATGTGGACAAAAACTTCACTATAAGGTCAATTTGGAAAGGTTTTTAGTGGAATGGATGGGGTGTTTGCATGGGAACCCAAATAAATGTGCCCATTGTGAACACTTGAATATGTAAAGATCAATCCGTTTATGTGAGCATCAATGTGATGATGGTTTAGACTGTGTTTCCTTAGCTATGAGGAGGTGGGAGACCTGGAGAAATGAATGGGATTTAAATTATGCCATGGATCTCAAGGAAACAAGAAGACAATTGGTAGTAATGAAAGTTTAGTTAGAGAACACAAAGGAAAACTAGTATTCTTGGACGTACGAGAAACATGTAAGAAGGAAAAAATTGAGGAGGAAGCAACTAAAATGAAGAATTGCAAGACAAGGCCTTGGATTTGGAATTGAAACACAGGCATAGATATGAAGAACTAAGAAACTATGTGTCTCTAAAAGATTTAGTGGGTTCCACTCAATAGTACCAATTGGAAGCAATGGAAGAAGATACAATTTAGCAACATATTGAGAAAATTGGAAAGAAGGAACCCTCTTTCCTAGCACCAATAGTAGGCTAGGAGAAGAATGCCCATCAAGGGTATGGTTAAAAAAAATATTCTCTTTAGTATGTTTTATAAGCCTATTTTTTTGTTGGGACGTTTTTAAGGTTTTCCACAAGTAGTAGATACTAGAGTTAGAATTCCGAGAACATGAAAGTTTCGTAATTCATTTTCGGAATTTTTTGGGACTGTATAATTTTCAAATTTTCTATTAAAAAGATGGATGGCAAGGTTACAACCCCACTTAATATTAATACAAATGTTAAGCATGTGTGTTAAAAAAATGTTTTTTTTTAAACCACAACCAATGAATTATTTATATTAAAAGAGCTGGGGAATGGTAGCCAAAACATTATAGTCTAGTACAAGTGCCCCCAAAAGTGGCTCTATATTTTGTAGAGTGATAAAAAAAATTTAATGTTGAATACTATTCCTTTACAATGTACCTATAGATATACTACTTGATAAATTGTACTAACAAAATAGTTTAGGTGAAATACATGTAAATATATAAAGCTAAGAGAAAACATGGCCACTATGGCCTTCCTCAATATGCTATTCATCATGAGGAAGTCCTTGGGAAATCGACACTTCCATAGTTGCCATCGCAATTTGTTGAATTTTGTCTTCTTCCATCATCTTTGAGTCAACTAAATGACCAAATTGAGACTTAGATTAAGCCACTTTATTAAATTTTTCTCCTTGTTCCTTCACCTTTTCATCCAACTCATCACATGTCTCACATCGTACTAAGCAATGTGGGAAGAAATGTAATCAATGGATTGATTCATTCCTTCCATCCATGAATTCATACTATGTAGAATCCTTTTGATGTAACAAATTTCACTAAGGTCATCACCCCAACTCCTCCTTAGCATGAGGGGCTAGTCATGCCAACATGAAGTCTAAACCTAAAAAAATAGAGACCACCCAAAGAAGAATCAAAACCAAACCTTTGGGAACTACACAACTTAGAGCATACAAACACACCTTCACAATCCTTAGAAGACAAAGATCCTTTACTTCAAATCTACGCAAATACAAATAGGGAGGGGGGCACTGCCAAAGTGTTTATCTCCTTTTAATGCTGTCAATATCCAAGAAGCACCTCTAGTCGTACAGATTCTTACTATGACATGCACCTCATCACAATACCTTTCCTTAACCTTGGTATCTTCCACTAGATTACAAGAGGACAAGCTTGAGGCCATAAATACTGCAAAATATGAGAGGAGAAACAAAAAGATGAGGGAGCCAAGAGCATGATGGAGTGCTATGGTTCCCTTGCTTGACATAAATGATACTTGCATACAAAATAAAAATAAAGGAGACTTGCAAGTATATTCATAATGAGAGTACATAAATGAATAAATGAGACTTGCATCACAAAAGGTTATAAGCTATATGCTCATGAATAGTATTTGAGATATACAAAATATCAATGTAGATCTATCTTTCCTCAAATATTTGCGGGCAGGCACACAAAGTTGCTCCCCAAAAGTGTTGCAATGGAACTGCGCTAGCGGGGAGAAAACAATCATGTGCACGCACCTAAGTCAGCACGCACGTGCTGCTAGGTTCAATACCGAACCGAGGCGTGTGCACGTTTCTGGCGCTTATGCGCTCAAATGCGCGCATGCGTTCCTGTTAAAAATATATATAAAAAATAGGGTAGAGTCTTTCTTATTCTACTCTTTACAACCGAGCGTGACTCACCCTTCCCGGTGCGCGTCATTAGAAGCCACCAAACTCACCATTTCCACTCCAAAACCATCTCAATCCATCCACCAACTCATCATCAAGTGAATTGGATAGGTAAATTCCATTGTTTTTGTCATTTTATTCATTTTTGTTTGTTTATTAAATTTGTAACAATCCCCAAATTATTAAAATAATAGAGAATTTTTCAATTGCAGAGTGTAAACCTACACAATGAATGAAAAAAATGTTAACATGGAGTCCGGTGGAACACACGAAAACACAAATGTTGGAACCAATGAAAAGCCTAAACAAAATCCAAATGCCCAAGAAAAACAAAACCCCCAACAAAATTTTGACCAAGATGACTTGAACCATTATGTAAATAAGATGAGAGTGCACACTTGAGAACTAAGAAACTCAGGGGAACCATCTCGAGTGTCCCTTTCCATCTTAATTGAGAGATCAATTGACTCCATCATCCATGCACATCTCCAATTGACTGACATGACTGAATATAGAGCTAGGATGCGAGAGTATTATTCCACGGGCATTTCCAAGGAGGAAATAAAATATTTGAATATTACAAAGGCCCAATTGTACAATATGTTCACCGATCCAAGAACACAACAACCACTGGACATTAGAAAGCCACGTGTTTTCATGGATTGGTGTCATTTCCAACCATGGAGGGACAATTGGATGCACAAGTGGTTCATGGTTTACGATAAACCTCCCTGAAATAATAGGGAGGTTCCACAGTACTTCCTTCGACAACTGTGGTCTATGTTTGCGCGGTTTACATGTCAACTATTTTGACATAATCGAGTTCCAGGGTGTTGGGCGTGGCTCTGCCCAAGATCGAGCTGCTGCTAGGAGGAACCCACTGAGAGGGCCACCATCTCCTAGGAGCAAGCCCAACCCCTCTCCCTAGCTGCCTCAGTTACCCCACAAAATTGATTAGATCGAGAGCGCGATGAGGAGTGTCGCACGTGGACTGCTTAGACACGCTACCTTTGTAGTAGCTACTACAATGGAGAGACAAGTTGACCTTGATAGAGATGCAGGTGTAGGGCCTTCCGGAAAAAGTCAAGATAGACCTGTGACCGGTGGTAGCCACATTGGGACTTCTAGTTTTATGGAGACAATGCCACATATTTGTCCCCATTGTGGGCACACTTTCCCTAGACTGATCGAGGGTTTCTATATGGAGCAAGTTAACACTTTTTTTTATTTTGTTTCCATTCATCACTTGATAATTTGTAAAGTAATTTTAAAGTATTTGTGCTTGACTTAAACTATTATTGCAATGTACAACTATTTAGAGCTAAGACACCATTATGGGAGAACGCTGCATCTCCCAACCTAGATGCAACAATGGCAGCTGCAACTGAAATTGTGGCACCTCACATGGAGGTATTTTCAATACCCCACACAATATTGTTATTACTTATGGCATTTCTATTTTTATGTATTTATATTTATGACATACATGATCATAGTTCGTACAATACTTTTTAATATTTTGATTGACAGAATAATTACTTGTTTAATATGTTTATAATGTGCATGCGTTTTGGTGTCCATAGGTATGCACAGAGTACGATGAAGAGCCATATATATCCTCATGCCCATTATCACCATCATCATCATTGTGCTCATTGTCACTATTGTCTCTATCATGCTCATTGGACTCTAGGCCATTTAGCCTCTTTGTTTATTGTGAAGAGCCATCCACAACAAACATCGAATTTAGTAATGGCACCTCCCATTACCAAACAGAATTGTGCCACCACTGATGTGTAGGGTAAGTGGAAGAGTTAGCAATAGACCAATAAGCATGACAAGTTTTAATTGCACCCATAGAATTTCAAAAAGACCATTCTAATTCGCCATTCTTAGGACACAACGTGATACCAGCATGAGTTAGTTCCGCAATATGAATCTTCGGATACTGTGATCACTATATTACAATAATTTATTCAGTTTTAAGCATGGATTTTCTTCTTCTTAGCACGCTTTAACGCAACTTTTTATGTCTTTGAAACAACTACACAATTATATATAAAATTATAAATATAATTATAATTATAAATAATATTCCAAATCAATGAGGAATTGTAACATTTATCTATATTTAGATCATATCGTATTTTATAAATAGTCAAAATCAATGAGAATCTTGTAATATTAATCTCTCTTTATATATAGTCAGAGTCAATGAAGAGCTCGTAATACTAATCTCTTAAGATAATACTTATCTCTATAATTACATCATCAATTCATGGTAATCGGTCAAAATCAATGAGGAGTTTGTAATACTTATCTCTAAAATAACACTTGTAGCATTCATGCTAATTTTTTCTTGATCATATAAGGATCTAGATTTTGATTTAAAAAATTAAATTTGATTTAAACAATTATTTAATTTGAGAGATTGAAAAAGAATTAAGTTTAATATTTTCAAAAAAAATAAAATTAATTGCTTTTATTAAAAAGTTAAAATAAATATATATATTTTTTCAAGAGAAAAAAAATACGATTTTCTTGCTATTATCGTGAATCAAAGAAAATGTGAAAGTTACATCAAGTCCAATCTAGCTACAAAAACCCCTCAAAACTAGTTACAATCAGCCATACTAGGAAATACATCAGTACTGATAATAATAACTACATATAATCCGCATAAATTATATTAATAGCCGAACAACAAAAATTCTGGAGAAATACTGAGCAAAACCCTAGTTTCCTAAATGGACCTAGATGATGACACCTGGGCCATGGGACCGGAGGAAAGGGGCACCCCTAGCACTACCCCGATGTCCTGAATCCAACGAATTCGACGGTTTATCGATTCGAGCCACGGTCATCATTCTATGACTCGTTCCATCTCGCATCCAAAAGGCCTTCAGGGACATGTGTTGGATACCTACCGGGGGCATAGAATTCCAACTGAGCAACAAAACTGGGTTTCGGGAAGTCATGCAAGTGTGTCTACGAAGGTTCCAGCTGGGAATGCTAGCCATAAGTCCCCGGTCGATGATTTTGCAAAGTTGACCCGTGAAAAAATTGCACACTCCCTTACTGAGCAAAACCCTAGTTTCCTAAATGGACCTAGAAGATGACACCTGGGCCATGGGACCAGAGGAGAGGGGAAACCCTAGCACTATCCCGATGTCTTGAATACAACAGAGTTGATGGTTTGTTGATTCAATCCACGATCATCATTAGATTTGCAAGAACTGCATAATCAGAACATGGTTGAAGGCCTCCCAAATATTAGATTTGTTAAGGGAACCAGTCAAGGTTATTTTGACTCCATGCAAATCGAACATAGAGACAATATCCTATGGACCTGTCAATGCCCCCAAAAGACCCTTTCTCAAAAGTATCTTCAAATCCCTTAATAATCTATCCTCTGAGGCAAACCATGTTATAAAAGAGATTCCTGCTTACAACAACCCCAAAAATGAAAATAATCTAATCCCTCTCTTAATATTGAAGACCTGAAAAAACCATAAACCTTCATCTCCCCCCCTGATATGCCACCCCTAGAGGATGACCCCATGGCGCTTGAGTACGAAGAAGACCCATATCCATTACTAGAAGAGATGGACTTAGAAGGTACATATTTACAAGGCATCATTGATGCATCCCAAATACAAGATATGCATGTTGATGTATTTGTAACTTCGGAAGAAATTCATTTGTATATTGTATGTGTTACATTTGTACTTTATTGTATCCCCAACGGAGATGTATTAATCCTCCGATTGGAAGTGTTGTCATTTGTACTTGCAAGTGTTGCAAGTTATATTGTAAGTGTCGTAACTTATATTTGATGGGTTATTAGACCACCTTGATGTGGTTAGCCCGATATGAGTCATGTGGGTTAAAGGGTTATTAGACCACCCTAGTGGGGTCGGCCCAGTCAACATTATGTTAAGTGGTTAAGTTGGGGCTGACCTAGTTGAGTAAAGGTCAAGTGAAAGTAAAAATATAAATAGAGAGTGTGAATCTCTCATTTGACACATTCTCTCATTCACTCACTTTGCATTAGTGAGAGAGAGGAGGAGTGCGCACACGTGGAGGAGGAGTAGCTGCTGCAGACATTTATCTTTTGGGGATTCATCTTGGTGATCTTTGTATTGGTGCTTATTCTATCTCTGAGGAAGTTGCGGGGTTTTTCACCTTCTTGGTTTTCCCCGGTAAAATGCTTTGTGTCTCTTGTCTCTTGTCTCTTATGATTGATATGTTGTACATGTTGTTCTTTCAGTTAAGATACTAGATCATATTGAATTAAATGATGAAAAACTAACAATGCAATCCATACCTCCTGAGCACATCCATAGGGTCTGCAATGTCCTCTATAATAGAAGAAAGGAGACCCTACAAACTACGGTGACATCAATAGTGAATCCAAATATTTGCATACAACCCAACAAGATTAAACCAAGAAGGAATTCTAAGGAGGACGAAAAAAGAGGTTGGAGAACTAATCTTCAGCTTTAGTAGGAAATAGGGGACACGTTGGTCAACTCTACGAAAAATGTGCTAATAAAAGATACCTATAAACCCTCTCGTGTTTCCAGTTAAAGTAATCTCATGGAATATATGAGGTCTCAATAGTAAGAGAAAGCACAAGCTCTTACAAAGAAAGTTTCACTAAAAACACTAGATGTGGTTCTCCTTCAGGAGACTAAATGTTTAGGAGAAGTTTTGGCCCACATTCTCTCAAATATTTGGACGAATGAGTTCTCCATAACCATAGAATCTATGTGGGTGGTTGATGGTATTGCACTTATTCAGAACCTAGAAAAGATTCTGGTGGGGAATTTTTTCTCCACTAATTTCAACATCATGGCATGTTTTCAACCTCCAGGTGAGGAAACTTATGGGTTTATTACCAATGTTTATGGACCACAATATCCTGGGAAAGGATAAAATTTGTTCACCAAATAAAAAACATATCAGATCTAGTACATCCTTGCATTTGGATTATGGGAGGGCACTTCAATCTCATAATCTCTTTGAAGGAGAAGAAAGGGCACCTTAGAATTGTTGATCCATAACATATGGCCTTTAAATACTTCATTCATAATCAATAGTTGTTCAATTTGGAAACCAAAAATGATAACTACACCTAGAACAATCAACATGGAGGAGCTCAAAAGGTGGCTTGTAGGTTGGATAGATTTCTAACTCCTGAATGTATAATGCTCTCAGGAGTGCACATAGAAGGCACACTCCTTCCTACTATATGTTCATATCACTCGCCAATCTGTTTATCCCTTAACACTCTCAAATGTAATGTCCCCAGTTTGACCCCATGGCATTAACATTATAAATGATGTATTATTGTTATGAAATCATGGTGAGGAGCTCAAGTCCAAGGCCCCACCATCGATTCAATGATGCATATGGTTTGTGTGCTAGCAATGCACATTGGAAATTCAAATATCATATAACATGCATTTTAATAAAAATACCCACAACTAGCTATGCAATGCAACAAAGAGATGGGGGCATGATTTCACAAGGAAATGGGAGGGGAAAACATTCAAACCCTTGAGCCACTAGAGTCAAGCCAAATGTCAATAAGAGAACCCATCAAACCCTCAACTACCCATGTTGACTTTTGTACCCAACCATTGATTTCTCCCAAGAGTTGGTTGAGGTAGTTAATGCCTTGGGAATGGTGAGGTATGGCTGTCCAAATTCGGGTATGGGCAAGCCACGCTTTATGGAAAAACGTGTTTGTCTCCTTGGGCAAGAATAGAGCCACGAAATTGCTCTCTAAGCCATTATGCAACCATCAGCCTTGCTCCCTCACGCAGCTCTAGCTTCCTGGGCGTTTTCCTCCATGGTTTTTCTGGGTTTCCCTTCATCTTTCTACCTGGGAAGGGGCGTTTTTGTATTGATTACCGGTGGGGAAGAAAACAAAACGTTTTTGGGTCTTCCTGGAGGTCATTTAGGCCATTGGAAAGGATCCTAACCAGTGGGGAGAAGTCGGTTTTGCTCCCTGGGGTTGAAATGGAAATTCCACAGTTCGCTTGGGTGATCCACGAGTTGAGAGAGCCAATGTGGACCCTGTTTTGTGAACACCTCTGTTGTAAATGTGTAACCCTGTCAATGATCACTTTTGTTGTGAGAATAAAGAGTATGTTGGGGTATGGGTAATGGGTAATCCATTGTTCTCGCTTGAGCTTAAGGATAAGCATCCATTGTTCAAGTGTAGCCTGATAAACCCAGTTGGACTGGCTTGGCTGAGATGAAATGGTTAATGGGCTGTGTGTGAGTTGGAATGTTCCCTTTCCTTGTGAGAATCATGCCCATCTCGGGGGTGGCCTTCGGACGGACTCAGTATAAGCTTTCGAAGAGCCTATGGTTGGGTGGAACGTTGCAGCGACATAGCTAGTTGCTTGGGACAATTACACAATGAAGATAAGTGTTTTCTGTCTATGTATTTACTTCTGCAATGCATCAATTTGATGACTGTTTTGATATGCTAGATGGGCATGAATTGTGTGTGTGGATTATATTTAAATTCCGCTGTGCATATTACCTGATTGTATCTGCACACCAATGTTTAAATTCTTATGATTTAAATTAGTGGGTTGAGCTTTATGAAATGCCCAGATAATAGTGCCATGTTCCCTTTCTTGCATTGGGTCAGCAGGTGGGTACATTACATCAAAAATCCCTCCAAAAGACCCTTTATATTTGATAAATTTTGGCTCTCTCATCCAAACTTTCTCAACAACGTTAAAGTTTGGTGGGAAGAATCCTGGATAGAGAATGGTGCCCTCATGTATCGATTTTAGTAGCACCTAAAGAAACTCATTTAAAGCATCAAATGTTCGAACAAGACAGTCTTTGGAGACATATTTCAAGCCCAAAGGATTTGGGAATTCCAAATGGAAGAACTCCAATAGTAGATCATTTTGCATGGTTGATCACGGGACCTTTCCAATAAGGAGAATACTCTAGAAGATCAAATAGAAGAAATACAAAAGCATGAAGAAATACTGTGGTGTTGAAAATCAAAGGTTCAATGGATCAAGGAGGGATAATGAAACTTACAATTCTTCTATTGGTCCATGATCCAACGATGACACTCCAACTATATCATGCATTTGACCTCAAATCAAGGTAACAATTTTTTCTCTTGTATAGATATTGAACATGAACTAACTACCTTTTTTCAGGAGTTTCTCTTTGAACCTCAACCAAATCGCTCGAAGGCTATTCAATCCATCATGCAAAACATCCCCAACCTTGTATTTGAGGAGGAAAATGTCGGCCTTATGTATCCCATCACCTTGGAAGAATTTGAAGCTTCCAACTTATCCTTTCCCTAGATAAGGTGCCAGGCCCTGATGGATTCACCTCTAAATTCTTCCACCACTATTGGTTGGTGATAAAACTAGATGTTTGGGCCCTAGTGTAAGAATCCCAGAGGATCTCGAGGATCTTCCCAACCCTTAATTCCACCTTATTGGTCCTTATTCCCAAATAATATAAGGATTTAGATCCCAGCAAAGTCCTCCCCATAGCTCTCTACAATGTCATCTAAAAAATTATCTCTAAATTCATTGTCATCCACCTCAAACCGCTCCTACCCTCCTTGATCTCCCTGAAAAAATCAATTGATGTTGAAGGTCGTCGGATTTTGGATAGCATAATCCTATCCCATGAAGTTTCCTATACCCTTACAAGTACCAAAAACCCTGGAATGCACATCAAGTTGGATATGTCCAAGGCCATCGACAAATTAAGCTGGAAATACATCAATGAGATCCTCTTAGCTTTTGGGTTCAATCATGTCAGGGTTAATTCGATCATGGACCTCATATCCTCGGTGTTCTTCACCATTCTAATTAATGGTACTCCCTCTAATCCATTTTTACTCTCCCACGACGTTAAGCAAGTGGACCCTCTCTCCCCCTTCTTGTTTGTGCTCACGGCTGAAGAACTTGGTTGCAGCCTCAAAGATGCCATTGCATCCCAATAAATCCAAGGTCTAAACTTCCACCACTTTGGAACCTGCTTGTCCCACTACCAATTCATTGGTGATACCATGTTTATGGGAATTATCTCGGGAAAGATAGGAAAGAGCCTTAAAAAACTTTCTTATTAATTTTATGGCAGTATTGAACGTTGCGATCAATCACCTAAAATATTAGATATTATTTTTCAACACCCCTCTTTCCATTGAATTTTATCTCTCCGGCATTCCCGGTTACACCAAGAGTTCCCTTTTTTCCAAATACTTGGTGGTCCCTTTTCTCATATCAATATTCTGCAACAACTCCTGGGAGGACCTTTTCTCAAGGATAAACAAAAAGCTCTATGATTGGACCTTTCGCTCTCTCTACATAGTTGGCCATCTTGTCTTACTCAAATACATTCTCCAAACAATCCCTCTATATCTATTCTTGGACTTAGATGACCCCAAACTAATTCTCAAATAGGTCTTAGATCCTCAAAGAAACTTTCTATGGAAATGAACTTAGTAGACAAATGGGCCTTGGTTACTTGTAACACTCTCTTTGTGCGCAAGCTAAAAGGGATCTAGGCCTACGAGACCCAAAAATCCTCAACAGTATTTTGGGAGAAAAAATGTGGTAGATATGGACCTATTACAAAGGGGAATTATGGGTTAGCCTATGGAATCATAAGTATGAAGTTAAAATTAGATCTTTTGAGATAGTTCGAATGTTGACTACACCATTAGGCTCTTTAATACAGAATGTTGCTTGGAAAAACAAAGCCCTCATCCAATAACATAGTTTTGGGATGTTAGGGATGGTATCTCAACTCTCTTTTGGGAGGAATCCTGGCAATAAATTATGGCTATAGAATCACACCAAAGGTTCACCACATTGAAAAACACCTTTCAAGAGACTCAAGGAAGTCTCTTTCAAGATTACTAGTCAAAAATCCTTGACAACTTGAAATGGCATTCATGGAAATTGGATTTAGATCACATTCACTTGCAATATCGTCACCTTCTTCCCCCATTCATGGAAAGCATCAACAACATAAAAATAGGGATCCCCGCTCAACTAGACAAGCTTAGATGGAGATATCATGTGGTAGGTTGTATTTTTGTTTAGGAAGCTTATCACGTAGCAACCAAGTTCTCATACATCCCTACACATGAGATTGGGAAGAAAATTTGGAGATCAAATCTCAGGCCCAAAGTGGAGACCTTTCTTTGGAAGGTTTCCCATAAGAGAATTCTTGCCCGGGATTGTCTTCTTAAAAAAGGCTTCAATGGCCCCAAGAAGAAGAATCCATGAAGCACCACCTCAAATATTGATCCTTCAGTGACTCCTTATGGGATCATGAAACCATCTCTTTCAGACAAATAGATTACAACCAGGATTCCATCAAATCCACAATCTCATCATGGCGTGACAAAGGTTTTAAAAACCTTATCTTAAATCACATATGGTATCTTTTTGTAGGATTCCTGCTATGGGAGATATGGAAGGAATGTAATAAGAGAATTTTCAAGGATGAATCACATCAACCTACATTCATTTCAAACCAAATAAAAAAAATACATTGAGGAGACTGTTAGGAAAGAAAAATGGGGCCCATAGGATACAAAATGTTCCTATCATGAGAGACTACTTCTCTTGATTTTGATGCCCTCTTCCTCTTCCCTTACCTTACCCTCTCCCCCCTCCAACCTCCATTACTACATCCTGGTCTCGCCCCCCCCCCCCGAAAAGGGATTCATAAAGATGAAATTTGATGGTGCATCTAAGGGAAACCCAAGGACTTCTAGCTATGGCGATGTCTTCAAGGATGACCCTAGTAAATTCATTTGAATCTTATATTGTCAAATTGGCATTAATTCCAACAATGCAGTTGAACTTTGAGCCCTCATTCGGGGTATGCTAATCACTAACTCCCGACACTACACCCATCTCGTTATAAACTTATCAACCACATGCTCTCTAAATTGCAATGGGGCTCCAATACCTCCAAACACTCCACCCACTGACACCTAGAAGTTCTCATCAACCTCCTCAAAACTGCCATCTCTCATATTAATGCCCTTGTTCCCTCCCACATCAAACATGAAGTGAACAAATTAGTTGAGTACCTTTCCAATGAAATTTTTTCCAACGTTATGCCATCTATCAACTCCAGCTAGAACGAGGTTACGCCTCTTATCATCAAGCAGGCCTGTCTCTCTTTGGATAAAACTAACTTATCCTTTCTGGATGGGGTGTCTAATGGTGAGGAGGCTCGTGTGTCCATGGTGGACGTAGTGGCTCATAGGTTGAGGAGGAAAGTGGAAGGACCTCATGTCCCTGGAATTAAGATGACAGTACACCACCATAGGTATGCAAACGAGCATTGATAATTGTGCTAAGTTGGATGGACGTGAGTTTGATGGCTCGCATGAGCAGTCAAGTGAGCACACGATGGACCATAATGCCGCACTCCATGGCCCGAGCTGGTAATGAATTCTTGGTATGCTCGTGGAAAACTGTTATCATGGTTCAAACTAGCATAAATCAGGATGAAATGTCCATGGATTTCGTACTCTAGCCTCACCCTCTCTAGCATTGTAATTCAACTCCAAACATTGTGTTGATAGGTAATTTCACCACGCATGTCCATAACACAATGGCTCCCCATGGTCAAAAATATTTTCCCTCTCTTGTTGGCTCGACGTAAGGTGCCAAAGTTGCTTTCGAGGATGCATACTTCTATCATGTTGATTCTCTTAAGGAAGATCAAGCTGCCATGTCTGTTTTGCAAGCAGAGGTAAAATTGGCTAGGGATTACTCGGAGGATGATGATATTAAGCAACAATTTCAAGGGATAATTCCTAATTTGGGTTGCACCAGAACCTGTAATTCACAATTTTATAAGACCTTGGAGTTATATTAGCACACCAAAACAATGGTAACCTTGGGTATGTTGCCAAAGGATGATGATTGCTGCTAGTTGAAGCAATGCATGGAAACCTTAGAGGACCATAATTCCTTTCCCATTAAGGGGATCACTTGGATGGTAGGAATACTTCGAGGCACCTTTGAACCTCCTACAATGAGTGAACCAGATGCTACATCCTCTCTTCCTATTGTCCAATAGAATGTTGTGGTTCCTCCTTCTTCTTAGATTCCTCATGCTAAGGATTAGCAAGCCTTTTAGTGGTTGTCTTTTAGTCTTATTCTAGGTCTTTTTTGAATATCTCATAGATAATTTTAGAAGTTTTAAGTATATCACACAATATAAGAGACATATAAGGTTTCTCTTATGGCATTAACCAGCATAGATCCATCTTAAACTCGTATCTATCAAGCACCGAGAGGGATCCAATTTCTTGAGGTGTATTTCTTTTTTAAAATTTAAACTCAAGAAATTTCATCTCTCTTGATTGATAGATCCGGGTTTAAGTTTTAAGTTTTTATTTTATAAACGAACATCTATTTTTTAATTAGTTTTCATAATATTTTATTTTATGAACCAACATAGATTTTTTTTAAATACTTTCCATAATTTTTATTTTATGAGCCAACATGAATTTTTTTAATTATTTTGTTACATCACAAACATTACATCACAAACGTTACAAAATCTCCCCCATACTAGGCTGTAGAGCACCTTGTTTCACTCAGTGTAATTAACCTTGAGGGAGGCAAGTTTTCATGTTTTTTCAGGTTGTTGGGAGATTGTTTAAGTAAGCATGATATGTAAGACCAACTTTAATAACTCTGTATATTTTGTCAATATTAATATAGGCATATCTTGCTTAAAAAAGAACCACAACAACAATATGAATTACTCTATAAAATTTAAAGTTTATTCATAAATTTAATATATATGTTGAAATCAATATCATACATCATAAAAAAAATTATATCAATTTAAATAAGTTGTATTAGAGCCTTCTAACATATTTGAAGTCTCTCATCTGTATATATATAGATTTAAAATTTAAATAAGTTGTATTAGAGCCTTCTAACATATCATCGTGACCTCAAAGTACAAACTTTGTATGAATGCACGAAAATTTATGAGAATTTAATATTGCAAAGAAATTAAGCTATCATATGGATCTGCATGGAGCAATATTAAACTCATATGAATGGAATAAAATTAAAATCTTACAAAGTATTTCTTACTTTTAACATAGACTTAGGTCAAGCAAGAAGCTACCACTTATTTTGTTTTATCAGATTTCCTTCATCGTGAACCAACAATCACTATTAGGATATGTTAGGAACACACAATAAAATAAATCTTAATTAGGAATATATATCTTAATTAGGAATATATGAAGCATATATCTCAAATCTTTATATTTTAAGAGGATTTAGATTATTGAAGTGTTTTAATATAAAGAAATAAAAAATATATATATTAAAATTAAAATTTCTAATTTCAAAAAGATTTTAAATTAAGATTAATATATACTAATATAATTCATACATATATATATTTATATTTAAATTCATAATTTATATTTTAATTTGCATCTTTTCTTTATATTCTTAGATTTAAAATTGAATAATTTTTATATAAAATAGATTAACATTAAAGTGTAAATAAACCTCACTTTTCATTGTAAAAAATTTACATCTTCCGATTTCAAATATTTATAAGGGATAATAAATTTAATTTGTATTTTTCTTTTTTGCATTAATAAAGTTTAATTAGTTTAATGGTCAGTTTTACTTTATAAATGTGAAATGTGAAGTACTAATTCACGAAGATTTTTTTTTACTAATACGCTTTTAAGCCCATTTATAAAAGTGTTTTTTAATTGTAAAAAATGAGATCAATATATATCAGTTGAAAGACAAATTTTAAAATTGTAAAAAATGAGATCAATATATATTAGTTGAAAAACAAATTTTAAAAGTGTATTTTTAATTGTAAAAAATGAGATCAATATATATTAGTTGAAAGACAAATTTTATTGAGAAAAGAAAAATGTCTACGAGATTAGAGATATAAAATATACGAAATTTTATCTTAAAAGAAAAATTTGAATGATATTAGAGATATAAAAGATGAAAGTGTTAACACGTGAGGTGCCTCGTATTTCTAAGTGGACAAATAGATATATATATATACTAAGAGGAATACAAAATCCTTAAGGTATGGAGGTGAGCATGGACAAATCCGCCTTCTACTCAAATCAGCTCTTTATTCCTTTATAAAATGGAGTGTGTTGGATTAGGGTTTAAGTATCTTGGATATATATTAAAACTTCACAATTATAAAATTAACGATGGGACGTAGATGGTGAAAAAAAATGAGAATTAGATCTACAAATACTTGTCTATGGGTGGCATGCTTACTTTAATTAGATCTGTATTGTAAGTATAATGGTGGACCGGTTTTCATTGATGAAAATTCATGAGACAATTCGTAACATAATAAGGAGAAGATATATCAGTTTTATGGGCTGGCTCTTATAAGGAGCATAAATTCCATTTAATTTGTTGGGATAGATTGGCATTCCCCAAATAGTATGGTGGATGGGACATTAAAAATTTAAGATGGTTTAATATGGCATTTTGTGTAAAAAGTTTGTTGCATGGGATGTTTGATGATGGGTTATGTATATAAGAGGCGGGACTATTCTTCAATGTTTAAATTAATAGAGAAAAATATAAATGGTGTGTCTATTATTTGGAATGGTTTTATGTGTGTTTTTCATTGGATCAATAATTAGATTACCTTGCAAGTTGGTAATGGTTAAAACGTGTTAGTGGGGATTGATCCCTTCATCGGTGATGGTGGCAATTATTTGCTTTCTCCTTTGTTGGGATATGTTGCTGAGTTCGGTTTCGTCACTTTATCACATATCAAGCCTCTCAGGTGGTTGAATCATTGGAAAGGTTATTAGCTGCAATTTGAGGACCTGAGGTTACAGGGGTGCTAAGCTACATAATGGAATAAGTATATTATGGATCTCAATGGTGCCAGTATCATGCTCATGAATGCTTAAGATAAACTGGTGTGGGGGTTGAATAATAAGTCCGGGTAGGTTACGACAAAGGATGCATAGGAAGCTATAGTTTCTTCTTAGATTGAAAAAAGTATGTAAATGGTGTTATATAAAGATCTCGAAGTGGAAAATTCCTCCTAATCTTAAATGCTTTTTCTGACTCTGTTTAGAGAATTGTGTGCTAACTTGGGAAAATTTGAGTAAGAGAGGTTGGAAAGGACCTAGTAGGAGTGTGAGACTATTAATCATTTGTTCATCTTCTATCCTTTTAGCTAATCAATATGGTTCGAAGTTATTGCTGACTTGAATATAGCATAGGTTTTGGGTTCGTTGTGTCTTGAATATAGTCTTAAACAACATGGTAATTTGGTCTTTCAATATAAACTACTACAATTTTTTGTTTGTTGAACCATCTAGAAAATGAAAAATAAATCTATATTTGAGAACATGAGTCCATATCCAAAAATATGTTTCTTAAGAGGTGTGGTTCTCTACAATGATTATCATAAGAGAAAAGGTCATAAAAGATAGATAAATAGGAAAAAACCAACTTTCAAGTTTACTTTTGCGATTGGTTTCTTTTATAGTGCTTATATTAATGGATCTCATGGTTGTGGTATGGTTCTCTATATTAATGAAGATCATTGTTTTAAATTGAGTATGGGATATGGGGCAAGCAAAAACACTAAAAATGAGATTTTGGCTTGATGGGGTTGCTCCAATTTGCTTGGATTGGATAGATGGTATTCTATCATTAAAAGTTTTTAGTGACTTTCAGATCATTATTAATTGGGCTTTAGGATTTTACAATTTACAGATTTTGAATTTTAAATCTTTACCAATGGTGTACAAGGAGTTAATGTTTAATGGTTGAATTCCCTCGTATTTCCCTTTCACATATTTATAGGATATATAATGTGGAGGCAAATACTTTTTCGAAACTTGCAATAGATCTCCCATTTGGAACTTTAATGTTCAAAGAAGTCTTGGAAAGCTATGTGATCTCTACTGGGACAACTGTTTTGAGTGACTGCCGATACAAATTTTGGAATTTATCAGGATTGTGGTCCTGTTAGATATAGAGTCTTTGTCTATGAAACTTTTTTTTTTCAGGTGTATTGTGTTATATATACACCTCGAAAACATGTTTTTTCTAATCTTAAGAGTTTGGATGGACAATTATGCTGATTTATCATTCGGATTAAGCATATATAATATGTCCTTGTGATGTGGTTGATGATCCTTTTTGTTTACCTTGTAGGCAACAAAGGAAGATGTATGACTTCATTTTATTTAATTTAAAGTAAAAAATGCTTTTTTCTATGTGAAAAAAATCCAAAGAGGTGAAACATAGATATCTATATTTATGAAGAGGAACATAAAACTCTTTAACCGACGGATATCTTATTACAGTCACATATCCATATCCCTACATTAAGATATCAATGCATTTACTTGCTTATTTTTGAATCTATGCATTTGCTTTCTTATTTTTGAATCTTTTTCTAATGTGAGAACTTATAAGAATTTTCTCCTTCTCAGAGTTAATTGATTGAAGCTCCGTAGAGCTAACCATAACCGCTTCCCGTTTTGTATAGGGTGACGTGCCATATTTTTGCCATTGCTAGTTAACCTAGAAGCAACGCACTCGCTGGATAACGAGAGTTCTGGGTGAGTTTGATTATAAAGAATATTATTCGAAGGCTCTGCAGTGGAGCTGTATAAGGGCTAATTAAAACGTCTTTACTTTTAGGTAGATAAATTATTGTTAAAATCGCAATTTGAAGTGTTTAGATTTTTGATTTCAGTGATTTGGGTAATTTTAAAATTGAGTAATTAATCTAGAATTAGCAATTTCAGTTGCTAAAATTACAAAAATGTGAAAATAACAATTTCCAGCAAAAATTTTAACCAGTTTTTATACCAAAATCATCCAAAAAATAAAAGCATTTTGATTGTGTTTTATCCTACGCACTCTGCAGCACGTCTGACTTTGGCGAGTGCAGTAGCAGAGTAAGGCAGTTATAGGCCCACTCAAGTTGCCAGGAATTTAGAGTAGTGGGCCAGCTAGTTTTTATTGCAGAATTTCATCATGTAGCCAATTTTTGCAGATTTATCTGAGCCTAATTTATTCATATGCACAGAGGATAGGCGTGGCTGTGCAGACTCCAAGCATATTGATATTAATGTTGTGGAGGAAATCTCGTGGGTGCATGAATTATTGCCCCCTCGTGGGTATGGGTCCGAACGATATGACAAGACGAGACAGACGGAAGGAAAGTTCCGGAAAGTTTTGTGATGTTCATCTTTTTCTTCCATTCCGATTCGATTGACTGAATGGGAATTGGAGCAGGGATCAAATTTGAAGGGTGGGGTCCCATTTCACTTTGAAGGGCTATGAGATATTGAACCCTTCAATGCTGCCATGTAAAAATAAGTTATTCTTTTCATTTGAAAATGTAATAGTACATCAAAATTTCAATGTTTACTGACGTAGTAAAGTCGAGAGGCTTTATTTTGCAGTGGATATAGTAGCACTGAACATTATATATGTCATATAACACAACCATATTTTGCCTCGATCTAGTGGCTCAGTCTCTAGGCCACTATGCCACCTTTGCCATCTTAGCAGTTTCCCAAATTGAGCAAAGAGAACTATCCGACTCCACGCAACTTTTGTTCTCAATAGCTAATTATGGACCCTGCATGCTTCTTCTTTATAACCCCCCCCTAGATCTCGTTATACAGACTAAATCTGTGGTATGATGGAGTAGATGATGGGTTGTGAAGCATAAGTAAAACGTAGGTGGACCAAGTAGAGAGGAGATACATAGATGGTTGAATTTCTTGTTATATGGTTGAAGTTCATGTTTTTTTCCAGACCAACCGATAAGGGCAACAAAATCAAAAGGTAAAGTAGCACTGTCATTCTAAAAATCAAGATTACAAAAACATTTTTGTCCCAGTTCATACAGTCGAACACGGATTGTAAGTGTAGTAGCATCGATGTTCTTCATATTAATAAATACCAAGAATCTTAAACCGTGTACTAGAGGAAGGTGTCGATTCGATGATTAAGCAATTGGGGAAAATAGCTCATGTAATACAGTTTTAGATACAAAGTATGGATTCTTGATCTGACTCATTAACTCGATGCATGGAGTTTGGAAGAGTGGGAACTTCCCCAAATCCCCGATATTTTTGGTAAAGTTGGGGGGAACATTGCACACACTTGTTTCCCGTAGGGATGCAACCATGTCCAGTAGCAGCTAAACGGGGAAACACTCGGTTTCAGAGTGAAAACAATGGTCTTCCTTGTCCCCTCCATTTCACGAAAGTTAAAGGGTAGCTAAATTCTCAAGAGCTTCGATCGGGAGACAATGGAAAATAGGGAAAGGCAAGGAGCACATGGAATCATATATATGCGCATACACAGGACATATGAATAAATAAGCAATTGTTGTTGTTGCTACAATTGGGAATTGATAAATGTTGTTCTAAACAGCCTCTGACGGAGATTTGTGACAAACCCACTCTCAGGTCCAGGCTTCAAATTTGAATCCTTCAAGGCCCATTTGAAGTAACAAAATTTCATTCAAATAATAATATTGTGTTTGAACTTTGAAGTTACATAATTTTAATCAAATAATTTTTTTTTAAAATAATTAATGGGATCATGAATGGATAAAATGATGTACATACCTGTAAATTCATAGGATGCCAACAATCTAGTCAGCCTTGAAGTTGAGCTCCTCAAAGAAAACGAATTTCTTTAAATATTTTTATGGCAGGCTGGCATTGCCAGCTTCGCTCCACAAACTCTCTTGGAGGACTGGAGGAGATAGGGTAGGTGGAACTTGGAAGTAGCTCAACCAGAGTGGAGTAGGGGTATAAGAAAAAGCTTGTTTGTATTCCTGTAATATTATATATTGATGGTCGGAGCCATGGAAGCATGGAATTCGAGCATTGACTTGATACAACAAAGAAAACACAGGGTGTGAGGGTGGGAGCCGTAGACGGTAGGATTAACTTGATATAACAAAGAAAACATAGGGCTATAGGTAGGGGCTACAGGCGGGAGCAGCAACGTGCAACATTACAAGAAGTTTATGGATTGTGGATTTTGTCTGATATGCCAAATTTGGGGCACATTAACATAATATATTATACATTGAATACTCAATTAACTCACGGAGTTAGCATTCACGAATTGGTATGTGATAATTGATAACTTGGTAAGCCCACTGCCAACAACACGTATGAGCCACCAACGAGGTTTAATAAATTTGTTGATGCCATTAAATGTGTTAAACACGTAAGCAATCGCTACAAACACGAGAACTTGGAAGCATTCAAGCCATGGGCTGCTCAGTGTAAGCCCGTCCACGTAAGTTGGTCAATGATATTATTAGAGGCCCAATGGTCCATGATCCATGGATGATTGAACACGTGGATATTGGAGAGTAACCAAGTACCACTCCCAAGTCACCTAGCTAGTAGCCGCATTCCCAATTTCCCATTGAAAACTGTTGATGGGTGAAATTTGAAGCTACCCTTCTGTTGCAATTTTAAACAGTAGTGGTTAATTTAATTATTGAAGGGCTTACCATGAAATTAAATTTATTTTGCATGGTAAAATTTGAAGTGGCCTTCTATGACGTGTAAAATGGCCTCTGAAGGGCCCTGAAGGCTTCAAATTTGAAGCCTGAATTGGAGTGATTGAATGATTGCAGAGCAGGCCAGGGCCCGAGTTATATGACACTCCAGTCAAAGCAGTGGAGGCGTTTTGTTAAAGTTAACCCTAAAAGAAGACGAAACCCTAAAAGAAGACGGGTTGATTGTAATTTGTGAGTGTCCTGAAGAATCCATAATATGTGACGCAGGAGGTGTTAAAGGCTTTCCTGAGCCCGTACAGTGAAATGATGATGATTCACGTTTTGATATCGAGGGACGATCTTTGCTCCGCAGTTTGTCTGCACTACGGGGAATGAGTGGGGAATGGATGTTGCATATAGTCATGAATGATGTAATATATATACCTCACTCGCAAGCACGTGCACTTTGCCCTAGAGGTCATCGAGGGAGACGGCCATGGAGGTAGACACCAGCGGGGCAGAGGCAGTGCTCAGAGATATTACGTATATAATGCAAAAGTTATATCGGATCCTTTTTAGGAAGGGTTAAAGCTGTTAGAATGGGACAGTGGATCACAGGCAGGATCTTGGCGATCTTCTCTATTTAATGAGGAGTCCTTTCCGAAATGGTCCACCAGACCGGTGGGGGCCGGGGCAGAGGCAGTACTCAGAGATATTACGTATATAATACAAAAGTTATATCGGATAGTTAATTTTAAGGAGAGTGTAGACTGGATGTAGACCGGCCGCTAACTTTTAAGGTCAGAGAGTATTTTCCAATCCCATCTCACCGTCACACCTGTGCTCATCATCCTCTCCTGAAATCTGTTGCTAAAAATAGTGTGAAAATTAGATAGCAACAAGATTGGCAGAAGCGGCTGTAGATGTATGTTGATGATTGCCACGAAGGGATGCATTCTACAGCTTAGTAGGGGGTTTACACTTCTAAAGATTTGATCTTTCCATAAGCTTGGTAGATCCCTTTTAAGATGAATCTATACTGATGATACATACAACTCACTAGGATCTAATGGGAGAGATATAAAGTTGTTAGAATAGGCTTTTAAGGGTTGTTTATGATAGTGAGGCCCCCATGGTGTAGCAGTCATGCTGTAGAGGTACTATCATATGTTCAAGTCACTGCACCTAGAATGTTTTGCAGTAGCAAGGATCAAGGTAGGCTAAGTCACATCAGTTGAGATCAATTAATGAGGCAATGAGGCGATCCATATTTGCATTGAAGTTATTTTGTAGGTTGAAGTAATAGTGTCATGTTCAAACCTATCCAACATTCGAGTATGTACCTATTGAGTTAAAGCCACCATGTGGACTCGCATCAGAAGCTTCTTAAGTATTAAGTTTATGGCGAGGTTTGAAATCCCAACAATACGAGATCTGAAGGTCCAACATGATGACAAGTGGTAGTAGCCAAGGTGTATCAGAGGTAATGCCTAGTGTATATTGGAGGGAATCCAAACAGTGTTAGGAGGACAGTCCTAATTGTGCAAAAGAGTGTATCAGGAGTGTTGTATCTAAGGTGAAAATAAGTGTGTTCGGGAAAGTCCCAATGGGGAGAATTCCAACAGTGTATCAGACCCAACATATAAGTGTTGTAATGTGTCACCAAAGGAAGGTCCAAGGGAGTAGTGCCGATGAGTCACATGTGTCTCAGATTCTGCATTTCAAAAAATGCAGCGAAGAGCAATTTCTAAAAGGCTTACTGCAGATGAGTCATAACCAATTAGATATGATTGTAGCATTGGTATCAAGGAACCAAAGAAAAAGTCGAGGATAAAGGGTCGATTTGTGATAACCGATGGTCACATCTTGACCATCGATGATTGTATAATTGTTCATTTCAATAGAGTTTCAAAGGTTTGTTTTAACAGTCATTTAGTCATTGGTTTAGTAATCAGTTCCATCTTGGGTAGATTCGGGCGACCAGAAAGTTGTGATGTATAAATTTGTATTCCATTGTTGCATTTTATAATTAATCGGAAAAAAGGGAAGTTCTGAAATCGTGTTTTTTTTCGCTCCTTTTGTGTTTGTTCTTATGTGCATATGCTCCCTTGTTTCAACTTCTTTATAGAAAATGTTCAAATTGTAACATGTTTAGATTATTGCTATACTTAATGGACATAGTTGTTTTCGAGCCTTTACAAAACAAATAGTATACATGCTATATAATTTCGGCATTTTTCAATTATCATCAATAGAATTCGGCTATATAATCTATGATTAAGTTGCAATTTTTTATAACTAAAATTCTATTTTTAAATGTGTAAATAGATTCAACGTCTTCAAATATCCATATTGCACTCGGATTGTGCAATGTGAACCACTACTATTACAATTCAAGCTGTTAGAAAAATAGAATCGTAGAGCAATAATAATAAACAAGATGCAAATATAAATCACATAAAACACATTACAAGAGAGACACCAATATAACATGGTTAAGCCAAGATGGGCTACATCCACACAGAAATTGCGAGTCCTTATTATTATGCCATCCAAGAAATGAAGGGATACGACCTACAGCACATCCGTTGCAACTTCATCTTCACTCTCTCACGATCTCTCACACACAATTAGAGATCTGTTTAATGCTACAATACACAACCGTATCACAATGCTTTCATTTTAAAGAGCGATTATCATGGGAAAATATTACAATATTACAACAATATTACAATACACCTAATACCATGGGTCCATAAATCACCCAATATTGAACAAGTCATGACTATGTAATTACAACATTTTACAATGCATTTTTCCGAAATTTTCGCTATGGGGTCACTGCCCCCGAATCCCCGCCAAGGGGGTGCTCCCAAACTAGCCGTCCCCCCCCGTGGATCCCCCATGGAGACTTTTTTGGGGATGGAAGCCCCCCCAACCCCCCCCTTCATCAGCTGGGATCCAGACACGGCTGAAATATGACCTCTAAATAAGGAAGATCAGGCTCCACAACCAACAATATCCCACTTGGAGACTGATCACAACAACTCCATCGCTACTACACTTGCTGGACTATGCTATGAACCTTGGATTTGGAAAATTTCTCATCTTCATCTTCATGCTTGAAGGCCAACTAAAACCAAGCAAGAACTTCGTTTGTCTCTCATTACTACCTTTGTCAACATGTATGCAGGATTCTGGGTAGTGTGTATCTTTTCTAGCTTCAACATTTCATCTTCCAGAACAGACTATATGAAATGGTACTTGAGCTATATATGTTTAGTCTTAGAATGAAAGGTTGATTTCTTTGCAAGATGAATGGTACTTTGGTTTTCACTGTAAAACCTGTTATTCCCCTACTTCTTACCCAAATCCTCCATGAGCCTCTATAACCAAATCATCTCTTTACTAGCCTCTGTAGCAGCAACATACTATGCTTCCATTGTTGAAAGTGCAACAACCTTTTGTAGTTTTGAAATCCAACTTACTATTGTTCCACCTACAGTAAATACACACCTTGTGGTGCTCCTCCTGCTATCTTATCACCTACCATATCCGCATCAACATATCCTTGTAGAACAATGTCCGAACCTCCAAACATAATGCATGAGTGGTAATACCTCTCAAATACTTGAGAATCCATTGTACCACCTTCCAATGTTCTTTACCTGGATTGTTTATATACCTTCTCACAACTCCCACTGCGTGTGTAATATTTGGTCTTATGCACACCATGGGATACATCAAGCTACCAACTGTTGATGAATAGAGAACCCTGGACATGTAATCTATCTCTTTGTGTCTCTTGGGACACATTTCCTTACTTAGTTTGAAATGGCTTGCCAAAGGTGTACTAACTGGTTTTGCATTCTGCATTCTAATCCTGTCCAACACCTTTTGTATGTACTCACCCTCAGACAATGCCAATTTGTGATTTTTCTTGTCTCTTATTATTCTCATACCGATGATTTGCTTTGCAGCACCCAAATCCTTCATCGCAAAAGAATTAGCTAACTTCATTTTGAGCACATTTATGTCATGCATGTTAGACCCCGCAACAAGCATGCCATCCACATACAATAACAAGATAATATATCTTCCATTATCTAGCCTCTTGAAATAAACACAGTGGTCAGAATGACATGTACTATAACATTGTTCTGTCATAAACCTGTCAAATTTCAAATACCACTACCTTGGAGCTTGTTTCAAGGCATACAAGCTCTTCTTCAACCTGCATACTAAATTCTCCTTCCTATTGACCTCATACCCTTGTGGCTCTTGCATATAAATATCTTCCTCCAAATCCCCATGGAGAAATGTTTTTTTTACATCTAACTGTTCAAGATGCAAATCTTTTACTGCCATTAGACTTAGAATAGTTCTAATTGAAGTCATTTTAACAACATGAGAAAATATTTTATCAAAATCTATACATTTCTTTTGTGCAAACCCCTTTACAACAAGTATGGCCTTGTATCACTTATTTCCTCCATCTTATTCCTTCAACCTGTAAACCCATTTATTTTACAATGCTCTTTTACCAGCAGGAATCTAAACCAAATCCCAAGTCCGATTTCTTACCAATGAGTCCATCTCCTCATTCATGCCTTGCTCCCACTTCTTTCTATTTTCCACTTTCATTTCTTCTTCATAAAATTTTGGTTCACCAAAATCAATCATCAATAAATAATATAGTGAAGGAGATGATCCTTCAAAGGGTCTACATAACCTGGTAGATCTTCTAACACTTGCAGGAGTTTGAGGTGCCTGCTGTTGTTCTTGATTTTTCGGCACCTTTGGAACTTCACTTTCTTTGATTTCATCAAGCACTGTGTACTTTGTGTTTTCTTTTTCTTGTTTCTTTCCCCGCAACTGATCTTTATACATGACATTTTAATTTAATACCACATCTCTACTCCTAATGATTTTGTTATTTTCATAATCCCATAAGCAATAACCAAAATCGTCAACCCCATATCCAATAAAGGTATATTTGTTGTATTTAGCCTCAACCTTTATTCTATTTTCTTTATTAATATGGATAAATGCTTCACAACCAAAAGTGCTCAGAAATGAGTAGTTTATCCTTTTACCTTTCCATGCCTTCTTTAGAATACTACCATCCAAAGCACTTGAAGGCCCTCTATTTATTAATTAAACAATACTATCTACAACATCTACCCAAAATTGTAAGGGAAACCCTGCATGCAATCTCATACACCTTGCACGCTCCTTGATTGTTCTGTTCATCCTTTCTGAGACACCATTTTCTTGTGGTGTTCCTGGGACTATCTTCTCTCTACGAATCTCATGGTATGAACATTAATTATAAAACTCCTTTCTGCAGTACTCATCTCCATTATCAGATCCGAGACACTTCAACATTTTTTATGTCTCATTCTCAACCAAAGCTTTCCACTTCTTAAAAGTAGTAAACACATCATATTTTTGTATAGTGCAATAAAATCAAGTCTTTCTACTTGCATCATCAATAAAAGTAACATAATAACGAAAGCCACTAAGAGATTGTACCTGAGCCGGTCCCCATACATTTGTATGCAAAAGCTCTAACTTTTCACTCTTCTTCTTTTTCCCAACCCTAAGAAATCTGACTCTGTTATGTTTTCCATAAACATAGTTCTCACAGAATTCCAAACTTACCTGTTTCAGATCTAGTAGCAACTTCCTTGAGTGGAGAATCTGCATCCCCTTCTCACTCATGTGGTCAAGCCTATTATCCCACAATGTTGTACATGTTCATTTGGAAGCTAAAGAGATAGAACAATCAATATTATGAGGACATCAATACAACGTACCTATCATGTCTCATTTTTCTATCACCATTGATCCTTTAGTGATCTTCCACCACGTTTCTCCAAATGTAGATAAACAATCACCATCTCCCAACTACCCTGTTGAGATCAGATTTCTTTTTATAGCAAGAATATGCCTTACATCTTTTAGCATCCATTCACCATTCTTTAACTTTATCTGTACCTTACTCATTCCAACAATTTTACATGGTTCATCATCACCCAATAAAACATGTCCAAAATCACCTTGAACATAATCATGAAAGAATTTCCTATGGGGTGTAGCATGACATGAAGCTCCTGAATCTACTACCCAGTAATCACTAGTATTATCTAATGCAAGAATCAAAGCATCTTGTAGCACACCACCTGCTACATTTTCTTTCTGATTAGTCTCATGTTGTCCATCTCTTTTCTTCTTTAGAGATTTGCGGTATTTCTTCAGATGTCATTTCTTCTTTAGAGATCTACAGTATTTCTTTCCACAGTTCTAGCACTTTATCTTTCCCAATCTGGACTTGGATATGCTCTTCCTAGACTTGTTGCGATTACTTGGGTTCTTTCCTCTCTCCCTTTGTCTTCCCCTGCTCTCCATGGTCAATGCATTACCTGATGTTTCACGTGTACTTTTCCTTCACATTTCCTCGCTAAGAATAACACCAACAACATCATCAAATTTCAAAGTATTTGAACCAGAGATAAAGTTACTTACAGCCATGACCAAGTCGTTCCAGCTTTCTAGAAATGAACAAAATATTAGAAGAAACCTAACCTCATCATCAAAGTTCACTTTATATAATTTAGTTGATTTGTAATCGTTTTAAATTCATTCAAATGATCAGCAACAGATCCACCTTCTGACATCTTCATATTAAATAAACGCTTCATTAGAAATACCTTTTTGGAAGCTAAGGGTTTTTCATACATCTTACCAAATGTGCTCATCAAACCCTCCGTTGTCTTTTCTTTTGAGATATTTAAAGTTGTCAACGAATCAAGGCACATCCGTATTGTTCCCAGTGTATTTCTGTCAAAAACCTCCCATTCTTTGTCCTTCATAGTAACCGGTTGTTTTGCTTTTCCTCCCAATGGTAGGAATAGATCCTACTGACACAGAGAGTCCTCCATTTGCATCTTTCATAACTGGTATTTTTTCCATTAAAATTCTCTACCTGAAAATTTCCTTCTTCCTCCATTGCTCCCACTCGAGCTAGGAACCCTTCTTTCTTGCGAGTTTATCTGTCAAATAGACCTCTGGCTTGAATACCAATTGTTAGAAAAATAGGATCGCAAATCAATAATAATAAAAAAGATGCAAATGTAAATCACATAAAAAAATTATAAGAGAGACACCAATATAACGTGGTTCACCCAAGATGGGCTACGTCCACACAGAAATTGCCAGTCCTTATTGTTATACCATCCAACAAATGAAGGGATACAACCTGGAGCACATCCACTATAACTTCCTCTTCACTCTCTCACAGTCTCTCTCAAATAATCAAAGATATTTACAATGCTACAATACAAATCCATATTACAATGCCTTCCTTTTAAACAACAATTACCATGGGAAAATACTATGGAACTCCAAATACTATGGGCCCATAAATCACCCATTATTGACAAAGTCATGACTATCAAATTACAACATTTTACAAGGCATGTTTTCTGAAATGTTCACTCCAGGGGCACTACCCCCGAACCCTCTCCAAGGGGGCTCCCAATCTAGTCACCACCGCCCCGTGGACACCCCATGGCGACTATTTTGGGGGGGGGAACCCTCTCGTCATGAGATGGGATCTAGACACGGCTAAAACATGACCTCTAAATAAGGAAGATCAGGCTCCACAACCAACACAAGCAACTCTTATTATTTGTTAAAATCTTTCAATTAAAGATAATAAAAAAATTATGAGTGGAAAAGGTTCACATCTATAATGTTTTCATCAATGAATATAATATATTATTTATTTTATTTAAGTATATGAAATATTTTATGGGATTTATAAATTCTAATTATAAGGATATTATTTATTGGATATATACCTTAAGAAATACAAAATTTTAATTTATTTGTTAAAATACCTCTTATGTTTATAAAAACATGTTCATCATAGTATAGAAAGAACGTCAACCACGTTAGGCTTCTTCATCCTATCACATAGAACAAAATAAAGATAGCGAGCTAACCTCAAGACCCAAAACTACCATACATGTAATCTTCCACAAAATAAATAAATTTGTGATCGTCAAACGATGCCAAATCCCTACAAGTGGAGGGTGAACCTGAGTACACCACTCACCAAATAAAATACACCGCCAGTGAACATTGTTCTGAATCACCCCTAAGCACTAATTCTCAAGGAACCTCCAACACTGCTTAGCACATTAATACTTAGAGAATGTGTTTCATTTTCTCATAACACTAATAAGGTTGACATAGGCCATCATAAAACCCACTCTTGGCTAGTGTGTCCTTGGATGAATCCCCCTTATAAATCACCAACAATGTTAAAAATATTAACTTAATAATAAGAAATCCTATATGAACAAATGTTATGTAGTTGTAAAATCCATATAATATTTGACTCCTTGGATATCCAAATAGTATCTAGAGCCAAGGATAATGGATGCCTATGTTGAATTACATAGGCTGGTACACCCTTCCAAAGTGCCCACTATGAAAGAAGAGATAGAGAAAATTTACAAGGATGGATTTATCTATCCTATTGGTTACACATCTTGGGTATCTAATATTGTCCCCGTTAATAAGAAATGTGGCACTATTTGTTTATACATTGACTTTAGAGACTAGAGTAATGCTTGTCCCAAAGACAACTTCCCAATCACATTCATCAACCAATTTGTTGATACTTGAACATAACACGATGTCCTGTATTTTATGGAAGGATTATATAGGTACAACGAGATGAAAATGTGCTAGTAGTATCAGTATAAAACAACTTTCACTATACAACGGGGCACCTTCATGTATCACATTGTCCCATTTGGACTCAAGAACCCTGGAGCCACATTTTAGTGTGCTACTTCAAATGTGTTTAATGACCTAGCATGCATAATATTGGATTATGTAATGTACCCTAGGGATATCAAAGGGTCTTAGGGACATATCATTAGCTCTCTAGGGATAATTAGAATATTTTATCACATCGGAATAATTTTAATAAATATTTAATTTCATTTTGTACAATTTAATTATGACAAAATATTGATAATTCCAAATAAATTAAAATAAAACTCATAACTGATCAAGAAAATTGAACCAAGGTTGGGAAATCTTATCCAACAATATATAAAATCATTATTCATCCATCCCAAGCGATAACACATATTACTTGCACCTAAAAGGTCCATTTCACTTAATCATGATTAACTAGTAATTTGTGTAATAATTACGACACTCAGCGACACTTAGCACATATCTGAGGACGATTAACATAAATTTAATTATCTATCACCTAATATTCATTTATCAAGTCCAATGGCTAATTAACACCTAATATCATGTGAATAAATCATAATCATGTAAAACAATTACGAAAAAGACTCCACAAGACTAGTTAACTAGTATTTAACACAAACAACTAGTCTTGCACGAATTCAACACCACCAAAAAGTGAACCTACATACATTATACATATATTTAAGCATGCACATATAGCCAAATAAAGTTGTATTTTCAGGTCATATCCTTTCACATAAATGATGATTCTTTCAAGTTAAATCAATGCAACTAGTTAATAAACATTCCTTGGACTTTAACCCAATCAATTGTACTGAGTTCCGGAACACACGGAGGAAAGGGTAAAAAGATGGAAAACAAAATCCTACAGAAAAATTGAAGTAAAAAAGTCATAGCATATGTCTGTACATTCCAAAAATTACGAAAACATAGATTCAATCTACAAACTAGTTACCAATTTCCACTGATTTGAAGTTAGTTTCCATTTCTAGTTTCCAAATACAAAAAAATAAGAAAGTATTGACTACTGTAGCTCATGGAAATCATATCCTAGGTCCACTATAGTCAAATGGTTGTAGCTTTATGCTCCTAAATAGTCCTCTTATTAATTCCTCAAACTAACTAAACCTACTTCTCCAAATTGGCTAGAAATTGAGGAATCAAGTAAGATAAATGCATAAACAATTTGGAGAGTCATTTGGAATCCATTTCAAATATAAATACCATGTATTATAAGTCTTATCATATGTATAACTCATGTAAACATTCCGTTAAACATTTCTCATGCAAAGTCATAAATCCATTTAAAACAATTCTTTTAAAGGAGCTAGTGAATGGAAACAAAACTAGGATTTCGATAAGCGAATATAGAACTATATAGGAACTATTCCACACATTTATTCATACATTTCAATTGTAATTATCATATCTAATACCAGTTATCTCACTCAGGAATTTTCTCAAACATTTCGCATTCCAAGTCTTGAAACTACATAGAACAACCGAACTGGTGAACTAGTTTTTGAATAGAGGTTAGAAACACTGTGGAGAGGTGTTTTCAATAATTCCTAAGATATTGCACAATAATATTACACATAATATAAATAACAGAGGCACAATTATCATATATGTAGAAGAGGTGCCAAATAAACATTTTTCTCAAGCACTTTCTCACAAAATACCAAAACTAGTTAGCTATTTTTCCCAAAAACTAGGGGAGGGATGCCAGTAAGTTGGCGTTTTTTTTACCCTTTTTTATGTAACTTAATTGTTCATGTTCCCGAGCTTGTTTTTCCTCCAAATTTTTATCACATATACTTTGGCGTGTTCTCTATCTAACCATATTGGTCTTGAGGTGTGACGAATCCAAATGGATGCCATGTCAGCCATAGAGTTACAAGTTGTCTAGTCCTAATGTCACCATAGTATATTTTTGCTTGGGACCAATAGGTGAACATTGATGTGACTTAAAGTAGATGGGACTTAAAATGAAATTTATGATTTCAAATATTCATTTTATTTCAAAAAGTAGAAGACAGTTTTTTATTGAGTAATTTTAAAAACATGAAAATATTGACATTTTCTTTTGCATAAAGTACTTTTATGAACAACAAATGGTACCAAGTATTTTCAAAATTGATGTGAGCCAACACCATTTCTATCTCCACTACTGGTACCTCGTGCAACTACTGGCTTCTCTCTCCTAGTATCATAATGTAACTAAAATCTATGAGAGATTTCTTCCATAATTAACTCATATATTTTCTCATACATTTTATGTGAAACCATATAAGAATCCAATTAGAGCCAAGTAATTTAAATAAACATGAAATAAATTTCTTATATTGCAAAATACGCAACCGAAATCAGTCGTAGACATAATGCAAGACAAACTCACTTTGCAATGGTTACCCCCGATCTAGAACCATGATGCCAAAATAAAGAGTGCACTCAACCACAAAACCCATTTAACATTGGTCCAACAACAATCCAATGGCAATTGTATTCCACATCACTTCCAATCCAAGATCTCCAGTGGCAATTCCAAGACAAAGTTTTCAGGAGAAATCAGTCCAACCAAAACCCAATGGAAATTCTTCCTTGACTTCCACTCCAAGGAAATTTTTGTGGCTCAAGGAAAAAAGATTCATAAATATATCAGTCCAAACTCAAATCCAATGGCAAGTATCTTCCACATCACTTCCAATCCAGGATCCCTAGATGCAATTCTAGGACAAAACAGTGGCAATTCCAAAGTAACACAACTTGGGCATAGGCTTAGCAAGGGCGTAGGTCAACCAGCAAAAAATCATGTCAAGAGAAACTAAAACCAATCACACAAGTACCATAGCAAAAACAAGATCCAAGAGCATGCATAACCAACAAGAGAGACTAGCTCCCATCCAACCAAATCCCGTTTCCAGAGAGCAATCCGAATAGGGGGGAGAGAGAGACACAAGGGAGGAGTTACATTCCCAAATTAGAATAATTGGAGTTACACTTCTCGAGAGGGTGTATTAGAGGGGAGAGGAAGAGTCCTCATCAAGGTGGGATTTACAAATATTCATGAGGGGTGCACTAGGTGAGGAAGAAAATCTAACTCCAAATAAAATTAATCCCGGAATAAAATAAAAACCAAGGGGTAGCATAACATATGAGGGTGCATAAATCAAGAGGGTCCATCAAGTCAACAAGAAGGGTGTATAGCATCCACATAGGTCAAAACATAAGGTAACAATTCCCCCCCAACCCCTTGCTCGTAACATCATGGTCCCTCATACTCTTTTTCGTGGCATTGATTGATCTGATTATTTTATTTTATTAATTAATAATGTTCAACATAATAAAAATAATAATAATGTGCAAACCAAAGTTTCAACACACTGTGCCATAATATCCAACATAATAACAAGAATAATATGTCCAGGGGATAAAACATAGTGTCATTACATCCCTCCCCCATAAAACCATGCATCACAATCGATGCATGCACATACATGCTGCAAAATCTCAAAGATTTCAAAACAGATGAGGGTATGCATCCCTCATCACATCTTCCAATTCCCAAGTTGTGTCCTCAGGAGTATATGGCTCCATTGAATCTTGACCTATCAGATTTCTCTGTTCCTGAGCAACTTGGTATTCTTTCCTATGATGGCAACATGCTCTACCAGAAAATCTCCTTCTGGCTCCATCTAATCAAACCAAATATACATATAAAACATAGTCAACATCATGTATACCTGTCAATCAAGAAACACACACACACACACACACACACACACACACATATATCAACATGCTAAACAAAGTTCATAAGGTCAATATCAAAATATTCTAATTAAATAATAATCATGTCATATGCATCATCTAATGTAAAACATAAGCATCTACATTACAATTTACCTATATCATATTCTAGTCAATTATATGTCTAGGATCATGCACATACTTTTTCAACAAAGAGACATAAAACATATTATGCACTTTTATGTTAGGAGGAAAATCTAGCTCATAAGCATCTGGTCCTATCTTTTCCAAAATCTCAAAGGGTCCGCAATATCTGGCTGCAAGTTTAGAACAATTTCCCAAGTTTAAAGTATGCTTCTTCGGTTTCACTTTCAAAAACACATGTTTTCCAACTTGAAACTATCTATCAGTCATGTTCTAATTTGCATAACTTTTATGTCTATCGTGTGTTGCTTTTAAACACTGTTTAATCCTAACAATCTGATCTTCCATTTCTTTTAATAATTCTGGCCCAATAATAACTCTGTCTGTCGAATTGTCCCAACTGATTGGAGTGTTACACTTCCTCCCATACATCACTTCAAAAGGACTTACTTTCAAAGAAGAATGATAACCATTGTTATAAGAAAATTCCGCTAGATGCAAATAATTTTCCCATTTAGTATGCTGATCCATTACATACATTCTTAACATATCTTCGATTACCTAATTTACTCTTTATGTCTGTCCATCTATCTGAGGATGATGTGAAGTAATCATGTTCAAATCTATTCCAAAACCTTTAAACCAACCTTTCCAAAAATTACCTGTAAAATTTGAATCCCTGTCTCACACAATTTCTTTTGGAATGCCATGTAATCTAGCCACTTCTATTATATAAATATATGTTATTTCAATTCTTTATGTGTAGTCTTAACTATAATGAAATGAGTTACTTTAGTTAAATTGTCTACCATTACCATAATAACATCATGTTGTGATCTTGTCTTAGGTAATTTCATGATAAAATCCATACTGACTACATCCCATTTCCATTTTGGTATCTATAAAGGTTGCCAATAATAATATTTCTTAACTGCTTCTACTATCTTTTGATAACCAAAGTGACCTACATAAGGGAAGTCATGCATTTCTTTTAAAACCATCTTCCTTACATTTTTAGAGTTAGGAATGTAGACCTTGTTCTTATACTTAAGTATTTCGTCTTCTAGTTTATAGTGTTCAAACTTGTGTGTTGTTACCCGTTGCTGTAAAACTGCTTTTACCTATTGAAAGAATTCATCTGTATTGTTTGCCTCTTTTCAATTTTATCCCTTAGATTCGAGGTGCTGATACTAATAACTATGTGCATCACATGCATTTTCCTACTAAGTGCATCTGATAATTTGTTCTCTTTTCCTCTTATATGCTTAATGTCAAAATGATATTCACATAATAGTTCCATCCATATTCTTTGTCTTGCATTTAAATTAGGTTGTTCAAATAAATACTTTAATCCATGGTGATCATTTCTTAATTCAAATTTATTTCCCATCAAGTAGTGTCTTCATATCTTTAATGTGTGTACCACTGCTACTAATCCTAAATCATGAGTAGCATAATTTTGTTCATGTTCCCTTAACTACTTAGATTCATAACAAATAACCTGTCCATTCTGAGTTAACACACCACCTATACCCTATTGGCATGCATATGTACATACTACAAATCTTTCATATGGATTCACAATTTTCAAAACTGGTGCACTAGTAAGCATTTCTTTGTGTTTTCGAAAATTTTCTTCACACTTAAATGGTCATTCAAATTTTATACCTTTCTTTTGCAATGAAGTTATCAAATGTGCTATATTTGAAAATCCTTCTATAAAACCGCGATAGTAACATGCTAAACCTATAAAATATCTAACCTTTGACACATTCTTAGGTGTTGTCCAATTCATTATAGATTCTATCTTTTCTGGATCAAATGAGATTTCTTCTTTTGATACAATGTGTCCTAAGTAGTGAATCTTGTTCTGATAAAAAGAGAACTTACTTAACTTAGCATATAGTTGATGTTCTATAAGTACTTGCAATACTAGTCTTAAGTGTTCTTCATGTTCTTCCCTTGTTTTAGAGTAAATAAGAATATCATCCAGGAATACAATCACAAGATTATCTAGACATTTTTGAAAAATCCCATTCATTAAACACATAAATGTAGTTGGTGCATTCATCAATCCAAAAGGAACAACTGTGAATTCATAGTGACCGTATCTTGTCCTAAAATATGTCTTATTGATGTCTTCTTCCTTAATCCTAACCTGAGATCCATCTTTGAGAACACTATAGCTCCTCTCAACTGATCGAATAAGTCATCAATTCTCGGTAAAGGGTATTTATTCTTGATAGTTGCTTTATTTAATTGCCTGTAATCTATACAAAGGCTCAAGGTACCATCTTTTTTCCTGACAAAGAAAATCAGTGCTCCCCAAGGTGAGACACTAGGCCTAATATGATCTAGATGGATATCGGTAGCCACCCACCTATTCCACTGGCTCAAAATAGTTTCCCATTTTGCCAGTTTTCTAGTAATGTTTCTACTGTTTTTCGGGTCCTAAACTTCCGGGGCCATTTTGAGGCCCTCAACGACCTTTTATGGCAATTTGGGGGGCCAAATAGTTTCCCATAGTGTTCATTTAACTCCAATTGAAAGTGGTAAATCTCGGATAGATCTTTCCGACGAGCAACCGAGCGCCCCAAACGGAGATCGTATGCAAAAGTTATGACCCCGAGAAGTTGACTGTTCAACTAACCACCTTGGGGCCGCAAACTTTATGACTATTCATCTTCTAGGGCTAGGTTTTTGGATGTTTGGGATTCTTTCCGTCATGCTTATGATAAATAGGCCCTTTCGGCCTCTCTTTGTATTCACCTTGGCACGAATGAGCATAGCGGACACATCTCTTCTCAGAGATAGCTACCACCATTCTAGCTATTGTATTTTACAGTCTGTTCTATTTCCACTATTTAATAGAATATGTGTTTACTGTATCACTGTATTATTTGCAATATATCTCTGTATATGCTATCTTTTGTTTCGTTCCCACATAAATCCGGATCATAATATAAAATTTCTTTAACAATTCCTCTAACTCTATATATAACTCTTTCAATTCAGGAGTACTCATTCTATAAGGGACCTTAGATGAAGGAACTATACCGGGTGTGATATCAATAGAAAAGTCTATATCTATTTTAGGAGGCATTCTAGGTATCTCTTGAAATATATTTGAAAATTCCTATAATATTGGGTAATCATGTAACTGAGGTTATTTTTCCTTTGATTCTTCTACATGTGATACATAAACCTAACATCCTTATTTAAAACATTTCTTTAACTGTAAGGATGTAACTTGTCTTAAATATATTGGTCTATGTATTCCTTTAACTGTTACTTTGTTTCCCTTCTCATCCAGACATGTATAAGTTTTACTATACCAATCCAAAATAGCACGGTGTGTGGTCAATCAGTCCATACCAATCAAAGCTTCATAAGAGCCTAAAGGAATAACATTCAAATCCGGAAAGGTATTTACACCATTCATATCCAAGGGACACTATCTTACTATTGATGTGACTTTCCTTCTGGTTCCAGTTGCTAACTCTGCAAGGCCTTCTACTTGAAGGTTTCTTTTCTTAAGAGAACATTCCAGAACTAAACTAGGTGCAATATAACTATTACTAGCTCCTAAATAAATTAAAATAGACACAGTTTTATTACCAGTATTACCTGATACTTCAATCATGCGAGACTGATGATATGCATGCCTACATTCCAAAGATGCGTAAATCCTCTGAGTCTTACCAACATCACCTATTGTTGCTTTCGGAATGTAGTGGAGGTTGTCATCTTTCGTATGTGGACAATTCCTTGCATAGTGGATTTCATTGCAATGCCAACACTTAATAGGAGGTATCTTATCTGAATCTGTTTGCTTATGGAAATTATCATTTCTTTTTATAGGAGGTTGGAATCCTTTATTTCTTTGTTCATGCTTGATGTCCTTCTTATCCTCTCAATTTTTCTGTTAAATACATCTATCCAGTTTATACAGATGTTTTTTCTTTCCAAATCACTTCCCTCAGAGTTTTTGGCATGTCATATTGAATTTTGTCTTTATAAAAAGTTGGAAACCCACTTAGAAACCCTTATATCTCAACTTTCTCGTATTTTATGTAATCTCCATAAGTTAAAAGTTCAAGGAATCTCTTCTCATATGATTCCATAGTCATACTTCCCAACCTAAGATCAAAGAACTCTTCCATCTTGTTTTCGTAGTATTGTTCTGAAAGGTATTCTTGTTGAAAATATTTTTTAAACTTTCTCCAAGTGATCTTACTCTCATCAATGTATTTCAGTTTAGTCATATGTTCCCACCAAATAAAATCCCTTCCCTGCAAATGATAAATACCTATCCTTGCTTCCATGTTTGGTGAATAATGATGCAGTTGGAAAAACTTTATGAGTTCTATCAACCACTCTTCTGCTTCTTCTCCTTGTTTAATTTCACCATTGAAGGTCAGAGGTTTTATATTTCTTAATTCTCCCATAAACTGATCATGGTCATACCTTCTTCTCCTTATACTACTATGGTCTTCTGAAGAACGGTTTGGACTACTCTTTGGACTTCTACCTCTTTTTATCAAGGGAGGTGTGAGATAGCTGTCTGGCGGAAAGGCCATCTTGGAATAAGATTTCTTGCTTCTCTTTTATATATTGACTTGGGTAGTTCTTAAGGTTTTTAGTTCATTCATTATATGTTCTTGAAGGTGATAAATATTTTCGTTACACTTCATAACTGAGTCTTACAGATCTAAGTAAGCGTTATTTCTCCTCCTTCCTACATACCCCTCCACGTGACCATAAGGTGTTGTTTGTTTCTCCTCCATCCTCTATGGTTTTCTCTGCTGGGTCTCTTCTGGGTTTAAACACCTACTGAGAGCTACAAGGTGTTCATTCTAAGTTTTTCTAATATTCCATTATTCAATTTATTCAATTTTCCCAAACAATAATTAATTTTCTAATTAAAAAGGAACAAGGCATACTAAGCTAGTTTTCAATTAATTAAGCTAAAGCACACACACAAAAGGATATAGATCTTTTGGTCATCTTCTAAGTCCTCAAAACAATAATATAATTTAATATTTCACAAATATATTAGTGAATTCATTTTGGTTTTCACAAAGGCAACATTAACTTTTCATTCAACAAAACAAATTTTAAGCGACCAATAGGCCCAATAGTCGTAGTGTTGTAACTGTAGCTCTGATACCACCACCTGTAATGTCCCCCAAGGATATCAAACGGCCTCAGGGAGATATCATTATCTCTATAGGGATAATTATAATATTTTAGCACAACAGAATAATTTTAATAAATATTTAATTTCATTTTCTACAATTTAATTATGACAAAATATCGATAATTCCAAATAAATTAAAATAAAATTCATAACTGATCAAGAAAATTTAACCAAGGTTGGAAAATCTTATCCAAAACTATATAACAACATTATGCATCCATCCCAATCCATAACATCGGTTAATTGCACCTAAAAAGGTCATTTTCACTTAATCATGATTAACTAGTAATTAGTGTACTAATTGCAACACTCGTCGACACTTAGCGCATAATTGACGACACTTAACATAAATAATTTTTTTTATCACCTAATAATAATTTACCAATACCAATGGATAATTAAAACCTAATATCATGTACGTAAGGCCTAATTATCATTTTCCAATTAATTAAACAAAACAATTACAAAAATGACTCCACTAGAACAAATAACTAGTATTTAACACAAACAACTAGTCTTGCACGAATTAAACACACAACCATGAAAATGAACCAAAAAGTGAAACTACAGCCATTATAAATATATTTAATTATGCACATACATCCAAATAAAGTTTCATTTTTAGGTCAGATCCCTTCACATAAACGATGATGCTTTCAAGCTAAATCAGTGCAACTAGTTAATAAACACTGCTTGGAATTTAACCCAATCAATTGTACTGAGTTCTGGAGCACACAAAAGTGAGGGTAAATATATGGAAAATAGAATTCTACAGAAAAATTAAAGTACCAAAAACAGATCATATCGATGTACATTCCAAAAATTATGAAAACATAGATTCAATCTACAAACTAGTTACCAATTTCCACCGATTTGAAGCTAGTTTCCGTTTCTAGTTTCCAAATGAAAAGAAAAAAAGAAAAAGGATTGAATATTGTATCTCATGGAAATCATATCATAGTTCCACCACATTCAAATGGCTATATCTTTCCACTCATAAACAATCCTCTTATTAATTAATCAAAGTAGCTAAATCTACTTCTCCAAATTGGCTAAAAATTGTGGAATCAAGTAAGATACATGCATAAAAAATTTGCAGAGTCATTCGTAAGACATTCCAACTATAAATACCATGTATTATAAGTCTTATAAGAAGTATAAATCATGTAAATATTTCTTCAAACACTTCTCATGCAAATTCATAAATCCATTTAAAACAAATCTTTTGAAGGAGCTAGTGAATGGAAACAAAACTAGGATTTCAATAACAGGATATAGAACTATATAGGAACTCTTCTACACATTTATTCATACATTTCAAGTGTAATTATAATATATAATAGCAGTTATCTCACTCAGGAATTTTCTCAAACATTTCACATGCCAAGTCTCGAAACTACATAAAACAACCCAACCGGTGAAGTAGTTTTGGAATAGAGGCTAGAAACTCTATAGTAGATGTTTCCAATCATTCCCAAGATATTTCACAATAAAATTAAACTTAATATAAATAATAGATGAACAATTATCATATCTATAGAATAGGTTCCAAATAGACATTTTTCTCAAGCACTTGCTCACAAAATACCAAAACTAGTTAGCTATTTCTCGCAAAAACTAGTAGCATAATGTAGCTAAAATCCATGAGAGATTTGTTCCATAATTAGATCATATATTTTATCGTACATTTCATGTGAAACCATATAAGAATCATATCAGAGCCATGTAATTCAAATAAACATGAAATATAGTACTTATCTTTCAAAAAACGCAACCGAAATCGACCGTGCCAAGTTCCACCCAATCATAGACACAATGCAAGCCAAAACACACTTTGCAATGGTCACCTCCGAGCTGGAACCACTATGCCACAAGAAAGAGTGCACTCAACCAAAAAACCCATCTAACATTGGTCCAACCACAATCCACAAGAAAGTGGATTCCACATCACTTCCAAGCCAGGATCTCCAGTGGTAATTCCAGGACAAAGTTTTCAGGAGAAATCAGTCCAACCACAACTCAATGGAAATTCTTCTTCAAATTCCACTCTAGGGAAATTCCAGTGGCTCCAGGACAAAATATTAAGAAATATATCATTCCAACCTCAAATCAAATGGTAAGTGGATTCCACATGACTTCCAATCCAGGATCCCTAGAGGAAATTCCAAGACAAAACAGTGGCAATTCCAGAGTAACTCAACTTGGGCATAGGCTTAACAAGGGCGCACCAACCAGCAAAAAATATTGTCAATAGAAACTAAAACCAAATAGACTAGTACCATAGCAAAAAAAGATCCAAGAGCATGCATAACCAACAAGAGAGACTAGCTCCCATCCACCCAAATCCCATTTCCCAAGAGCAATTTGAATTGGAGGGAGAGAGAGACACACAAGGGAGGAGTTACATTCCCAAATTAGAAAATGGGGAGTTACACTTCTCAAGAGGGAGCATTATAAGGGAGAGGAAGAGTCCTCATCAAGGTGGGAGTTACAAATTTTAATGAGGGGTGCACTAGGTGAGGAAAAAACTCTAACTCCAAATACAATTAATCTCAGAATAAAATAAAAACCAAGGGGTAGCGTAACACATGAGGGTGAATAAATCAAGAGGGTACACCAAGTCCACAAGAAGGGTGTATCACATCCACATAGGTCAGAACAAAATGTAACACTTTTACCCCAACCCCTTGCTCGTAACATCATGGCTCCTCATACTCTTTTTCATGGCATCGGTCGATCCGATTATTTTATTTTATTAATTAATAATGATCAACATAGTAAAAATAATAATAATATGCAAACCATAGTCTCAACACCTTGTTCCATAATATCCAACATAATAACAACAATAATATGTCCAGGGGCTAAACCAGAGGGTCATTACAGATTTACCATGATGACCTTACCACCAAGTCTAAAGAGTGCATTTACGATCTTGTTGACATTTGCACTATATTTTTGCAATGTAAAAAATATAACATATTCTTGAAATCCCTCTAGTGTGTTTTATGCATCAATGTAAGATGTTTTCTTTTGTTCATTGTCTCTCAAAAAGGGATCACCATTGATGCCTTGAAATTTTAGGCCATCCTCAAGCTACCCCCTCTAAAGACATGACATCAATTGCAAAGAATCCAAGTCAAACAAAACTTTTTTGTTGCTTTATCACGTACAATGTTGACCAAGCCTAAGGATTATTACATCTCCTAAGAAAGGGCATTCCCTTTCAATGGGATGTCCAAGCACAAAAGTTCTTTGACGAATTAAAGAAGGCACTCAACTTAACCCGTGTAATTTCCCTACCTAACTTCGACAAAGATTTTACCCTTTACATCTTGACACCTCCCTTCTCATTTATTGGAGTCTTAGTTCAAAAAGGTGTGGATCATTGCGAGCATATCATTTACTGCATCAACAATAAATTATTTATACCACCACTTAATTATAGGCATGAAGAGAAGTTAGAATTTATTGTAATCCTTTCAGTTTAGAAACTTTGCCACTACATTATGCTATGAAAGATGATAGTTATTGCAAACCAAAACCCCATAGAATACATAATAGGCCATTAGCTTATCAATGGTAAGTTCACTTGATGGGACATTATTCTTTAAGAATTTGAATTAGAGTTTGTGACCCCCAAATGAAAAAATTCCCTATCCCTCACCGAGTTCACTATTAATCTCTGGTTTGTTGCAGTGGGAAACCTTGTAAATGATCAATTGCCTTTTTTTATTGTAAAAAAAAAGTTCTAGAACCCAAACAGAAGTTCCATGTGGGGAAAGTGACCATAAACTTGCACCACAATGTAGGAATATGGTGTTATAAGTCACACAATCATTCCGCATGCCCATGGAATATAGAGGTTGGGCATCCATGTGACCTATTTTACAAATGGTCACACAATTTAACCACACAAACCAACAAAATCCCTCGCATGCAATAGTGGAACTGTCACACAAAAATCCGCACTATCTATCCACATGGCCATTTGATTTTTTTCCAAAATATTCGCACGTGTTTCTTATACAACACAAGTGTCACACATCCCATCCAATATGTGGTTTCTAAAGGAATTGAAACTAAACATAGTGTGGTTGTTCCTTCAAGACCAATTGGCTGATCGGAAACCCTCAAAGGATTTGGTATGGCTCATTAAAGCCCCTAAGCTAAAATTGGATCCACTAAAATTGAAAAAGGGTTTACAAGGACTAACCTAGATCACACAAAATCAAAATATACTAGTCCAATATTCCAAAATCTGAAGACCTAGCTCTACGTAATCAAGTCTCAATGGTAACAATCAATTTTGAAATCTTGACGACACCCCTATTTGTAGCCAATTGTCCCAAACTTCCATTTTCTTGTTCAAGATTTCCATACCTTCATTCAACATGCCATCAATACCATCATGATCAGGACTGTGAGCTCTTCCTCATGGTTCCATTTATTTTGTTCGCTTTGAAAATTCATTTAAACCCTAGCTTTAGACAATTTCCCTAGGTATAGTCATCCATTGTTAATATTGTTTGCACCATTGAATGTTATGCAACAAATTCCCCAAAAGAGCATAAATAGATAAGAAAGAGTAATCCATGCTTTAATGATGAATAACATAGATGGATATCAGTCCTCTTCGAGGGGGAAACCTCTTTATATAATGTACTAAGTACACAAGACAAGAAATTGAGATAAGATTATTCAAATGTAAAGATGTCATTGATATATATATATATATATATATGACACAAAGATGTACAATTACCATTAATGGCCTCAAGGTGACATCACTGATATAACAATACTAACATAAAATTGCCAATTTAGGGGGGAATGGGACACAATATAGGGATTAACATGCCCCTCCCATTCAAGCAAGTGTTGTCCTCAAGGCTTGGTTTGTTGTGGATGCTTCTGTATGAAGGACTTATCTTCCTATGTCGAATATTCTACTGGTAAGTTTTTTCACTTGATGAGGTACTCAGTAATAGCTGAATTTCATAGTTGTTTCATCCTTGTTTTAGTGATGTTTATGTTCCATTGTGACTTTTCCTTCTTCATCAAGCTCCAAAAAGATAGTTTTAATTGGAATCATGTCTCCTATTATGTTCTTTAAGCAAGAACCATGGAAAATTGGGTGTACCCTTGAGGATGAAGGGAGCTTCAATTTGTAATCCATATTACCAATTTGTACTTATGTGCTAATTTATTGTCCTTGTTGATTTTCTATAGAGACATATGTTTACAAGGTTGTAGCCTCAAAAATACCCATTCCCTTTCACTACGATATTGATATGCCTGTTGTTTCATCCTATTTTTTGATATAACCAGGTTGTCCTTCAATATCTAGAGAAATTCTTGTTGGTGCTTGAGGTGATCTTTCACAGCTTGAACTTTAGATTTTCCCTTCAAGGGAGATGTGATAGATGGATTTTGATACCCATAAAGTTCCATAAATGGGGACATTTTTGATGATGTATGGAAGGAAGTATTGTACCACCATTCTTCCAAATATAAGCATTTCACCCACTCACTTTGTTTACCAGATGAAATGCAGTGAATATAGACTTCCAAACATTTGTTCACTATCTCAGTTTCCCCATCGGATTGAGGGTGATAAGATGAACTGTGATCCAACTGTGTACCCAAACAAGAAAATAATCCAGTCCAAAGTTTTCCACTGAAAATTTGATCTCTATTACTTACAATAATATTTGGGTTTCGATGTGTCTTTTGAATTGTTTCCATGAATGCTGCAGCTACTATACTTGCATGAAAAGTGTGAGATAGTGCAAAAAAGTGTACATACTTGGTGATTCTATCGAAAAACACCATAATAACATTCTTCCCTTCTGACTTGGGAAGAACTGTGATAAAATCCATTGATACCTCCTCCCAGAACTGACAAGGTATGTCTAATGGTTGTAAAAGACCTAGGGTATTAACTATTTCAACCTTATTTTGTTGACAAACCAAACATTCTACCACAAACCTTTGAAAATCATATTTAATACCTTCTCCAAAAAAATCCTTCTTAACCTGATGGTAGGTTTTTAGGAATCTTGAGTGCCCTCATATAGGAGAGTCATGTAATTCCAAAAGGACCCCTTTTTTATTTTTGATATCTTACATGTATATATGTGATCCTTATACCATAGTGAATCATTTCTCCACACAAAAGTATCTAATACATTGGGATAATTTTGTAGCTTTTGAATGAGCGTGTTAGGAACTCGTGTCAACCCTTCTCTTTACTTTCTTAGTATATTGTTGTTGGACGCATATGCTTTGTAAGTTGTCCCGTAGTATTTTTCGATCCATAGTTTGTATTAGCCCATGGTATTGACCCATAGTATTGGACACATATGCTTTGTAAGTAATCATGTAGTATTATATGTTCCATGGTATTGACCCATAATATTGGGCATAGACTTAGTATATAAGTGTGTGTTGAGGCCAATGAAGGCACGGTGAAGTTATTTGTATTGAGATTGCTCAAAAAAGGTTTCCCCCTCGAAGTGGCCCGCGATCAATAAATCGATTCTGAGTTCTGTTATTTCTTCTATCTCATGCATTTTCATTATTTAATTGTTGCAGGTTCCTCACATCTGGTATCAGGGCACTTTCTTGGGCTCGTTGGGTGGAATTTCTACCAAATTGTTTTTCGCATTTGTTGCAAGTTTGGATCTGGGAATAATCCCTATCCTCTTAACTGTGGGAAGTACTTGGGAATAATCCCTAAAACTCATTGTGAGGAGTACCACAGGAACCCCGAAGTAGCTGGCCCATTGAGAGGACCTTCCATCGAAAAGGGCAACGACCCCTACCTGATTGACTAGTTCCCACCCATGAGGTAAAACAAGAGCTGTCATTTGTGGCAAAGCGGTTATAAGTTTTACCTGAGTTGTGGAGTGAGGGGTACTGCTCCAATACGCAAGCTGTCAGACAACATTGGTGACCAAGTGAAACCCCTGAACCGTTAAGAAGCCGATCATACCTGGGGTCCATATCTATTTTCAGTTGAACTGTTTCCGATCAGTTCCGTATCATTGCAGATCCATCTATTGTCGATCACTTCCACGCCATTGCAGATCCAGCCGTTTCAGATCCATTTCGAAAGTCGTTTTAGATCCAACTGTTTTAGATCCATTCCGAGCCGTTTCAGATCCATTCTAAAAGTATTTTTAGATCCATCTATTTTTTATCCATTCCAAGCCATTTAAGATCCTGCCATTTCAGATCCATTCCGTAAGTTGTTTTAGATCCATTCTGAAAAAAAAAAAGTATAAAATTCTATTTTTTCTCCATATATCCTTTGTTTTAACTCCATTTCCCTTGAAACTTCACTGACACCCCTCCAATCCCATTCTACATAATTCATTCCTGAAGACCCTATCCCAAATTCCACTTCCCAAAGCAAGAAATCCTACATTTGTCTATTTTTAGGGTTTTCCATAACTTCTTCGATTTTCACCCAATCGCCTTCAAATTTTTCAACCGTGTTCATTCCCTATTTCTTCTTCTTTGTCCCTCTTTGACAAATTTTCCCATTCTTTCACCCCACTTCTGAAATCCTCATTTTCTGCTTCCCTTTCCATTCGAAAGTGTCCAAAAACCTAGTCAAACCCCAATTACCCATCTGAGTTTTTCCCAAATCCAAATTTCCCTTTACTAAATAAGCTTTTGTTTGTGTTTTTTTACCCATTCAAAAAAAAAAACTCTTGGTTATGGTTGTCACCCACGCAAGAGCACAAATCATGGAGGAAAAACTTGCATCCCTCAAAACAAAATTCCAAGATTTGGATAAAAAAATTCTCATTCTCCATCTTCAAAATTCATCCATGAACATTGGGTTCTCTTCTTCCAGCAATTTTCCTGGACCGAAGCTTGAATTTCCTCGCTTCAATGGTAATGATCCAACTGGATGGATATACCGGGAAGAACAATATTTCAGTCTCCATACTACTTTTGATGTCCAAAAAGTTCCACTTGCATCCTTTCATTTGAAACATGAAGCCCTTCAATGGTACTGTTGGTACATCAAGGTTCATGACGAGCCAAAATGGATAGATTTTTTCCAACTCCTTTTGTAACGATTTGGTCCTAGTGCTTTTGATGACTTCACATGAGCACTCACTAAACTTTGCCAAATTGGCACTTTCAGAGAGTATCAAACAGAATTTGAGAAACTAATCAATCACACAGAAGGATTGTCAAATGAATTCTACAAAAGTTGTTTTATCAGTGGTCTTAAGGATGAAATACACTCAGAGGTTAAAATGTTATGTCCCAACACAATGATGGAAGTACTAGAGTTGGCTAAGTTAGCAGAGGACAAGATCACATCCCAACAACGCTCCAAATCCACTTTTGTTCCATATAGAAATATGGTTTCCTAATGTCCTCCCATCATGCCAGCTCCTCCCACAACTTCTATCAAGCATTTTTCTGAAGCAGAGATGCGGGCATGTAGAGAAAAAGGGCTTTGTTATAATTGTGATGAGAAATTCACTTGGGGACATAAATGTGTTGAGCAACAGCTTTATCTCTTAGATGTGGATTCTCCACTTGCCTATGAACTTGGTGCAAAAGCTTCAAATACACTAGATGATCAGGTCGACATTCAACAGCCTCCTGTTGACCCTTCGTCTCCGAACGACCACTCAGAGATATCTCTCCATGCTTTAGCGAGAGTCACCACCCCACACACAATGCGGGTCAAGGGTTACTTCAAGAAGATCCCTCTTACAATACTCATTGATTCTGGTAGCACTCATAAATTCATTGACCCTCATATCGCCAAACAGGATGATTGTTTTGTGCATCCTTGCTCCAATTTTGAAGTCATGATTGCCAATGGGGGCACCTTACCTTGCAAGGGGAAGTGTCACAATGTGCGTATCTCTATGGAAGATTATAACTTGCGCTCTGACATGTTTTCCTTGTGCTTAGGTGGATGTGATGTGGTTTTGGGCGTTCAATGGTTACGCACACTTGGCCCCGTCCTATGGGATTTTGATTAACTTTGGATGCAGTTTTCAGCCAATGGGAAACAACACACATTTACAGGCTTACAACCAGGGTCTCTCTGCATCACCAGTTCACATCTCATGGAAAAGATCTTTAAGAAGAATTCACATGGTGTCATTGCGTAGCTCCATTCCATTCAGATGCACCCATCAACAGTCTCCACTACTTCCTTGGATAGATATCCAGGTGTCTTTGATGAACCAGTGGGATTGCCTCCTTCAAAAGACCTTTTCGATAAGAATTTAGCCGCATCTACATCTAAGAAGGAAATGATGGCTATTTTGCATGTAGTACAGAAGTGGCAACCATATCTATTAGGGAATTATTTCTACATCAAGACTGATCACCAAAGTCCGATTTTTTTTTTGGAACAACGGGTCTCCTCCCCAGCACACCTGAAATGGGTTAGCCAACTCATGGGTTATGCCTATGCGATCACTTACAAGAAGGGTAGGGAAAATCTGGTGGCGGATGCTCCTTCTCGCACAATTGATGACCCAGTTTCTCTTTCCACTATTTCTATGCTTGTTCCAAATTGATTGCAATCTGTTCAACATGGATATGTCTTATATGAACTCCATGCTTCTCCATCGGCAGGGCACTCTGGGTTCCTCAAAACATATGTCCAGGAACAATGTACCTTATTTTGGTAGGGATTGAAAATGACAATTCAATAGATGACAGTTAACTGTGATACTTGCTAGCTCAACAAGGGTGAAACGACACTCCTTCTGGGACTGCTCGAACTCTTTCCCATCTCTACACAGATTTGGACAACTATTTCTATGGATTTCCTTGAAGCGCTCCGGTGGTACAATACCACATCTAAAATGACACCATATGAAGCAATCTATGGACATGCACCTCCAATTCTTCTTCCATACACCCTCAAGATTTCCCCAGTTTAGGCAATTGACTCGGTTCTTCGAAACCGCGATCAGATTCTTCTCATTTTGCAGGACAATCTTCACATGGAAAGAATTCCAATGAAACTACAAGCCGATCAACACCATTCTGAGCACACTATTCAAGCAGGTGATATGGTTCTTCTTAATCTACATCCTTCCAATCAATCCTCCCTGAAACTCAAGAGGCGTTAGATTCTCTCTCAATCTACCATAGAGGTATTAATTCAATGGCATGGAATGCATCCCGAGGATGCTATAGGGGAACCACTCCTTCAGATTCTGCATCAATTTCCACATCTAAATCTTTGAGGAAAAAGATTTTTCTAAGGGAGAGGGGATGTTAGGAACCCATGTCAACCCTTCTCTTTACTTTGTTAGTATATTGTTGTTGGATGCATATGCTGTGTAAGTCGTCCCGTAGTATTTTTTGATCCATAGTTTGTATTAGCCCATGGTATTGACCCATAGTATTGGACGCATATGCTTTGTAAGTCATCCTGTAGTAGTATATGTTCCATGGTATCGAACCATAGTATTGGGCATAGAATTAGTATATAAGTGTGTTGAGGCCATTGAAAGCACGGTGAAGTTATTTGTATTGAGATTTCTCAAAGGAGGTTTCCCCCTCGAAGTGGCCCGTGATCAATAAATCAATTTTGAGTTCTGTTATTTCTGCTATCTCATGCATTTTCATTAATTAATTGTTGTAGGTTCCTCACAGAGCATTCATGCCGATAGTGAATTCTTCCATTCTTCCCTTCTTCCCTTTCTTCTTCTATCCAATTAGGTTGTATAATAGAAATAGAACAATGTAATGCCTCAACATCCTTATCTTTTCTTGAGAGTGCATCTACCACTATATTTTGTTTCCATATTTTTATAGATGATTTCAAATTCATATCCCAACCTCTTTCTTAACCATTTTTATTTCTCTTACGAATATAGTCTTTCTTCTAAGAAATATTTAAGACTATCATTATATGTTTTGACCTTTAAGTTCCTACCTATTAGGTAAGGATGCCATTGCTTCAGTGGATGTAATACTTCCATCATGTCCTTCTCATAAATGGGTTTCTGTAAGTTATTTCTCCTAATTGGATGATTTTCAAAATCCAGAGGCCTTATGTCCTTATTGCATTGATTTCAAATTCATATCCCAACCTCTTTCTTAACCATTTTTATTTCTCTTATGAATATAGTCTTTCTTCTAAGAAATATTTAAGACTATCATTATATGTTTTGACCTTTAAGTTCCTACCTATTAGGTAAGGATGCCATTGCTTCAGTGGATGTAATACTTCCATCATGTCCTTCTCATAAATGGGTTTCTGTAAGTTATTTCTCCTAATTGGATGAATTTCAAAATCCACAGGCCTTCCTTATTGCATTAGAACACCACCAATTCCATTTCCCGAGGAATCGCATTCCACAATAAAGGTTTTTGGTAAATTTTGGTGTGGTCAAGATAGGGGATTTGAACATTGTCTCTTTAAGTTGTTCAAATGATTGAGTTTCCTCTATAGTCTAAGATAATGAATAATTCTACAATAATGGTGTCAGAGGTGATACTATTCTTCCATAGTTTTGAACAAACTTGTGGTAGTACCCTATCAAACCTAAGAATCCCCTAATATTCTTCAAGTTTTTGGGAATTGGCTAGTCCATCATGGATTTAATTTTTGTTAGGGTATACCTTCATGAGATATAGTATAACCCAAATACTCTACCACCTTTACCCTAGAGAAACACTTGGAAGGTATTGCATATAGTTGTTGCTCCTTTAGTAGTTGTAGCACCCTGCCAAGATGTTGAACATGTTCTTCCAAATACTTGCTATAGATAAGTGTTAAAGTTACAACATCACGATTCATTATCCAATTCAATCTTGTGTGTCAATATTGAGCCTCATGTGTTGAGGTAGTGCCTTATAGGAGCCTAAGCTGAACTCAGGAAACTTGGAGAAGAATCTTGAGTTGGACTCAATAATGAATAAACCTCATCTGTTAAGGTAAGTGCTTTTTATGTCAATGTGATGATGTTGTATAGTCTTGATTGTCAAGGCTAAGGTATCATGTGTCAAGACATATCCTCATGTGTTGAGGTGGTGCCTCATGTGTTGAGGTAATGCTTTGCATGTCGAAGCATGAATGGTGTGTGATGTACTACTAACCATGGTTTAGATACTAAGTCTCCTCTAGAGACTAGCCACCTATAGAGTGAATCATTTCATCATATGACCACTTGGAAATATAGTAGAACAATATGATCACATCATTGGAAAAATATCCTTAGTATATTTCATATGATAAATAATTGTTTTTCCACATGTGGACCATGCAAATAAGAAAAGAGATAAAGATAAAATAGAATGATTTTCTCACTTTAGTAATGATAAAGAATTCAATTAAATAAGAGATAGCTTGAATTGTTAAACTTTAGTGATGTTAACAAAGAAGAGTTCAGTCAATTAAAGGAGAACTCGAATTGTCCACTTCAATGATGTTAACAAGAAAGACTTCAGTTAAAAGAGTTAACTAAGTGATAACAAAGAATATCTAGTTAACTAAGTGTTTGCATGAGGACACTTGATTCGCGACACTTGATTTGCGACACTTGAGTTGTGACACTTGAGTTGCGACACTTGCATGACGACACTTGAGTTAAACTAAAAGACGACACTTTAGTTGCGACACTTGAGTTACGAGACTTGCATTACAACACTTATGTTAGCCACCTAAATAAGTGATCTAGCATCCAGTTGAAGGGTGAGTTCATCCTGGAGTTAGAAGACAAAGTTAAAGCTTTTGCATGAGAAGTATGTCACACTTTTCCATGCAGGATTGATGTATCCAATGTTGGAGCGAATTCATTCAAGTAAATTTGTGCATGTGATGAAGATTAGAGAATGGGTTGAGTGGTGATATTGCTTCTAATTTATCTTCTTTGTCTATCTCTCTTTCCTTGTAATTGCACCAAGGATGCTTGATGTAATTATCTCATTGTGAATCAAATCATTTTTTGTTATCTATCAATATATTAAGGAAGATTTTGTTGGTGTTTTCTCCCTCAATTTCTAGAGGGTTTCCCTAGGGTAAATTCGTGTGTCGAATGAGAATTCTTATGCTTATGACTGTTCATTAATTTCAAGAATTATTGTAATTCCAAATAAAAAATAAAAAATTAACATTAATTATATCATCAAAAAATCCCATGGGGGCAACTCAAGTGGTAAATATGAGAAGTTGTAATCAGTTGTAAATGGAAGGTCACTTGTTCGAATCCCCCCAAATTTACCCATGCACCATGGTTAAGTCCTTTTGGATGCACCTAGGGGTATAGTAGTAGCGATATTGGATCCTTGGAACTCGTGTCACGCGAGTACCACCCCAACTCTAGTTTTTTATTCCCCTAGTAAAAAAAAAGTATATCATAAAAAAATAATAACACAAATTTTCTAAGGAAGCACTTGAAAATGGAATTCATCAAACCTTGAAATGTTGAGGGTTCATTTGTAAGGACAAAAGGAATGAAAAAAATTCATAGTGACCTTCATGAGTTCTGAATGTTTTTTTTTGGATGTCTTCTTCCTTCATTTTAATCTGATGATATCTTGAACAAAGATCCAACTTTGTGAAGTAAACTGCTCCATGTATTTTATATAACAATTCATCAATCATGGGAATGAGAAACTAATATTTAATGGTAAGTTTTTTTATCTCTTTATAGTATGTACACATACTTCATTAGCCCTCCTTTTTGTGTACCATTACAACTGGTGCATAGTAAGAACTTTGGCTAGGCATAATTACGCCATTTTCTAACATTTATTCAACCATACGCTCAATTTCACCCTCATAAGAGTAGGGGTATATGTAAGGTATGTTGTCGGTAGTAACACGTCCTAGAATCAAGTGAATAGCATGATCACAACCTCGCATAGGTGGAATACATTTTGGAATATATTCAAATACCTTGGAATTCTTATCAATGACCCTTTAAAGATCCAGGGGAATAACATGCTTAGATGTTTGAACCTCTAGTGACCATAATTGTGCAATTAAACCCTGATGTCCCTTTTTCAACAATTTTTTCATTCCATTAGAGCTTATAACCTTGATTGGTTTCTTTCTGATACCCCTTAACTCAAACTCTTTTCCCTCCGAGGAAAATTTCATGAAAAGTCTTTGAAAATTAAAATCCACTGTTCCTAATGATTGTAACCATTGGACCCCCAAGAAAACATCAACACCACCCATTAGAATAGAAATCATTGGACTATTCAATACATATTCCCCCATAGAAAGAGTAATTTTAAGGAATTTCCCTAAGCAATTCATAGTTCCTCCATCTACAATCATTTCTTGAAACTCCAGCGTTGGATATATAAATCAATTGAGAACTTTGGCTAATTTACACTAAATGAAATTATGAGTGCTACCAAAATCAATCAATGCTATTACCTTTTTCTTTTTGATATATCCTTCGATATTGATATTTTGAGGAGTGCTAATTCCAACCAATGCATGATAATATATGGTGGGAGTAATCGCATCAAAAGTAATTTCTTCTATTTAATCCACTTGAGATGGTTCATGTTCTTTCGCTTCTTCTTCTTTGCAATCTATGTAGAATAATTTATTCTCACCATTGTTGTGTCCCTTTCTATAATTGATGTCATAATTAAAACATGGATCTTTTTCTCTTATTTCATCTATTTGTTCAGGTGTCAACCTTGTAGGTTGAGGTGGGTTATAAGAAGGAACATTATTCTCTCTATAGGTGTTATATTTGGTCCTTTTAGTAGCCAGTACCATGTTTTTACTTTCATCCTTCATTGCCAACATGAAAGCATTCTCTAAGGATGTTGGTTCAGAGAGATGCACCTCATCTTGAATTATATCCTTCAAGGTTCCAATAAAGAGATCCAACAATTTATCACCTGGTATTCCCTCCACTCTGAGATTCAACATTTGAAATTGTTGAATGTGCTCGATTAATGGAATCTTTTTCCTTAGATTTATCAATTCGATAAAAAATGAATTTCTCTTAAAATCATCATGATATGATATCAATTCTTCTGTAAAAATGGACCAACAAATAATGGATTTCTTTTTGTTTCCACAAACCCATTGGTACCACACATATTGCTTGGGTTCTAAATAGAAATATGCAATAGTTACCTTTTGTATATTCGGCACCTGGTGTATATCAAAGAATCGATCCATCTAGAATATTCGTGTTATGGGGTTCTTCCGTCAAACTTCCTCATGTTAATCTTAGGAATTTGGATACCCCTTGGGGACCATCCTTGATTAATTCCATTATTAGAATCAAATACTCTTGGATTATGCTTATTAATGGAAGGTTTCTCAACATGGACACCATATTTATCATCCTGAGTACCTTCGGACACATAATCACCTTTAGGGAGATTTTACTTTGGATTTTGTAGGATCTTAGCAATCCTTTCATATTTTTCTCCATCTTATCCATTTGTACCATCATCCTAATTTCCATATGTCTTATCGTATTCTCCAAATTAACTAAATCAACCATTGTCATAGTCCCTTTGATCATATCTTCCATCCTGTACACCCGAAAAGATAGGTCTTCACTTTCATCATAGGTCTTGGATGAATCCTCTAGTGGCTCCATTGGACTGTGAATTTTTACACCATATTTTGGTTCCATGTGGAACAATAAAAAATTATATTTACAATATTTGTCACACCTTTGAGATCACCCAATATAGATCCTTTTACTAAAAGTTATTCAAATTTAAAATGGTGTACCTTCTTCAAACCCTAATTTGGAGGCTAATTTGCTAGTCGATCTTCCAACTGAGGTAGACCTGAAATTTCATCCCCTATGAGTTTGGAATTTTTTTTATCGAGTATCCTGACATGTCTTCTCTTCAATTCCATAGGTATGACCTAATTCTTACGTTTCAATAAAAAAATTGTAGAAATTTTCCCAACACTTGCTATTTTTGTCCCTTTCATAAGATCAAAAGTGTATGGCCTACCACGTGTCCAATTTTTTGGATCTAATTCTAAAATTTATACCACATATGATGGGGTCCGTCTTCTTTCTGATTCAATAAGTCTTACTCAATTTGGATCTTTCATGCTCTAGATAGAATAGTTATTCCAAGAACACTTGTTTGAGACTAGTTTTTGGACTAGTAAAAAACCCTCCAAAGGGTATAACTCCTAACCTGTAATGAATTGGGATCTAAAACATGCACAATAGATAGTTTGATTTATCATCTACAACCCTTGCAGTTTTTTGTCTAAAACATTTGTGAAAAAAAATTATAGTGAAAATTCCAAGATGACTCGTTTTTGTTAAATTTTCAGAATTTACTTCAATCTGATCTAGGATCTTAACTGAGAGAATAACATGTACAACATATCTACAACATATCAATCATGGAGACAATAATGCAAGCACACAAGAGACACAAAGATTTACTTGGGGAAAACCATAAAGGTGAAAAACCCCAATAACTTCCTCAGAGATAGATAGAGCAATGATACAACCATGAGAGATAGACATAACCTAGCAGCAGATCCTCCTCCTCCATAAGTGCGCCACTCCTCCTTGAGTGCATGTGTGACAAGTGAGTGAGCAAATAGAGTGCCTCCCGCACTCTATTTATACTTGACTTGACTTGCCTTTTTACCTAACTCATGTAGGCTCGAACTTAACCACATAATATAATGCTAACTGGGCCGACCCCCAATAGGGTGGTCTAATAACCCTTTGACCCACATGGCCGACCCCCAATAGGGTGGTATAATAACGCTTTGACCCACATGACTTATACAGGGCTGACCCCAAACAAGGTGGTCTAATAACCCATCAAGTATAAGTTACGACACTTACAATATAAATGATGACACTTCCTTATAGAGGAATAATACCATCTCTATAGGAATACAATATACATATATGTGAAATACATTCCGAAGTTACATATACATCAACACTCCCTCTTAACTAGGAAAGTATTTCTCAGCACAGTTCTTTTAGCACAAGTCATCTTCTCTGGATCATTGTCACTGGATAATCGTCATCGAGTCATCATCATCGTCACTGATGCTGCTATCTCAATCAATCTCTGAATCTACTCGTCATAGGAAGTTCTACAGAGCCAGTCCTTTTTCATACTGGATGTAGGCCCACCACCTGCAGGTCTTCATCATCACTGGCCATACTGTGGAATCCTCAGGACTTATTACGTGCGTCACAAAACCATGCAGCATCCCAGGCTATTACGAGCACACAAATCTACCTGTAGGATCTCCCAGGAGCACATTACATGTGACCCATCACAAAACCTGGCTGAAGCATCCCAGGTTGTTATGAGCACGCGGCTCTACCTGTCGGATCTCCCAGGAGCACATTACATGTGATCTCACCACAAAACCTGGCTGAAGCATCCCAGGCTATTACGAGCACACAGCTCTACCTGTCGGATCTCCCAGGAGCACATTACATGTGGTCCACCACAAAACCTGGATGAAGCATCTGAGGCCTTTTTCATCCTGTCCAGATCTCCCAGGAGCAAATTACATGTGGTCATGGCAAAACCTAGCTGAAGCATCTGAGGCCTTTTTCATCCTGTCCAGATCTCCCAGGAGAAAATTACATGCCATAGGACAAAACCTCGCAAGAGCATCTGCCAGATTTCCCAGGGCACCGAATTACATGCCATAGGCAAAACCTCGAAAGACTATCTGCAGATCTCCCAGGGCACAAATTACATGTCCTCCCAAGCAAAACCTCGCAAGAGCATTTGCCAGATGTCCCAGGGCACTGAATTACATGCCATAGGCAAAACCTTGAAAGACCATCTGCAAATCTCCTAGGGCACAAATTACATGCTTTCCTGCACAACCTGATCCACGGCCACAAAGTATCATCTGATACTCATCAATCATCATCCTAATGTACACATGATCATCCTGATCATCATCACTACAACATCATGCTGCATGTCATCTGGAGAAGCTCGTCATCCACGATCATCCTGATCATACAATGCATCCATCTGATGCCCACCAAGTATCCACCTGATACATACATAGATACATGATCCACACAATGCATCCATCAGCATACATGATCTACCTGATCATACAAAGATACATGATCCACACATACATGATCTACCTGATCATACAAAGATACATGATCCACACAATGTATCCATCAACATACATGATCTGCCTGATCATACAAAGATACATGATCCACACAATGTATCCATCAGCATCCAACATGATGCGTACATACAAAATACATACACATGATCCATCCGATCATATCCAGCATCCAACATGATGCATATATACATACATATAATGATCCAATTGATCATATCCAGCATCCAACATGATGCATACATACATACATATAATGATCCAACTGATCATATCCAAGCAGAAACCAGAACATCATCCAGTGCTTACATCCACAGCCATGTGAAGGATCCCCCTTCCAACATGCTTGGAATGGCTTCAGTAAATGTGTCCATCACTTCTTCCTCGAAGTGTCCTCGATATGAAGAACGCCAAGACTCTCTCTGAAGTACTCGAACTTCACTCTGGCTAGTGGCTTCATCAGCACATCTGCAATCTACTCGTCCGCCGCAACATACAAAAGCTTCACAGCTCCTCTCTGCACCATATCCCTGATATAGTGATATTTGATCTCTATGTGTTTCGACCTGTCATGAAACACTGGGTTCTCGGAGAGCTTCACACAACTCTGGTTATCACAGAAGATACCAGTAGCCTCCAACGGGAGATCAAATAGCTCAGAAAGTAGCTTCCGTAGCCATACTGCCTCACAACTAGCTGAACAGGCTGCAACATACTCTGCCTCAGCTGTATGCAGTGCTACGCAGGACTGCTTCCTACTAAACCAAGAGATCACACCTGATCCCATAATGAAGCAACACCCAGATGTGCTCTTCCTATCTGCAGCACTGCTAGCCCAATCTGAATCAACATAACCCTGTAGGTTAAACTTTTGATTCGCTTCATACTTGAGCCCATAATCCAGTGTACCTCAGTTACCTCAGAACATGCTTTACAGCAACTAGGTGAACACTCCTCGGATCCGTCAAGAATGGGCTCAATGTGTTCACAACAAAGAAAATGTCTGGTCTCATGTTCGTCAGCTACATCAAGGACCCAATCATCTAACAATACATAGAGACATCAACCAGCTCAGATGAAGCATTACATAGAAGCTTCAAATTCGATGCCATTGATGTGGCCATGGCCTTGCAATCCATTATCCCGAACCTCTTCAGGATCTCTACTGCAAACTTCCCTTGTTCAAGGAAGATTCCATCTGCACTCTGCCACACCTCCATGTCAAAAACAAATAGTGCATCATCCCCAAGTTCTTCATCTCGAACTCGGCAGTAAGCTTCCGCTGCATGTCGGCAATCAATCTATCTTCACCTGTAACAAACAGGTTATCCGCATACAAAAGTAGTATCACTGGATTGCCTTCCTCAACTTTGTAGTCAAGGTTGGAATTCGCTTTATTCTTGGTAAATCCCAAACTGGATAGAAGGATGTCTATCCTACCATACCAAGTTCTACACACATATATGACTACACCATGCTATCTTGAAATCCATCTGGTGCATCTTCTATTTCATCACTTTCATATTTCTCTATGCTGCCATCTGCAGCATGCTTGATCTTGATAGATCCATATGGAAGTCATAACAAACTTCCCTTCAGGTCTTGGGACTACATCCCAAACATCATTCTTCATGATCGACGGATCATGGCATTCCATTTCTTCATCCCAGATCCTGGGAACTTCAATATCTTCAATATTTTCAATATATATCTTTGTTGCTGGAACAAATGTTGTAGTCCTTTTGTAGGTGAAGATATACGGTCTTTCCTACAAAACAAGTTAAATTGCATGATTAGAAACATCTCATAATTTTCAGAACAAATTCTTACACATAAAGAAATATGTCATACAGTCATGCAATCATCTTAGCCAATGTTTCAATACAACATTTATCCATATCCCATAACTTTCTAGATGCCGTCCAATCTCTACCAGAACATTGTTAAGAGTGTGCACAACTCCCAACATGTCAGCAAAGAGGTTTCATTCTAGATAAGTAGCAATGAAATGTTGTACAGTGCCATAGGCTACTTACCCATGCATATTAGTAGTATACTGTTCATCAATGCAATTATTCTAATGTGCATAATACACAACCTAATTCTAGGAACATTAGTATATACATCATTGAACAGTTTTATTTAAACAAACAAATATGCAAGAAATTAAAATACTTATCTTTGTTTGTTCGTTGGATGGACTCCCTTTGAGTCTTTGCTTCCTTACAGGAGCTGCTGGAGTCCTAATCTGAAGTAGCTTATTCTACACCTTTCTGTTGTGGAAAGATGGTCAACTCCCTTTGAATATCTGCATCCTTGCAGAAACTACTGAAGTGTGTTCCTTTGCTTTCTTGCAGGAACAACTGGAGTGTGCTCCCTCTTGATCTTTGATTCCTGGATTACCTGTCCTTGAACTTACATTCATCCTTGGTCCCTATGCATGCTTATTAGTATCATGATTGTGTTATCCTTGTGAACTCATATAAAATCATACATTCATTAGTATACTATTAAAACACAATAATCTTAAGCATGTATAGTCATGATCATTTCAAACAAAAAATAATAAGCATTAGCATTCAAGGTTTATGTAGGATTCTTATGGTTAGTCAAATCATAAGAAACATAACATGTCTAAACTTGTAATTACTCAAACCTATGACTCTTCGGGTTAGTTGAATCATTAATCAAGATAAGAGATATAATATGCGTAAAACCTATGATTATTCAAACCTATACCTTCATGATTCTTCTGGTTAGTCATGTCATCAATTATGGTAAGAAACATAATATGCATACAACCATGATTATTCAAACCTATGACTTCATGAATAATCATTATCAACAACAGTATAAGATCCTAACACAAGGTAGGATTCTATCTTGATATAGGAAAAACATACCTGGATTAGCATGCTAGTTAGTTATGTCTAGCATACTTACATGATGTCTTCTTGTTCTTCTTCAATGACTTGTGCTAGTAACCTGTATAGCTCATAGGTTAGCCATTATAAAACCAAGTTATACATACCTCGTAAATGGATCTTCTATGAGATCCATGACAATGGATGAGTCTTTATCCTCATGTCATCATGATCATATGTTCTTGAACTGGAACATGATTTGTCTTTCTTGGTGTACCTTTCATTTTAGTAGACAACATAAACCTCATACAACACCATAATGCATTAGTACAATCATAAGTGTTAACACCCTAACCAATGAATATCTTCTATCATGCATTCATAATTTTGTTAAGGTGATACGACAAATCTAAAATCAAGATTGTACTAACCGTAATAACATGAAGACAAACATACCATAAACTTAATCATGAATAAATCTCAAAACATACCTCGATGAGTCATACCTGTCGAGAGCACTTGTAATCTCCTTATGTAAAGCCTTAGCCTCATCTCCCTCTAAAACAGGAACTCCTTCACTTATGCAGGTGACCAATCCATCTTCTTCTAGGATTAACCCTATCCACTTGATTTGCAAGAACTGGACCTGGAGCTGGATATGGTTTTGTCAGAGAAACCCCAAAAATTCAAACTTTGAATTTCAGACTTCCGAAAGGATAGAAATATGCGCCTTGATGAGCTGATCAAACTGGTATATTCAGAATTTGAAAACTGCAAAGTTTCACTCCTCAATTTTGCCTTTGAGACTTCTGGATTCACTGGACGTGACCCTGAACTGGGGTTTCATGAAGCCCACTCTTCTGCCCAATAAAAAGGTTTGATCCAAAGCTCTAAGCTTCTATTTTTCTGAGGAGCTTCCAGCCGTGGTCACAGATTTCAAAAATTCCCATTTTTATAGAAGCCCTAATTTTCCACTTTTCTGATCAAAGTCTCGAACTAGGGTTTGATCAAGCCCGGCCTTCTGCCCAACCAAAAATTCTGATCTTGGTCTCTAAATTTATATTTTGATGAGTATCATTCAGCCGTGGTCTCCGATTACAAAAATTCCAACTTTTTCCGAAGCCCTAAATTCTGGAAGCCATGAATGAAGGTACTAAAAAATAATTCTGTTTTGACAGAAATATGTACCTGATTGTTTCTGGTGTGACTCTGAACTTTTTGATCCACAGGGTCTGAAAAAAGTTTCCTGAGATAGCCTGACCTGTTATCTTTCCATCCTGACAGGTCTGACCTCAATTGGATTCTCTGAGAGAGAGTTATGTCAAATGTCGCAACGTGACCTGTTTTGGGATAAAACAAGAGAGCGAACTTGTACGGCTTTCCACGTGTCACTGTTTGAACTTCGACCTCTGAAAATATTTCCTGAAATAGCTCGGCCTGTTATATTTCCATCCTAATAGGTTTGACCTCAATTGGACTCTCTGAGAGAGAGTTATGCCAAGTGTCGCAACATGACCTGTTTATGGGATAATACAGGAGAGCGAACTTGTACGGCATGCCACGTGTCACTGGTTCAACTTCGGCCTCTGAAAAAATTTCCTGAGATATTACAGTCTGTTTACTACCTGACACTTTTTACAAAATTTCATTTGGGCCTTTCTATCCCAGGTTATGACCTTTTTCCCAAGGTCACCTGATTTTGACTCAGATCTGGAAGAGACAGAAACCCTATATTGTACAGATCATAAATCACAAAGTACAACGAATTAGAGGTTTTCCTTTGGACACAAGGTACATGGGGATCTTAGCTTCGGCCTGTAACAATTTCAGATCCGAAAAATTCGCCAAAACGGATTTATAGCGAAAGTGCTACGATGACTGGTTTTTGCTATATCAAGCCCTAGCATTGTAAGTGCAACAAGTGTCATACATGCCATATCATGCCTTCTTTCAGGCTAGCTCTGATACCATGTTAAATTTTCAGAATTTACTTCAATCTGATCTAGTATCTTAACTGAGAGAATAACATGTATAGCATATCTACAACATATCAATCATGGAGACAATAATGCAAGCACACAAGAGACACAAAGATTTACTTGGGGAAAACCATAAAGGTGAAAAACCCCAATAACTTCCTCAGAGATAGATAGAGCAATGATACAACCATGAGAGATAGACATAACCTAGCAGCAGATCCTACTCCTCCATAAGTGTGCCACTCCTCCTTGAGTGCATGTGTGAGAAGTGAGTGAGCAAATAGAGTGCCTCCCGCACTCTATTTATACTTGACTTGACTTGCCTTTTTACCTAACTCATGTAGGCTCGAACTTAACCACATAATATAATGCTGACTGGGCCGACCCCCAATAGGGTGGTCTAATAACCCTTTGACCCACATGGCCGACCCCCAATAGGGTGGTCTAATAACGCTTTGACCCACATGACTTATACAGGGCCGACCCCAAACAAGGTGGTCTAATAACCCATCAAGTATAAGTTACGACACTTACAATATAAATGACGACACTTCCTTATAGAGGAATAATACCATCTCTATAGGAATACAATATACATATATGTGAAATACATTCCGAAGTTACATATACATCAACAGTTTTGGAAGCGTCCAAGCTATGATACCAAATGCTATGCAACAAATTCCCCAAAAGAGAATAAATAGACATGGAAGAGTAATCCACATTTAATAATTAAGAAAAGGGGTGAATATCAAGCCTCTTTGAGGGGAACAAATCCTTATACAATGTACTAAGTACACAAGACAAGACAAGAAAAAATGATTCAAATGAAAAGGCCTTCTCGATATATATAGGAGACAAGGAGCTACAATTACATCTAATAGACTCAATATGAAATCACTAATATAACAATAATAATATAAAATTCCTAATTTAGCGGGGAATGGTCCATAATTTAGGGCTGAACATTGAATTTCTTGTCACATGCACTATTACGTTAGGATTATTTGCTTTACGTCTGTAGGATTTTAGTTGAACAAATTTTATCGTCCACTCATTGGCCCACAATCACCTTAACACCTATATATTCTCAACGCTACATATATGCTTTGTATACCCTTTGTATACATTGCACATTTCAAGTTATTCCTCATACTTGGTTTTCATCTCCCAACAATCCACATCATAACCTCCATATCATCATGCTTTTGTTGGCCCATACCACTCTACCACGATGTGTGTACACATAATTACAACCCCTTATAATAGCGCACCAATGCTACTTCACCCTCAAACTAGGGAATCCGATAGTTCACCATATCACCAAGAAAGCCACATACTTCTTGCTTAATGCATTTCATTGACCACTCCTCTCAAATTCCTTGGAAATTTATGGGTATGATTAATGAATGGACTCTCATCCGAAACACGATCAATAGACAATTTTCATTCGTCACCATCTCATCAATCCCCAAGAAGACTCACACTGGGTTCCTACCCTCTGATTATAAAACCATGCTTACATCATAACCCCCACAATGATGCTTTGCATTGTATTACTCATTGGATACATGTCTTCTCATATGTAATATTTCTCCTTATTATTTTTCTCATTTGTAAAAATGGGTTCCCTAAACACACTAAAAACATGGAACAATATCAGTCATACTATTATTTATAGAAGTAACACCCCTGGTTTCCATTGATCGACATATTTCACCATGAAAATCATGCCCTTCAATATTATCATTATCACCCTACTACATGAGCCTCCTACTCATCTTACTTTTGGCATTACCATGTGACACCTAGTTTATAGTCTATTAAACCCATTAGCCCCTCATTCCCCTTACCATCCATATAACAATGATTGAGGATTGGTTCCTAGTGTAATCCACCCATTTTATTCCAATAAAGGGAATTCATGAGCCCCACACTCAACAACTTTCTATTTGTTATTATGTTACCATCCTAGTTACATACAATATGTCCGGGATCTCATCAATGAGACCATGATCTTGTTAGTAGCCTTATCTCTCATAGAATTCTATAAAATGAATTGTAAGAGTTACAAAATCATTGATTGTACCTTGGTTAGTGTTCTCCTCATTAAAGGGTTAACATTGTACTAAGTAGAGAGAGTCATCAATTCTCTATGAGTAAGTAGTATCCCCTATGACCGACACCAGATCTTGTATCCCATCAGGGGAGGTCATGTGTTTTGGTGATTTGAACATTCCAAGCTATGATTGAAGCCATCCAAATCTAGCATTATGTGTTTCCATCCCATAATTTCCTTCATTATTCAAGTCCTCTCATTCCCTTGGCTTATTTGACATCATCAAAAGTTCCCCCCTATGGATTCAATGCCATCACATGAGGGAACAACGTATATATATTTAGGTAGGGACCAAAGACAACTTTTATCCTACCCTAGCAATTCAGAGATTCAACCCCTAGTTTTCCCTTCTTGTAATTTAATTTGGAAAAGTTTCATGAGCATAGGGATGCTTGTCTCATTTGTATAAAAATGCCATTTTATGTCACTTATCACTTTATTGTTTCACTAGTTATGACTATCATTCCCCTATAGTAAGTCTACTAATCTCAACAATTTCTTTCTTACTATCATAGTGATGGAATATGAACATGAGGAAAAGCAATTATGATGCATTTTGTCTATACAGGTCCCTCCCAAAATCATACATCAAGGGACATATAATATCACCTAAATTCTGTATACTTATAACATTTTGGTAGTTGTCAGTGAAGGACATCATCAAAATACTACATGCATCACATAGAGCATATTCTTCATCCTGTTAGAAAAATAGGATCACAGAGCAATAACAATAAACAAAAATGCAAATATAATCACACACACATTACAAGAGAGACACAGATATATCGTGGTTCACCCCAAGATGGGCTACGTACACACTGAAGTTTCCAGTCCTTATTATTATACTGTCCAACAAAGTGAAGGGATACAACCTGCAGCACAACCATTGCACTTCCTCTTCACTGTCTCACTGTCTCTTTTTCGATCTCAGATACCTTTACAATGCATAATACCTAATACATCAACCCTAGCCACGTTACAATGTCTTTCTTTTATAAGGGAAATACAATGGGAAAATACCACGGGTTACCCAAAACCATGGGCCCGAAAACTGGTGGATCGTTCTAGGATCATAACCAAACCTGGGGTAGGGACACGGCTGAATAATAATATCTCTGAATCTAGAGATTAGGCTCCATAACCAACACATCCATTTGTGTAGGTTCATGAAAGGAAACCCACACAAAATCATGAAAAAATACTTCAAACCTATGTGGATGTAGAAGCACACAAACTCATAACTTCTATAGTGCATTCCAATATTGAACATAGCATTTTGGATCTAGGGAATTCAAATTGGCATCCATTACATGCTCTGGTATTTAATCGCCCCATACTTGCACCTTGATGCCACTTCATGAGAGGGAGCATTCACATTATGACGAGTTGTTTGAAGAAATCCATTTTGCCTAAAAAAGGAATCCATGAGCATGGATTTCATGAGGATAAATTAAGAGAAAAGTTATGTTGCAAGAATCAATTTGAAAGAAATATCTTTCATCTGCATTCTTAAAATTCATTAGCATCTCAAGCTGACTTGAATTCTTCCTCAAGAAGCAAATATTTCCGTTCATCATTCCAAGTTTTTTAGTAATCAATTTGAGAGAGAACCCCCATTCCATTAAATATAGACTAATTTAGTAGAATCTAGAATAAAATGTTCCCAAATTATCCTTTGTAAATCCCAAAATAGTCTTTTTAAATTGCAATTTTCATTTCAAAAAGTGAAATGTTTTATTCAAATGATTTGGGCTTTATAAAACCTAATTTTGGGCTTTAGAAAGAATTTTTTGGTCCTTCTCAAAATAAATATGCACTTGAATTAGTCCAGATCCTCCCAAAGGGAGTGTTGGCTACCATTTGCAAGCAACATTCTCCTAGATGACACCATTGTATTCAATATTGTCAATTGAACATAAAAAATTGGTTGAATCTCATCTCCTTATTGTGGTTTTATGTGATTTTTGCAAGTTTAATCTTCTAAGCAACCCTTATATGTATTGTTATTCATTTCATAGCTTCAACACTATTCTATTGATCACACCAACCAACATTTAATATGTTGGATTGGTTGCAACCTTAAAGGAAGGAATAATTTCTCACCACTGGGCCAATTTTATCATAACAATTGTGCATATCCATTTGAAAGTACAAGGGACAATAAAGATGTCACATGAAAAGTATAGGGCCAAAAATGATTATCATGAAAGTGAGAAACCATTCAAGGTCGGAGATAGAATTTGATTGCATATAAATGAAGAAAAAGTTATAGGGTGTTGGTAAGAGGATCAGGGATTTCTGGTATGGTCCTTTTTAAGTGTTGAAGAAGATGGGTGATAATACTTATATACATATTCTACCACCATATATGTGCATTTTTCTTAGTAGTGAATGTTGATAATTTTAAATGTATTATCCTTCCCTGTTGGAACATAAAACTAATGAGAAATTCCTACCTGCCATAAAATATTTAGCACCAAAAGATAAGGTAGAGTTAAGAAGACATTGTTTTCCAAAAGAATTTTGTAACATCTAGACTAAGGCACTATCATTTCTAAAATTTTGGTTCAAAGGAAAAAATCCTTGAATTTACTGTGACATGTATCCTATATATCCTTTGTGGATATTGAATTTGTGGGGTACACATAATTCATGGCTCACTTATGCCACATGTACAACATGGCTAATACTTTAAAGTGATACATCCTTTAAATGCTTGCGATTATAGGCATGCGCCTCAATATATTATGATGAGAACAATGTTCCTTTGACTTGTTTTCTATTTTTTTATCCTTGTCATGCCCATATTATAGAAATATCTATTTTTCCTCATATTCGCCTATATGTAGAATGAATCATTCAAAAAAATGTGATATGAAATATACTCAACACCCAACCTTTTCAATTATTGCTTTTCCTCTTTGCCTCTACTAGGCAAGACATTGTCACTTGGAAGTACCTTATCTTTAAGTAATCTGCAATTTGTGGGAAATAGAAATGTAAAGTATCATTAAGCATGCATGAACTATCTTATAATTGTTGATTGTGTGATAGAATTTGTTAATATATACGGCACCTAATGGTTAGTTACCTTAGTAGTACTAAGAAATGCACATCGAACACACCATACGTTTATTTTAAGTCTTATAGTAACATTTTTTCCTTAGTAGTGTAGACGTTAATCCATGTCCAAAAATAAAAGTGGAGGAAGCATACTTTACTCTTTCAGAGGATGTATTGGCACTATTTGAAGAATTCCCTAACTCATCTTGTTGGAATGCATGCAACAACATTCCCTCCATAGCATGGGTATCCCATAAAAATCATCCATACTTACCTCTATATTATTATCTTCATCCGCAACATGTGAAGAAACAATGCTACTATAGACATTCTTGATGGGTGACTTGGGTACAAAGTGGGAAATGAATAAGTGGTTGATTCAACCAAGCTTTCTATGCTTCATATCCAGGATGTGATCATTTAACAATATTATTTAGATTTAACATCATAGTGGGATGTAATGGTATATGGTAGATGGGTTGGTTGTCATTAGAATCCTAATTGTAAAAACATTGAATGCTAAACAAATGATATTAGTAAACACAATGCATTATTATGTTATAATATTATACCAAGCATTTATTAGAACAACGGATATTATTTCCAATAGCACACATACAATGAACCAATTTATAAAAAAATGTCAAATTAAGCAATACATTTATATTAATTCCATTGAAAAAAAAATATAATTATTCAATGATATTTTTTATTCTCAAAGGGGATGTCTAAAGGTAGTCCCAATGTAATATTCCATTAACAAATTATCGGTCACCAACAAAATTTATATCTTATTAACAACTCATCACTAGATGATAGAGTATGTATTGCATGCTAAACAAAAAAATAGATGTATTCAATTTAATAAAAACTCTTTTCCATTCGACTGATCCGAAACTAAACAATTTATACTAAACAATGGGCACCTATAGCTACACATCAACCCTGCAATGTTCCCATATTTTATTGGATGGCCATCAAATACCAGCATAGATCCATCTTAAACCCGTATCTATCAAGCACCAAGAGGGATCCACTTTCTTGAGGTGTATTTCTTTTTTTAAATTTAAACTCAAGAAATTTGATATCTCTTGATTGATAGACCCCGGTTTAAGTTTTAAGTTTTTATTTTGTAAATGAACATCGATTTTTTAATTACTTTTCATAATATTTTATTTATGAGTCAACATGGATTTTTTTAAATACTTTCATTAGTTTTTTATTTTATGAGCCGACATGAATTTATTAATGGCCGACATAATATAATTTATTACAAGTTTTACTCTTTTTTTTACTCATGTAACGTTACAATATCTCCCTCATACTCGTGTGTAACGTTACATCCATACACGTTACAACAACTCCCCCATACTGAGCTGTAGAGCACCTCGTTTCACTTGGTGCAATAACATGTTCTTGATGTCAATGTTTCTAGAAACATAATCATTCATTCACGTACTATACATGGAAATGCCATATTTGCAATAAACATTATTCAAGTAATCATATAGACTATAAAGAAGACAAAAATGGCATAAGTTCTACATAACATTTTTGAGGAATTTGAATACATTTGGAAGGATAAACAATCCAAGATTTGCATAATATATTTTAGACTTGGAAATCATGTCATTATTACCACAAAAGGATAATTTTTTCCCAACATTGGGTACAGGTAAAGAAGATGACCAAGCACCATATAAAGCATTGTTTTAATAAGACTCATATTTTGTTCTCTTATGGACATGAAGAGAAAAGTCATTACTACCCTAGAACAATTGAATCAACCTTTGTGTGTACTTGGATATTTTTTCTCTCATATTCTATAAATTTTTGGATATCCTAGTTGATATGTTTTGGGTAGTATTTATACCATACTTTGTCTCACTATAACTATTTGTTATATCAATATGATGCTATATGTTGGTACATTTAGGATGAGTCATGGCTAATTTGGGTTTCAAATTTTCATGAAAAGATCACATGGAAAATTTCCTAGTTGTCTTTTCTGTATCACCTAATGAATCTTTAGTCATAGTGGGAGCTATTATACCATCAAATTTGTGTAATATATCATTGCTATAATAGGATAGTGTGGCACCCCAATGTTTAACCTTCATCCCTCTAATTTTTGAACAACCACAAACTACCAGGGTGGCATAAAAGAGATCCAACTCATGATGAAGTACTATTGGCCCATGATGGTTAATGGAAGATGACACATGACACATTACAATTGATAGGGTAAAGTGGATCTCCACTTTTGTGTATCATCTTCATATGGTATCTTTCTCCTATTAAGTGATTGCAATTTTTTGGAATCGTGGATACTCATCCAAACTTGAACCCAAATTAGTATCTTACGAAATTCAATGCATAATTATTTAAATGCAAGTGCAAATTCAATAAGATAACCAAAATATAAATAAAATCTAGACTTATAGAAAATGGGAAGGGACAACTTGATGAACTTGGAATGATATGGAATGAGATGAAATTTGAAGGATTGACCATTGCATATTATCACCTTTTCTCCCAATATTTGAGTCAAAACCATAATTAAGGGGTCTACCTTCATAAAAGAATCCTTGGGAATAATTCAACATTCTAACTTCAAATGTAGCATTGAAAGTTTTTTTTACAAAACCAGTGTTCCTCTTTGACATATAACACATTGGGGAATATTAGTTATTTAAACAAACAAGTGCACAAAATAATGGTATTCACCGATAGTTAACCTATGCAAAGTAAAAGCTCCATGGATTTTTCATTGCATAATTTTGCACTTCTTTTGTGTCTTTATGTCTACATATCTAACTAGTTTGCTCAAATATGTAAGAGTTACCATGACCCAAATTGGAAAAAAAAACTCAACACTCATTTATTATCAATATGTCGAAATATCAAGTGAGAAAATGAGTTGGAATTTCATTTTGTAAACATTAATCCATATTGCATTCTTTTGCCATATTACATTCTTTTGCCAAAAGTTAGAGGGGAAGCTTATGCAAGAGCGATTTACTATGGAAGACTTTGGGGTGAACAGATTTTTCTAAAAGTCAAATTTGCAAGCGATTATCATAGGTCACATACAAATCTACATAATATAACTTCATTTATTTATATTAAAGTTAACCTATTTATTTATCAATTCCTATTATAGTTTGCACATAGCATTTTCAAGAAAATAAAATCATTTCAGAGTTACCTTCAACGTTGAAAACAATACTTTTCTTCTTGCATCTCCATTGTTTTATGTTGTTTCAAATTCTAGCATTAAGGTTTGATTCTCTCTACCATTTGATAATGGTATTTTTATAAGGAAATGGGTATTTATTAGCATTGTGTAATGGTATTTTTATAAGGAAATGGGTATTTATTAGCATTGTGTAGTTATATATGCGGCTTTGGTTATTTATTGGATTGGGACCAGTCATTGCAATGGATTCCAAACCAGCTTGTCCCTATTAGTTTGAAAAAATGATTTCATAGTTTTCAATGTGAACTTTATAGTTTTAACACAATGATGAATTTTTTTATTAAAATTTCACCATTTATGGTGGAATTTTAAAATACTATGCAATATATAGAAAATATGCATCAATGCCAAATAGTGTATTAAGTTCATTATTTTTTATTGATGCTTGCATTTTTAAAAGTAACTAAGTTTATTTATATGTGTTGTACATCAATGATGCAATGGTACTTAAGTTTGTACTCAATGCACCTATGCGTGTTAGTATATTGTGTGCACTTCTTAATGTCAAAACACATTTAGGCTAAAATTATTTACTTAGTTTGAAAAGAATATTTTATAATTTGTGTATTTTATTATGCATGGATTTTGTTGATAGAAAATGGCTAATAGAATATTATGGATAAAATTATAGCAATGAAGGTGAGGGAAGCATGTCACATTGTTTAAACTAGAAATACTTTTAGTCTAGTAAAAGTATTTGCTTCGTTTGTAAAGGATATTTCATAATTTGTGTATTTCATTATGTAGGGATTTTATTGGCGGAAGATCATTGATAGAATATTAGGGAAAAACACTTACATAATGAGGTTGAGGAAAGCATGTCCCAGGAAGAGAACGAGGCAAGTTTTTTAAAGTTTAATATAAAAGTAATATATTTTTTAAGTCCCTGTAAGTGTAAATTATGTGTATTGGATAATGTGTATCGTCCATAAAAAAATTTGAAGAAACGTTGGTAAATTTTGTTCAAAAATTTTAGTGTAAAAGAGTGTAAAATATTTATGGAAATTCCACAAATAGATAAATGAAGTGGATCATAGGTGATTAATAAAAAAAATCTGCTCTAGCTTTTCATTATAAATTTACTTAACAGCAATCAATAACATGCTTCAAACATTTGATTTTTCATTTGTTGAAAGTTGTGTAGGGACTAATAGCAAGGAACATAATGTCCTTCTTAGAAAATAACAATTATGAAGGATGTAAATTATGATGAAATTAATCTTCAACCGAGCTAGTAGAATAGTGCTATAAGTTAACGAAAGGGGGGAATGTTTCTTAAAATTGTGAGAGATATAATGTAAATAATTTATAGATTTATTTCCATTTATAATACATAAATCAATCCAATTAATTCAATAATTATTTTATACATAAACTACAACAAGGAAGGATGTCAAAAATGTACATACAAGAAGATGGTTAAAGAAACTAGCATAATTGCATTATAGGAGGAGACACCCCAAGAAAAATGTCCATCAAATGCATGTTTTGATCAATTTTTTCTATGTAAAGAGAGTTTAATTATACCATGAAATTTTAATTTCTAATTGTTTTGTTGTTGTAGAGATAAGAAAACAAAATGGAACCCACTAATTACATGAGATGGAACGACAATGTAGAAAAAGGTTGATCGCAAGGTTTGTGAGTACTAATGAATGTTCTTCCCTTAATATTTTATATTTGTTGTGATGTATATATTTTAATTCATCTACAATAATTCATTATTATTTTTTAACATGTGCTAGTATATAAGAAAGAGCCATGAACATTGGATTATACATGAATTATGAGTATACGTTAGAGTATCAAGGGTTATATGCACACTCTATAAGTATCTATCTTGTTTTAATTCCATTATTTTTTAGTTAGTGAAAATAAAACAAAAAAACATTTAACTATACGTATGTTGTCATGTGGCCATTATACTCAATATTTTTTTATACACTAAGCCATATTACCATATAATAGATGGTAAAGAAGTAAGCATGCAAGTGCTTAACTTCACTCGGTGTGAGACTTGGATGTGGCTGATTAAGCAACTTCCACCTACTTAGTCACATCTCTGAAGTAGAAAACCTCTCATGGTCAAGTGTGCTTGCAAAGATTGGTTGGGGTTGGGTCGTGGCTTGGACACACCTCCCTGCCCAATTACAGTCATACATAGTGAGCAAGAAGAAACGCTAACCAGAGAAAACTGAATTTGCAAATGAAAATGACTGGAAACAAATCTTACCAGTTGTATGGGGAGGTCGTGCCACTGAAGCTGCCTCCTTTAGGTGGTTAGCACCATGGTGAACTAGCTTGAGTAGCCATGACTGAATGAGAACCATGGAAGGGAGAAGATCCCCTCTCTTAATTTGAGATGAAAGGATTGGTACGCTATTTCCTTACATCGTGGGCACAATTCAAGGGAATTCCAGGAAAAACGAAAGGTAACCATGGAAGCTTTCCTCGATAGGTGCCTCCATTCTCACTATACAAAGGCAATACCTCCACTGCTCACCTAGAAAATCCAATACGAAATGGAGATGAGCATAACAGTCAAGCTTAGAAACAATCGTTTGGTCTATCTTCCTCCTTAAACACACCATGCAGTATACTTAATGTTGGAGTCATTTATTAAGCCCCTAGGCCGTGGACTACTGGAGTCCGTGGGTATGTACATGTTAATCTTTGGATAGAGTATGGATAAGTGATATATATATATATATATATATATATTGGTTGACACATCCATACCCACAGACTCTACTAGGCCACGGACTAGGGGTTTAATAAATGACTCCAACGTTAAGTATACTCCATGGTGTGTTTAAGGTTGTCCAATTAAGGTTGACACATCCATTCCCACAGACTTAAGCTAGCTCACGACGGTGCTAACCACCAGGAGGAGGCTTTTTCAGTGGCATGGCCTCCCAAAACGACCAGTAAGATTCGTTGCTAGTCATTTTCGTTTGCAAATTCATTTTTTTCTGGTTATCATTTCTTCTTACTGACTATGTATAACTGTTAATTGGGCAGGGATATGTGGCCAAGCCATGGAACACTCTGTAACATACCCAATGTCATCATTATCCATTTGGGGATATATAAAAATTTTCCTTTATCCTTAATAAAGACTAATCCATATTATAACCTGATATCGAGTGTAATTATTATTAATATTATTATTATATTCTTTCACTCACAACATATGCAGTAAATTCAAGCAAACTAGTATGTCAGTAATTCTAAGGTATTTACCATACTTTAACAAAAACATTAAGCCAATTTGTCTGCCTAACATTCACAAATGATCCCTTCACCTATCGGTATGTGAAGGAGATAAAAAGTAAGTTATCTAAATCATCCACACACACTTTAAGAGTAAGAAATGAATAGTAGTGTCTTCATTTGGACATATGCATCATTGTGTGTGATGGAAGTTTATAATATAGTAGCATAATTATGTTATATTGAGATTTTATGTATGGAAATTCTGAACAAATTTAATTAGTGGAATATTCGGTGGATTCTTATTAGTAGATAATTAAATTTTGAAAATCAATTTAAATTTTTTTGTTTAATACCATTCAATTATATACTTTCTTAATAAAAGAACTATTAATAACTAGTTGCCATTTCTCACACTTCCATATCCGAGGTTGTTGAGATTTTATATTTTATTTTTTAAATATATGTTAAATTTTATTATATAAATGTCTATCTCACACTTCCACATCTCAGATTAAGATTTTATATTTTTGTTTTATAAATATATATGTTAAATTGTAATATATAAATGTCTATGTATATTTTTGAGTATTTGATTAAAAGAATTATATATAAACAAGCTACCTCCGTATTTCCATACTCGAATTATGCTACTATGATTTATAACAAATAATAATTAATCATACAATCCCTAGCATAAGACCTAATCCGCATTCAATATCCTACCATGATTCCATTATTCATTCTTGGTAAGTTTAATGTAGCATCATTCACGTTAAATGTGGAGGACACCTTATGGGTTACAATTATCCATACAAAAAGTTAAGGATATAACACTATAATCCTTCATACTGCTGGGAGGTTACTTCACATTGAAATCAGCATATACAATTAGAACATAAAAACTACTCATTGGGACATAGGAAGACTAAGCAATATAATAACATGTATGTGACTTCACTTGCATATATGTTTCCATGACTATGCATTATTTATTATGCTTGATTTTACAAATGCATTAACATATCCACATTCTTGATTCAATACAGAACATGCATATGACATCATCCAATGGCAGATACATTGGTTCGTCTAAACATGTACTTGATAAGATGAAACTTAGATGGGTAGTTCATATCATTGTCAAGCATGGGATACACGTTGAATTCATTGTATAACAATAGCATATCCAACTGATGGCAGTATTCTCCTGTGATTTCCATTAGCCAATATGAGAAAGCAACAATGGTACCATAAACAATGAACATTAGTAATCCTGGATATATTTACGTAGCAATGGTACCACAAATAATGAATACCTAAGCCTACACACATTCGTTTTTAAGCTCAGACCACAATCATATATCTTAATTTTATTGGTTACTGGCAATGAAATACTATAATTACGTGTTTAACCATAGCCATCTATCAAAGATTCAAAACACGTTCATGACATCAATATAACCAGGTACATCAATATAACCAGTCATGCATTCTAAAACAACTTTAATACAATTAAACAACAAAGATATGTTATAAAACAAATGATTACATGTTAACACGTGATAGAATATACAACTTCAACTTTCCTTCCAATTATAGACACTCTATCCTGCTGTTCTACCTAGAGACCACCCCAAGCTGGAACACATATCCACTAGGCCAGGTAGATAAATGAAATCATGGTCTTGAAAACATTAGATTTAGTTTTACTATGGATATATTTGGCTTCTAATTAAGTTTGACTTCTTAATCAAATAGGGTTCACGTCTTCACAATATTCCTACTTGCTAATTATAAAAATAGTCATTTCCTTTGTGTATGGGTCAAGTTTCCAGCTAACTTAGCAGCCATTTGAAACACACACAGCAGCAAAACCACAAGCTATTGGGTCGATTCCTTCCTTCCTTCCATAAAGAAAGTCGCCCATCCATTTCTCTCTTTAACAACAAAAACCAGTGGCCATTTAAATACACATAGCTATCAATAATACTATCCCACACCACAAACGAAAAAAGTTTTTTCTTTTATTCTCATATAATAAATAAAAATATATAAAAATATCGCCAGCCAGAGATGAATGCAACCCACCCACGAAGGGCGTCCTCATATTTTTAACATAGAAAATGAGCCGTGGAAACACCCATTCTTCAATCGACTGGCTATATAAAGCTATTGAGGCTGCCCGGCTCCCTGCCAACTGAAAATTCATGTACAGAAACTAAAACCCATACACAATAATGGATTGAATCTTGGAGAGGGGATTCCCAGCTCTCAAGAATACATCCCTCTCTCTTAATTTCAAACATTGTTATATCTTCCTAACTCCGATCACATTTAATATATATACCTAGCCCGGATCACAGAGGCAACGCCCCTCTCCAAGTTAGCTTGGAAAATGAGATGTCAAAACTATATTTTAACATAATCTAATGCTGATCACCTTGGCAGTGTTTCCCCTCCCCGTGGGAGCATGGGACATGTAACAATATTTTAATATCTTCCTGTCAAAGTTTGTCAAAGTTTACAGAGGTGTGCTTTCATTACCATAGAGAAGTATATAGCTATCTATATAATTTCCAACAATAATATATATAGAAATTGCTTGGAAAGGGGCGATGCCCTCAACTTTCAAGGAAGCCAACCATACATATTAATGTTACGGAGAAAAAATTTCTATGGCTTGGGGTAGACCACAATAGACAAAGAACTACCAAAAATCAACTCAATTCCCAATGCATGCTATATAAATGTAAATGCTAAGATGTGGAATAAAAAACCAACCTTCAACCGAACATTTGATGTAGATCCCCGTTGAGCTTTCAAATCTCTACACTTGAACCTGCAACTTAGTCTCAACAATAAACACAAGGAAGTGCATATAATATATGAAAGATGTTAGCATAAACAATAGCATAGTCCATGATATAATAAACAAATGTACTCAATGATAATAAACCATTCACAACATCAATTGGATGAGAAAATGAGTATTTCTATTAAATTGAACAAGAAGTACATGATACAACCTCTTGCTGGCAACTCATCTGAACCAAGAACTAGGTCCCTCCACTTGTGTCTCCATCACTTCAATCGCCCATGCAATGGCAAACTCACGAGTAAAGGAAGGAGTCCTTCAAAAGATATGGAAGAGTTTGGTACATGAACATAAAAGGTTCTCAACAACTAGGTTCAATGGTTGTAGACTCAAGCTATGGAAAAAATCCAATATAGTTTTGATGCTCTCTCTTTCTTTTATCCTCCTTCCATGCACCATAAGAGCTCTTTCGGGATACATGGAGGGCCAAAGGTCACAATGGCCGTTTTTTGGAATAAGAAAATAGAGTTTTTACTATTATTTACCATTTAACTCGATGTACGCAGGCTATAGTGGTACAACATGCGTATGCACGAGTTGCAGTCAAGCAACTCGCGTACACGAACAAAAACAGGGAAACAAGGTTTCCTAGAGGACAAAAAGCGGTTATGAGTCAATCAAATGAATAATAGAGGCCAAAGAGTATAAATACTCACAAGGTGGAAAAATACGCTGTAACAGATGCTCCCTAATGTGTGAGGTCAGAGAAGGTACTACGATGGCCGAAATACATTATAAATATCAGAAGTGGAGTAATGGAACCACAAATGGAGGGAGTAGCCCACTCGTCATAATACACTGATATCTCTGAATACATACCAGTGCAATACATAGTAATCTGATACAATGGCCATGAATAGGCAGTATATAGTGAATACATGTCATAAGTGGTCATAGCCATGACCCAGTAAGATATGGTCTCCTATTGAAGAGGAAACAACTGATGCAAACTGAAGGTACAAACTGCTAATATATGAGACTGATCTCTCATAAGCATAATCACGATCACTAGTAGCATACCGAATGCCACTAAAGTCTGAGGTCTTCTACACAAATGATCTATGGTTCATTCCCTATCAAGCAAATAAAGGTGTTGATGTCGAACCTGATGTGGCATTGTCTGATTACCGGTCATTGATGTATACCATTAACAGATGCGATATAACCCACCAATAATGAAAATGGGCATCAAGGCACGGAGTACATTCACCAAGTGTGAATAGAGGTGTTGAGGTCAAACACTAGATGAATCCATTGATAAGGGGACATTGATGAATTCCCAATCTGTCGATGGTGAGAGAACCTACCACTAATGACTGCAAGCCTCAAGGTACTCAACGGACTCTAAGTCTCGAATCCAGAATAAAGGACTTGGAGTCGACGGAATGAAACTCACTGGAAGGAGGGCATTAATGAATCCCCCATCAACCAGCACGAGGTAACAACTACAATGAAAGATTTGGAAAAAATTGGACTAACAGATCGAACTGTATGGGATGGCCGACATGCAATAGTTAAGAGATATGAGGAGTGGTTGAATCTAGTTTCAATACTTTCTTTGAACAAGAGCATGAGTAGATGGATAGACTCAGGCATCATAGACTCAAGTACTAGATGATAATAATACTTTGTGACGTAAGAAGCATCAACAAAGGATCCATAATGACTAGAAGCTTAACCAGTCGGTGGAGTAAGATCTGAGAAACGAGTACTACTCCTAAGGTCCTACTATGTCCCAACTCTTAATGAATGGAGTGGAGATGAATGCTCTGTTCAAAGGTGACACGACAACTACCAATAAGAGGTAGTAAAAATTTTACTGTCCGGCTTTTTCAGTTATATGATTTTTTTTTGTCTTTTTCATATTATAAAAGCTTGAAAAAGAATAAAATTTCTTATAGTACAACAAGTGAGGGAACGAGTGTCAAGTGAAAGCAAACTAGTTCCAAGCAGTGGAACATACCTATCATGATCAATGCAAGGAAGCATGTGCAAGATAGTGGACACTCGGGGGGGTGTTCCCTCAAGGTAAGGGTCATCAAGCTGCGAAAGATAAATGGACGCTCTGCTTGGCTTGGAAGGTAAAGTGCAAAGGAACATGGCTAATTACTGCGAAAAGATGGAGCCGACACAAGGCTCAAAAGGCAAGCAGGATAATGCAATGCAATCACAACTCGACATAGATGGGGAGTCCTCATGGGAGATGGCCAGAATAAAATGAAGTAGAGTATGAGTCCTCATCACAATGTCATGGCGTGACTACAAAGGAATCCTAATCCTAAGGAGAAACAATGGCATGGGTGCCAAAATACATAAAATCATCTAACTAGGGAACCCATGGTCGGACAAGCCCCGACGCTAAATAACGACACTTCTAAAGCAGCATAGAGGTTCTATGTCAGTTAAAAAGTGGGGTCACACCTAAGGTTTATGAATGTGGTCATAAATTCAATGCAAAAATGAAGGTGAAATGACATCCTAACCTATATGCTAGGTGTAGAAAATACTTGTCGAAGGCGCGAAACGGTTCAAAAATCCACTTTCGTCGAAAAAACTGCTCCAAAAGGCACTTTACAATGACATATTAGTCCAAAATAGCTCAAAAACGGCAAAAACTATAGGAAAGTGGGTTTAAAAAATTATAAATAGTAAAAAGAAATTACTTTTACCATTCCATTTTCACTTTTCACCCAACATAGTGCTTTTGGTTAGTTTTTACCTTCGATCTTCAGTTGACGATTCTGGGAGCTACGGGCATCAGAATCATAAGCCGTTTGGATCAGGTTGGTGCTCTCACTCTTCTCTTCATTTCCATGGTTTTTATTTCAGTTTTAAATGGTCAATTTTTTTATTTTTTTTCCATAGGATACACCCATAGTTCGTTGTACGCGAGCTATAACTATACGGGTCACGTGCAGGGATTTTTTTAGTTCTCATGCGCTGACCGCGTATACGCACAACTATATACAAATAGTCTGCATACAGCATCATGAGTGAAATAAATTAAACACATGGGAACTAAACAATGCATTGTTTTGCTTCCAGGATGGTTCTGGAGTGGAGAGAGAGAGAGAGAACATGACGTTATCGATCAACATGTACGAGAAGACTTGGCCTCCAAACAATCATTGCAAGCTTGTGGGTTATACAAATTTTGGAGCATTGGGGGTTTGAGGGCCCAAAACCGATTGCTCGCTCGGTTGGTCAACTATTGGGATGCAGAAGTGCAACATTTTGATCTAGATGGACAACCACTTCCATTGGAGGTGGAAGACATATACTTCATCACTGGATTGTCCTGCTGAGGGGAGGTGGCGAGTCTTAGGCCTCGTAGCGTGGGGGGAGGAATCGCTATCAATGATTACATTGACATGTACTATATTGCTGGCACCCAGAAGGTGGGTAGCCAGGTCCCCATAGAGTCTATAGAGAGCCTAAGCATGAAGATCATAGTTCTCACCCTAGGGAGGATTACAGGATCAACTTCACTTCATCAGGATTCAAGGCCTTTGATATTCTACACAGCCGAGTGCATGAGACCAATGATGTATGATTGATGCACAACATTTATGGGTACAATGAAGACCCAACTAACGGAGTGCAAGCTAGGGTGGGCCAAAAACTTCGGTTTTGGAAGTATCTTATGCAGCTTTTTCTTTGAGAGGGTGTTGGGTTTGAGTCTGAGGGTTGAAGTCCCTCCGCATAGTCTCCGAGATCCCTCCCAGACCAGGTGGGTGGAAGTATTGACACAATAGGGGGGTGGCCGATAGGCTTCACCATTTATGAGTATTTTTTCCACTGGTGGGGACGACAGGTCATCACCATCGATGACTACCCATATGAGGGGATAGACTACCGAGGAGACCGAGACATGCCGCTCCCTCCAGGGGCGGCATTCAGACAAATTGGTAAGTTACTCTTTTTGGAATATTTAACTTTTTGTATTTTTGAGTATAAATAAATGCAAAAATGTTTTTGGTGTGATATCATATATTGATGGTTGACTATTTACTCATAGATGCAGGTACGCGAAGACCACAGGGCTTCCCATGACATCGTCGTAGAGGCAGGGGAGGAGAGGTGACAGGCGCAGCAGCAGAGCGCACTTTAGAGATGGTATGGATCAACATGACCCACATGACTTCCAGGGTACCAGTCATAGAGGTAGAGCATGTCCCAGAGGAGATGCAACAACATGTTGTAGTGGTACCTGGTATCTGGGTGTGACTACTCCGGTGCATAGCCACCGCTGTGCACTATTACATTCAGACTCATCCTGTCGAGGCAGCGAGGCCTCCCCATAGGGCTTAGATGCCATGGGGGCCCTATTAGTTTTGTATCTGATTATCTATTTTGAGAGATACGGGCTCCAGTTTTGTATTATGACACCACATTTTGGATATATTATTAATGGAAAAACTATGATTTTCCGGCTTCACTATTGTGTATGTACAAATGTATGAATGAATGTTTATTTGTGTGCTTCTTTTATTGATGTGACAATCAAAAAAAAGAAAAACACCCTTACCAAAGGGGCAACAACAATATATATATATATATATATATGAAACAAAATTAGTGGCTCAAATCTGTTTAGAGAGACAATCCGAAGAAAATCAACAAAATATATAAAATCACTCCTCTCATACAATCGACAGGGTTCCCCTAACCAAACAAATATTACCCAACAAAACCCATGGCTTGGCTCTCTTCTAGAGAAATCATTAGCCAAGATAAATCTCAAAAAAAAATCCATGGCTCCTCCTCTTGTCAATTCCCTGAATCCTTATTAAAGAATCCATTTTCTATTAAATCCCTCTAGCATTGCAATAACATGGTGAGCTCATATCTCTTGAGAGAGGCCACTTAGCCCTCCTCAAACTTCTCTTTTTTCGACATGCCCCCCTTGAGACACTAATTCAGCCATATCTTATCCCCTTAGCCATCCTATGTGTTGATCTCTTTCAAGAAAAAAATAATTCCCCCATACAACTTAGGAATCTGATCTCTTATCAAAGAAACACTAATAGTCATTATCCCTTTGTTAGGTGGAAATTTAACTCAAAGTTTTTGCTCTAAATAGTAATATTATTCCAATTCTTTTCCAACATATGCCTATGTTTTCCCTAAGGGTTTTCTTTGTTTTTCTTTGGCATTTAAACTCCTTATATATATTGTAAGGATTGTGTTCTTATAATAAGTAACTAAGTAATACATATATACTTCCTAAGATACTTAAATCTTAAGGTCATTGATGGGACATAGCAAAACAATCTCAAGGGAATTGCATAGTTGCTTGTACACATTATATTATTTACCTTTATAACGGCCATGTTAATGCTCGACATTAGTAATAATAATTTTCCTAAGAGTTATTTGAAATGTTCTTTCGTTCACATTCCTTTATCTTTCATAATCATTGACCATTCCTATTTTTCTTATAATCATATTGATTAGTTAAAACTAAAGAGAGAATATTCATGGCTTACCTAACACTCATGAGTGCATAAGGATTATGCATTTTCATAATGCTCGAAGGTGGATAATAATATGTACTAAATTGTACTTGCTGGATAAACAACGAGTAATGCTAACTTGTTCTTCCTTCATCCTCTGAAGGTATGCTGATGACCACTGTCATCCTCGGCTAGGTTCTCAAGGATTCACTTAGCCTTTCGCCTCTTTCTCCCTTCTAGTGGACACATTTGCCCTTTTGTTTTCGTTGTTGTGCACATTCAGTCCCAGGTGTATTTTATTATATCCTCATTTTTCATTTGCATGAAACATGCAACGTCATCATGATTAACAAGTACGTGGTTAGACCTAGACAACAAAATATTACCGAGTTTGTTAGTAGGGCCTCGATCTTGAGCTCCACACTAGGAACTATTGTATCCTATTGTATCAATACACTTATATTTCATATTTGATTACAATGACCGAGCTGAAAGATATTACACAGTCCCAACCATTCATTGCAATAATTCATAACCATGACAAGTTGTCTATGTTCCAATAAATAGAGGCATGCTTCTATCAACATGATTTATCTCTCTATGAATTCCTCCCAATCGTGCGATCTACCCTGAAATCGCCAAGTACTTCTCTAGTCAATCCCTAAAGGATCTCTTAAATACAATTAAGTTTGTTTCCAAGGGAGATTTTATCCACCACATGGTTCATTCATAATTTTTGTGCATCGTTGGACTCATGTATGCATTGCTCGTCTATATCAAGTGAGGGTAAATCCTCACCTCTCGAGGTCAAGTTCATAGGGGTATGGTGACTCCCTTCCCCATCGATCCCTAGATCGCATGCTGGAACTCTTATGTATACAATTGCTTGTGGGCACTGGTTATGAGTACAGGAAGCCATGTCTCAAACCAATCTTGACATGGTTAATATATAGATATGACTCGTCTTACCTTATGATGGTCCTCGATACAGTCGAGGTTGATCCTCTTGGAATAACATTTGATTGTGTAAATGCATAAGTAATGCTTCCCTTTGCATGTTAGGGTGAGTTGATTGAGTATATTTTGTTGATCTGCTTACATGCATGAGTCTTTCAGTCGAATAAACACACACACATGCATAGCACGTACAAAAGCTAGGACCACTTGATTAAAAGCCTATTCATAAATATATTCTTCTCTTAGTTTTTTAGATTAAAAATCATAGGATGATGGTTGTATCCAACCATTTTACTCTTCAATTATATTCCTTCCAAGACAAGTGGAAACTCTCCATACATTTAGACCATTCTTCTCAGATATGGTCATTCAGTATTATAGCATAGATAGCTTGCCTTGTACACATAACTAGTTAGATTTTGTTATCATTATGTTTTTGTCAAGGCGTACATTGGTATGTTAAGTTATAATCATATATTTTAATTAGCTTTCCCTTCTTACCATTTCTCATACTTGTTACTCATTACTAACCCATATTTGCATGTTGCATGCAGAAATATCTAGATGGGTGACCCCTTGAAAGCCAGGTGATTATGTATTTTAACACGTTGTCATTATTCTGTATATTATATCTTAAAAAATTCCACCCCAAAACTAATTGTACTTCCCTTTTGTAGGTGGGGTCTACTCTTTAGAAAGTTGTTCAAGACAATCTAGCGCCTTCGTCTTTTCTTACTTTCTCATGTAAGGATATGGGCTGGCATAAGCCCCTAGTTATTTTATCAATACAATTAAATTATAGGGAGACCTGATTATTATTTGTTGATCTTATGTAATAAGTCTATACATAGACTTCCAATGGATTGTTGATCTGAACTATATTTATTATTTTATAATAGACCATGTTTCCTATAGGGTGGCCATAGATCTAGGACGATTATTTATCTCTTAACTCAATAATTGTTGAAATGACTTAGTCAGTTTCATTTCATTTCTACTTGCATATGGGTAGATATCACATGCTAGGGTTTTATTTATCCTTTTTATAACTCCCGCATGGGTTTTCTGTTAGGTATCGATCCACTTGTGATTCTCAAGTTCCTGGTGGGACAAAACTCATGCCTATATCCTCTGGTCTAATGTGAGTCGAGGAGGTCCAATGGTTTACCCATCCTAAGGTAGTGGAGTGGCTTGGGAACTTAGGCATGTAGCTTAAGCTAGTTCTTGGATTGTTCAGCTGCAGTTAGCATACATGCAGTTCTACTAGATATTTATGTTTATCATTTTGTACTATATATCTATCTAGATATATTAGATAACTATTTGTCATATAATTAACAATTTATTTCTTCAATAGAATATGTTTATACATTTATATATATAGATACATCATTACTAATACTTCTTATTTTTGTTTCAATTCTAATTTCAATATAGTATGTGGCACAATGCCACAATTAGGTACCTACAACTCTTTTACAAATCCAATATAGATCGGTTTCCCAATGCATCCGTTGGGTAATTAAAAATAGTAACACAGTTGTACTAGACTCTACTTCCCAATGCAACAGTTAGGGTACTAACAACCAATAATACTATTTGTACTCGACTTTGCTAAAAAATGTAACATTTAAGATAACGACATAATCTTAATACAATTGTAATAGACTCTACTACCTAATGCAACATTAGGTTAACCGTGCTACATTCCAATTTACTGTCACATTCTAGGTTCATAATATTAATCATAACATAATTAAGATCAATCAAGAATTACTTTTTTTAGTTCTACATAGTACCATAGTCATGCCACTAGATTTATCTATATCTTAGTCTAATACTATCTTTTTAATACGTCGATCACAGATTTTCATATGACTAGATCACATCTTCTAGGTTTTTCATACAACCACATATTACTTAGATAAAATATTACTACATAAATCTAGCTAGAATAACATGCATTCCAGATTCGATCCTCTAGATAATTCATTGGTCTAAAACATAGATGCATGCATAAAAAATCATAGCATTAGCATATATCAATTCATAATTCATAAAGTTAAAATCTAGAATACAAGGAGCTCGGTTGTTCCAAGTGTTATTGATCAATTTGCAACTGGTGTGGGGATTTCACTGATCCACCCAAATATAGATCTGTTGGAAACTTTAGTCTTGTTTTCCCCATAGTCAGCCCCTATCCGAGTCTTGGTCTTTCTAGGGCTACTTTTTAGTATTCTTATAGTTTCAGATTCCTTTTAGTTAACATATATGCATTCCAACTTAGGATCCCCACCTTAGCCAAGATCACCTTACCAGTGTTCGTGGTTCAATATAGGAAGTACTATTGCCAACCAACAATCAATACTCTGACCTATATAGACAATACTACTGCCAACCAACACCTAGTACTCTAGGCTATATAGACAATATCACTGCTAACAATACCTAAGTATTCCTCCTACCAACCAGTACAGAGCACCTCAGTGCTCACACTATATGGCCACATAGATTTTCAACCATTAATGGACTTGGTTTTGGTCATCTACAAGAAAATAAGAAAGGCTATCTATGTCCGCTTTAGCTTTCCATATTTTTGTGCATTACAACTTCTTTTACTCTTTCATTCAGTTTGTTCTCTGATCATCTTTCATTTAAGATTTCCCTTTTCTTTAGTTCTTCATATTTATGTTTTTGATGTGTATTGCTCTTTCTTCTTCCACCAAGATAATTAACCCATTGGCATTCATTTTCCCCTCTTTTGTAGAAGAGATATTTTCTATTCTTAGTCAATTTCTTAGGTGATGCCACTTATGTATAAGTTAAAATTCTAGAAGAATCTCTTCATATTCTTTTTATTCTCTTCTTATTGACTTTATTTAATTTATGCTTTTATTTAGATTTCAGTTTAAATCCTTTTTATGTTTAGTTTTCTTAATTTTTTTTTTTTACCTTAATTCTTTCCCTATAAAGACCAGAACCCCTCATTCATCGGTTATCCCCCGCAACACAAGCATATTTTTAGCATAGTTCAATAAACAAACCAAATACATAGCATTGTCAACCATAAAGTTCCGCTATTTACAATACTTATCCACATATAGGTGCTAGAATTCCAAGGAATTACATATGCTTTGTCATGGTGTATAAAACTTGTAGAAAATAAATAATTGAGTAGAGAAGATAGAAAATATTTTGATATTTGGAATGAGGAATTAATTCAAAAGAATGTGTATTGCTTATGAAGCATACGATATATTTTTTTATTTAGGCAATCATGTATATTATACTACAAATTGTTATATACCTAGTACACTTTGTTTGTATTCTTGTAAATGTAACTTGACGAGGCATATTGTCAAACTCAAGCCAATAAAAAAAACATTCCAAATAACCCAAGTGCAATAACTTGTGTAGGTGATGAAGTTATGAGGCATGCAAGTAGCTTAAGCAATGATACCAGCTCCAACAATTTCTCATGATCATTGAAATTTAATATTACAAGTTGTATATTTTTTAAATATTTGTCTATGGAAATCAAACATGTTTTTTAAGGTGGACATATTGTCCCAGTTGAATGAGAACATGCCACCAATGTTGTAACAATTATTTATTGACATTTTAAATATGACTATCCTTTATAGTGTCCCATTTCGTATAATAAAGGGCCTCTTGCTTTTACATAATAAAATGAATTTCTTAAATTCTACTAGTATATCTAGTATATTAAAGTGTTATATTGTTAATTAAATATATGTATAATTTACATTATCACAATGAATAAAGGTGTATCCAATTAATATATTGATTAAAATGATACAACACATTCATACAATAATTATATCCAAACACAATAATTAAAATCTAAAAATCAATATTATTATAAAATAAATTTGATTTTCTACTACATTGATATTTTGTAAAAATAAAAAAAAGCTTGTTTTTTAATACCCTCAACGTGGAATAAATTATCACTACAACATATCATTATGTTATATTCATTTGAACTAAATAGTGTGGTCATTTTACCTAGATAGTGTGGTTTAGACATATTTATGGACTGGTGTGATTTATACATAGCTCAGCACCAACATATGAAAACTATAATAAAAGAAATAATACTCTTTATGACAGCAAATGCATCACTTCCATCAATAATAATATTATTGTTTCCATTACTATTATCATTATCATTCTAAAAACTTACAATGCACACTTTAATGTTTTTATCAGTGTTTTTACTTATGAAATTAGCCCCACTCGGTAATATATACTAGAAAGGACAAGCACATCATATATTATAAAATATTATAAAGAATCAATATATATATTAACTATGGTGTACTAGTGTGTATTTCCGATATTAGTTACCTAGTGCTTTTAATATCTAAATACATGGCATCAACGCATGTCATAGACATTGATACTCAGTGTTAGCATTTTGGTTTACCGATGTGTATAAGTTGGTAGTGCATTATTGCGTAATATATTATACAGGACCAATGTGTATTATATTATAAAGCATGGGTACATATCTTAACTATGATACATTGACATATATTTATAATAATAATATTTGTTTCTTTGTTGTTGTTGGTTAAATTAGTTGAGTTAGTTGTTAATTAGGATATTAAGTCGTCCCATAGTATTCATTGGTCCATAGTATTAGCTAGTGGTTTGGATCTTATGTAGTCCTATATATATCTGTGTTTAATAATGAGAAGGCAATCAATATGCCCTTTGTGTTTTCGCTCTTGTTCTGTGTTTTTGTAAACTTTAACATAATACATGTTTCCTTTAATATCTAAAATATATACATGTACATAACCCCATTAAAATATACATGTACATAACCCCACTAGTGGAACTAAACATTAATTCGCACATATTAAAAAAAATGGCGAGCCCTACAATTTTTAGTTATATTGAAAATTCGCTAAAAATCTACTAAACAATTTTCTACCAATAGAAGAGGTTTTAAGAGAGGTTTTTTGTAATAAGTTTTCCCAATATCATAAGAATAAAAACCTCCCCCAAAAAATCGTCTAGAAGGTATTTTCCTTGCAGTGTTTGAAAAAGGCTATACAGTTAAAAAGGGCTCGATCTAGGCAAGATATAAAGGTAAAAACTCTTGTACTTGCTTATAGTATCATGCTTGGTCTAACGTTTGTCTTATATTCGTTTTACTTTTGTTTTAAGTTTCCGTGCAATTTTCCAGGGGAGGCATTCCTCAACTCATCGTAAAAAGAGATAGACATATGCTCATGGTGACCTTAGAGGAACTAGATTTGTTTTTTCTTTTGAGAATTTTAGGAACTAGACACAATAACCTTTTAACTTGGGCTAGCTTTGTTTGATAGATGAATGTGTTAGGCTCTAGTGATTAGATATGGGTTCCACGGTGTGTTGATGGTAGTTTTTCTACGTAGATTTTCATTTTCTCTAATCAAGTCTAAATTGAGCATTAGATATGGGTTCCACGATGGTAGTTTTTCTACGTAGATTTTCATTTTCTCTAATCAAGTCTAAATTGAGCATTTATACCTGAACACTATAGATACTCATATATGATTATATGTAATCATTCATGCATATACTTATGGTTTAGAATCCATAAAAGATTGTAGTGAATTTAGTTTAAGTCTTTTGCAATAGAGTGAAGTATTATTCCTTATGCTGTCATATGGTTTACACTTTTATGTATCCAAAAATAAAATGAGATAGAAATTTTGTTTAACACACACATATCAAAGGTTTCTTCTTTTAAAACACTACTCTAAAAACAATTCCTAGTGTTGTAGGTTTGAAAGAAAATTTGTAATGATATTTGTTCCTTTCATAGATTTCTTGCATGAATTATTGATCTTTTTCATGGTTTCTAATTAGATGTATGTTTTATTTATCTAAATGCACAATTTAGTTATAGGTTTCCTTCTTTATTTCTTTTCTATTCGAGTTACTAATGGAATTTGATATTCAATATTCTTTATTCTATGTCATGTAATATTTCAAATACAAGTAATGATATCAATTTCAATGGGTTTTGAATAACAATGAATAAGAAAATACTATTGTACATCAATCCTATATTATAAGTAGTGTAAGTAATAAACAACCAATTATTAAGTCTTCCATTAAGCAAATCAAGAAATAAATAAGTACATATAATTGTAACTCTACTCCTAATTAATCATGATATAAACCCTACCTAGAATTAAGGACACCAAGTGGTAATCAAAGTTAGTAATAGTTAGTGAAAATGTTAAACAATTAGTACAACTCAATAAATCTCCTCATTATCTTCAATTTGTTTCTTAGCTATTTCAATATATGAGGTTTCTATCATTACATGAAATCACTTCACTAATCCTTTACTTTCCAGACATCAATTTGGTGTATGAGATCCCCTCATTTGTGGGAAAAAGGACCCCCTCCCTGTAGTTATTTGACTATTAAAGTATAGGAAAGTCTAGATACCCTAACCCCCTTCAGATTTGAACATGTGACCTCCTAGGAGGAAACGCATGTTCTTAACCATTAAGCCCACTCAAGTTGTATTGTTAGTAATAATTGGAGGCAACATAATTAATCATGACATCAAGTATATGTAGTCCCTAGCTTACTAAAGTCTCTACTTAAGTGATACATGATATCATTGTTAACCATAAGGGAAAATCACAGGTCCAAGAGTTATTTTTCCACTGAAACATTGCAACTATGCTCACCATGTGTTTCCCCTCAAGCAAGGCTCCATCTCAATGATGCACAGAAGTTAGAGTATTGATAACTATATACAATTAAATCACATAGTTTCCAAGGATATTGACAGATTAGACTCTTACTTCATCAACCTCAGTGTGGTGGAAAAGCTTTTATTCTACATCACCCCAAAGCCCCTTAGGGTATGGTCTGCAAAAGTGTTACTACCACCCTATCCCCTAGTGATGATTGCAACTCTTAGTAGTGGTAACCATTTGTAAGTATATTACTACTACCCTAACCCTCGATGAGTATAATAGCACTTGACAATGACATCTTGTAGGCCCAAAAAACACAAGTATCTAAGAAAAAAAAAGTTTTAGTACCCTTAAATGGGTAGTATAGTCTCATCGCCTTTGTCCAGTTAGAGAAGGTTAGAGAAATATTAATTTATTTTACTAATTACACAATTCAAATCATAGATGAGAAATCTTGGGACCTTTCTTCCTGGTCTAGCCAACAACTCTCTAAGGAGGGAAACTCATTTGTAACCTTCCACAAGTGTAACAATATTTCCAATATTAGCTCTTGGCCTTCCCTTTCTTCTTACCAATGATGCAATGGGAAAATCTAGCTTATGAGTTAAATTACAAGTATCACGAGTAGGGTGATATTAGGATAAATCTCATTCCCATTGGCCCCTTTTACCCTAGTTAACTTTACTATCATTGTTCAAGACTTTACCCTTCCCCAAGGCTTCGTAAGTGTGACACATGAAAAATTCTCACTGAGACATCATTCATTTCCCTTGGATCTAATTATCTAGCTTTCCATTAGTGTCACAACATGTAATAGATTAGTCCTTCCAAATATGCAACATCATATTAATAATCATAATAAAGATGCACATCAACACAATGTATTCGATTAAAAATTCAACACTAAATAAATAATCTAAATATCCAACCATATCATTATGAAAGATTAAATATGCTAAATCATCATCCACAAACATTGATGCTGCATAACCATTATCAAGAATATTAGTGTTCATAAAAAACATTATTGTTAAGTAAATCATAAACAAGAATTATCAATACTTATTTGAATCTAAGCAACAATACATATATATCATGTCAATCATCAACAACAAGAAAGAATAAAGGAAATATGATTCCAAAACACATTTCTTATTAGTTATGCTCAATCATGAAAACCAAAAATAATAATATCAAATACTAAGGATGTTATAGTTGTAAAAATGCATTTAGTTCATAGTCTTATTTTTGTTTCTACTACATACGAATGCACGAATCTGAATTTAATTTCAAGAACATTATAATATACTTTGTATTTATTATCAATAAAAAAATGTAAACATAGTTTTATTCATTGTTGTGCTTGAATTGAACATTATAATATACTTTGTATTTATTATTAATAAAAAAGGTGAACATAGTTTGTATTTATTGTTGTGCTTGAATTTTATTATTCGTTGTTTTGCTTGAATTGAAGATTATAATATACTTTGTATTCATTATTAAGAAAAAGGTGAACATAGTTTTATTCATGGTTGTGCTTGAATTTTACTTGCAATATAGCGAAACAATATTATCATAGCGTGTAAACTTTTTTTTTCAATTAGTTTATTATATTAGATTTTTTTTAAAAGAATGTATTACATTAAGATATTTAAAAAAAAAATTATTAAAATTTATTTATTCATTAAATTTTATTATTAAAATTTTACAAAATGTTTCCTTTACCATTTTCCTTTTCTTTTTTCTTTTATCTTATTAGGTGAGACTTTGCAATTTCCTACGATTTAACTCTTGTTTATATATAAAACCATATATAAATATAAAATAAAAGCAAAAAACTATGTAAATAGGTCAATTTAATTTCCATGAATATATCACTATCGTTTCAACAACCAATGGACAGTAATTACTTTAACAATGCCACTCATCATTGATGTGAGTGGAATTTTTGCACATTTGATCCTTATCATTATTACAAATTATTTATTTTGGGAAAAACACAAAATTGATATTGCTTCATGTCCCCATCAAACGATAATGAATGGGCACTATAGTAAATGGTCTCTTTGGCATGAAGGAAAAACATAAATCCAATAAAGATGGAAGTAGGAGAGAAAAGTAAAAAAGAAAAAGAATAAATAAATATCCTTAATGAAAAGACCCTTAAAATTTATTTACTCCAAAGAGGATCACATTTTTTAAATCTGAATTATTTTTAAGTAAGTAGATATTTATATTTAAGAATTAATTATATATATATATATATATGCTAAACATAAGAATATCAATTGGGTGTAGATCGGGTGGTTGAAAAGAATGTTGTTGTCCTCTCCATCCGGGTTCAATTCTCGCTTTGTGACACTCACTCTTTGGGAGCCGTGGCCATACCCGATTCTTCGAAGAAATTTCCCGATGGATGTAGCTCTCTAACAAATGGTGAGCCATCATTTAAAAAGAGTAAGTGTAAATTATGTTATAATAGGAAGTTTACAATAATAATATTATTTAGATTGAAATGTGAGGAAAAATAAGATAATAGAGAAAATAAATTTTAAAATAATGGATGAGGTGATTTGTTAGTGTAAGTTGATTTTTCATTGATTATAGGTTGATGGTTTCCTTTCTTAGGATTTGGTCAGCGTGGCCTGGCAAGGGTTCCTTTGGATTTGATGTGATTCTTGTCTCTGTTTTCTCTAGGGTCTTGGTCTTGGGACAATGACTCCTTTGTTTTCTTCTCCGTTCATGTTGCGAAGGTTGTGGATAAATTGTAATCTTTTATATACTTTAATATGAAGTATAGACTTTCTCGTGTGTGAAAAAATGTTGATTTTTCTTTGTGCTTTTACACATGTTATTTATAAAATGATTGAATGAATGTTTTACTTTGGAAGAGTGTAAAAAAATGATTTTTTTATTATTTGGAAATAAATATGTATTTATTCTAAATTTTATGTTTAGACTTGAGATAAATATGATAGTTTCAATATGAGTCTTATTATTCAAATTGGTATTTTTTATGGATTCTAGTATTATACTTAAGTAGTATCCTAGGCGATTATTTTGTATTGAAAAAACATGTATATAGATAGGTTGACGAATATTAAATATGAAACATACAATTTACTACTGGAATGTGTAAATTTTGGTGAATATTATGATAAAAAAACACATTTTATGTAAATATAGATGATATTAGAGACTAAAAATTACCAAATAATGAATTTATTTTTTTAAAAAAAACCTATAAAATAGTCAATTGGCGAAATTTCGCCCCTAAAAATTACCCTAGTACTAAATCTCAATGGAAGTTGAGATTAGAAATCATAATTATAAATAGTGATGGTTGGAATTAGGATTTCAATATGAGATATATTGCATTAAATATATACATATGTACATGCAAAATTCAAGAGTTATATATGGAAGGGACAACCAATCGAGTTTTTATTCATCTTCATATTATACAACTAGCTAGATCTGTCTTAAACCCAGATCTATTAAATATCGAGAGGGATCCAATTTATTGAGGTGTAAATTTTTTTTATCTTAATTTTTTTATACATTAAGAAAATGTTTACACCTCAAGAAATTGGATCCTCTTAGTGCGTAATATATCTTAGTTTAAGATGGATCTAGGCTAGTTTTATTTTTATTTTTTGTCTTATGTGTCCACATGAATTTTTCAATTACTTTTTTTATTTTTCATAATTTATGAGCCGATATGGGAATGCAACATGACAAACGTAAAAACATCTCCTCCATACAGAGTTGTAAGCTTCTCGCTACTCTCAATACAATGAAATGATGATTGAACTAATTGTACCCAATCCAACTAATCATTCTTTATATTCTCAATATCATATACATACACTTCTTTTAAATATATTTACTTAGACGAATTATAATGTAAAATGACAAAGTTCTAAAAAAGCCTTCCCCCACCTTCAAAGTCTTTGTTTTTGCAAGAGTAATTGTGTTTTTCAATGTGGTAATTACGTGGGGTTTCTTTACCTTCCTTTTTCATCATATTTCCATTAAGATAATTGTGTGTGCCATTGGATGCCTCTATCTTGATTTCTTTATCTCTAACTTTTTTTTAAGCCTCTGACGGATGCCATCTATCCATGGTTGTTTTAATAACACTATAAAAATACTTATTATCCACATGTATCTACTTGACTCTTCCTTTGTTGTTTATGCCGGCCGTTCGTATCGATTAGGTCAACTAACCAATGTATCCACAATCGACTATATGTTGATGGCAACGTCTCATTAAGTAATACACTGGTCGCCCCTCATCATTGTGTTGGATCTCTATCCAATCGATTCATCATCATTGTGTTGAATCTCTATCCAATCGATCGATTCATTATATAAGAAACAATTATTATCACAGGGTAAACAATATTTAGCTGGTTGCATGACATTTAATGTGGCTGTAGCATACATCTTGCCGTCTCATTAAATAATTTCTAATAGGCTAAATATTGTTCATGCTGTTGTCGCATTAAATGGCCTGTAACAAGCTGAATATTGTTCACCACTTCATAGTACTTGATTTATGTTATGAATTCATGAATTTATTGCATATTTCATTTAAATACAAAATACAAAATTAATTTTATTTTAAAATAATGATATATTTTATATTTATTAAATTATTAATAATTATAATAAATAAAACGTAATTAATTTTTAAAACATAATCTTGTAGGTGTATATCGATTAGTGACAGTGTGCATTGTTAATATTTTTATGAAGTAATTTATTAAAATCTTGATTAGCTTTTGTCTCCTCCTTGGGATAGTGTGGGCATATCTAGAAGTTATAATAGAAATGGTTGGAATCGGCCTAATAGTAATGGTTAGAATCGATCTCATATCACATGAGTGCAAACATAACCTAAATGTTTGAGTGCAAACATGACTTAAATGTTCAGACATGACCTGATTGTTGATTATGCCAAATACAAAAAAAGTCATCCAAGTATAAATAGTTAACAATATAATGCATTTTTAAATCACACATTGAAATGTCAATTATTCAAACCTCAACTATCCTTGTGTGTCAAACGTGAAGCAATATAGACATGCCAAAGGTTATAATAATATCGGTTAAAATCGACCAGAACTCGCAAAAATATTTATAACTTTATTAAACTTTGACTTGTATTTATAACTTATATCATTCAATCTCTCCACTATTGCAATTTCTGTATTACCTTTGTTATTATATTTGTAATGTTTTTATATCAAAAAAATTATAATTAATATTTAGTTTTTTTAATTACACAGCACAAATTACTTAACGATATTTGCTTTTCTAAATATGAGTAAGCTTCTCAGCAACATAAGTTATAAGTTATTGTAATTTATTTAGCTAGAAGGTTTTCATAGCTCATCATCATTATTGTAATTGCTTTTGAAGTTTACTTTGTAGATGTTTTTATTAATGATTTATAGTTACTCAATATTATGGTAATTGTTTTGAAAATTTACTTTGTATCTGTTTTTAATGTTTTAACATACACATAAAATAAAAAGTTATTGTAATTTATTTGTTATAATGGTATGAAAAATATTTTTTTTTATATATATTTTATTTATTTATTTAATATGTTTTATTCATTTGATGTCTTTTATTAATTGAGTAAATGACAATAATTTATAATTAAACTTGTTAAATTATTTTATTTTATTATATATTTAATTAATTTATGATTCTCCAAAGCATGGTTATTTTTATGGAATCATAAGTTATTGAAAGATTATATGATGGATTTGGGCATGGTGGACTTTGACCTAATCACTAATGGAGGATTCCCTTTATCCCTTCATGGTACTTCAACCTCTTTCATTGCACTCCCCCAACTCTTAGTGACCTCCTTGCTTATTTCCCTCTATTGATCCACCTTCTCTTCAACCACTAGCCTTTCCCATGGTAGTGACCATGGGGGCTTCACTAGAAGGCAATATAATACCACGTTCATTCATATTGCGGTATTAAATATTCATGAAAACCTAAAAATTATATTGCTTATATATTAAGGGGCAAAGCATTTTTTTTATTTAATGTAACAATACAAAAATACTTTGGGGTCTTTTTTATATGGGCGGGCTGACAAATATCCGCCAGATGGAGATGGCGGGATCATGGCCGGATGACAAATAGGGTTGAGGCAAGGCTCGGGCTTACCAGTACGCAGGGAAATCGCATCTTGAGGCATGCTTGAGGCCAGAGGGTTTCGTGGTGAAGTGGGTTTCCAGTTGATCATAGTCGAGAGACATTGATCATTGACAACGAATTGTTACCAATAGCACTTAGCCAGTTGTTACCAATAGCCTTGGGAGACTCTAAGCCTCCAAGGCCTGTTATAGGCCCTCGATAGGCCTTGGGGCTTGAATACCCAACCACTCGTGCCTATTACAGGCATTGGGAGGTTTAGTCAGCCTCCTAGAGCTTGTTACATGCACTGGGGGCTTGGATACCTAGCCCACAACAAGCTCAGTCAGCAATTGGGGAACTGTAACATGCAATTGAAATGTTGTACTATGTGCATTAGCTCTAGTGACATATAAGAAGTGATCTCCTATCTCTTCGTTAGACCATTAGATGTTGTAAATCATAATAATATGTGGTTGAGTAATTACATTGTGGGTGAAGTAATGTGCATCCACAATATACATTGAAAGAAGCAAGGTGCATTGTAGAATGCATGTGGGGTCATAAGAGGGGTATCATATCAATATACTAGGTAGAAATATAAAGGGGTATAAAAAATGTTAATGAAAAAATTGATGCATACAATATCCAGTGAAAATCGGGGTTTTTTGAAATTGGGAAGGCATATTCGGAGGGGGTTAGAGAAAACGAGTTTGGAAGGTATTTTCCAATATTTAGTGAAATTAGGGGTATTGTTTCATATGCCATGAATGAACGTGCTATGATAGCGGTTTATTAAGTGAAGCCCCCATGGTAGTGACAACCTGTTTTTCCCTCATGGAGCCTATCCTCACTAATTCAGTTTCCCAAGGAAGATCATTACAGACAATGCTCAGGATTTTAAATCTTCCTATATGATGAGTTGCTGTCAAAATTATAACATTGAATTAATTCATTCAACAACTTACTACCCGCAAGGAAATGGCCTGACAGAATCCTCTAATAAAAGTTTAGTGACCATCATTAAGAAGATACTGGATGTGAATAAATTTTTTTGGGACTCCTAACTGAAAGTTACACTATGGGAATATAGAACCAGTGTCAAGCGTGCTATAGGCAGTCCCCCTTTCCAACTTGTATATGGTAAAGAAGTAGTTCTTCCTATTCAGTTGGGTTTACCAGTAATGAATCTATTACAACCAGAACATGATGAACCTAATGATATGGAGAGAAGGATCCATCAATTAATCGAGATTCAGCAAGTTAGGGAACAACTGGATGACACAACCAAGATACACCAGGACAAGATGAAAGCAAATTTTGACAGGAAATCCATAGCTAGGGATTTTCAACACGAAGACCTTGTTCTGAAATGGAATGGTAGAAGAGAGGAGAAATCCAAACATGGGAAATTCCACAACCTATGGTTGGGCCCATTCAAGATAGTTGTAGTCCAGAAGAACAACACTTATGAACTGGCACGATATAACGACGAAATTTTTGAGAATCCTATCAATGGAAGATTTTTGAAATGTTTATTTTAGTATTGATCCCTACCCTAACTCACCTATGATTTTTTGTATCAAATATGTAATATATGTCACTTTTATATCAAAATTTTGTTGTATTTACGCATTCCTTTTCAATATCATGTTCTCTATTGTTGAATTTTCAAAATAATTAAGGCTAGATATGACTCCATATCCCAATGGACTTAAACGCACTAGTCTACAGTTCTTAGCATCTTCCAAAGAAATATTTTTCCCCACTGAAACAAATTTTAGTACTCACATTTTCAACACATTCGGTAGTGAACAACATAACTAATCGCAGGAGATACTAGTTTTGTCATCTTGAAGATCAGAGTGAAATTCCTCTCGAAGAGGGATTCTAGGATTGGTCACCCAGAGATCTGTATGATCGACGATCGAGGAATCAAGTTGATATCTACAATTAGTGCAATCAAGCATAGATCAACAGTGGAAACTTCGTTTAGGGGATTGAAGTGCATGATCTTAACGCATCAGGTACGACCCTGAATAGAAACCACCTTGGCCACATTTTGACCTCAGCATCATTCAGGGCCCAAAAAGTGGTCTCCTCACACCACTTATTGTGAGCCATAAAACTGTTCTCGTCAACGCCAGTGGATAAGACAGTCATTGCCCCTTTTATAGCTGTTTGTTAGGGAAAGAGGGCCCCATTTCATAAAGTCTCTCCAATCCATGCACAAATCTCGAGTCGATATGAGAAGTAATATACACTTATCTTACTTTCAGGCTCCATTAAAAGCTCGACATTTAGAGATCTGGGTGCGACCCTGAATAAAAATCATCTTGGCCACATGGAAGCCTCAATTTCATTCAGGCCCCAAAAATTGGTCTCCCCAAACCACTTATTGTGAGCCCTGAAACCGATCCCGAAATTTGTCACCTTCCTTGCTCATCAGAATCATCTAAGATTTATCTAACGGATATTACTACTGCCATTTCGGTAGAAATAGTCCTTGTGCATTTAAAAGTCCCATGCCCCTTGAACACAAAGGACCAATCCTTGAGTTCCACATAGACCACTCATTAAATCCCCCCTTTTTCGAATTTTCGCTATAAGTATGCTTCAGAATATTTTACCGGGAACTTTATTCCTAATGCCTTGAGATCCTCTTCTATCTGTCATCGTATTACCCTCTTCACAACCAAATTTGATCATCCATCATCCTTTATTTCGTCTCACCAGTGTCACCATGACTTCTATCTCTAACCTTGATACATATCTCTCTACAACCTCTACACTCAAACAAGAAGAAAACTTCGGAGACAAGCATTTTAATAGTCATGACCCTTTATCTTCATTCTCCAATATGCATCAACTTTCCACAGAAGCCGAAGATCAAGCCAAAAGCGAAAAATATTTATTCCACCTATGGAGCTTCGTATTGGAGAAGATGATTTTATCATAGGTGAAACCCTTCCCAGAACTGGTTCAGTGGTGTGCAGAAAGATATGCTCTAGAGAGGAAGGCGTTCATTTCTCGGTCGAGATCAGTCGTCTGCCCAATCACTAGAGAACTAATCATGGAATTAATGGACACCGCGGAAGACACTACCATCTTTGAGTTCGATGAAGAAGTCCTAGTAGGGAAGATTTGAGAATTATCATCAGAAAGAAGGGAAGCATTCATCCGCATGATAATCCCCCCAGAAGCCGACCTTCCAGTACTCAGTCAATGTTTAGCCCATAAGTATTCTTAGAGCAATCCAGACTAGTTTTATCCATGATCTGTCAAGTCCTCAGGTATGATCATGACTTGGGAATTGATGATGTTTATTTAGGTTTTCTCTTTCTTATAAATTTATTTCAGCAAGAAGCACTTGTTAAGTTGGAATTGTCATCTTTCCTTGCTCAGTCCATTCATTTGCAGTTCAATATTGTTTTCCTCTAGAAATCTAGTCAGATACAATTCCTTTCTAATTTATATGATCATCTATCACAATAAGGATTTATTGAGTTGATAGGACCTCGATAAGTCAATTACTCCTTCTCCACTACATAAAGGTTTCTCTTTGTTTTTGGATGCCATCTCGACTAAAATCTATACATTGTTATTCGACTCTCCTCCTCCCAGAATCTTTCCAAAATGCAAAAAATTGCTCCAGCTAAATCCTAACGACTCGGTTGGGGATTGGTTTTTCTTTGAGACCCACATGGATATTCGAGTATATGTAGTGTAGCTTTCTCCATATAGGTTACCAATATTCATGACTCTTAGGTTCTTTTCCTTGGAATACATCCACCAAAGGTTCAACTGTGATAATGTACATTTCATGAAGGGTAACAACACCAGGACTTTCAAAGTCCCCAATGAAGCTATACCTTTTAAAGTTAGAAGAAGATATGCTGAGAAGGTGGTCAAAGAAATGTTTCCTTCCTATTTCTTTCCTGTGAGTTAAGTATGATCCCAAAGGGATCATCTCTAAAAAAAGACAGTATGCTAGAGCAACGGCTTACTCCCACGAGCTGCACACAATTTTGGATAAAATTGCCAACTTAGATAGTTGGGAACAGGCTAAATTAGTTTTGGATCTGAGCCAGATCATTGTGGCACCAGTGACTGCTAGCCGCATAAATTAGATACTTTGAGAAAAAGGAGCATGCATGAATTGACCTCCGACGTCAACAAGGATAAATCAGGGAGTATCAAGTCAAAATCAAAGAGGTCCAGATCTGAAAATGTATCCATCTCAACACTACAAATTAAACCAACTCCCACATCTTTATCACCCACCATCTTGGAAAAATTTCCATCTACAGCGTGGCCTCAAAAGCAGGAGACATTGTTTCCAGAAGATGCTTTGGTCACAACAATGCTAGTTAAATCTGCATTATTTGTCTTATACTCTCAATTCAAAGACGAAAAATATTGATCTCCAAAAGACCATATTCCCAAAGAAAGATATCGAGAAAGGACACCAGTCTAGGATGTTGTTTGCATTAGATTTTAGGCAAGGAACCCTGAAGATGGAAATTTTGGAAGCACTTGTGCCTAGAGGAAAGAAAATACCTTCAAATTTCAGGACCCCTCAGGTTAGGGTCAATTTAGATGCATTTAATTCAAAAGATATCATGGAGCTTCACCGACAAACATGTGAGGGAGTATATAGAGATGTATTGAAGTACACTATGAGTACTAAAAAGCTACAGGATGCAGTCCAAGAACTAGAGAAATGATTAAAGAATGAGAAGTCACCGAATAAAGAAAAACAGTTGAATATAACCGACCTAGAGCAGCAGATTATCAAATTGGTTCAAGATCCTAGTGATGCGACTCTAGTTGAAGCCATGTTAAAGGAAAGTGATAAGGAGATTTCCATCCTAAAGAAAAATATCAACATTCCCACAGTTGAGCATTCATAAACAGTTGAAATTGTGGCAATTAAGTCCGCGCTAGACAATGCTCTAGTTGATGGCTAGACACTCAAGGAAAAAATCGTTACTCTGGAGAACAGACTAAATGAGCTCAAGAAGCAAAATCAAGACACCCTTCTTCAAAATTCTGCAACTTTACAAGCCACCTCTTCAGCAAACCCCACTGACAAGCTTGCGCAGGCAGTCACAGAGATGAGTCTTAAATATGCCCAACTAAATCATGCATATAATCAATTAAAATTCAAATGGGATGAGCTATGTAATATCAATGAAGCCTTAGCTACAAGGAACTTAGTCATCTTCGAGTTGCAGTAGTCCAAGGAAGATCTCTGAAAAAACATTCATGAATTATCAAGAAAACTGATGGGTTAGCCTTTATTCAAAAGCACCAAGTTTGTAATTTGGGAACAAATAACAACATTGATAACAACACACTGGAGGCATTTCGTTATATCCCAGGAGGAGTGGGAAATCGTTGACACAACTGCTCAATATTCTCGTTCAATTCTGAACAACATAAACAAAAAGACAAATATAACAAAGGTTGTAATCGATTTCTTAAATGAGAAAGCCTTAGATGAGCTTCAAACATATGTTGTCCTAGATAGAATGAAGGTAATAATGGAAGAAAATAAAGTGATTACAAAAGGATTAATGGCTCAGAATGTTGCTGATATGGCTACTCAACTAAAGCAATATGTGAATTCATTCAAAGAGTTATTCAGATATGTCTTCCCACTCATTCTCCTGTCTTTTTGAGATGGACATGGAGACTTATATCACAAGGATAATTATAATGCCATGATATTAGATGCAAGGAATTCTAAATTCCATCTAGTGGACATTCATGAAGAACTAAATGGCCAAGTAATTATAGATAAGTTGCACCCAAGTTTTGAGATCCTTAATCGACTTTAGGCCATTTTCAAATCTATACCTTAGCCCACTTTTGAAAATTATTATGAGTTATACATGGCACTCATGGAACTAAGGATTTTTCAATATCCAATGGGAAAGGAGTGGAAGAATATCACAATATTCCTTCAAGTGCAGCAGCTGGAAAGGACTTCAACAATGCAGTCAGTAGTTGGAACATCATCAGTGCAACGGGATCCTCCTCCACCTCAACAAGGAAGACCCTAGTCCCCACTATCAGAGACTCAACATCAGTTTACTAGATAGACATTGTCGTAACTAATTTTTTTTGATAACAAATTGAAAAATTGAAAGTTTTTAGGCTATAAAAAATTTTGTTATAAATTTTGTAAAGGTCGTAAGGGCTATATATAGATAAGCGAAATCTAGCCAAAGGGATGACTCTTTTTGTAAGAAGTGTAACTTCTGATGATTTCAGTATGATCAAGGAATGAGAAAGAACCTTCAAGCTTTATCTTGCATTTATGTGGATTCTTAACTCTGATGTATACAATTAGTATCTCTTCTTTTGTAATCTCATCTCCTTTCTAACTTATTCTATGATTGGAAAAGTTAGAACAAATTTTGATGTGATTATATTTAATTGATATTTGATTTAAGTATTGTTTATGGGTAATTCATGTTGTCAAGTATTCATGATACAAAGATATAATTGTATCATTTCTTTCTTTCTATAAGGACTGGGTTTTACTTTATTTCCATTTTGTTATAGCTATTGAATTCATTATGCTCAGTACGTTCTCTGTAAACAAGAGATAAATATTTGCTTTAAGCAAGTACCTTTTCTCATGCCACCCCATTCACACAATTCATTCAAATTTTATATTGACATATCATAAGTACTTCCCACATTTTGTGAAACTTGATTATTACTATATTAGCTATCAATGACATGATTCTTGACTAAGCATTGAAAAAAATAAACAATGAGAAATATTGATGCCCAGGCATAGTTCTAAATACAGCCTTAGAAATACTCTGGTACTAACACCTTCCACTCGCATCATTTTTAAAATCAATTTATCGTATTCACGCAAGCTACCCTGAATCCTTGGAAGCAAGTGACAAGTTCAAAGACCTCACCTTTGATATTATGTAGAGAAGATTGCAAACAAAGAGAAAGCTTTTGGAATGAAGACAAGTGACAGTACTGTAGAAGAATCTCTTTTCTTTTCTCATAAAGCAAATAACAAGCCTAAATACCCTTCCAAGGGAGATAACAACAAAAGAGGAAGAGGAAGAAGAAATTTCAGAGGAAGAGGAGGAAGAAAAAAATCTAGTAAAATATCATATTTAAAGTGCACATACTGCAGAAAGAATGGACATGAAGCATATTAGTGTTGGGCATCTTGGAACTCCATCAAATGTAGACATAATTAGAATAAATACGTTAAGAATAAAAACCAACAGGGTGGTAAAACCCCTGTTTCTGCTCATTGTATTGTTGCACATTGTAATCTTGGAGTTAATTAAATGACTTCTCTTTTACCTTACAAAGATTGTTGGCTACTTGATATTGGTGCAACATCTCATATGATTTCCCAGGAAATTGGCTCAATCAGGCTAAATTTTCCTGGATTCCCTAATTTCATATTAAAAAATGTTCCCTATATTCCAAAGTTGCATAGAAGCTTGTTGTCCTTAGTGCAGATTCAACAACAAGGCCATTCCATTCACATGTTTGATGGGATTGTGGAGGTAAGAAAATCCTCTGACAACAAGGTCGTCATGATTGGTTATGAATATGGACAGTTATTAAAATTGAAAGGCTCTTCTGTAAGAGTTCAAGTATTTCCGTATATCTCTTAGCAAGAAGAAGGTAATATGTCATCCAGTTTACTATGACATGCTATATTTGGTCAAGTAAATTATAACAGTCTTAGATTTTTAAGAAAGAATTGTGTATTTGGTTTTCCAACCATTCCTAAGAAAAAGAACAAATGTGATGCATGCATACTAGGCAAACATAGTAAGCAACCATTTCTAGAGTCAAAATTCAGAGCATGTAGAAAGTTAGAACTGGTTCATTTTGACTTATGTGACCCCATGTCAATTCCTTCTGCAAATGGTAATAGGTACATTATGACATTTGTTGATGACTATAGTAGAATGTGTTGGGTATACTTGTTGAAGACAAAATATGAAGCTTTTTAAACTTTCAAGAAGTTTCATGCATTGATAGAAAATAAAGCAAAAGCACATTTTTGTACATTTAGATGTGATAATGGTAAAGAATATAAATCTAAGGAATTTTAAGACTATATTTTCAAACATGGAATCAAACATCAAACTTCAATTCCATACAATCCCCAACAAAACGATATAGCAAAAAGAATGAATAGAACTTTAATGAATACAACACGCTCAATGATGTTTTTCAAGAATGTGAAGCTAATGTTTTGGGGTGATGCAGTCCTATGTGCAACATATTTGATAAATAGAAGAAATTTCCATGTTCTTGAAGATAGGACTCCACATGAAATGTATTTTAGCCACCTTCCTTTTGTTAGGAATCTCAGAGTTTTTGGTTCCACCTACTATGCATTAATACCAAAGGAGCACAGAAACAAGCTCAGTGCTAGAAGCAGAAGATGCATATTCTTGGGGTACTCAGAAAATTCCAAGGCATGTCGTATTTATGATCAGGTAAACAAGAAATTTTTTGTTTCCAGAGATGTCATTTTTCTTGAAACTAATAAAAATGACAATTCTATTGAAAGACAGCTTGATCGCCTGGAGAGGTTTTATCATATAAAGACATAGTATGAATGTGATAATGAAATTCCACATCTTGAAGGGGGTATCCCTATCTTGGATCAATCCATATAATTTGCACTTGAAGCAGCACCAACACCCCCTCATGAAGAGAATGATGAAGAAGAAGTTTATGTCACTTCAACTGAACAAGAGACTCAACTGGATGATGTAATCCATAGGATTGGAAGATTGAAACTAGAAGAGAATAATGCAACACCAGTTGATCAACCTGAACCATCAAGGAATATTTTGAAATGGGCCGAAAATACGTTTGAAATGTCCATTCAGATGAATTATGAAAGACGAGAACAAGAAACCTAACTAGACAAGAAGATGGAGGAAATGCAAAGAACTCAGGTGATGACATGGATGTCTCATTTGATTATGAATTTAATTTTTTTGCTAACTTTGAACCAAATTCCTTTGAATAGGTTGTTACCGATGATGAGTGGAAATAATCCATGCAAAATTAGTATGATGCACTCATAACGGATGGAACCTGGAAGTGAGTTGACCCTACAATCGAAACCAAACCAATTGGAAGCAAGTGGGTATACAAGAATAAATACAAATCAGATGGCTCACTTGAAAAACATAAAGCAAGGCTTGTGGCAAAAGGATATTCATAGAAAGAATGAATTGACTATGAAGAAACGTTCTCTCCCACAAAAAAATGGGGTACCATCCATACTATACTTTCCTTGACTGCACAAAATGGTTGGAAAGTTCATCAATGGATGTAAAGATTGCATTCTTGAATGGAGACTTGGAAGAAAATGTCTTCATGTCTCAACCATAAGGCTTTGTTGTCAAGCAACAAGAACACAAGGTATGCAAATTTGTCAAGTCATTGTATGGCCTAAAACAAACACCTTGAGCATGGTATGAAAAGCTAACCGAGCATCTTCTAAAGTTAAATTTCAAACATTACAATCTTGATGATGCAACATTATTGGTAGAGAAATTTGGAAGATTTGTTTTGTTCTTGTAGTATATGTGGATGGTCTTTTCATGACAGGGAACAATTAAAGCTATATAACATGCATAAAGAAAGACTTAAAGAATGGCTTTGAAATCACTGATCTGGGAAATATTCACTACTACTTAGGAATTTAAGTGACTCAACATCCTAAGTACATATTCATTTCTCAGAAAAAAATATATTGGAGAACTGTTGAACATATTTGACATGTCATACTGCAACCTGCTTTCAACTCCAATTGAACAAAAGCTAAAGCTCACATCAAGTGAACGAAAAGAATTTTAGGATGCAACCAAGTACCGACAGCTTGTAGGAATCCTTATCTACCTTACTACCTTCAGACCAGATATTTCTTATGTTTTTAGCATTCTTTCATGGTTTTTGCACAAACCTTGTGAAGGACATTGGTCTACAACGAAGAGAGTTCTAAGATACCTGAAAGGGACTCAAGATTTTGGACTCAAGTATTCTAAGGTGGATGCTTTCAAAATTATTGGATACTTTGATTTAGAATTCGATGGTGACAAAGAAACAAGAGTGTCCACTTTTGGATAGATGATGAGTCTTGTATCGGTAGTTGTCTCCTGGAGATCACACAAACAATTAGTTCCATCATATTCGACAACAAAGACAGGATATGTAGTTGCTGTAGAAGCAACCAACAAGATTGTGTGGAGAACTCCACTCGACTTTTGATTGGCAACACTTCTGCAATCAAGTTGGCCAAGAATCCTAGATTCCATGATCGAACTAAACATATCAACACAAACTATCATATGATTCGACATCATTTAGAGGCCAAGACAGTTCATTTACGTCATTGGTCCACAGATGATAAAATTGTAGATATCTTCACCAAACCACTTGGATGAGAAAAGTTTGAAATATTTAGAACAATGCTCAGACTTACAAATGCCCCTTTGGATTAAGGGGGGGGGGATGTTAGAATCCTAGGGGAATTTGTAAATAACGAAATATGATTTTAGTTTATGAAGACAAAGGGTCTTGGAGACTCTAACAGACCATTTGGAATCGGAATGCCAAAGGTCACAAAATATTTGTACAAATGCAATGTTTGGTGGATGAAATAAAGTATCCACGAGTTATTTACCATCATCTTAAATATTTGGTTCATAACAAAAAAATGTATTCTTAAAATTTATAACTAAGCCAAAGCCTTTTTAAATACAAATTGATATCTATTTCTATCTCTTTCACACACTTATACACAAAATTGATTTAAAACATTTACATTTACACTAGCATATATATATATATATATAAAGCTACACAATTTAGATAAATTAAAACCCTTACTCATAATTTGCACTCTAAAAAGGGGTTCGATCCTTGAGAGATTTGATCCCTCTCAGTACTTGATAGATCCCCTTTTAAAATGGATCTATACTGATATATAAATAAATTCATCATTATTTTTTTAATAATTTTTAATCTCAATTTTCATGCTTTTGAATAATTAAAAACAATATAATACGTACTTTCATCACTATATTATAAATTTTATAATTTTTTGTTATTAGTATTATATATTTTATTAAACTCTATCTTAAATTCACTTTTAAAAGTTTTTCAAATAAAAATAAAATAAATAAATAAATTTAAATGATTTTAATATTGAAAAGTATCTATAACTATGTGATAATATAGATGTCAATTGAATGTTATTTATTTAATTCTATATTATTATTAAACTCTAATTTTAATATCATTGATGAACACTTTTTAAATAAAAATATAAATTTTTTAAATTTAATTTTATATCATTATTAAACTTTAATCAGTATAATTTTAATATTGAGAAGGATAACTAACTATGTGATAATATAGATTTTAATTCACTATTATAATACTTAAAAAATTTAAATCAAATAGTGTTACTATATATGATATTTGAATATTATCAATTAAGTTTGAATTGAATTTTATCTTGATAAATTTCTGTAAAATATAAATTTCACAAGAAAAAAATAACAATTTATTATTTGCAACCCATCAGATTACTATAATATAATAAAAATAAAAATAAAAACAATATTTATTTTTTCATATTTTTTAATTTAAAGACATATTTTCTTTAATATAAATAAAAACTAATAATTTTAAATTTCATTTGATTTATCTCCATATAAAAAAAAAATTATAATTACTTTTCACCTGTTTCCCGAAATTTAATATTATTTGCAACACATCAAATTACTATAATATAATAAAAATTAAAAAAAAACAATATTTATTTTTTCATATTTTTTAATTTAAAAATATATTTTCTTTAATATAAATAAAAAATAATAATTTTAAATTTCATTTGATTTATCTCCATATAAAAAAATACAATTATAATTACTTTTCACTGTTTCCCGAAGAATCTAGATAATAGAAAAGAAAGTCGTCCTTCAAATATTACATTCTAAGAGAATAGCCGATGCCTTTGTGAAAGTATAACATCCTAGGGTAACTCAAGAACTGAGACATAGGAACGTATGAAGGGACGTGACATTTAAAAATCAAAATGAAATAAAATGAAAACATTCTTGTGGCTGACATAACATCACATGATATCATTGTTTTTTTAATGTTTCCCAAGTAGTGATAGAATTTGATGGGCAAAATGGTAGTTATGGGCATTTTGACCATCAAATACAAATCAAATACAAATACAGTTTAAAATTTTAGCTAACCATCTTTTGTGAAGGGTGATAAAATTTTTAAAACGTATTCTTGAAGGACAATAAAATTTCTAAACCATCATATTACTACTATTTTTAAAGGACAACAAAATTCCTCAAATATTATTATATTACTAATTTAATAGTAGTATTAATATATTTGTGTTATATAAATTATACTTTATAAATTCCAACTTAGAAAGCATACATTCATTAAGTAAATAGAAACATCTATTAAATTAAAATTATTTCCATGTGCAAGTTGCATTGATTTGTTAATCTATACTTTCTAAATTCCAACTTCCAAAGAATACATTTATTAAAAAAATAGAAATATCTATTAAATTATAATTATTTCCATGCCTTTCCATTTGCAAGTTGCATTGATTTTTCCGAAAAACAAGAAAACTCATATATATATATATATTAGTGCAATGGGCATCTACAGTCTTGCTCTATTTTTTTGCATGTATATTTAGTCATTTATCCCATAATTTCAATAATCTATATAGATTTGGACTGGTTAATTCCCCAACTCCCATTGAAATTGAAATGAACATCTCTTATATTTATCTCATGGTTCAATTTCAGTGAGGGATGTAGAATTTAAATGAAGGAGAGTACTAAATAAGGGGTTGAGAGACATGAAATTTGTGTGCAACATTTGGAATGAAAATTGCCTATACATTTGTAGAATAAACGTTACAAACAAAAAAAGGCATATAGAGCTATATTTTGTAGAGTCTTGCATTCATTATTTATAACTATTTGATTTACAGAGGCTTGCATCTATTTAAAAATATGGATTATGATTACATGTGCCATATATTTACAAAGACTCAAGCATCTTTTATAACAATAATGACTAGCTTATAGATATATAGCTTTCCAGTGAGTATATTGATTCAATTCAAATATAATGTAATTCTTACCTCCATTTTATGATAAACAAAAATAATTATGTGATATTTGTTTTATTTTTATATGCATAATTGTGCGAAATTATAAAACCATTTATCGTTTATTTATACTTCATTATTTATTTATTTTTGTTTGAAGGATAATTTTTTTGAGAAGACTTCATTGTTGAAGAATAAAATTTTAAACAAAATGTTTCCGACTAATAATATAAAAACCCAAAATGTAAAAAAAAAATCGAAAAATAAAATGAAAACCAAATTCCAACACTGCTCCCTATTGACTTATGAATCCAACAAACGACCTTGAATTTATCATCCAACGGTTTCAACACAAGGTTATGCATACCTATTGAATTATATTCACTTTTTTTTAGAATATGGTAATGGAAAATCTATTCTTCCAATACAAACTTTAATGAATTACTACATCCTTACATTCTAACTAATTATCAGTATATATGCTTGTTTGAAATTTAAACAAGATTTTGTGAGAATTCATTTAAATATAGATTACCCCATTATCCTATATAGTTTGTGTTCATTAACCAGCACCATAAAAAATGGTTCAAATTAAAAAAAAAATCAATATCTATTATGTTTGTTTGTGCCATTGCATTGACATTAATAATATTGTTAATGAATTATCTTCAATTTTTATTTTTAAGTATTTATTTAGTTAAAGTATGAGGCCACCTTTTTAATAACGTTTCTTAGATAGTTAGTTTCTTTGTTGTTAATTAACGTAAAAGTGTTATTTTTCTAAACTAAAACTCATTAAATGTAGTTTCTACTCATTAATATTGTGATTACAAGTGGTTAGGATTTGGGTAATGATTAGTATATTTTTATTTTGCAAAATCTGAATTTAATTGTGTTTTAATGGCTATTTTGATGGTAGAAACATATTCAATACTATCAAAAACCCTTGGAGTAACAAAAATTTTAGAGCTCGAGAATTGTAACCATGATTTTTCAAAATTTCTGTTAGATTTTTTCAAATCCCTACGAGAAAAATCATATTTTTCTGTTTAAAATTGTATAAATGTTAGACTACACAAATGATTATACTTAACCACATCTATATTAAGTATCAATATTTATATACATGAGTCATTTTTCTTATAAGTTAATGCATCTATAATCATGTTATATTTGTAAAAGGGTCATAATGATAATAATAACTTAAGGAACTTATTTAGTGACATAAGTGTTTAGTTAGGTATTTATTAGGTTTTTTCTTCTCTATGGATAGGATTCCCCCTCTCTCGTGTATCTCTAAGATTTTAGCAATTTATATATGAACTAGTTTATGGTATTATTTGGAGAAGTCTTCCTCATAACTCAAGTTTGCAACTGCAATCCAATTTTGGGTGTGAAGTGCTTTCATCTTTTGGTTATTTTTGTGATTTATGTTGTAGTAGTAACAACATTTGGTCATCGGATTGTTGCAAGTTAATATAAAATATTAGTCAATTTTCTCTCACCATGTGTTTTCACTCTTAATTTTTTAAAAGGAAAAAATGTCAAAAACCAGATCTCAAGATTATGTGACTAAGGGTGAAGTAGAAGAAACTTTCATGAAATTCAGAAATGAAATAAACCAATTACTATAGGCAATAGGAGTCACCAAAGTTGAACCCTCATACCATAACACATTATTTCTCAATGAGTAAGAGGAGGTAAACCCTTGGGGAATGTAGGGTAAGAACCCTTTGGGGTTGCTTCCATGGTCATCCATGTTACTTTTAGACACTTTTTTATAATATCTAGATAAAGATAATGTGATACAACCTTAACACTTAAGTCGAAGTGCATAACTAGTTAAGGAAGGACAAACTCACATTCAAGTTGCAACACATGTATGACCAAGAGTATAAATTTAATGTGAAAATGCAACATCGAGATGGGGAAACTATACTTGGTGAGATAGCTGGTTTGCAAAAACCCTTAGGGGGGATTTTTGTGATTTTGTAGATACATTAACTCAAAAATTTGATCACCACTAGAAAATGCCTTACAACATTGAATTCCTGCATTTTTTGCAAATGGATATGCATATACAAGAACTTATTGAGATGTTCTAAGTTGTTGAGTCCAAGACCAAGCTTCTAAGAGATCATGTGCAATGTATTTATATTTCCAATTTTTAATTTAAAATCAAGTCTAAGTTAAGAATGTTTGAACTTATCATTACAAAAAAACCATACATACATGGTTCGAGAAACATGTTATATATATTATAAAAGGGCTAAGGACAAGGAAATTTTAGGGAGGAAATTTCGTCAATTGGCTATTTTTGGGGTCCTTTTTCAAAAAATAAATTGGCTATTTGGTCATTTTTAGACTCTAATATTGCCTATATTTACATAAAATATGTTTTTTTAGCATAATATTAGTCAAAATTTTCAAGTTTTAAAGTGTATGTTTCATATTTAATATTCTCCTACCAATCTATATTTATGTTTTTACCAATCCAAAATAATCGCGTAGAATACTATTCTTAAGTATACTTTTATAATCCTTAAAAAATATCTTGGCTAAGGAAGACATGTTAAATCACCTAAGATTTAGTGTGACTAAAATACTAACCTTTTATTTCAAATCTCCATAATAAATTCTCTAACCACTTATTTTAAGAGTCATTATTATAATACCTAGAAACCTTTTATGACCAAATACCTACCTTAATCTAAATTAGATTATGAGCTTACTAAAGAGTTTTTTATTGAAGAACTTAATAATGGCTCTATTTCACAAGAACACTCCTATCCATCCTTAGAAATAAGAAAACCCTTACTGTGCCATGCTATAACGAGTAGGTTGGCTCAATTTGATACATTCAAATTTTGTGCACATATTTAGAAATAAAGTTATTGTTATGGTTGATTTTGAAAATACATTAAATATTTTAAGCATTTAGATTTTGATTTAGATTTTCCATCAACATATTACTCCATGAACATATTTAATGTGAAGGCCTGATGTAGAAGATATAACTTTCTATAACTAGTATAGATCCATCTAACTTTAGTTCTACAAATCATCAAGAGGGATCAAATACACAAACCTTTCACCACTAAACTATAACACAAACCGCTCTCACTACTATGCTACAACACACTAGTTCATGCATTCTTATTTTTTATTTTTTATTTTTATGGAATATACAAACACTTCCCCCTACTTGGGCTTTGCTATGCTACAACATATTAAACTGAAAGACAATTCCCCATCTAGGTTGTAAAAGTGCTTCTTCTAGGGGAAATTAAAAACAAAAAAACAAAAAACAAACCCAAGGATAACTTATGTTGTGGTTGTTGATATAGTTATGGACATTCAATGCCTTATTTCTATCTACAACTATGCCACAAACTATTAAGAGAGATTCAGTTTTTTCAAACAAGCTGTGGTTTTGAAAATACTTCAACCTAAGAGCATCCAAATTCTTGAATTCGCATTTTTTTTCGTTTCTTGAATGCTTGTCATGGAAAACAAATGAGCAAACTTACGAACTTATAGCATCAACATCTCTCTATGTGTAGTACTTTAAATGTATAAAGTACTATTTCAAACTTTCGCTACCAAAAATCTCACACTTATGCACCCTTGTTGATATGGGCATTCCCTAACGTCTAAGATTGAACCATTCCAAGAAGATGTTTTAGAAGCTGCCATCATCACTTTTAGCAAAACTTCCATATACAACGCCCAGACCAGTCTACATAATTCTTTGTATCAAATAAAAAAGAAAAGAAAAACTCGGAACAATATTGTGTCATAACGAACTCCTTCCAGCCAGATCTGCTCTACGTAGCCTAACCTGTGTGTATGAATTGCTCCAACAAATTTGAAAGCACTCGAGATATGATGAAATTCTGCGTGTCCCACTCCTCTGAATTCCTGACAAATTGACTGGGACTGTATAACAACTACTGCTACTGTATTTTGTGAAAGTTAGACTTGTAGAGTGTTACTGTGGCTGCAGAAGGACGATGAAGAGATGAGACAAGTAGCGTACAGCTGACAGAATCATTTGGCCTCTCACAGTACTAAAGCCAAAAACGAGTGGGACGTTCCAACCGTGTCTGTGAGAAAGATATTCTTTTCCTTTATTATCAAATAATTAACTTAATTATGTTGTATATACATGGAGAGATTGCTATATAGAAAAAATAAACACCAACAGCAGGGAGGACGGAACTGGACGTCAGCGTAATCCATGGGAAGATGAGACAAAAGAAAATGACTTCTTTATCTTGTCTTTTCTTTCCGTTCTGTTGAACAAATCGCCATCGTTAACTTATCACCAACAACCAGTCGACAAAACAAACAAGAATAATTCGTCTAACAAGCGTCCTTATCGATCTGACTGAATACCCTCACACATTTCATTATCTGTCAAATCCTGCTATTACAGATTATAGGATTTTTTTACAACAGAGAACAGAAATTGTGTTCCTCTTGTGTCCACATAAAAACGAAAATGAAAAGGGACCATTACTGAGAGGAAAAGTGGCAGACTCCAAAAAAGCTGAAACAAGAAAAACAAAAGGAAAGTCCAAATACCAAAACTGGGAAAGAAGAAAAAAATCCACTTTATCGACCCCACCATGTTGTCGAATCCAATTGGATTGAAACGGGTTCCCAATTTTTATATGTGCAAATGAAATATACATGTAATAATCTCGAATCATCTGGATAAGCTTAAAGGATTATTTAGAGTTGTATCTAGTATTTATAAATTCTTATCTCATTTACTTATTACCAATTGTTTTGCTTTTCTTCCGGTTGTTATAGGGATGATCATTAACATCAACATAAAATTACATTGAGCAATTAATACATCCAATGCTTGATAGATTTACATTTAGATGAGCTAAAAGGACTATTTAGATATATCTAAACATGTGAAAAAGTTACTTTAAAGCTACAGGGATAATCAATTCCAATACTGGGTAGATTTACATTTTGATGAGCTGAAAGAAGTAATTTTTTTTTTATTGCTCGTAGATTTACACTGGGTAGATTTACATTTGGATGAACTGAAAGGAATATTTTTTGTGTTATTGTTTGGTAGATTTACATTTGGATGAGCTGAAAGGATTATTTACGCATCTAATTATGTGAAAAAGTTGTTTTGAAGTTATAGGGATAATCATTTTTTTTAAGTTAGTATTTACACAGAGATTTGAACTCCATTTACAACTTCTCATCTAATTTATTTATAACCAATTTCTCTGCCCCTGATTGTTATAAGAATTATTAACATCAACATAAAAATACATTTAACTGTTGATACATCCAATCCTGAGTAAATTTACACTTGGTAGATTTACATTTCCTAAATTTAGTGTTGAAATTGATTTATGCTGATTTATTTTATTAAAATGACTTTTATTTATTTTTAAATGTTTTTCACTTTTTGGGATGAGTTTTTGTACAATGACTTTACCTACTACTTACTCTAGGTACTCACTTACACATTCATTTATGGCAAATAACAATATATACAGTTTAAATATTCAAAAATAAGTAAAGGAAAAATATATTATTATTAAAATAATGATATAAACATTTTACAAATACAAAAATATGTTTTTTTTTTTTAATTATAAAAAATTTAAAAATATATGGAGTTTAAAGTTCTAAAATAATCTTCATTATTATTCATTCAACTTGAAACATATCTTAAATTTGAAATATATTAACTTGTCATCTACATGTCATTAAACATACAAATGATATAAAACTTGGATTATTATTGAATATAGTTAAAAGTTTAAAATTGTAACTATCTTTAAGTAAATTGTAAAAGTTTAAAATTATAAATTGATTCAATATATGCCCTACAAAAGTACATTTATTGTTGCAGCTGCATGATTATGAACTTTTAAATTGACTATTAGATCAAATGATTCATAACCCTACCTCAAAATGCATTTATATTGAATATCAGAACTAAAACAATGTGTGATGCTAAAATATTAATTTATTTAATAAAACGTTCTTTATATAATTTCAGACAATTAGTACAAACAATCATATCATAACATTTCCACAAAGTAGATATATCTATATATTTATGAGAGAATGTATTTTGATTGAAAGTGGTGGTGGATTATTTCAGGTTATAATTATTTAATCCAAGGTATTTACTAATATAGCAATACGTATTTACCGATTAGGTATGTAGAGAATGATGGGTAGTTTTTTTTAATTTATGTACTTATCTTTTTAGTTCTAGATTTTACTTAAAATCTATTGAGCCATGTTGTAAATATGAGTTGAATTTGTTTTTAAAAATAATAAATATTATGTATTTGTTTTTTTTATTATGAGATGCTTTTTATTGCCTTTTACTGTAAATAATGATAATGAACAAATCTAAAAATAATTATAAATGAAGTCGTTGGAGAAGTAAGCATTATAGTGTGGAGAGAAAGAATCTGAAGCATTATGGAGGATGTCTCTCGTAATGTATTTTATTCTTACAAATAGAATGAAATTAAAAGGATTGAAGTGTACCTCCTAATTTCTAAACTGCATTGTCTCTCAATGTGTCCCTCTCTTTCAATCTGTGTTTTGTCATGGTATCAGTGCTGTATGAAGTTCATAGGAGGCCCAAGATATTGAGGTTTGTGTAAATGTTAATATTCTTTATAGTAAAGGATAGAGTAGAGTTTGATTTTACCGTATTTTCTTTGTTGTAGATGTAAAAATACATGTCTCTCTTTTGTTTCAAAGTGGTTTGAGATCTTGCTATTCTTATGTACCAGTTCTGAATATGTTGTGGAAGGCTGTAACAGTGTAAAGTGTTCCCTGAAAGCTCAATAACTACTACGGTGAGGTATGCTGTGTGCCAATTTGTTGCTATTTGCTATCTACAATCAAGTTTGTGATATGTTCGACATCTTTGAAGATATAGAGAGATTGTGATATGATCCTCCTTTTCTATGATCTCTTGCTGTCTTAGGAGATGCCCTTGGTGTGCAGCCAACACATCTCCTTTGTCTGTGTTGTGCAAAAAGAAGTGTAGCCAAAGGAAAGGCAAAGAAAGGACTTCAACCTAAGTCTTGGGACAATTAAAGAGTTATATTTGCAAATGCTGCTAACTAAGGTTGTAAAAGAAATGGTGATGGAATCCAGCAGATATATACATCTCTTCTCAAGTCTATGTGACACTTCAGCCTCTTTGTAATTTGGGGTGAAATCACATATCTTTAGGCATTGTTCATTTATGAGAATCAATCTCCAAACCTTGTAGAGAATAATTGTGTGGGGAAGACATGTAGATAACAGAGAATGAAATTGACAGTAGTGAGACGGTGATGTGTTCTGTGGCAATTGAAATCTGAAGTGAAGGCATGTAGCGCTTCCAAGGAAAGAAGGATAACACTGATCTTTGAGGATAAGATGGAAACTTATCGTGTGAGAAGGAGGCCCACGCTCAATGAATGCATGCTAAAGAAGAAAGCGCATCAATCGGAGTATGAAGGACGTATATGCCTGTGGAAAAACATTTCTTTTATAATGGTTTTCCATATAATTGAAAAAGATATATCTTGTCATATTTATTTCCATATAATTGAAAAAGATATATCTTGTCATATTTATTGAGTAGGTCATCTGTAGATATGATTATGGTTTTAATAGGCGAGTGTGCCATGGTTTAGTAACAAGGGTCTCGAAAAACATGGTCATGGCATTGCTAATTGATAGGACCTTTCTAAATTGTCATCAAGACGATAGATATTCAAAGTAATAAATGTCTTTGTTTAAAGCTAAGTTAAAGTAAGCTTTTGTTTACAGTTTGAATTTGAAAATGTTTAAAGAGGTGACTATTTTTTTTAAAAGGGGGATCGGTAATTGAGGGGCTTGGAGCCTGTGCCACTAGGGAACAAGTCACACTGCCACCACTATAACCCCTGGCTTTCAGCACGCGCTCACAGAACACTGAAAGCGAGTAAGACGAGTTTCAAACCTAGGTGGGGCCCCTATGTCGGAAAAGTCAAGGACCTCTGGTACAAGACGTCCGTCGTTCGGCCTAGCCCAATGGGCTTTTAAAGAGGTGACTGTTAAAAATATAAAAAAATAGAAGGTTGGGTACATGTTTTGTTCTCACCAATACTTTATGTCTAAGACTTTGTACTTGTAAATTTAAATTGGTGATGAATTTGTATATCTAATATCAAATTAATGTCATGATATTGATAAGTCAACTTTAATTTTACGCACCAATGTCATAAGTTGTTAGGTTGGAAGTGTTCATAATCAAACAAATAACATTCTAGATTGAAAGTTGTTAGGTTGGAAGTGTTCATAATTGAACAAATAGCATTCTAGATTGAAAACTTGTGACAACCAAAGACTCTAGTTGCGAAATCTAAATGATGGACATAGTTGTGATCCTAATTTCTATAATAAGAAAAAACAAAAATGTATTTTTTTTTACCTAAGGTGAATGTAATTGGGAAATTGTTTCAAGGCAAGTTAAATGCATGTATATCCATTGGTTGGTCCAAGTTATAATGCTTAGTTATAGGTGGGATGTATTCGCCATGTTAACTATAACTCATGTTAGTCAAGCATGTAAGTTGTAGTGCGATGGTGCATGTAATAACATGATGTGTTTTTCTCCCATATGTAGTGAGGTTGTGGTATTAAGATGTGGAATTAACAACTTGGATAGGTAAGCGGGTGGTAGGTGTACTTCAATGATAGCTTGAAGCTGAATCAAAAAAGATGAATATTTGATTGAAGGGAAAAGAGTGATTTAATCTTATACTTTTTAGGTGTTGGGACCAACTATGATTCAGGATGAATTTAACATGTTGGTGAACAATGTAGATTAAAAGGTTTCCTAGATAACTAGTGGGTATAATGGTTGGAAACCCATGTATTTTGGTAGATGGAATTATTTTTAAATGAACATTGACAATGAGTTTGTGCAAGTAAACAAAATCTCAAGAATGAATCCTAAAAATGAAGAAAGCCTAGGACGACAATGAAGCAAGAAGACCAAGATGGAAACCTAATTGATTATTGAAGATGATGACATGACCACATTCGACAAAAAGATAAAAATATGACCTAGAGGAAGACCAAGATGAAATAACCTAGAGAAACCACAAAGAAAAACGTTGATAACTCTAATAAACATTAACATGGAGTGTTAAGAACATTAAAATTTATCAGCATCGACAATGGACACATATAAAAATAATAATAGATGGAGTCATTGTAGCTGGTAAGAACTATAGCACTAGTAGGAAGAGTCTGGATCATAGAGGCTTCTAAACTATGCCTATGATAATGTAGCTTATTCATATAAATAGAATAAAATGGAAAGGATTGACATTACCATTCAAGTTTCTAAACTGCTTTGTCTCTTAGTTTGTCCCTCCCTTTCAATATGTGTTTGATCACTGCTCCTCCATGGGTGTGCAATTTAAAAGCTAACATAGATGGAAAGAAAGGGCAAGTCATGGGAAAGTGATGTGGGTATTTTGATAGCATCTGGTCCTATTCTCTTAATAATTTTACCATGCCACTACTATTTGTTAACTTTTGAGCATTAATTCAATATGCTCTAGGATCTTTACTGAGAGAATAACATATACAACATATCAAGTATACCAATCATAACAAGCAATCACATGAGACAATAGACACACAGAGTTTCATTGGGGAAAACCATAAAGGTGAAAAACCCCACAACTTCCTCAGAGATAGAAAGAGCAATGATACAACCCAAGTACAAGAGATAGTCCTCCTAGAAGCTACTCCTCCTTCCTCACTTGTGCGCCACTTTCTGAAGAGTGTAGAAGTGAATAATGAAGTGATCAAATAGGGTGCCTCCCGCACTCTATTTATACATGACCTGACCTGCCTAATAAACTAGCAGGGCCGACTTGTCTAACTCATTCTAATAACCCATGGTAATATTAATCAGGGTCGACCCCAAACTTGGTGGTCTAATAACCCATCACATGCAAGTTGCGACACTTTCGACACTTTCTAATACAAATAACGACACTTCCGTATAGAGGAATAATACCATCTCTATAGGAGTACAATATACATAGGTCAAATACATTTCGAAGTTACAATTACATTAACACTCCCCCTTAACTAGGAAGGTATTTCTAAACACAGATCTTCTAGCACAAGTCTTCTTCTTTGGATCATCATCACTGGATCATCGTCATCGAATCATCGTCATCGTCATGGATGCTGCTATCTCAATCAATCTCTAATCTACTCGTCATAGGAAGTTCTACAGAGCCAGTCTTTTTTCATACTGGATGTAGGCCCACCACCTGCAGGTCTTCATCATCATTGGACATACTATGGAATCCTCAGGACTTATTACATGCGTCACAAACCCTCGCAAGAGCATCCCCGAACTTATTACGGGCACACAACCCAACCTATTGGATCTCCTAGGTCTTACATGTGGTCATGGCACAACCTCGAAAGAGCATCCCAGGACTTATTACGGGCACACAACCCAACCTATCGGATCTCCTAGGTCACATTACATGCCATAGGACAAACCCTCGAAAGAGCATCCCAAGACTTATTACAGGCACACATCCCAACTTGTCGGATATCCCAGGTCTTACATGTCCTCCCAAGTAGAACCTGTCCACAGCCACAAAGTATCATCCTGACACTCATGATCGTACTGATCATAACATCGTTCACGAATCACAACCCAGATGCACATCACACAACACTTACATTCACTGGCATGGGAAGACACACTTCAACCATCCATGAAAGGCTCAGCACGTATATCTATGCCATGGTAAGACACACTTCAACCATGTCAGAATGGCCCCAGCCCTTATATCTCAGCCATGGGAAGACACACTTCAACCATGCTAGAATGGCTCATGTGCATCTGTGTCTTCGAAACTCATCACACATAATCCAACTGATTATGTAATGTATCCACCTAATACATATCATCACATATGATCATCCTAATCATAATCATAGCATCATCCTGATGCATATCATCCAGAGTATCATCTTGATACTCATCTCACATGATCATGCTGATCATCATCACTGCATCATCCTGATGCATATAATATACATGCTCCAACTGATCATACCAAGCATCCAACTGATGCATATACATATATATGATCCAACTGATCATACCGAGCAGTAACTGGAGCATCATCTTGATGCTCATCACACAGCGCTTACATCCATAGACATGGAAAGGATCCTCCTCTCACCATGCTTGGAATGGCTTCTGCAAATGTGTCCCGTCACTTCTTCCTCAAATTATCTTTAATCTGAAGAACACCAAGCCTCTCTCTAAAGTACTCAAACTTCACTCTGGCTAGTGGTTTCGTTAACACATCTGCAACCTGCTCATCTGTCGCAACATACAGGAGCTTTACTGCTCCTCTCTGCCCCATATCCCTGATATAGTGATATTTGATCTCAATGTACTTTGACCTATCGTGGAACACTAGATTCTTAGATAACTTCACACAACTCTGGTTATCACAAAAGATACCAGTAGCCTCCAGTGGGAGATCAAATAACTCAGACAGTAGCTTCCAGAGCCATACTGCCTCACAACTAGCCGAACAAGCTTCAACATACTTTGCTTCGGCTATACTTAGTGCTACGCAGGATTGCTTCCTGCTAAACCAAGAGATCACACCTGATCCCATAGTGAAGCAACTTGTAGAAGTGCTCTCCCTATTTGCAGCACTGCCTACCCAGTCCAAATCAACATAACCCTACAGGTTAAACTTTCTATTCGCATTATACTTGAGCCCATAATCAATTGTACCCTTCAGGTATCTCCGAATATTCTTTACAGCAACCAGGTGAACACCTCTGGGATCCGTTAGGAACTAGCTCAATGTGTTCACTGCAAAGAAAATATATGGTCTCATGTTCGTCAAGTACATCAAGGACCCAATCATCTGACGATACACCGTGACATCAACCGGCTCAGATCAAGCATCACGCAGAAGCTTCAGGTTCGATGCCATAGGTGTGTCCATGGCCTTGCAGTCCATCATCCTGAACCTCTTCAGGATATCTACTGCATACTTCCCTTGTCCAAGGAAGATCCCATCTGCACTCTACCACACCTCCATGCCTAGAAAATAGTGCATCATCCCCAAGTCCTTCATCTTGAAATCGGAAGCAAGCTTCCTCTTGGTACCGAAAATCAATCCATGCTCACCTGTAACAAACAAGTCATCCACATACAGAAGTAGTATCACATGATTGACTTCCTCAACCTTGTAGTAAAGGTTGGAATCTGCTTTACTCTTAGTAAAGCCCAAACTGGATAGAAAGTTGTCTATCCTACCATACCAAGTCCTAAGAGCTTGCTTCAAGCCATACAAGGCTTTCTTCAACCTGCACACATATGACTCCCTGTCATGTGTCTCAAAACCAAGTGGCTGCTCCACATACACTTCCTCCTTGACTACACCATTCAAGAAAGATGTCTTGACATCCATCTGGTGTATCTTCCATTTCATCACTGCAGCTAGGGCAAGTACTGATCTGATGGAAGTGTACCTGGATATAGGAGCAAAAGTTTTTTTCATAGTCTGTTCCCTCTTTCTAGGAGAAGCCACAAGCTACAAATCTCACTTTGTACTTTTCTATGCTGCCATCTACAGCATGCTTGATCTTGTAGATCCACTTGAAAGTCATAACATACTTCCCTTCAGGTCTTGGGACTACATCCCAAACATCATTCTTCATGATCGACTGGTATTCCTTGACCATGGCATCCTTCCATTCTTTCTTTTCCGCTGCTTCTTCATAAATGGAAGGTTCTTTGTTCATAATATCACAGAATAGGGCAACATAGCTGATATGAGATCTAGTCTTCTTCATTTCTCTGTGTTCTTCTTCTGGAATGCCATACCTTTCTGTATCTTGAATGAGCTCTCTAGCCCATGCAGGTTTCCTCTTGTGAGAGTTCTTCTCACAGGGTGGATCTACAAGTTCTTGTGGATCTTATATTTCACGATCTGCATCTGGAATTGCGTCAATCATAGTGGTGTCTTGAAATATGGTTTCCTTTAGTTCTTCATGATCTTCAACAAGTGTCTTCCTTGATTTGATGAAGGCTAAGTTTTCATCAAATGTTACATCCCTGCTGACATCAATCTTCTTCAACCTTGGAAAGTATATTCTGTAAGCTTTCGATCTTTCACTGTACCCCACAAAAATGCCCTTCTTTCCCGAAGGATCTAGCTTTGTTCTCTTTTCCTTTTGAACATGTGTATTTACTGGACAACCAAACATTCTGAGATGGATGACTTCAGGTTTCTTACAAGAGAATACCTCTTCTGGTGTCTTGTTGCCAATATCTTGTGAGGTGTTCTGTTCTGCACATATACAGCTGTCCTAGCTACTTCTGCCCATAGATGCATAGGCAGATCCTGGTCATGCAACATTTCCCATGCTGCTTCCATGATTGTTCTATTATTTCTTTTTGCAACCCCATTCTGTTGTGGATTGTAGGGAGCATTCAACTCCCTCTTAATCCCTGAATAACTACATAACTTCTTGAAATAACCTGAAGTGAATTCTCCGCCATTGTCGGATCTGAATGTCTTGATCTTCTTATCAGTTTGATTTTCCATCAAGGTTTTGAATTCCTTGAACTTATCAAACACTTCATCCTTATTCTTCAAGAAATAAACCCAAGTCTTCCTAGAGAAATCATCAATGAAAGAGACATAGTATACATACCCACTCAGAGAACTGGATGACATCGGACCGCATACATTGGAGTGGATGATCTCCAAGATTCCTTTTGCTTTGATTTCACTACTTGGAAATGCCTTCTTAATGTTCTTTCCTTTTGCACATCCTTTGAAAACACCTTTATGCTTTGACTTGATTTCAGGAAAACCCTCTGTTGGTTGTGGAGCCAGATCTTCTAGTCTCATAGATGATATTGTATTAGCTGTGTTTGTACCCCAGTTTTATATGATATGTAGGTGGACTGTACAGTCACCCCAGCGGGCGGGTGTGCGGGGGCATCGCCCCCCCACGGGGTTCCAGGGGGGACCATCCCCCCTGGCTGGGGGGTCCGGGGGACACGCCCAAGAAGAAAATTTTTGGGGCTGTTTTCGCCAGCTGTTTTGCGGGCTCATGGTTTTGGGTATCCTGTGGTATTTTCCCATTGTATTTCCCTTATAAAATAAAGACATTGTAATATGGCTAGGGTGGATGATGTATTAGGTTTTATGCATTGTAAAGATCTCTAAGATCAGGAGAGAGACTGTGAAACAAAGAAGAGGAAGTGCAGCGGTTGTGCTGCAGTTTGTATCCCTTTACCTTGCTGGACGGTAATAATAATAAGGACTGGCAAATTCAGTGTGGACGTAGCCCAAGTTGGGTGAACCATGATATATCTGTGTCTCTCTTGTAATGTGTATGTGTGATTATATTTGCATTTCTATTTATTGTTATTGCTCTGCGATCCTGTTTTTCTTACAATTGGTATCAAAGCCAAAGATCTATTTGGCAGTTAAACCCGTAGGAAGCTAGGGTTTCTGGTTCGAGTGGGAGCAATGGCAGAAGAAGGAAATTTTAAGGTCGAGAAGTTTAACGGCCAAAACTTTGGGTTATGGAAGATGCAAATGGAGGACTATCTGTACCAGAAGGATCTATTCCTACCGTTGGGAGGAAAAGCAAAGCAACCGACGGCTATGAAGGACGAAGAATGGGAGGTTCTTGACAGAAAAGATCTGGGAACAATACGGTTGAGCCTGGCTTCGTCGGTGGCTTTCAATATCTCAAAAGATACAACAACAGAGGGTTTGATGAGCACATTGGGTAAGCTGTATGAAAAACCCTCGGCCTCCAACAAGGTATTTCTAATGAAGTGTTCATTTAATATGAAGATATCTGAAGGTGGATCTGTTACTAATCATTTAAATGAGTTTAATACGGTTACAAATCAGCTAAGTTCTGTAAGTGTGAACTTTGATGATGAGGTTAGGGCTCTTCTAATCTTGTGTTCATTGCCAAAAAGCTGGAATAGCTTGGTCATGGATGTAAGTAACTCTGTCTCTGGTTCAAACACCTTGAAATTTGATGATGTTATTGGTGTTATTCTTAGCGAGGAAATGCGAAGGAAAAGCACAGGTGAGACATCAGGTAATGTGTTGACCATGGAGAGCAGGGGAAGACAAAGGAGAGAGGAAAGAGCCAAAGTAATCGTGGAAAGTCTAAAACAGGAAGATCCAAGTCCAGACTAGGAAAGATAGAGTGCTGGAACTGTGGAAAGAAAGGACATCTAAAGAAAGACTGCAAATCTCTAAAGAAGAAAGGAGATGCACAGAAGGAAACTACCTAGGAAGCAAATGTAGTAGGTGATGTGTTACAAGATGCTTTGATTCTTGCATTAGATAATACTAGTGATTATTGGGTAGTAGATTCAGGAGCTTCAAGTCATGCTACACCCCATAGGAAATACTTTCATGAGTATGTTTCTGGCGACTTTGGACATGTTTTATTGGGTGATGATGAGCCATGTAAAATTGTTGGAATGGGTAAGGTATGGATAAAAGTTAAGAATGGAACTGATTGGTTGTTGAAAGAAGTTAAGCATATTCCTGCTATGAAAAAAAATTTGATCTCAACAGGGCAGTTGGGAGATGGCGACTGTCTATCTACGTTCGGAGAAAAGTGGTGGAAGATCACTAAAGGATCAATGGTGATAGAAAAAGGAGACAGAGTAGGTACGTTGTATTTATGTCCTCATAATACTGACCATTCTATCTCTTTAGCTTCCACAGGAATAGATACAACATTGTGGCATCATAGGCTTGGCCACATGAGTGAGAAGGGGATGCAGATTCTCCACTCAAGGAACTTGCTGCCGGATTTGAAGCAGGTAAGTTTGGAATTCTGTGAAAACTGTGTTTATGGAAAATAGAAGAGAGTCAGATTTCTCAGGGTTGGGAAACAGAAGAAGAATGAAAAATTAGAGCTTGTGCATACAGATGTATGGGGACCGGCTCAGGTACAATCTCTTGGTGGCTCTCATTATTATGTTACATTTATTGATGATGCAACTAGAAAAAATTGGGTTTATTGCATTAGATAGAAATCTGATGTGTTTGCTACTTTTAAGAAGTGAAAATCTTTGGTTGAGAATGAGACAGGAAAAAGATTGAAGTGTCTCAGATCTGATAATGGAGGTGAGTACTGCGGCAAGGAGTTTGATAGTTACTGTTCATACCATGGGATTCGTAGAGAGAAGACAGTCCCAGAAACACCACAAGAAAATGGTGTGTCAGAAAGGATGAACATAATGATCATGGAGCGTGCAAGGTGTATGAGACTGCATGAAGGGTTGCCCTTACAGTTTTGGGCGGATGCTGTAAATACTGTTGTTTATTTAATAAACAGAGGACCTTCAAGTGCTTTGGATGGTGGTATTCCAGAGGAAGCATGGACAGATAAAAAGGTAAACCACTCATTTCTGAGAACGTTTGGTTGTGAAGCATTTGTCCATATTGATAAAGAAAATAGAACAAAGCTTGAAGCTAAATACAAGAAATGTACCTTTATTGGATATGGGGTTGATGAATTTGGTTATCGTTTATGGGATTATGAAAATAAAAAAATCATCAAGAGTAGAGATGTGATATTCAATGAAAAGGTCATATATAAAGATCAGTTGCAGGGAAAGAAACAGGAAAAGGAAAACACAGAGTACATAGTGCTTGATTAAATTAAAGAAAATGAAGTTCCGAAGGTGCCAAAAAATCAAGAGCAGCAGCAAGTACCTGAAACTCCTGCAACTGTAAGAAGATCTACCAGGTTAAGTAGACTCCCTGAACGATACTCTCCTTCAATGTATTATTTATTGATGACTAATTCTGGTGAACCAGAATGTTATGAAGAAGCAATGCAGGTGGAAACTAGAAAGAAGTGGGAGCAAGGCATGAATGAGGAGATGGACTCATTGGTGGGAAACCAGACTTGGGATTTGGTTCAGTTGCCTGCTGGTAAAAGAACATTGCAAAACAAATGGATTTATAGGTTGAAGGAAGAAGAAGGAGGTATGAAGTGATAAAAGGCTAGACTTGTTGTAAAGGGGTTTGCACAGAAGAAAGGTATAGATTTTGATGAAATATTTTCTCCTATTGTTAAGATGACTTCAATTAGGACTATCTTAAGTCTAGTGGCGGTAGAATATTTGCGTCTTAAAGAGTTAGATGTAAAAACAGCTTTCCTCCATGGGGATTTGGAGGAAGAAATATATATGCAGCAGCCACAAGGGTATGAGGTCAAAGGTAAGGAGGATCTGGTATGCAGGTTGAAAAAGAGCTTGTATGGCTTGAAGCAAGCTCCAAGGAAGTGGTATCTAAAGTTTGACAAGTTTATGACAGAACAAGGTTATAGTAGATGTCATTCTGACCACTGTGTTTATTTCAAGAAGCTAGACAATGGAAGATATATTATCTTGTTATTGTATGTGGATGACATGCTTGTTGCAGGGTCTGACATGCAGGATATAAATGTACTCAAAAGGAAGCTAGCTAATTCATTTGCGATGAAGGATTTGGGTGCTACAAAGCAAATCCTTGGTATGAGAATAACGAGAGACAAAAAAAATCGCAAATTGGCATTGTCTCAAAGTGAGTACATACAAAAGGTGTTGGAGAGGTTCAGAATGCAGAATGCAAAACCTGTAAGTACACCTTTGGCTAGCCAATTCAGTCTAAGTAAGGAAATGTGTCCCAAGACACAAGAAGAGACAGATTGCATGTCCAAGATTCCCTATCAATCAGCAGTTGGCAGCTTGATGTATGCCATGGTGTGCACAAGACTAGATATTGCACATGCAGTGGGAGTTGTGAGCAGATATATGAACAATCCAGGTAAAGAACATTGGAAGGCAGTACAGTGGATTCTCAGGTATTTGAGAGGTACTACCACTGATGCATTATGTTTTGGAGGTTCAGACACTATTCTACAGGGATATGTTGATGTAGATATGGCAGGTGACAAGGATAGCAGGAGGAGCACCACAGGGTATGTGTTTACTGTAGGTGGAATAGCAGTAAGCTGGATTTCGAAACTACAGAATGTTGTTGCACTTTCAACAACAGAAGCAGAGTATGTTGCCATTACAAAGGCTAGTAAAGAGATGATTTGGTTGTAGAGGTTTATGGAGGAAGTGGGTAAGAAGTAGAAGGATAGCAGATTGTATAGTGACAGCTAGAGTGCCATTCATCTTGCAAATAACTCAGCATTCCATTCCAGGACTAAACATATACAACTCAAGTATCATTTCATACGCTCTATTCTGGAAGATGAACTGTTGAAGCTGGAAAAGATACATACTAGCCAGAATCCTGCATACATGTTCACAAAGGTAGTGACCAGAGAGAAACTGAGTTCGTGCTCGGTTTCAGTTGGCCTTCTAGCATGAAGGTGAAGAGGAGAAATTTTCCAAGTCTGAGTCCAGCAAGTGCAGCAGCAGTGGAGTTGCTGTGATCAGTCTCCAAGTGGGAGATTGTTGGTTGTGGAGCCAGATCTTCTAGTCTCATAGATGATATTGTATCAGCCGTGTTTGTACCCCAGTTTTATATGATATGTAGGTGGACTGTACAGTCACCCCAACGGGGGGGTGTGGTGGGGCATCGCCCCCCCACGGGGTTCCAGGGGGGACCATCCCCCCTGGCTGGGGGGTCCGGGGGCCAGCGGCCCCCCGGTGGGGGTTCGAGGGCAACGACCCCGAAGAAAATTTTTGGGGTTGTTTTCGCCAGCTGTTTTGCGGGCCCATGGTTTTGGGTATCCCGTGGTATTTTTCCATTGTATTTCCCTTATAAAATAAGGACATTGTAATACGGCTAGGGTGGATGATGTATTAGGTTTTATGCATTGTAAAGATCTCTGAGATCAGGAGAGAGACTGTGAAACAGAGAAGAGGAAGTGCGGCGGTTGTGCTGCAGGTTGTATCCCTTCACCTTGCTGGATGGTAATAATAATAAGGACTGGCAAATTCAGTGTGGACATAGCCCAAGTTGGGTGAACCATGATATATCTGTGTCTCTCTTGTAATGTGTATGTGTGATTATATTTGCATTTCTGTTTATTGTTATTGCTCTGCGATCCTATTTTTCTAATACCCTCTACAACTTTGCTTGCAATTGGTAGTGCCCTATAGTGTACATGAGAAATCCTTCTATGCTAAAGTTTACTTGGCTCCATAGATTCATGTACCATGGCATGTTCAAGTTGTCCCTTCAGTTTGTACAATCCTCCCTCTTGCTCTCCAATCACTACTGCATCATCTATAGTTTTACCCTTTGGCCACATTAGGACTTGGCCATCTACAAATGCAACCCTCATACCTTTTGCATCTAATGCAGATATGGAGAGTAGGTCCTTCTTGAGCCCAGGTACATATAGAACATCTCTCATCTTCAAAGACTTCCCAGAGTCTAGGTTGTAAGAGGCTTCACCACTTCCTTTGATAGGATATTGATAGTCATCCCCAAGTTTCACCTTATGGGGTGACTCATGTTCAGATAGATTTGCAAAAGATTCTTTAAACCCAATCATGTATTTGGAAGCCCCACTATCAATGATCCAATCGTTACATCCATGAGAGATGGTACCTATGAGAGAATAGATTAGAACATATTCATCTTCACTTGATGAATCATCACTTTCTTCTCTAGTCTTCTTCTTGGGAGGTTCATCATCCTCAGCAGCATGAGCATGATAACTCTTCTTGTTGTTCTTCTTTTTCTTGATGAAGTTGTTGTTGTTGTCTTTCTTCTTCTTGGGACAATCTGCAGCAAAGTGTCCCTTGTCATTGCATGTGAAGCATCTAAGATCTTTCTTTTCCTTATGATAATGGTTGTGAGAAGATCTCCTGGTGTATGATGGCTCTCTTTTAAACTTTCCATTCTTGGTGTGTGCTGTGAGAGCTTGATCTTCATTCCCCATCTTTTCTTCTCGGGCCACAAGCCTTGCTTCTTCTTGTGAACATTCCTCCCATAGTCTACTGAAGGAGATCAATTTCCTTCTTGCACAGATTCCTTGGATGAAGGAATCCCATGACCTAGGTAGGCCATTCAAAGTGGTCATAACAACTTCACCATTATCCACTACTTCATCCATAGCTTCAAGTTGTTTTTTGATCTGAGAGACCTTAGAGAAATAGGATTGAATGGTTTCTCCATTCTGAAGCTTTACCCCTTTCAATTGGTTCTGCATGGTCATCTTCTGATTTATGTTATTTCCTTCAAATAACTTGGTCAGGGAATCAAACATCTCCTTGGGTGTCTTCAGAGATGACACATTTGGTATGAGATGGTATTTGATAGAATTAGCAATGATTCTCTTTGCCTTGACCAAGTTTTTCCTATGTAAGGCCTTAGCCTCTTCTCCCTCTGGGATAGGGACCTCTTCACTTATGTAAGTGTCCAACTCATTTTCTTCCAGGATTAACCCAATCCTATACTTCCATGGTCGGAATTTATCAACCCCTTCAAGCTTATCCTCAATCTTGGTGTGGTGAGACATCTTAAAGAGTACTTCAAATGGAAATAGAAAATATTTAGGTCTTACCACTTGATTTGCAGAAATATGGATCTGGTTTTAGATTAGGGTTTGTCAGAGAAACCCTAAAACTTCAAAATGTGAATTTCAAACTTCTGAAAGGATAGAAAGATGTGCCTTGATGAGCCAATTAGCCTGGTATACTCAGAAATTGAAAACTGAAAAGTTTCACCCTTCATAAATGCTTTTTAATCTCCTAGATTCAATAGGGAGGACCCTGAATTAGGGTTTGAGTTTCCCAGAGCTTCACCCAACCAAAAAGTTAGATCCAAAGCTCTAAACTTTGATTTTTCCAAGGAACTTCCAGTTTTGGTCTTAGAATTCAGAAATTCCTATTTTTGTGGAAACCCTAATTTCTAGGGCCAAAAATGAAAGTGCCCAGAATTGAATTCTGATTTGATAGAAAGATTCGCCTTGCTGAGGAGAGTAAAAAATACCCTACTTCCTTTCAAGATCTGTGGAGATAAACTCAATAAACAAGAAGCCCTAGCTTCCGCAACTGCATAATGTCTTCTTCTCAAGTTAGCTCTGATACCATGTTAATTTTTGGGCATTAATTCAATACACTCTAGGATCTTTACTGAGAGAATAAAATGTACAACATATCAAGCATAACAATCATAACAAGCAATCACATGAGACAATAGACACACAGAGTTTCACTTGGGAAACCCCTAAGGGTGAAAAACCCCACAACTTCCTCAGAGATAGAAAGAGCAATGATACAACCCAAGTACAAGAGATAGTCCTCCTAGCAGCTACTCCTCCTTCCTCACTTGTGCGCCACTTTTTGGAGAGTGTAGAAGTGAATAATGAAGTGATCAAATAGAGTGCCTCCCGCACTCTATTTATACATGACCTACCCTGCCTAATAAACTAGCACGACCGACTTGTCTAACTCAGTCTAATAACCCATGGTAATACTAATCAGGGCCGACCCCACACTTGGTGGTGTAATAACCCATCACATGCAAGTTGCGACACTTTCGACACTTGTCAATACAAATAACGACACTTCCGTATAGAGGAATAATCCCATCTCTATAGGAGTACAATATACATAGGTGAAATACATTCTGAAGTTACAATTACAGTAACACTATTTGGTTTCTAGAAGTAGATGAATCATTAATAGTACCTACAAGGTTTTCGCTATCATTAATATCGATACTAGAATAAGAGATTAAATCATTAATCATACCGATGTTGATAAAGAGAGATTTGTAGTGGTTGCACTAGGGTATACATTCCATGTCAAGACTCATGTGACATAGTTCTTTGAAATTTCATTTTGTTGCAGGCATCAAGAGCCAACAAATTTCATTGATCTTCTAATGAAAAGAGTAAAATACTTTCTTCTAGAATTTGATGATGTCATTGTAAACAATGACCATGTCTTGGGTTAATCATCCTAGTTAGATAACATCATCATGGTTCTGAGATATTCTATAAAAAGATAGAAGGTTGCAACATCTATGGGGTTCATGTTTCCTCGAAGGGCCTCCTCTCCACCAAAACTGTTGTTCGGTAAATATACTTATGATTGGGAAGTTTAGAGGTCATCAACTTATAGTTATTAAGGTATAAAATCTAAATGAAAAACAAGTACAACATACAATACTTCTTTAATCAAGAAATAACTAGGGTTTAAAGCTAAAACACATACCTAGACAACTGAAGTTTGATCCAAGATTTAAGCTTTATTCCTCTGATCCATTGTTGCAGATGAAAAACCTACAATAAACAAGATACCCTTCTCAAATATTTTGGATAAAAAAAGATGAATAACTTGTTTGAATAATAGGTACATCCATAGAGACCGAACACCAAGGACACCGCTCACACACAAAGATCATAGATCAGTACACCAAATGTTTGACGTGGTTAAAACCCCCTTGAGGGAAACAGTCCACAGCCCCGGCCAAATAGCTTCTATAGAGCAATTTATTATGCAAAAGAAAAATATTACATGAGTTTCTCTCAACAATGGATCATCCGGCAAGTGACCCTCCATGCTCTTTAAATAGAGATCATGAACCAATCGGCTGTCAAGCCACGTATCAAGTGCCGTTAAGATTGAGAGAAGTTGAACTGTCAGATCACTTTATATTGTGACCGTCAGATTACATATATACAAATGCCTACCTAATGGATATATTAGACCAAGTTGAACTTAACTAACTCCTAGGTGTCAAAAATATCCTAACATCCCCCCTTAAGAACAACTTGGGATAGGATTGAAGGATTTACAAAGGTGACACAAAATTAAGAGAAGGAAGGAGGCATTAAAGCATATCCCCCCTTAATGACAACTTCCTGTACTCCTATCATAGTTTGAAGTTTGGAAAACTTCGCTTCTGTAAGAGACTTGGTAAAAATGTCTGCAACTTGATCATTTGTTTTACAATATCGCACTTCAAGAACATGATCCTAGAGGAGCTTTCTAATGAAGTGCATGTGAAGTTAAATCTGTTTGTTGCGCTGATGTTGGACTAGATCTTTGGCTAGCTGAATGACACTCTGATTATCACACCATAGTGTAGTCGGATGCTGTTGCTGGAACCCAAACTCTAAAAGGATCTCATGAAGCCACATAGCTTCCTAAATAACACAAACAGTTGTACGGTACTTGGCTTCGGTTGAAGAAAGAGCAAGTGCACTTTGTTTCTTAGAATCCTAATAAATAGGTCCTGAACCCAGAGTGAATACATATCGTGGAGTGGACTTCTGATCATCAGGGTCACCAGCCCAATCGAAATCAGTGTAACCAACTAAAGAAGGAGTCCCCATGAACTGTAATGTATCCCAAACTGAACTATACCTCGAACATACTGAAGAATTATGTTTTCTACTTTCCAATGAATTTCATGAGGGCATTGCATAAATCAGGAAACTAGACCAACAACAAAGGAAAGGTCAGGATGGGTGTGAGTTAAGTACAAGAGGCTTCCAACAAGCTGACGGTACAAAGTAGCATCTACTTTAGGTGTTGAACAACTGGTAGAAATTTTGACTCTAGACTAGAAGGGAGAGGGAGCTAGTTTACAATCTTCCATATGAAAGCGGTGGAGAAGATCACATGCATACTTAGACTGGGAAAGGGAGATACCTTTCTGGGTTTTCAAGACTTGGAGGCCAAGAAAATAGTGCAAGTGTCCAAGGTCTGTCATTTTAAAATGTTGTTTAAGACTTGACTTCACATGGTGGATGGTGGATAAGTTTGGGGTCACTACCAGTAAGGATTAGGTCATCAACATAAAGGACTAGGATTATGAGATGGTCATTGACTTTCTTGGTATAGACATTTGAATCAGAATGACATCTAGAAAAACTAGTATCTAGAAGAAACATGTCCATTTTAGCATACCAGGACCGAGGGGCTTTCTTAAGGCCATAGAGAGATTTCTTGAGGTGGAAAACAAGGCTTGAGTCAGACTGAATGTAACCAGGAGGTTGTTCCATGTAGATTTCTTCTTGCAAATTCCCATGCAAGAAGGCAAATTTAACATCCATCTGATGGACTTCCCAATGAAAAGATGCAGCAAGGGCAAGAACAAGGCATATGGAATTCATTTTGGCTACGGGTGCAAAGGTTTTGGTGTAGTCGATGCCTTCAACTTGAGAGAATCCTTTAGCAACTAGTCTTGCCTTATGTTTGTCAATACTTCCATCTGGTCCATATTTGGTTCTATAAACCCACTTACATATGACAAGTTTTCTGCCTTTAGGAAGAGGAACAAGATACCAAGTGTTATTTTTCATTAAGGAGTTGAATTCTTCATCCATTGATGCATCCCAATCTGGATGTCCAAAAGCTTCTTTAAATGTATTTGGATCACAGTTTTTTGGAACTTGAGCCAGAAGTAATGAGGCTCACTGAAACTGAGAGCGAGTACGACGCCGATCTGTAGGATCACCATCAAGATCAGCTGCAACTACTCTAGTAGAATGGACCCATTTAGGAAGCTGTGAAGCTGGTGCTGGAGGAGGTGGAGTAGGTGGAGGAGTATTTTCATCCTCGCTATCATCGTCATCTGAAGAAGTAACTGGAGTAGGAGAAATATCAATAGGTGAAGAAGAGGAAGAAGATGATGGCACAAGCGCCGAATTAGGCTCACAGGCCAATATATGTTCATCAAATTTGATGTCTCTTCTTATAATTATATCATGAGAATGTGGCAGAAGAATCCTATAGCCTTTGACATCTTCAGAATAACCAACAAATATACACTTTTTACTTTTAGGTTGTAAATATTTTCGTTTTTCATCCGGAATATGATCCCATGCTTCACTACCAAACACACGGAAATGGCTGACATCTGGTTTATTTTTACTCCATGCTTCTTTTGGTGTAATCCCTTGTAAAGATTTAGTGGCGGTGTGATTAATTATGTAATTTGCACAATTTATAGCTTCAGCCCAATATGGAAGACTTAGTTCTTTAGCTTGGAGCATACAATTAGCCATTTCTTTTAGAGTGCGGTTTTTCCTTTTAGCTACACCATTTTGTTGTGGTGTATATGGAACAGTATGTTGTTGTTGGATTCCTTGTTCATTGTAGAAATTAGTGAACTTGTTGTTAACAAATTCTCCCCCATTGTCAGATCTTAACTTAATAATTTGATGACTAGATTGTTTCTCAACAAGGGCCTTGTAGACCAAGAACATGCCAAAAAATTTGCTCTTAAGTTTTAAGAAGTAAACCCAAGTGCGTCTGGAGTAATCATCAATAAAATTCAAGAAGTATTTGAAACCAGAGAAGGAAGCATTAGGTAGAGGACCACACAAGTCACTATGCACAAGCTACAAAGGAGCCGAGGCGTTCCAAGAGGCACATTTGTTAAAACTGTACCGATGATGTTTTCCGAGTACACAACGAGAACAAACACCATCCTTGCAAGAGACCATAGGAAGACCTATCACCATATTTTCTTTACATAGTTGTTGCAATGAGCGATAGTTTAAGTGACCAAATCGCTCATGCCAAAGCTTACTTAGTTCATCACTATGAGCAACAAAAACTGATGGAAGTGAAGATGACCCAAAGTTGTCAAACTTGTACAACCTAGTAATATTATCAACTGTTCCAGTAGCTAATACATGTCATGGATCTTTTAAATTTATGATTACAACTTGGTGAGGAGAAAACTCTACGGTTTTACCTTCACCAGAATGAGTGATCTGGTATACTGATAAAATATTACATGAAAGAGTAGGAACACATAATACATTATTAAATTGTCCATTGTCTAGATGAACAGTACCAAACCCTTCAACGCTAAGTGATCTATCATCACAAATAAATATTTGTTTGGTGTTACAAATATTTAAATCAGAAAATAAGGTTTTATCCTTAGCCATATGATAAGATGCTCCATAATATATAAGCCATTCATTTGAAGAAGAACAAGAAGATGCTGTAAGTGCAAATCCAAAGGATGAAAGTGCTTGTCCTGAAGATGAAGTTGAAGAAGAATCAAGATGAATGTGATGCTTCTTCATTGCTGCTTCCAGAGCTTCCATCCTCTTAAAATACCTTAACTCATCATGCCCATCGCGATTACAAAAGTTGCAATGTCCTTGTGTCTTCTTTCCTTGAAATTTGGCAGCTTTATCTTGTTGAGGATAATTTTGAGGCTGAGAAGATTTAGGACCCTTGTTATTTTGATTTTGCTTCTTCGGATATTGCTTCTTTGGATTCTTGTAATTCTTCGGACCATGCGACTGCTGAGCTACTAAAGCCTTTTTTGAAGTACTGGCAGTATTAATTAGTCCAAGATGTAAGAGTTTTCACTGTTCTCTTATTAAAGAATCACAAAAAACATCAAAAGATGGAGATTTGTATTGAGCTCCCGAAGAAATAATAGCTTCTGTAGTGGAATGAAAGGTTGAGACAAATACAGAATATGCAGGCCCCAACTTGGCAAGAATGGTGTAAATAAGGCCATCATATGTCTTTATGACTTTACATGCAGCCAACAAGACTCGAAGGGTCTTAAATTTTTTTATAAAATATTCCATGCAAGAAAAATTATTAGGATCTAATGTAAGCAACTCATTCTCAAGCTAGTGATCTCTAATCTCATTTTTAATACCAAAAACAATATTTAGCTTTTGCCAAGCATCATATGGTGTATGAATGCCTTGAAGATGAAACTGCAGATTAGGAGAAACTGACAAACCAATTAAACCACAAGCTGAATCATTTCTATTTTCCCATTTTGCTAGTTTATCAGCATCAGAGGGAGGAGTTTCCATGCCAAGGGTAAGTCTATATAACCCTTTGCTTCTAAGAATATCTTCCATACGAGACTTCCATACAAAATAATTAGTACTGCTAAGAAGCATATCATTTGAAATTTCCACTATGAAATAAATATTACTTCAAAGATGAAAACAAGCTGGAAAAAAATAATAGAGCTTGAAAAAATAAGCGGTTTCAAAAAAACGACACTGCAATCAGCTTCCGAACGAAAAAGTTATGCCCTTTTAAAAATAAATTGAAAAAGCAACCGAGGAACCACGTGGTGTGTGGAGATAAGTGAACACCAATAAAAAAATTTCCCCTTAGTCCTAACTCAACTCCTAATCTCACTTTAAAAGAAATGTATATGTGCCTTACTTCTATAAATAAGTGGTCACTTTTGCATAAAGTTGCTTAAAAAAAGAAAAAGAAACAACTTAAAAATAAAAGGAAATTTTTTTATTTTATTTTATAAAGTTGCTTTTAGAAAAGAAATATGAACTAAATGCAACAAATACTAACAAGATTTGAACTTAAGACCTCTTTAATAAGTAACTTTAAACCAAGTGAGCTAGAGTAAAATCATAGAAAATATTGTAAAGGAGGAAGGTTTTTTTTTTTTTACTCTTCTTGCCTTGTTGTGCATGCTTACCCCGCAGACCCCTGTTTCAACCTGCAAAACAACTTCACACACCAGAAACATAAAAACAAGACAAAAAAACTGAAGGGTTTCCCATTCTCTGTTAGTCCTTCCTATAAGCGGAATGCCATTCCTGCTGTTTGTAGTCGGCCAAGACCGCCAGTATGTGCAGACAGGAAGCTATCACTTCCAGAAAATAAAATAAAATAAAAAAAGGAACAAATCGAAATGAAAATAGAGACAGAGAAAAAAAATGCGGAAAACAAAACAGTATACCTCAGATCTGTGAAATAGGCCGCAGTTAGGGCAAACAGAAGCCTTTTTGTACAAAATGAAGGGCGATCCCTACTACAATCAACGTTCTAAACACAATGGAGCGCTTATAACAGTAAAAAAAAGGCCAAAAATAGCAGATCTCGACAGCAGATCCCACATGCACCCACACCGACTTCAGATCTAGATCGGAATAAAAAGGAGACAGCCCTCAACAGTGCTCTGATACCATGTTTGAATAATAGGTACATCCATAGAGAACGAACACCAAGGACACTTCTCACACATGAAGATCATAGATCAGTACACCAGATGTTTGACGTGGTTAAAACCCCCTTGGGGGAAACAGTCCACGGCCCCGACCAAATAGCTTCTACAAAGCAATTTATTATGCAAAATAAAAATATTACATGAGATTCTCTCAACAATGGATCATCCGGCAAGTGACCCTCCATGCTCTTTAAATAGAGATCATGGACAAATCGGGTGTTAAGCCATGCATCAAGTGCCGTTAAGATCGAGAGAAGTTGAACCATCGGATCACTTTATATCATGATCGTCGGATTACATATATACAAATGCCTACCTAACGGATATATTAGACCAAGTTGAACTTAACTAACTCCTAAGTGTCAAAAATATCCTAACATAACTTAGCATGAAACTCATATATAAACAAATATGAAAGATTCAATGAACTAGATTCATAAAGAAGACAAATCTTATAGGAAGGAAAATCTATTGTATTAAATGCGTTAATGGAAACTAGCTATACCTACTCTGTAACCTGCACTATTGAAACTTGACCCTGGGCTCCTTGCTCCTCTCCCTTCAATGGATATTTCTCCAGCATTTCCTTATAAAAAATGGTTCCCCCTTTCTCAAGGTCCTCTCCTTGTATTTATAGCGAGGATGAGAGGATTGGCTCGAAAAGTAAATGGTTTGGGAGGTTATGGTAGTTAGGATAACTACCATAACCAATCCCTAATCAATCTTTCAATATTTTTTTTCGCGATTTAGAGATACCCACTAGTGTATCTCTTGAAAATAGGCAAGTGACTCACTAGTTTAGTTTCAAGGAACTAGCAAGTGCAACTTTTAGGAAATACCTGTGGGTTGTCGGTATAAACTCCAGTGGGTGAACCGTGAGTTGACCGATATGAGAGTCATGGTTATAACTCAATATATTTCACAAAAAATAGTTATGTTGATGAAAGTATTATAATATTTGGGTCCAAAGAATCTATAGTCAAATGAGGCTCTTCCATCCATAAGGTCCTTTTGTGTAATCGACAATGCAGTGTGGTCATGGGCAGAGAAGTGCCAATCTCACTAATAACAAAAACCTTGTTCCAACCATAACAAAATCCTGGCTTGGTGTTGAATTCCATTATGTTGTTACCAAGTGAATTCCCAAGGATGGTTAAATTTTTCTTCCAATGTTGCACTTCCTCTGCCATGTTGCCTCGTCGTGCTAGGAAACAAGAGAGCTCCCATGGCATGAGCATGATTTACTCCTTGTTGTTAGTGTTTTGTCCTCAACATGTACCAAATTGACCTACTTAGGGCTTATGTACAATCCTGAGTACTAGAAAAAATTGAAATAGGGAAAACTAAACTAAATGAACATGTTTTTTTAATATGCATGCAATGATAATGGAGAGAAAACTAGCCAAAATATGACAAAAAAAACCATACAAATAATATTGATTGATATTAGCAGAAATAATGGATAGAGATAGAGACACCTTGTTGTTAGTTGTAGAAGGAATAGACACCTGCAGCTAGCCCAATGGAGGGTTCTTCTTCTCCTTTGTGCCTAAATTCCAACCAAGTGATGTAGAAAGTGGATCCCAAATGGTGAACGTAAAAGTATGGAGGCTATCTCTCACTTTGTATAGAAAATTTTGCAGCATAAAATTGCTATTTTGGATGGATATTGATAATATATTTAGGGTTGATACTGACATAAATTATGTATAATGGTGATTATTTTCATGACAAGGTAGGTGAGCAAATTAGGCTTGTAAAAATGCTCCAACAATTTCTAGTGGATTACATTGCATATTTTCAACTCTACTTTTTTTATTAAATTAAAGAAAAAAAAGTTGATTTCTCCACTACATTTTTGAAATAGAAACAACTCTTGCACCCAACAATTAAATATTATTGTCACCTTAAACACGAAATTCTCTAGACCATACATGAATTGGTATATTTTCTAGGAGAAAAATATTATTTTAATGTTTGGCATTTGTGAAACATGTTCTAGAATCATATTTCATAGTTCTCTAATATTTCATTTTGTTACAGGCATGAAGAGCCAAAAAATTTCATTGATCTTGCAGTGAAAAGAGTATAATACCATATTTTAGAATTTGGCGATGCCATTGGAAACAGTGGCATTGTATTGGCTCAATCATCATTGTTAGATATCCCCATCATCATTTTGAGATATTGTTTGAAAAATCATAAGGTTGCAACATCCATGGATTTCATGTTTCCTCCAAGGTCCTACTCCCCACTAGATCCTTGTTCCAACCATAAGGAAATTGCAGACTTGGTGTTGAATTCAACTATGCTATTACCAAGTGAATTCCTAAATATGCAAAAGTGTTAAATTGTGCTTCCAATGTTGGACTTCCTCCACCATGTTTCCTCATATGTTATGCGAGAAGTTCCCAAAAGGGACATAAAAAGACAAGAAAGACCAATCCACACCTTAATAACTAAGAACATAGATGAATATAAATCCTCTTTAAGGGGGGAACCTACTTATACAATGTACTAAATACATAATACAAGACAAAATGATTCAAATGAAAAGGTATGCTTGATATATATAGGAGAAAAATAGGTACAATTACCATTATTGGACTCAAGCCGATATCAATAATATAACAATACTAAAATAAAGTGCCCAATTTAGGGGGGAATGGGACATAATTTAGGGCATAACATGCCCTTCCCATTCAAACAAGTATTTTCCTCATTCTGGGTTATTTGTGGATGCATTTGTATGAAAGACTCCTCTTACCATGTTGAATCTTATACTGGTAAGTTCTTCCATTTGATGAGGTACTCTATAATAGACTGATTTCCTAGTTGTTTGGCCCTTGTTTTAGTGATTTGTTTAGGCTCCAATATGAATTTTCCTTCTTCATCAAGCTCCGGAAAGATAGTTTAAATCAATATATTGTCTCCTATTACCTTCTTTAAGAAAGAAACATGGAAAACTAGGTGTACCCTTAAATATGAAGGGAGTTCCAATTTGTAAGCCATACTACCAATCTTCTACAACACTTTATAAGGACCATAGTAAATGGGTCTGTTATACCTCAAATTGCCACACCATGTGTAAGTGAGTGTTTGAATGTTTTACCACCATGGAAAGCATGATTTTTATGCCTCCTAAGGGTGTTAAGATGCTTCATTCTAATGTTGGTCCCTTCCCTAGTCACACTTGGAAGCAAACCCAACAAGCAAGGGGTCGAAACCCACCTTAACCACCTCCAAAAACTACCTCTTAATGGAATTTTTGCACCCTGCCAGTGTTGCTAGGAGAAAAAATTTCATATTTTTCGTTCCTTGCATGCCTGTGTGGGAGTGAAAAAATCATCTTTTTCACGTTTTGCTCAATTATGGGGGTGAGGAAATCTCAGTTTAGCCACACTTCTTTTTTTTGGATCTTAGATCTCAAGGAGATTTTCATGGGATGAGGCCCCTCTTCGAATCCTCTCTCATATTCCTCCTTTGGCATGCTGTATATCTTATATCCACATCTCCCTCACCTAAAGCCATCATCTTCTCTAAGTGGTTGGTCTGTCAAATCCTATAAGAATAGAACCATCCATGAGCTTTAGGGGAGTTCCTGGAAGCACCAAACCTATGATCCTACGATTGGAGAACACTCATAAAGGAGGCCATTACGATCCCATGAGTCTTGCAAGAGTGGTGAAAGAGATATTGGAGGATGATCATGCTGCAACAAAGTCAGGTATAATCCATTTTCATGTACATGTCTTCATGAATTTCTAATCAATGATAAATTGGCCTATTCTCCGATATTATGTCTCTTGTTATTTGATATGTGATATTTTGTAGATTATTTATAGCTTAATACATCTACTTGCTTGGAAGTTTTGGTCCTTTGTCTTGTTTTATAGGTTCAAGCCTTGGAGAAAGCACAAGGACAACCTATAGGTTGGAGGTAAGTCTTACTTCTTCCCTTCTTCTTTCATGCTTAATAGCTTATGTATTGTGCTAGATATAGGAGAATAGATCACCTTTTATTTTGTTTATGTCATGGATTAAGTATCTAGGGGCTTAGTTATGTCCATGAGAGAGTTTAACTATCCATAGGATGAATTCTCTGACCTACAGGGTGCTAATTTATTTTCCTTATTTAGTTGCTTGAGGGACATCTATTTGTAAGGTTGTAGCCTAAGAAATACACAATCCGCTTCTTCAAAACATCTTTCATTGTGATGTTTATTTGCTTTTTGTTTCATCCTATTTTTTTATATAACCAAGTTGTCCTTCAATATCTAGAGAACTTCTTGTTGGTGCTCGAGGTGATCTTCCACAGCTTGAACTTTAGATTTTCCTGTCAAGGGAGATGTGATAGATGGATGTTGGTATCCATAAATTTCCATAAATGGGGACATTTTTTATGATATATGGAAGGACGTATTGTACCATCATTCCGCCAAAGATAACCTATTCACCTATTGTGTTTGTTTATCATATTAAAATTAGCAAAGCCAGGCTTTGAAACATTTGTTCACTATCATAGTTTTCCCATCATATTGAGGATGATTAGATGAACTATGAGCTAACTGTGTAATCAAATAAGAAAATAATTCAATCCAAAAATTTTGAGGGAAAATTGGATCTCATCACCTAAAATAATCTTCAGGTTTCCATGTACCTTTTGAATTGTTTCCATGAATGTTGCAACTATTGTACATGCATTAAAAGGGTGAGAGAATGCACAAAATTGTGTATACTTGGTGATTCTATCAAAAACCAAACATTCTTCCCTTCTAAATTGGGTAGACCTATGATAAAATCCATTGATACTTCCTCCCAGCACTGATAAGGTATTCCGAATGGTTGTAAAATACTTGGGGTCTTAACTATTTCAACCTTATTTTGTTGGAAAACGAAACATGTTTCTATTAACCTTTGAACATCATATTTAAAACCCTACCAAAATAATTCCTTCTTGAACCTATGGTAGGTTTTGAGAAATCTTGCGTGCCCTCCTATAAGAGAGGTGTGTAATTCCAAACGAACCTTTTGTTTCAATTGGGATTTCTTATATATATATATATATATATATAACTGATCCTTATACCATATTGAATCATTTCTCCACACAAAATTATCTAGTACACCGGATCCTTTTGTAGATTTTAAATGAACATCCACACCGATAGGGCGTTCTTCCATTCTTCTCTTGCTTCTACTATCCAATCAGGTTGTATAATATAAATAGAACAACATAGTGCCTCAACATCCTCATCATTTCTTGAGAGTGCATCTACCACCATATTATGTTTCACTTTTTATAGATGATTTCAAAGTCATAGACCAACATCTGGGTTACCCATTTTTTGTTAAGATATTGTAACTTCAAAGAATATTATATTTGTACTTTATTATTCCGGAGATGTTTCATTCCTCCGTGAAGATCTTATTGTATATCCGGAGATGTTTATTCCTCCGTCGGAATGTGGTAACTCGGGTTATTAGACTTCCCTAGTAGGGCTCGGCCCTGTATGTGTTATGTGGGTCAAAGGGTTATTAGACCACCCTAGAGGGGTCGGCCCAGTTAGTTGTAGTGGGGTATTTAACCTATTGGTTAAATACGAGCCTACGTGTACTTGTGTAAAATACATATCAGAGTAGTGTATAAATAGAGGAGGTGTGTTCCTCATTACACACACTCACTCACTTGAGAAAGGCGCATTTGTGGAGGAGAGGTATGCTATGGAGGAGAAGGAGATTATGCTCAGGGTTTGCATCTTTGTATATTGCTGGTCATCTATATTGAGGAAGCTTTGCTGGGTTTTCTACCCCATGAGGGTTTCCCAGGATAAATCTCTGTCTCTTGTGTTTATGCTATGCTTGTTGTTTCTTCAGTGATCCTGTATATGCTATTATTGTGAAATGGAATGTAATGCTGCTATTTTCTGTCTTAGCATATTGAATTTTAACATGGTATCAGAGCTAACCTGAAGGAAGACAAGGTATGGCACTAAAGACACTTGCTTTACTTACGACAATTTGAAGGTTAGGGTTTTACATAGCAAAAACCAGTCATCGTAGCACTTTCGCTATAAATCCGTTTTGGCGAAGTTTTCGGATCTGAAATTGTTACAGGACGAAGCTAAGATCTCCAGGTACCTTGTGGCCAAAGGACAACCTCTAATTCGTTGTACTTTGTGATTTATGATCTGTACAATATAGGGTTTCTGCCTCTTCCAGATCTGAGTCAAAATCAGGTGACCTTGGGAAAAAGGTCATAACTTGGGCTAGGAAGCTCCAAATGAAATTTCGTGAAAAGTGACAGGTAGTACACAGACTGTACTATCTCAGAAAACGTTTTCAGAGGCCGAAGTTGAACCAGTGACACGTGGCACGCCGTACAAGTTCGCTCTTATGTATTATCCCATAAACAGGTTACGTTGCGACACTTGGCATAACTCTCTCTCAGAGAATCCAATTGAGGTCAGATCTGTCAGGATGGAAAGATAACAGGCCGAGCTATCTCAGAAAACTTTTTCAGAGGCCGAAGGTCAAAAAGTGACACGTGGCACACCGTACAAGTTCTCTCTCCTGTATTTTCCCAAAACAAGTCACGTTGTGACATTTGGCATAACTCTCTCTCAGAACATCCAATTGAGGTCAGACCTGTCAGGATGGAAAGATAACAGGTCAGGCTATCTCAGAAAAAATTTTCAGACCCTGTGGATCAAAAATTTCGGAGTTACACCAGAAACAATCAGGTACATATTTCTGTCAAAACAGAATTATTTTTTGGTACCTTCATTCATGGCTTCCGAAATTTAGGGCTTTGAAGAAAGTTGGAATTTTTGTAATCGGAGACCACGGCTGGATGCTACTCATCAAAATAGAAATTTAGAGACCAAGATCAGAATTTTTGGTTGGGCAGAAGGCCGGGCTTGATTAGACCCTAGTTCGGGACTTTGATCAGAAAAGTGGAAAATTAGGGCTTCTGTAAAAATGGGAATTTTTGAAATCTGTGACCACGGCTGGAAGCTCCTCAGAAAAATAGAAGCTTAGAGCTTTGGATCAAACTTTTTGATGGGGAAAAAGAGTGGGCTTCATCAAACCCGAGTTCAGGGTCACGTCCAGTGAATCCGAAAGTTTCAAAGGCAAAATTGTGGAGTAAAACTTTGCAGTTTTCAAATTCTAAATATATCAGTTTGATCAGCTCATCAAGGCGCATATTTCTATCCTTTCGGAAGTCTGAAATTCAAAGTTTGAATTTTTGGGATTTCTCTGACAAACCCATATCCAGCTCCAGGTCCAGTTCTTGCAAATCAAGTGGATAGAGTTAATCCTAGAAGAAGATGGATTGGTCACCTACATAAGTGAAGGAGTTCATGTTTCAGAGGGAGATGAGGCTAAGGCTTTACATAAGGAGATTACAAGCGATCTCGATAGGTATGACTCATCGAGGTATGTTTTGAGATTTGTTCATGATTAAGTTTATGGTATGTTTGTCTTCATGTTATTACAGTTAGTACAATCTTCATTTTAGATTTGTTGTATCACCTTAACAAAATTATGAATGCATGATAGAAGATATTCATTGGTTAGGGTGTTGACACTTATGATTGTACTAATGCATTATGGTGTTGTGTGAGGTTGAGTTTGTCTGCTAACAAGATACAGGTACATCACAAAAGACAAATCAGGCTCCATGACCATGAAAACATGAAGACAAAGACTCATCCATAATCTTTGTTCTACTTACGAGGTATGTATGACTTTGTTATATTATGCTTAACCTATGAGACATGCAGGTTCTAGCTCAAGATCTCTAAATCATTGAAGAGGTTGTTTAGGTATGTTGTACATAACCAAGTAGGTATACTAATCCAGGTATGTTTCCCATGAATCTTACCTTGTGTTAGGATCCCTTATATAAGTATACTTGGAATGATTGGTTATGCTTATTCATAAAGTTAGTAATCAAGGGATTATGCATATTATATCTTTTATCAATGATATGCATAAGTAAAAGACGACTTCCCTGAAATCTTGAATACTAATGTTTATTAACTATAATCATGACTATACGTTTTCAAGATTATTTAGTACTATAATGTTTTGATAGCATTTAGAATATACTAATGAGTGTATGTTTGTGTATGAGATCATGAGGATGACTCTTGAGCATGCACAGTGGTACAGAATGAATAGAAGTTCAAAAGACATACAGAAGATCAAGCGGGAGGCAGCCACACAAACATAAAAGATAAGTATTTGAGTTGCTATTTGAAATAGTAATGATATTGCCTGCATGCATATTTGTATTCCTAGAATATATAATGCTGAGTGTAAACATTCATAGAGCATTGAACAGTATACAACTAATGTGCATATGTTTGGACAAACATTCCATTGTTGCTTGTCTAGAATGAAGCCTCTTTGCTGACATGCTGAGAGTTGTGCACACTCTCGATAGTATGTTCTGGTAGAGATGGAAGGCATCTAGATAGCCACTGTATGCATACAGGATATGGGAAAGTGTTGTGCCAAAGTATTGGTCAAAATAGTTGCATCACTATGTAAATGATATCTGTATGCATAATGGGTTATCTTTTGATGATTATGAAGTATTACTAATCATGTACTTAATTTTGATTTGTAGGAAAGGTCATGGACACCGTACAAGTGGTGGATGTTCAAACAAGAAGATTTACAAATCAAACAAAATATAGAAGGCTCATGGCTAGAAGATTCTCTTAGAAAGGGGAAGAGAATCACGACAAGATGTTTGCTCCAAGTATGGTGTAATTAAAGAAGAAGTATGAATCAGGTTCTGTATAGGTACCTAGGATCGATAATAATTTGATAAGCTTAATATGGGTGATGTGGATCTCAACCTTTGCTACAAGGTTGAATATGATACACATATGACATGGATGCAAGAAGGAACTCACCACAGAGTTCGAATGATATTGAGGCTCATTTCAGTAGACCCATCTAACGAGAGATGGCACAGATAGATATGCAGAAGATCATTCAATGCAGAAATGAAAAATGAAAGATCTCAAATTAATGCTTTACTTCCTAGGTCTGGAAGTATGGCAAGGCTCAGAAGGAATATTTCTCAACCAGGGAAAGTATGATGAGAAATATGACTTGAGGTGTTGGAATGGCCACTCTTATGGATTCTAGCTTGAAGCTGTTAGGGGATAACTCATTAGAGTTAGTGGATATAACTCTGTACAGTCAAATTATTGGGTCTTTGATATATCTAACATATACTAGGAGTTAGTATCTAGTGGAAACTAGATGTGTTTACCTGATAGTTGCAAAGTATGTGATGAGGCACATAAAGGACACGATAGAATTTGATCTATGCTATCTTGAAGATCATGACTTCAGATGGCTATTCAGATTCTGTTTGGGCAGGAAGTGTATCAGACAAGAAGAACACATCGAGAGGATGTTATTGTCTGGGATTAGCCATGATCTCGTGGTTTAGCTGGAAGCAGTCTAGTGTGACTCTTAGCACAAGCGGAATATATGGCTGCTTGCTCTGCTAGTTGTGAAGAAGTTTGGCTTTGGGATTGTTTGACTTAGAGATAGAACCAACTGAGATCCTATGTGATAATTAGAGTTGTATCAAGATGACATAGAATCTAGTGTTCCATGATAAATCAAAGAACATAGGGAACTAACAAGATATGACACAGAAAGGAACTCTAAAAGTTTGAATTTGTAATAGGTTACCGTTGTACTAACCAAGCCTCTACGTCAAGTGAAGAAGTTACCAACCAAACCTCTGTCTCGAGTGAAGTTTGAATACTTCCGAGACAAGCTTGGTGTAGTTCAAAAGGACCCTCCTCGAAAGGGGGAGTAGTATAGTCACTCTGATGAGATTGTCTCATCAAACAACAAGGTCGTTGATGAGGTAACCTGTTCCCTACACCCAGTTACTTAGAAATATTTAGATTTAGGACTCTTATACTTAGAATACATGCTAGTTGTGATGTATACATGTTTTTGTGTGATGTATACATGTTTTGATGTATTAGTAAGAATACATGCTAGTTGTGATGTATACATGTTTTGATGTATTAGTAAGAATACATGCTAGTTGTGATGTATACATGTTTTTGTGTGATGTATACATGTTTTGATGTATTAGTAAGAATACATGCTAGATGTGATGTATACATGTTTTGATGTATTAGTAAGAATACATGCGAGTTGTGATGTATACATGTTTTGGTGTGATGTATACATGTTTTGATGTATTGGTGAGAATACATGCTACTGTGATAAATGCTCTTGTATAGATGAGAATACAGAAGGGGATTGGATCATCCCTGGACTTTCAGTCCTAAAGAGAGCCGTAGACGTGAGGTCTCCGAGAATGAAGTCCTTAGTGGACAGTTGAGGGGATTGGATCATCCCTGGACTTTCAGTCCTAAAGAGAGCCGTAGACGTGAGGTCTCCGAGAATGAAGTCCTTAGTGGACAGTTGAGGGGATTGGATCATCCCTGGATTTTCAGTCCTAAAGAGAGCCGTAGACGTGAGGTCTCCGAGAATGAAGTCCTTAGTGGACAGTTGAGGGGATTGGATCATCCCTGGACTTTCAGTCCTAAAGAGAGCCGTAGACGTGAGGTCTCCGAGAATGAAGTCCTTAGTGGAAAGTTGAGGGGATTGGATCATCCCTGGACTTTCAGTCCTAAAGAGAGCCGTAGACGTGAGGTCTCCGAGAATGAAGTCCTTAGTGGACAGTTGAGGGGATTGGGATCATCCCTGGACTTTCAGTCCTAAAGAGAGCCGTAGACGTGAGGTCTCCGAGAATGAAGTCCTTAGTGGACAGTTGAGGGGATTGGGATCATCCCTGGACTTTCAGTCCTAAAGAGAGCCGTAGACGTGAGGTCTCCGAGAATGAAGTCCTTAGTGGACAGTTGAGGGGATTGGGATCATCCCTGGACTTTCAGTCCTAAAGAGAGCCGTAGACGTGAGGTCTCCGAGAATGAAGTCCTTAGTGGACAGTTGAGGGGATTGGGATCATCCCTGGACTTTCAGTCCTAAAGAGAGCCGTAGACGTGAGGTCTTCGATAATGAAGGGATTGGGATCATTCCTGGACTTCGGTCCGAAAGAAGAGCCGTAGACGTATGTCTCCGATAATAAAGGGATTGGGATCATTCCTGGACTTCAGTCCGAAAGAAGAGCCGTAGACGTATGTCTCCGATAATGAAGGGATTGGGATCATTCCTGGACTTCGGTCCGAAAGAAGAGCCGTAGACGTATGTCTCCTATAATAAAGGGATTGGGATCATTCCTAGACTTCAGTCCGAAAGAAGAGCCGTAGACGTATGTCTCCGATAATGAAGGGATTGGGATCATTCCTGGACTTCGGTCCGAAAGAAGAGCCGTAGACGTATGTCTCCGATAATGAAGGGATTGGGATCATTCCTGGACTTCGGTCCGAAAGAAGAGCCGTAGACGTATGTCTCCGATAATGAAGGGATTGGGATCATTCCTGGACTTCGGTCCGAAAGAAGAGCCGTAGACGTATGTCTCCGATAATGAAGGGATTGGGATCATTCCTGGACTTCGGTCCGAAAGAAGAGCCGTAGACGTATGTCTCCGATAATGAAGGGATTGGGATCATTCCTGGACTTCGGTCCGAAAGAAGAGCCGTAGACGTATGTCTCCGATAATGAAGGGATTGGATCATTCCTGGACTTAAGTCCGAAAGAAGAGCCGTAGATGTATGTCTTCGATAATGATAGGACTGGATCGTCCCTGGACTTCGGTTCAAAAGGTACATGACTGGTTTACATCATTCCTTGACGATGCTGATGATCGTATGATGACGATGCTGATGATCGTGCGGTGATGATGCTGATGATTGTATGATGACGATGCTGATGACGATGCTGATGATCGTGTGATGACGATGCTGATGACGATACTGATGATCGTATGATGACGATGCTGATGATCGTGTGATGACGATGCTGATGACGATACTGATGATCGTATGATGACGATGCTGATGATCGTGTGATGACGATGCTGATGATCGTGTGATGACGATGCTGATGATCGTGTGATGATGATGCTGATGATCGTATGATGACGATGCTGATGACGATGCTGATGATCGTGTGATGACGATGCTGATGACGATACTGATGATCGTATGATGACGATGCTGATGATCGTGTGATGACGATGCTGATGATCGTGTGATGACAATGCTGATGATCGTGTGATGACGATGCTGATGATCGTATGATGACGATGCTGATCGTGATGCTGTTGATAGTGTGATGATGATGCTGCTGATCGTGTGATTACGATGCTGATGATCGTAATGCTGATATTGATGTTGACATTGATGTACCAGTAACTGTTTGAGTTACTGATGAAGACAAATTGAAGAAAGCTTCCAATGATTTATAGATGTATCATATATGATGTTGATGACTCCTTGCTCGTGCAGATGTCGTTATAATATCCTTCTCGTTAAGGGGTAGTGTTAAGATATTGTAACTTCAAAGAATATTATATTTGTACTTTATTATTCCGGAGATGTTTCATTCCTCCGTGAAGATCTTATTGTATATCCGGAGATGTTTATTCCTCCGTCGGAATGTGGTAACTCGGGTTATTAGACTTCCCTAGTAGGGGTCGGCCCTGTATGTGTTATGTGGGTCAAAGGGTTATTAGACCACCCTAGAGGGGTCGGCCCAGTTAGTTGTAGTGGGGTATTTAACCTATTGGTTAAATACGAGCCTACGTGTACTTGTGTAAAATACATATCAGAGTAGTGTATAAATAGAGGAGGTGTGTTCCTCATTACACACACTCACTCACTTGAGAAAGGCGCATTTGTGGAGGAGAGGTATGCTATGGAGGAGAAGGAGCTTATGCTCAGGGTTTGCATCTTTGTATATTGCTGGTCATCTATATTGAGGAAGCTTTGCTGGGTTTTCTACCCCATGAGGGTTTCCCAGGATAAATCTCTGTCTCTTGTGTTTATGCTATGCTTGTTGTTTCTTCAGTGATCCTGTATATGCTATTATTGTGAAATGGAATGTAATGCTGCTATTTTCTGTCTTAGCATATTGAATTTTAACATTTTTGTTACTCTTCTGAAGATAGAATCTATTCCAAGAAGTATTTAACACTATCCTGATATGTTTTGATCTTGAATTTCCTACTTATTAGGTAAGGATTCAATTGCTTAAGTGCATGTAGTATTTCCAACATTTCATTCTCTTAAATGGGTTTGTGTAAGTTCTTTCCCCTGATTGGATTACTTTCAAAATCTAGGGGCCTTCGTTGTTGCATTAGAATAGCACTAATGCAATCTCCTAAGGAATCACATTCCACAATAAAGGTTTTTCTGAAGCCCGGTGTGGACAATATAGGGTCTTTGCACATTTCCTCTTTAAGTTGTTCAAAATCTTGATTTTCCTTTCGATTTAAAGAGAATGAATGGACTTCTTCAACAATGTTGTTCGAGGTGCTTCTATTCTTCCATAGTTATGACAAACTTGTAGTAGTACCTTGTCAAACCTAAGAATCCTGTAATATTCTTCAAGGTTTTTTGAATTATCCAATTCATCATGGATTTATTTTGTTAGGGTCTACCTTGACACCTTGATGAGATACAATATGACCTAAATACTCTACCTCCTTTACCCCAAATAAATATTTGGAATATTTTGCATATAGTTGTTTCTCCTTTAGTAGTTATAGCACCATATAAATATGTTGAACATGTTTTTACCAACACTTTCTATAGATTAGTATATTATCAAAAAATACTAACATATATTTTCTAAGGAAGGGCTTGAACATAGAATTCATCAAACCTTGAAATGTGGAAGGTGCATGCACTTGTAAGGCCAAAAGGAATGACCATAAATTCATAATGACCTTCATGAGTTATGAATGCTTTTTTTGGGATGTCTTCTTCCTTCACTATAATGCGATGATACCTTGAACAAAGATCCAACATTTTGAAGTAAAATACTCCATGTACTTCATCTAAGAATTAATCAATGATAGGAATGAGAAACTTACCTTTAATGGTGAGTTTCTTGAGATGTCTATAATCCTAACACATATGTTATGAGCCCTACTTCTTGTGTACCATTACCATTGGTGTAGACTAATAACTTTGGATAGGCCTAGTTATGCCATCCTCTAACATTTCTTCAACCATATGCTCAATTTATCTATTATAGACATAGGGGTATCTATAAGGTCTAATGGTAGGAGGAACACTTCCTGGCATCGAGTGAATAGCATGATCAAAATCTTGAGTAGGTGGAAAACCTTTTGGAATATGTTCAAATACTTTGGAATACTTATCAATGACCCTTTGGAGATCTAGAGGAATAGGAATCTTATATGTTTGCACCTCTAGTGAGCATAATCATGCAATTACACCTTGATTTTATTATGTCTTTGTTATTATGTTATATGATTTTATCATGATTCGATATGATCGAATGAATGTGCAATGTGACATTGTGGATTAATACTTATGCTTATCTAGACATATATATATATATATATACATACACATATATATATATATATATATATATACATACATACATATATATATATATATATATATATATATATATATATATCGTGTACTCCAATGAGTTTCCAAGTGTGACAGGTAGAGTAGGTACATGTGACACAAATAGGCGTTGATATGTGATGGAATTGGAATGAATCGCAAATCAGTGATAGGTATTGAAAACCTGGTATATATTTGATTATGTGGAAATATTGGATGCACGTGATGTGCATGGATTCAAAATGAGTCGGATACATTGATAGGTGATGTCAGGTTATGATTCATGCTTTATTTGAAATATTATTTTATAAGATTTGATGCGCATGGTGTTGATGCGAGGTAGGTTGGTCGGACCCTCTTACTTAACAACAACACACAACACATGATGCTTACACAGACTGGGTGTAAACTAGATTCCAAAAGCTGGCTTCTATTAAACTTCAATCAATTTACAGTGTTACAATAAGAAATGTAAACAACTAAACTAGTCGGCCTCAGCCTATTACAATATACAGAAGTAAAATGGTTTTTTTCTCTCTGTATGCAATATTCCTCCCTCTCCTCTGCTGAATGAAAGAATCGATGAGATATGGATGAACGATCTCCTCCTATGTGCCTCTTCACTGATCTTCTACTATGCTCTACTATTCCTCTTCCTGAGGTCCACTCCGTTCCCCGAGACACTCTTCCTCTGCTCATTGAATCCTCCAGATCCTGCATACCTGTAGTTGTCAGTGCCCTACGGAGGTGCTACACAATATTTGACTATGGTGAAATCTATAATGATCCCAACCACCTTCATAACTTCTCATAAATTCCCTAGCAACCCCGAACAACTACCAAGTACATTACCTTGACTTCTGCACTTCTCTGACTCTACTACAGTTGTCGGCCCCATCTCCTGCCTCCACCATACTATACTTCATCATCTATAAACTTCACCTGTCAATTTTACTTAGTATCCATCGCTTTTTTAGTTTGCCCCTTCCTCCATGCTTGGATTTCTCTGCAATCTGTCAGTGTCGCGGTTCAACAACATGTCGACCTTTGACGCCTTCGCTCTGATCCCGTCGTCTCTCGACCTTCGACGCCTTCGCTCTGATCCTGTCATCTTTTGACCTTTGGCATATCGAATCTGGACCTATAATTCCTATTGACCGCATATCGACAGCTTCTGCTTGTAATGTACCTTTTTAGAAAATGATCAAAATGGTGAAAATTTCAATTTTTCCCCACTAGTTCAACCCTTAAGTAGTATTGGTTTCTTGATCTTCAAATGGTTCCAAATGCTCCCAAATTGTTACAGAAAGTATATGGATGGTATTATTTAATGATTATGAGGTTCATATATGCTTTAGAGTCTTCAAAATGCTTCTTAAACTCTCTTTTGAATTCTGGCCAATGTAGGGAATTTGACTAGCAATTAGGGGTTCAATTCCCCATGGGGTAGGTGTTGGAAATGGCTCTCCAAATGCTATTGTACCCTCTCAAATTTATGAATAGAGGTAGGGTATATGTAGGGGACATCAATATGATATCATATGCACCACCATTCAGTTTATTAAGTCTGCTACAACCCTCTCAAATCAAATACAAAAGGACTAGTTTCGACCTTTGGGGGAAATCATAAAAAATCTTCTCCAAATGCTATGAATTTGAACAATATGACTCCAAAATCTTATGCACTGATCATGAAACTTGTAAAAAAGGTTATTAACAATCCATACATCATTAAATGATCATTAGTTCACTGGTTCATTCGAATATATCAACATATCATTGGCATACATCAACATAGTGGGGAAAATGGCACCATTCGCTCATTAATGATCGGATTTACATAGTTCCACTTGGAATATCAACTTGAAGATATTCGGAATATGGAGAAAATATCATTTACATAATATGATAAAATAATTGGGCATTAGAATCTCCCCCAAAGAAAACAACAGCTCACCAAGTGCGCCCCATCTCAAGGATCATGAATATGTTGAGAAAACTGGAAATGGCTGGAGAAGCAAGCTGAACTAGAAGTGACCATGAGTTGCCCTGCAGTTTGCACCTACAACATAAGACTCCATTGAAGCTCCAAATGAAATTTTTGAATGGCCTTTCCAATTACCAACTAGGATGGGAATCTTTCACCCTCGAAATTGGTGCTAAGGCAAGTAGAGTAACACTCCACTAGCTCCTCTCTCAAATGAAATTTCTGAAAATGATCAAAATACCCTCTCTTAATTTATCCCTGTATTTTATAAACATCCTTATCCTTCTAAGGTTCGAATTCCATCCAGAGACTCCAAGACAATTCGAATTAGGGAGGGATTCAAGATTTGTCACTTGTCTTCCACTTCCTAGCCTTCCACCTTCCACTAATTCGAGTAGGAATCTCTTGAGCTTCTCTAACTCCCATGAGCACCCTCTTAGAGTCCATTTTTAGGATTGATAGGTCATATTGGTCAGATGTCAGCAATTAGGTCTGAAATTTTTCATAGGTGTCATGTCATCTTCATCATTGTTGTCATAGAGGTTAGGGAATCTAGCCCAAGTGTCCAAGAACCTCTCATTTGACTCTTCCTCTTCCATGGGAGTTACACTTCCATCCCAATTCAACCAATGATGCATGTTTCCAAGTGTATAATCCTTCCAAATCATCCCAAGAACGTTGGACTTCTCATGGATTTGAATTGACAAGAGGAGGATGCCATGTGGCATGGAAAATCTAGCTTGTGTGGGTCCCACATCCTCCATGTGTCTTCATGATCAATTGCCACTTGGATTTTCTCTCGTATTTATTTATTTAGCTCCTTTATTAAATATTTATTCCATTCTAATGTCTAAACATCATTTATTAGCTCCCTTATTGAAAATCCCAATGTCTCCATCCAACCTAGGGAGCAAGTAGGATTGGTGTAATTTTCTTGTAATGCATTTATTTGAATGGGGACATTACAGTCTTCCCCACCCAAGATTGCTTGTCCTCAAGCAATTTCAGATTTGGATGCTGCAAAATTTGTTCCTCTTCCCATGTGGCATCTTCACTTGGGATGTCCTTCCCTTGTACCAAGTACTCTTTGATAGTTCTGCTCCTTAATCTTCTTTCCCTTGTCTTCAAAGTTTTTTCTAGAACAAGTATGAGATGACCTTCATCATCCAAAGGAGGAAGTGTTTATAAATGACAATTTGCTGACCAATAGCCTTCTTGAGACATGAAACATGGAATATATTGTGTATTTTACTTCCTTCCAAAAGTTCTAACTCATATGCTACCTCCCCAAGATTTCGAACTACCTTGTATGGGCCATAGTATCTTGGTTTTAGCTTCTATTCTCCCTTATTTTTCAAAGATGTTTGTTTATATGGCTGCAACCTCAGATATACCAAATCATTGATTTGAAAGGTCCTTTCTTCCCTATGTTGAGCTGCATATTGTTTTTGTTGATTTTGGGCAACCTGCAAATTGTCTTTCAAAAGCTTTAAAATTTCTTGGCTCTCTTCCACCCAATATTTATATTTTGGGGCTCTACTATCACCAAAGATATGCTCAATAAAGGTGAGTGCTTCATAACCTTAACTGTAGCCATTTTACCCATGCTTTTTGCTGCTCTCCCACATAGTTCCTTAGATACCCTTACAACCATTGATTCACTCTCTCTATTTGGCCATCAGTTTGTGAATGATAGCTTGTGCTTGGAGTCAATTGAGTGCCCACCAATCTGAAAATTTCTATCCAAAAAGCACCCATGAATCTGCTATTTCTATCACTTACAATGCTCTTGGGGAGCCCATGCAATCTCAAGATTTCTTTAAAAAAAACATCATCCACTTGTGCAGCACTAAACAATTATGTAACAACAACTAAATGAGCAAATGTGGTCAACCTATCCACTACCACATATATGCAATCCTTTCCCAAATATTTGGGAAAACCTGTGATGAAATCCATTGAGATACTCTCCCATTTTTGTTCCAGAATGGGAAATGGTTGCAATAAAACAGCTGGGCATGTGAGTTCAGATTTTTTTTTGCTGACATACCTTACATTCATTCACATATTTTAGAACATCTTCCTTCATCCCTTTCCAAAAAAACCTTTTCCTTAATTTCCTATAAGTTTTGAAGATACCCGCATGGTCAGCTAGGGGGGAATCATGTGCTTCTTGCAAAATCTTGTACTTGAGTTTTGAATTTTGAACCAAATAAATTATGCCCTTATAATATATCATCCCATTCAAAATCCTGTAGTTATCATCCCCTTTGACCCCATCTAACACATCACAAGCAAAACTATCTTTGGCATATTCAACCATTAGTATGTTTTTCCAATCTTTTGAAATGTCCATGAGAGAAAAGGAAGGTCTTCTAGATAATGCATCTGCTACAATGTTATTCTTCCCTTTTACATATTCAATATCAAAATCAAAAGCTTGGATCTTGCTTACCCACTTCAGTTGCCTTTCATTCAGATCATTTTGGGTGAGGAAGTGCTTTAGACTGTTGTGAACAGTTCTCACCACAAACTTGTTTCCCACCAAGTATTGTCTAAAATTGGCCAAGGAATGCATGACGGACAATATTTATTTGTCATAGATGGAGTAAAGCTTCTCATGTGGCTACAACTTTATGCTCTCAAAGGCTATAAGGTGTTGATTTTTCTTTAGGACAACCCCTATCCCTCCACCTGAAGCATCACATTCCAAAACAAAAGGTTTAGAAAAATCAGGTAATGCAAGTACTGGACAACTACTCATTACCTCTTTCATTTTTTGGAAGGCCTTTTCAACCTCTTCATCCAACTTGAAAGCATCTTTCTTTGTCAAATCAGTGAGTGGAGAAATCAATTTGGAGAATCCTTTCACAAACTTCCTATAATAGGTGCATATTCCAATGAAGCCTCTTAATTCTGTGATGTTTTTTGGTGGTGGCCATTCAAGGATAGCCCTTATTTTTTCCATGTGCACTTTCACTCACTCTTTTCCAATGATGTACCCAAGATACAAGAGTTCCTTCATCCCAAATTCACATTTAGACAACTTAGCAAACAAGGACTGTTCATGCAAAATTTTTAGCACAACCTCTAATTGATACAAATGTTCTTCCCAAGTTTTGCTGTAAATGAGAATGTCATCAAAGAAAACCAAAAAAAAATTTCTAAGCTACTTGCAAAATATTCTATTCATGCATGCTTGGAATGTAGTTGGAGCATTAGTTAATCCAAAAGGCATAACAAGAAACTCAAAGTGGTCATAGTGAAATCTAAAATCAGTCTTTTGCACATCTTCTTCCTTCATTCGAATTTGATGGTAACCTGATTTAAGATCAATTTTGGAGAAATATTTTGCCCCAAATAGCTCAAACATGAGCTCATTAATTCTAGGGATATGATACCTATTCTTTATTGTCTTCTTGTTCAAATCTATAAAGTCTATGCACATCCTTAAGGTTCCATCTTTTTTCTTCACCAACACTACTGAAGAGGCATAAGGGCTATAGCTTGGTCTAATGAGTTCCAACTCTAGGAGTTCTTGGATGGACTTTTCAATTTCATCTCTGAATTTTTTTGGATGTCTATAGTGTGGTATTTGGATGGGTGAAGTACATTTTATAGGTCAAATATGCACTTCTCCATCCATGATCACATTGCTCTGTCGATGACACAAAAGGACACTATGGATAGATGAGCTAGCTTGACCTAGATGACTTATTGCTGGAACTACACTCTTCATTGGCCCATTCAACCCACAATCAAATCAAAAAAGCTACATCCTAGTATGCACTGACTACCTTACAAAGTGAGCAGAAGTAGAAGCACTTGCAGCAGCAAATGAAACTAATGTGGCAAAGTTTTTTACAGAACAAATCTTTCACAGATTTGGAGTCCCACGAGATCTAGTTTCTAACCAAGGCCCACAATTTACATCCAATCTAATAGAGGGCCTACTTTGAAGAAACAAGGTTAAACACGGAAAATCTACTCGCTACCACCCTCAGGCTAATGGTCAAGCTGAAGTGACAAACAAAGAAATAGAAAGGATATTGACAAAAACTGTACAACTCCACAAAAGAGATTGGGAAGACCGACTAAGTGAGGCAGTCTAGGATTATAATACTACATGGAAGACAACAATAGGGTTCACCCCATATGAGCTAGTCTATGGAAAGAAAATAATGCCGCCCATTGAGTTTGAGATCAAAACATTAAGGATTGCAGCTGAATTGAACATGGAACTTTCAGACATCCAGAAAGAATGAATACTACAATTAAATCACCTGGATGAGCAATGCCAACAAGCACTTGGGAACACTGAAATCATCCAGCAACAAAGAAAGAAATGGCATGGCAAGAACATCAAGTATAAGAAGTTCAAAGAAGGTTACTGGGCACTGCTCTATGACTCCAAATTTCACACATTTAAAGGCAAACTAACAACCAGATGGCTCGTACCCTACATCATTGAAAACATCTATGACAATGGAGCTTTGAGGATTACAACAATAGATGAGGAAAAATTCCTCATGATTATGAATGGACATAGACTCAAACTCTATAAGACACCAAAATCCAGAGAAGAGTTCACACAGACACTCTATCAGCAGAACCTAATGCTGATAGAGGGCCTAGAACATCACTAAAAATTTCTTGATTTGAAAAAAAAATTTAAAAAAAAATGATAAAATGATTATAAAAAAATAGAAAAGAAAATGAAAAAGGGATTAAAAAAATATAAAAGAAATGAAAAAAATATAGAAAAAAAATGAAAAAGAAAGAGGACAATACCAAAATCTACTTAGGCTCTCACAAATAAAGTTGATGAACTTGATTCATCCCTACGCAGAACCAAAAGCAATTCCAAAATAGAACCAACAAGCAAAGTCAAGCGAGCCAGCACAGAATATCAAGCGAGCCGACAACACATTTCAAATGAGCCAGCCAACATTTAGCAGCATATTCGAAGGAGAAAACAAAAAGAACAACAAATAAACATCAGTTTTAGAATTACAATCAAGCGAGCCAACAGTCAATTCAAGCGAGCCAGATCACCAGCAAGCTACCACTACAGAAATCAAATCACCATTTGAAGCATCACTGCAACACAATGCTGAACACAATGAAAAGTCACATAAGCAAGCTTGCACAAAAATCAAGCAAACAAAGGCATCAATTCCAGCAGAAAGGCAAAACAAAAAGGAAAAAAGATGCGACTACTGACACGCCCAAAATCACTATAGATGTAGCTCATCTCAACTACAGAATTCCACGCCATAAAATCAAGCACAAATCATACAGTCAGGTACGTAAAGCATGGAAGGTAATCACTTAACTCTCTATGTTATTTTCAAATCAAATCAAAATCCCCCACAAAATGGTTATTTTCCAAAGCTGAGGACAACTTTTAAGGTAATTCGGCAGCACGGTTCAGGAGTAACCTCACAAAATCATGATTACTTACCATCAGACATGTCAGCAAATGGAAACACCCGCATCTAGCTACCATATTCCCCAATGATCAGAGCGGAAGTGCAATGTACAAATGATGAAAAGAACGTAGGGTGTAATAATGGAAATGAATGTATAAGGCACCAAGTATAATGCACGATGATCAGGATAAGTGCATGGAAACAGCTAAAGCTTGTTGGCAGGAAGACCGAAAATTCATGTTGCCACTCAGCCAGCAAGCTGCCCTCGAACCTGTGATCAATCCTGACCAGTTGAGGTAAGTCAGTCACACTCAAAGTTTTTGGTTTGTCGATTATAGTAGAAGATTCAAGATTACAAAGGGGTTCAAAAAGAGTGAACCAGAGGATCACAATCCCATTTATGAAAACCCACAGGTTTTATCAATCCTCCGTAATGCGGGCTGGATGCCCTTCATCTCAGGGCTGAGAGGGTCTAATACGGAGGTGGCTTTAGAATTCGCAAGGAACTTGAAGCACATCAAAGATGAATTGTTCATCACCCGGGTAAGGGAACTACATATCAGACTGGATGAGGAGGCAATTACAAAATACACAGAGCTTCCCATGGTTCTACACTGGAGCAGGGACGACCGGGAAGCCAACCAGTGTGCAAAGGCAGCCTTTTTCAGACCAGGAGAAGTTTATGAAGAAGACAAAAATGGATTCAATAGATTCACCATGCCCGCACCCTAGCACGAAATAGTTGTTTTCCATCAGAAATATGTAACGTGTACAAGGAGGCTGAGCTATGTCCCTCTTTTCCACTTCTGAATTCTAGACTTCTGAGGCATAGGAGCCATATCACACAAAATAACAACATCAACATCCCCTATTATCTTCTCCTGTCTCTGGGAGAAATGAGCAAAAAAGTAGTTGAGGGAAAAGAAGATGCGTTAGCCCACCACGGGCTAATCAAATTGATAATTTGTGAAGATTTAATGGTACAGGTTCCAGAACTTTCATGGGAGGAGTTTGTGGTAATATTAGTAGATAATGTGTAGAGAATGAGGGGTACACCTAATGTAGGCATACCCCTAGCTTCAGGGTCAAAGGAAAAATCCACTTCTGTATCAGGAGCCAAGAGAAAGACTGACCTGGGTAGCGATAATGAAATTATGGTTGATACCTTGATTAGAATAAAAAATTGAAAAGATGCCTCCCGCCAAAAATAATCAGGGGTTTCCACCAACAAGTAAGGGGCAAAACGACGAAGTAAGAGGATCCCACAGCCGCCCAAGAATGAATAGGAAAAGAAGTTGGAAAAAGTGCCCAACCCAATAATTCAAAATGTATCTGATGATGATGATGATTGGGTAGACCGGGATGACCCAACCACACCTAAAGAACAGGATGATGACTAATGGAACCTCGCTGGTCAATATGTAAACCCTGGAGCCACTGATCAGCTCGCTGAGGCACTGACAGAGTTAGAAAAATTCAGGGAGGAGTTGGCAACATTAAAAATTGAAGTAAGGATTCAGAGAAGCCAGCCAACTTCACCAGCACCCCAACTATTTGTATAGGAGAAGACCCAGATATTGAAGATGCAGCACGCAGGGGAATTGAAGTTGGTAGAACAACAAAATGCAACACTGAGGAAGAAATTGGGCCAAGCTCGGACATAATTGGCTCAGAAGGACCAAAAAATCCATCAATTAGAGGACACAATGACTGTCACTACAAAAATCTATGAGGGAATATTGCAAATCAGACCACCGTCCAGAATCTATATGGTCTACTTAAAGGAAAAGTGGGGAAGGTTCCAGCTGCAGAGGGTGAAACAGGGCCTACCTTTGGAATTAAACACTCCAAGAGAATTTGTGGAAACTTCTCTGGACTGCACAAAGTTGGAAAAGGATCAATTGTGCGAGTTTTTTTTGCACAACTTTGTGGTGTCGAGCTCACCTAACTGGTCACCTAATCCCTACGTAGGCGACTTCAAGCTAAGAGAATTATGCTCCTGGATGAACCATGAGGTGGAAAGGGAACAAGATGATCATATATATCTTGTAGAGAAGTGGTAGAATCAATTATGGATTAGGGCCGAGGCATCTCACCCTGAAAAGGTAATTCAGGAACACCAAACTATCACCACTGATGAAGAGTTAATTCCTATCTTGCTTGAAAAACAACAGCAGGAAGTCACGCATTTTGATCTCACCCTTCAATGCACATACAAAGAGCTACAAAAGGCCATCAGTGAGAGGTGGGAAAGGATTGGAGGTGATTTGAAGAAGAAGAAGCCTCACTCCCCCCTCATGTTAGAAATGGCACTCACTAAGGCCAAATTATACAGGGAATCCTTAATCAAACACCAGCTCAGATGGATAGGGACGAAGCTCAGTCCACCATTCTTTCTCCCATTAGTTATCAAAGCATATATTGACGAGGAGGAAGTGAAAAGAACATGGGCTAGAGATGATCAAACCCATGGTTATCATAGGCAGGTAGGGACTCCCAGGATCATTGCTTGGGACATCAGAGAAGCTATCCATGAACAAAATGTGTCAACCAAGGATGGGTGAATCCTTTAGTATGGGGGAGATGATGATCCCCAAATTAGGTACTTTATAATCCTTTTGATGCCACACAAGCACAATAATGGGTATGGAAAATGCCTTTGTTTATGGGGTTTAATGATTCATTTTGATTATTTGATAGAGTAGTTTAGAGGTTATTCTTTTATGCTTAAAAGCATTTTCTATGAGTTAATCATATGGAAATAAGTGTGTATGAATAGGCGTAGGTAATCCAAGAGACAACCATCAATTCCAGCACAAGGACTGAAAGACCATGGGTGGCTTACCGCCTTTTCCTGATTTGTGGAAGAGAACTCCTGTTTAGCATACTCAGCATTTAAAGCATAGATTTAGGTTTTGTTTCAATATATATATATATATGGGCCTCTTGGTTAGCAAGAGGTTCCTGTTGACATTTTTTAGAACTTACATTCAGTATATGTTATTCGAGACAATTATGTGATAAGACTTTTCTGAACATGAGATTATGATTTTAATGGAAGAAGTGACGTTATTTCAAGCGCTGCATTTATAAGTCTTTTCCATTCCTGAAATACGAGTTGGAGAGGGCCCCTCCAATAGGTAGGTCAGGAGCTTCATTTTTATTTCAGGTATCTATCATATGTCTTGTTAATTGATTTCATCATCATCATATATGAATTACTTGACAATGGTTTGAATGACATGGTTTTATTTTAGTTCAGCGATCATTTCATTTCAACACTTTTTATCTGTAGTTCGTCAACATTGATTCTGTAGTTCTACAATACGCTTCCTGTAGTACTGTACATGCATTTTGTGCAGGCGTAATTACCTCTGTTTTCCAGCTCGCTATATTAATTTTAGACCATCATTTAGATCTATGATGCCATGAATATTTCTTTTATCAGAGTTCAGTTATATAGGAGTTAATTGTTTTAGTTCTTTGGATTTGAATAGAGTAATTGATTATCACTTTCAGCATTGGATTCGAATAGATCAAGTTTGATTAATTTTCTGTATTGAATTTCTAGTTAGACTTCCAGTTTTCAGTATTTTATTTCTAGATCAGTTTCCCAAGCTTTCAGCACTCTATTTCTTACATTAGATTTATAGTCTTATAACATTTAATTCTCAACACAAAGATCTATTAGTTTCAGCATTTCTAGCTTATAAATTTACCGTATTTTCATATTCCTTCATTAGTTGTTTAAGCGCAGATCACTTCCATTTCCTTTTTGATGAACCTTCAAGACAAACCCCATCATCCTAAAATGACGAAGACTATCCTATAGAGCACATACAGTGCTTAGCACCTATTAAGTTTGTACGCTCCCTAGTCGATAATTAAAGTATACTTTCGGTTTAGCTACCCTAATTAGGTATCCATTCCTGGATTCCACCACTTTTAGATACCTTGTTTCCTTCCCTCATCTTTAGCTTGATTGAGACAACAAAGTATTGATCAAATGGTAGGGTACTTCTTCACTCTTCACTCAACATTTTCCATTTGATTAGAACCTCTTACATATCATATGGAGTATTAATATTTTCTTTGGAATCAAGGAATTTAGGTGTGGTATACCTTGCTGCACTCTGAAATTCATGAGGTCTATTATGTGGTATTTTCTTTGAGAAGATATTTCTACCCATTTCCTTCTTTTCCTCAAAATGTGAACTACTGATGCCTCTTTTTTCCCCTTTGCTTCCAAGTTGGCTAGCCAAAAATTCTAATCCCTTAATAATCTTTTTTTTCATCTATTCAAATATTGGTTTCATGAGTTTTTTAAAATCCTCACTATCATCTGAGGTTCCCTTCTCATTAGCCTTAGTTTCCTCAAAATACACTTCTTTTCCTACTTCCTCCTCTTCAACAAAAACACTTTTGGTTTCAATATCTAAGGGTGGTCCCTGAATTCTTTTCCTCATGAATATCAAACCACATCAAGTGAAAATATCATTCTCTAATACCACTTGTAATGTCCCTTTTTAGAAAATTATTAAAATGGTGAAAATTTCAATTTTTCCCCACTAGTTCAACCCTTAACTAGTATTGGTTTCTTGATCTTCAAATGGCTCCAAATGCTCCCAAATTGTTACAGAAGGTATATGGATGGTATTATGACATGATTATGAGGTTCATGGATGCTTTAGAGTCTTCAAAAGGATTATTCAACTCTCCTTTGAATTCATTCCAATGTAGGGAATTTGACTAGCAATTAGCGGTTCAATTCCCCATGGGGTAGGTGCTGGAAATGTCTCTCCAAATGCTATTAGACACTCTCTATTTTATGAATATAGGTAGGGGATATATAGGGGGCATCAATATGGTCTAATATGCATCACCATTCAGTTTATTAAGTCTGCTACAACCCTCTCAAATTAGATACAAAAATATTAGTTTTGACCTTTGGGGGAAATGATAGGCAATCTTCTCCAAATGCTATGAATTGAACAATATGACTCCAAAATATTATGTACTGATCATGAAAATTGTGTAACAGGTTATTACCAGTCCATACATCATTAAATCATCATTATTTCATTGGTTCATTCAAATATATCAACATATCATTGGCATACATCAACATAGTGGGGAAAATGGCACCATTTGCTCATTAATGATCATATTTACATAGTTCCAATTGGAATATCAACTTGAATATATTATGAATATGAAGAAAATAGAATTCACATCAGATGATAAAATAATGGGGCATTATAATCTCCCCCAAAGAGAACTCACCAACTGCGCCCCATCTCAAGGATCATGAATATGTTGAGAAAATTGGAAATGGTTGGAGAAGCAAGCTGAACTAGAAGTGAACATGAGATTCCCTATAGATTGAACCTGCAACATAAGACTCCATTGAAGCTCCCTTTCCAATTATCAACTAGGATGGGAATCTTTCACCCTCGAAATTGGTGCTAAGGAAAGTATAGTAGCACTCCACTAGCTCTTCTCTCAAATGCAAATTCAAAAAATTATCAAAAGCCCCTCTCTTACTTGATCCCTATATTTTATAAAAATCCTTATCCTTCTAAGGTTTGAATTCCATCCACAGACTCCAAGCCAATTCGAATTAGGGAGGGATTCAAGATTTGCCACTTGTCTTCCACTTCATAGCCTTCCACCTTCCACCGATTCGAGTAGGAATCTCTTGAGCTTCTATAATTCCCATGAGTTCCCTCTTGGAGGCTATTTTTAGGCCTGACATGTCATATTGGTCAGATGTCAGCAATCAGGTCTAAAATTTGTCATAGGTGTCATAGCATCTTCATCATTGTTGTCATAGAGGTTAGGGAATCTAGCCCAAGTGTCCAAGAACCTCTCATTTGAATCTTGCTCTTCCATGGGAGTTACACTTCCATCCCAATTCAACCTATGATGCATATTTCCAAGTGTATAAGCCTTCCAACTCATCCCAAGAACATTGTACTTCTCATGGATTCAAATTGACAAGAGGAGGATGCCATGTGGCATTGAAAATCTAGCTTGTGTGGGTCCCACATCCTCCATGTGTCTTCATGATCAATTGCCACTTTGATTTTCTCTTGTAATTATTTATTTAGCTCCTTTATTAAATATTTATGCTAGTCTAATGTCTAAACATAATTTATTAGCTCCCTTATTGCAAATCCCAATGTCTCCATCCAACCTAGGGAACTAATAGGATTGGTGGAATTCTCCTGTCATGCATTTATTTGAATGGGGAGATTACACTGCTCGAGTGCTTGAATTCGACCTCCAACCTCTCTTTTGCACCAGTGGTCGTCGAAAATCCCCCTGGTCGACTTCTTCTATCGATCAACTTTGACTGTTTCTCCTAGGCCCCGATGCTCCAGCATTAGACTCTCCATGTGAAAAATAACTCGGCTGCTCCGACAGTCTCCTATATTCTTCTTCGAAAATCGATGTCACCTCTTGCAACTCATCATATTTCCATCGAACCAAATATTCCTTCTTTCGCAAACTTCACATGCGTCTGACTTCGCGTTTCTCCAACACTTCGGCGATTTCCTCTTTGTGTTGATTTGGAATTTTCCCTGTCTAGTCGATGTTCGACACTTCCGCGCTAGTGCTGGTTGAACCTTCTTCAAACTTGTACAGATCTAAGAAATGGAATGTAGGTGATATGCTCAAGTCCTTCTGCAGCTCCAACACATAAGCATTGTCTGAAATCTTCTTCAAAATCTTACATGGTCCAATCTGCTTCAGCTTCAGCTTGTTATATGTTCATGTCGAAAATATCTCTTTCTGCAAGTGTGCATAGACTAAGTATCCTTCGATGAACAACTGTAGCCTCTGCTTTCTGTCAACTCTCAACTTGTAAGCCGCGTTTCTCTTTTCAATCCACTTTCACACATCTTCATGCACTTCTTTCATATGCTCTGTGAATTTTTCTGCATCTGCACTTTTCCTGACTTCTTTCGGTAACTCGACCAAATTCACCACTCCATGTAAAATTATTCCCTAAACAACCTAGAATGGGCTCAAACCTGTTGACTGATTCACAAAATTGTTATATGCGAACTCTGTTTACGCCAACACGTTCTCCCACTTATTGGGTTTGTCGATCATCAAACACCTCAGAAGGTTTCCCAAACTTTTGTTCACCACCTCTGTCTGTCCATCTGTCTGGAGATGATATGCCTAGCTAAACTGCAAATTCGTGTCCATTTTATTCCTTAGGGTTCTCCAAAAATGACCCATAAACTTGTTATCTCTGTCCGATGTTATACCCTTCGACAACCCATGCAATCTGGCTATCTTCTTGAAGAATAGTACATCAATGCTTGTGGTGTCACTTGTCTTCTGACATGGAATAAAGTGTGCCATCTTCACAAATATGTCAACTACAACAAAATACATGCTCAGGTGCTCCCATGGGGTATTTGGAACTTGTAATGGTGTATACAACACCATACTCTGACTTCTTCCCTTTTCCAACTAGAAAAATCGACACTGTCGTACCCATTTACCAACATATGTCATCATTCCTAGCCAATAATACTTTTCTTTGACCAACACCTTGGTCTTGTCAATGCCAAAATGACCTGCTAATCCACCACTATGAAGTTATCGGATTAGGTTCTCTCTTACGGATCCTCTGGGAATACACAACTGTTGTCCCTTGAATAGGTATCCCTCTTGGATGAGATAATCCAGTATGGCACTCTATCGAAACTCCATGGTTCACTACTCATCTTCCATGCTTTCGCAAAATCCTCATTGGTATCATACTCTGTCTTCACCAACTCTATTCCTATTGCATGAACTATCGTCATGTTCAGCAATGCAACTCTTCGACTCAGCATGTTGGAAACCTTGTTCGAATTTCCAAACTTATGTCGCAACATGAAGGTATATCCCTACAAGAATTCGACCCACTTTATGTGCCATTGATTCAACTTCGACTGAGTGTTCAAGTACCTCAGTGCTTAGTGATCTGTGTACAACAAAAATTCCTTGGGCAATAAATAATGCCTCTACTTATTTAATTACTGGACAATAGCATAGAAATCCTGGTCATAGACCAAATATTTCCTCTTTGCATCATCCAACTTCTCACTAAAGAATGCAATTAGTCATCCCTCCTGGATCAACACTACTCCAATTTTCATTCCAGTTGCATCGCAATAGACTTGGAAAACTTTGTCGAAATCTAGGAACGCTAACACTCAGATCTCTGTCACTTTCTACTTCAACTTGTCGAAAGCTTTCTGGGAAACTTCTGTCCACTTAAAATCCCCTTTCTTCATGCACTCTATCAAAGGTGCACATATCTGACTGAATACTCTGATGAACTTCCTATAGAAACTAGCAATTCCATGGAAACTCCACACTCTAGTCGCGCTTGTCGGTTCCTCTAATATAGCCTTCACCTTCTTTGGTTCCATCACTAACCCTTTACCCGAGATTACAAATCCCAAGTACACCAGCTCTTCCTTCAGGAAGAATCATTTCTACAGATTCATCATCGGCTTCTATTCCTGCAGCTTTCGCAACACTTGTCGAATGTGCTCCAAATGTTCAACTTTGGTTCGACTGGATATCAAGATGTCGTCTAGGTACATTATGATGAACTTTTCCAAGAATGTCTTCAGTACCTCATTCATCAACCACATGAACGTACTCGGTGCATTAGTCAATCCAAATGGCATGACTAACCACTCATACAGTCCTTCCTTCATCTTAAAGGTTGTTTTTCAGTCATCTCCTTCTCTAACCCTAATCTGGTGATAACCACTCTTCAGGTCGATCTTGGTGAAGTATCTTGCTCCACTCAAGAAATCCATCAAGTCATCCATCTTGGGAAATGGAAATCTGTACTTGATCATGATATTTTTTTTAGCTCTGGAGTCTGTACACATCCTCCATTCTCCACCCTTCTTCAGCGTTGATACTGCTAGTACCGCGCATGGGCTTAGACTTTCTGTGATCAATCCTCTGTCCAACAACTCCTGGAATTGTTGATTGAGTTCCTGACCCTCTATCAGAGTCATTGTATGCGGTGCCTTGTTTGGAAAACTCGATCCTGGAATCAAGTCGATCTGATGAGATATGCTTCTCGTCAGTGGCAATCCCATCGGTGATTCATCAACTCCTATGCTCCTGAACTCATTGAGCATCTCTTCGACTTCGACCGAAATCCTATCCATTGTCGACCTCTCAACAAATGGTACCTTCGAAATGATGGCGAAACATCCCGATTGTTTCTCCTCCTTTGATAGGAATTTCCTTGCTGAGCACATCAGCACTCGCTTCTCCCAATAGTTTCTCTCTCTCTACTTGTAGTTGACTTGATCCTCTTGCTTTGGCTTCAGAGTCCTCCACGTGCCATTTTTCCACACTGTGACTATGTTGGCTCAACCATCATAAATCATTTTCCGATCATATTGCCATGGTCTCCTAAAAAACAGATGACATGCATCCATTAGGATTACGTGGCACAGTATGTTGTCTTCAAGATTTCCAACCTTAAAGTTTGTTAGGAACTATCTGGTTACCTTGACATGATGTCCTTTCTGCAACCAATATATCCTGTATGGGTGTGGATGTTCCTGACATCTTAAACCCAACTTGTCGATGACCTATGTCGACACAAGATTCTCTGTACTGCCACCATCGACTATGGTCTTGCAATACCACTCACCAATCAATAGTCTGGTTCGAAAGATAGCCTTTCGTTGTGTCGGATCCTTCTTGTCATGTCGGTCATCTTGAACCAATGTTCTCCTGGCTGTCATGTTTCAAACTTTTATTCCACCATCTTCACTACTGTCGGATGTCGACTTCTCCCTCTCGTCAACTTGTTTATCCCTTCTACGTCTGGGTTTCTACTCATCCGCCACATGTAGGTTCTTTGGGAACTCATATGCCTTGCGTCCGAATCCACGACACTTATAACAGACTACAGCTAGTCTGTTAGCTCCTATTATGTCGGATGGACCACTTCAACCATATGCACCTCGACTGCGGGTCTCTCGACCATCTCGTCAGTTTTCTTGCGATTTCTCTTTATTCAATGTCCCTTCTGCACATCGTTTGTCTTCGATAGCTTCTCTCCTGATTCCACTACTTTGTCCCTTTGCAGAAACAGTCTTCGCACCTCGACAAGTCATCCTCCCTCTGGTCGATGCAGATTTCCTCGACAGTTTCTCTTATTCCTTCAGAGCTAATTGGTAGGTGTCACCGACCACTCTAAACCTCAACAGGATCATTTCATCCTGTATGGCATAGTTCAAGCCATTCACATATCTCGCGATAGCTTCTTATCCTTTGTCGGTTTACCTCGACCGAGTCAACAGTTTATAGAACTCTTCTGTGTATTCCTTTACGTTCATCTCTTTCTATTGAAAGTTTTGGAATTTCCTGAACAAATAAATCACATAGTCACCGGGAAAGAACTTCCCCTTCAGCTTGGAGACCATCCTGTCCCAATACTTGATCTTTTCCTTGCCTTTCTTGACTCTTTCATCCTGTACATTGTCCCACCACAATGAGGCATGACCCTTCAACCTCAAAGATGCAGTTTTAACCCGTTTAGGATCCTCTATCTTCTGTATGTCGAAGTATTTCTCCATTTCTATAAACCAGGCAATCAAGTCTTATGGATCCAAACTTCTTGAGTAGGTATGTACATCCATATTTGTCGAACCTCTCATATCCATCAGAAGCTTGATGAGTTTGTCTTCTGGCTCCTCAACTTCCTCTTCTCGTGCTTCCACTTCTTCGACTTCCTCGTCGCTATGGTGTAGTGCATCGGGAATCCATCCACGCCTTTGGATTTCCTTAATCATTGCCACCTCACTAGTCAGAATTCACATTGTTCGCATGCACTCGTCGAAAATTTCACGATCAACTATGACTGTAGCACTACACGCTATTCGTCCTCGTACATTAACGCCTCTGTTAGCCATTTTCAACCGCAGTTGAAACTCCCACTCGTCCAATCACAACCATCTTTCACAACTCGTGCACAACTCTACCCAACTGCAATTGGAGTTGTTCACACTCAACTGGACTTTCAACTCGAGGCTCTGATACCACTTGATGCAAGGCAGGTCAGTCATACCCTCTTTCTTAACAACAACACACAACACATGATGCTTACACAGACTGGGTGTAAACTGGATTCCAGAAGCTGGCTTCTATTAAATTTCAATCAATTTACAGTGTTAGAATAAGCAATGTAAATAACTAAACTAGTCGGCCTCATCCTATTACAATATATAGAAGTAAAATGGTGTGCTTCTCTCTATCTGCGATCTTCCTCCCTCTCACATCCTCTGCTGGATAAAAGACTCGGTGAGCTATGGATGAACAATCTCCTCCTCTGTGCCTCCGCACTGATTTTCTACTCTGTTCTGTTGCTACTCTTCTCAAGGTCCACTCCATTCCCCGAGACACTCTTCCTCTTCCTGCTGAATCCTCCAGATCTTGCAGACCTGCAATTGTCAGCGCCCTTCGATCGTGCTGCACAAACTCTTCCTATGGTGACATCTGTCATGATCCCAACCACCTTTATAACTGCTCATAACTTTCTTAGCAACACCGAACGGCTACCAAGTATGTCGCCTTGACTTCTGCGCTTCTCTAACTCTACTATAGTTGTTGGCCCCATCTCCTGCCTCGACCATACTGTACTTCGTCATCCGTCGACTTCATAAGTCTTTCCCTTCCTCCATGATTGGATTTCTCCGCAATTCGTTGGTGTCGCAGTTCAACAACATGTCGACCTTCGACGCCTTCACTCTGATCCTATCGTTTTTCGACCTTCGGCATGTCATCTCTCGACCTCTAACTCCTGTTGACTGCATATCGGTAGCTTCTGCTCAATTACTTGTCTTCGATCGCCAATCTCTCTTTCGCACCAGTGGTCTTCGGCAATCCCCGTGGTCGACTTCTCCTATCGATCAACTTCGACTATTTTTCCTAGGCCCCAATGCTCCTGCATCAGGTGTTTACATGTACGTGTTGGATGTGATTTCCAATTGATCCACATCAAGGGACGGGACTGAACCTGATACAACTTAATTCTATCCAATGTCCACGAAATGAGTTCATCTAGAGCGAGAGAGGCTCCGACTCATCAAATGTATGTTTCCTTGAGGGTCATCCATAGTATAGTCACTCATGAGGTATATTGCTAGGGGCGAAAAATAAGTACTCAATCTTATTCCCCAGGAACCACCAGTCCCTCAACAGGGTAGGCTGGTTGAATTAACAAAATCTCAACCATAGCACCATATCCCCACCTGAGGGAATATCTGAAGGGCATGCAGGAATCATGGCACCTTGATATCATCGCGATGAAAATGCGATGGTTAATTAACTAATGATTCATAATTGGATAAGGGAAACAAGAATTAATAAATTGATTAACTAAATTGAATTGATCAAGCAAGTAAATAATAATAATAATAACAACAACAACAACAATAATAACAACAACAACAACAATAACAACAACAACAAAAACAAGATAAACATTTGAAATAATAATAATAATAATAATAATGACAACAAGATAAACATTATAAATGACAATATTAAAATAAAATAAAATAAAAAGGGGGCAAGAAAATAAAGAAGGTGGATTGCTATAAAAAAAAGGAGGAAGGAGCTTGAGATATCTCTTCCTTGCAAAAGAATTTTGGAGGTAGCTTGGGTTGTGGCACTTGTTTAGGTGATTGTTGGAGGGTGTGGTAGTGGTTCACTATGATATAAGTGGGGTTGGGATTCCCCCTCAGTGAATATTTTGGTATCATAGTTCATTGGCTAACAGAGTATCGTCAGCCTTGTCATAGCTCAGGGGTCCCAAAGGAAGAAGAGTACTCTAGGGAATTGTAGTGAGGAAACCGGTGGATCATTTGTGATTGGAAATATTGAATACTGATCTTGCCATGGATTCAGTGAAAGCACCAACCTTCAGCTTCATCCTCAACCTCAGTAACTAACTGTTGACGGGTATGATACAACTATTGTTTTTTTTCTTTGATTAAGATTAGAATGGAATTGAATTAATGTTGGAAGTTGGATCTAGGTTATGTGAAAAGGGGATATAGATCTATTATATTTTGTATGAAGATAAAAATTAAATGCTTGATAGATTTCATCTCAAATCTATTTGTAATTACATGCATGCGCACCTCTGATTTATGAGGCCTAGGGAGGGGCATTACATATTTTTTCATTAAAAAATGCTTGTGTCATTTTCAATGAGATTTTATAAACTAAACACACTAGTGCATTTAATTTAGTAGTGCAACGATGCATTTATTTAAGTAGCACACCGGTATTTAGGGGCTTGACATTATATTTTATTTTCAAAAAATCACAAAATAATATGTCACAGTTTTTAAAGCGATGGTATTGCATTAACATACTGGTGTAGTTATATTTACAAGGAAATAGTAGAGCCGGCCCCTTTATTTAATTTTGTTTTCCTACAAACATAAAATAAATATATGTGGTTCACGGTGCACTGGGTTTGACACAACACACCGGTGCTTTTTTCTAGTAAACACATTGATGTGTTTTACATACTTAAGCACACTGATTTCTATCTTTTTTTTCTATATTGGAGTTTTGTAATTTATTTGTATAATATAGTTGATCACTTCTGTATTTAATGGTCTAGGTTGTTTATTGATAGAAAATGCATGATAATAGTTCTATGAACAACAATTCTAGTCGACATGATTGGAGCACATTCAAAATTGCGAAGAAGACAAGTGATTTTTAATTTGTGTATTTAAATTAATATGTTTGAACTATTTGTAAATTTAAGTAATATGTATTGGTTAATGTGTGATATGAAAAGCCAAAAAAAGAGGAAGCTCAATAAGATTCTTAGCAATCTAAGTGCAAAAGAGCATAAAACGTTAATGGAAAAGTTGCAAAGGGATGAGTCAAGTGAATAAATAATATATCAATATGAATTATTTGTTGAATTTTGAATAATATTGTATTTAAGAAGATTCACTAATATGTTTCAAATAATCTAATTCACATATGTTGAATGTTATGCAGGTACTGAAAACAATAGAAGGGAATGCCACCATAATAATAAAAAATTATGGAAGATGCAAATGATAATGAATTAGTCATTAGCTCATCTGGAGTGGTTCTAGAAGTTTATAGAAGGGGAAATACTTTTATAAAACTATGAGGGATATAGTGGAAAGAAGATATAGATGTAAAACACTTACAATACAGATATCAATCAAATGATTCCAAGAATAAAGTCATATGTAAACTACAAGAGGCATTTCCATATAGCAATGGTCAATGAGACCTACCACACTTACAATAGAAAAAGCATACAACAACAAAAAATAATCATTCATAAAGTAATATTCCTAAAAATGTTTATGTAGAAAATGTATCTACTACTACACATCATTCCTTTAATAACTTTAATTATGTTATATTTATTTTTCATCTCAACGGAAAAATAGCTTAATGTCATTTTACATTTTTAGGAATATTATGAAAATCCCAAAGGAGGAACAAGGTGATATGTGAAATGTGCCAGTAGGGATGTCCAAAAAAGTGTAAAAGGAGATGGTCAAGGAAATGGACATAATTGTATCGCATGACGAGCCATGTCAATGGCAACGTGATTCAAATGTATGAAATCATTGATTTTGTTGGATTACCATGTACATCTAATTAATTAATTCAACATTAAATATTAATTTTCAATTTTTGGGTTTAGAAAAGAAAACAAACTGGAGCCCATTTAGCGCATGATACAAGACGACAAGGAAAAAAGTGGTTGATACAATATTTTGTGGGTAGTTGTGATTTCCTTATAATAACTTAATATTTCATAGTGGCTATGATATTTATATTTATTTATTTTTTCACTGGCCATCCTTGGATGTCTTGAAAAAGGTGTTAACATACAAAGAGGATCCATCAAAAGAATTGATTGACATTGGGCTAAGTAAGGGTTGTGAGTATACATTGGCATAGAAAAAATTAATTGTGGAATTTGGAAGTATCTATGTTCTTTTACTTCTCTCAATTTATAATTAATAGAAGAACAAAAATCCTTCATGTTAAATCTATGATTTCTTACGAGGTATTAAACTTGCAGGAAACAATGTATGGAGTGTAGCTAATAGAGGAGATGTTGATAGATGGCATGAGACATGGTTTTTAATTAATGTGTAACATTTTGGACGCAATTCTTTCTCTGGTACATCAATTTTCAATTTACATTCATGTATATCATTTATTTTAATTTTTATTATTCCCATCAATATTTTAGATACACTTAGTACATTTTTTTTATGTTTGCAGATGGTAGTTGCAGAAGAGGAAAGAAATCAAGGAAATAAACAAAACATTCGGAAAAATAAGCCAAGTGATGCAAGTGGCTCGAGCACTAATAATGGTTCTAGCAAAAAATGTTGATCCATATATTTTGGATGTTAATGCAGGTTGTTGTATATTTTGAAATAATTGTCTGTAAAAACCAAACATTTTGTATAATGTACTAGACATAGTGTCCAAATTCAAAGACAATGTGTTATCAATAAGTGTAACAATTAAATGCGTGATGATATTTTGATTATTGTGGACTTCACGTTGTCCTATTTTGTATGAAAAAGGGTCTCTTATTGATATATATAAAATATTTTTTTTATTCTATTGAATTCTCCAATGTCATTGTCAAATGTTACATGTGAAATGGTAAATTGGTAATTAAACATATGAATGATTAAATATCACAATAGATGATATAATATATGATATAAGAAATTTATCCATACAAACAAAATAATAAAATTAATATGAATAGTACTATAAAAAATATTTAAATTTCCGATGAATAATGGAATTCAAAAATAAAAAATAAATTATAGATATTCCACTGGAATATCAATAACCATTATTCAAAAAATAAGTCACGGTGCTTTTGATGTTCATTTCCGCACTGGTTCATTTGTTCAATTGTTGCACCCCACCCCGATGTGTTTTGTTGAATTATACACCCTAGTCCTCTAATTTATATTTACCACACCGTTAATTTTTTAAAAAAAGTTCACGACCCAGTCACATTTACTAGTGTGTTTATATTTATTAATCGACCCGGTTCTCTCGAATTGTTAAAACACACCAATTCTTATTATGATGAAATGCGCCAATGAGCTATAATATATAAAAATCACTATTAAATTTTAAAAATATAGAAAATTTCTAGTGCTTATGCCGTTACATATCGCATCGGTGCTTTGTTATAATACGTAAGCACTAGTGCATTTAATCAATATGTAGGAAATGATGTTGGTTTGGTTACAATGTCCCAGTGTGTATACTTTTTTAAAGCACTAGGCGGTGTTAAATTTTGGTGTGCACTAGTGCTCTATGTGTTGGAGTGCATCGTTCTGTATCATTTTTATCATATTGCACCAATGCGTATTAGTATGTTATGCACCGATGCGCTCTTTTTTAAAGAAGTGCATCATAAAAAAAAGCATCCTCTATAGCCTCCAGCCGCCAAGTTTCTTTAGTTAAAAAAAATCCACAAAAACCTATGTTAAAACATCCACTACCAATTGCGGAGGTTGTACCAAAGGTTTTTTTGACAATTTTGGTCAATCTTGAAGCACTAAAATCCTCCACTATGACTTCCTCTACAGGGACATTTTCTTGTAGTGCATTTTTATTAAATTAAAGAAAAAATTATGTTGTCGAAATAGAAACAACTCTTGCACCCACCAATTAAATATTATTGTCACCTTAAACACAAAATTCATTAGACCAAGCATGAATTGGTATATTTTCTATGAGTAAAATATTATTTAAATGTTTGGCATTTGTGTAACATGTTTAATTTAATTTATTGAATGAATGAGGAGACAACATGGTTGATTTAAACATAAACATATAGGAAAAATCATACATAGAAGGACAAACAAAAAAAAACTAATAGTGCATCTACATCAACATGATGGTTTAGTGATTGATGACTACAATATGCACCAAATGAGATCATCTTAACCTCTTTCTTTTTAAAGTATTTTCCACATTCCCACAATAAATAAATAATAGAGGTATACAAAAATATAGGGCTTATTTTTTCACCTAATCGACGAGGAGCACATGGTATTCAATAATCAATGGTAATATCATATGTTTGTTTTTTTCCTTCTATACTCCCTTTTCCCTATGCCCCCTAGCATTATAATGGAACTTTCTATTAATATATATTGAACCTTATTATGGGTTTCATCTTAAGAGATGTTTCAGAGTGTTGATTGATCATAATTTGTTACACCATCTTGAGGTGAGTGGGTTATGGTAAATAAAAATTTTAGAGTTTTGAAATTAAATGTTTCTAACAAATTCTTATCGATATAAATTTATGTTTTAGTATAATTTTCTTATGTTTTTAGTACATCTTGTTACAGAGTACTTGAAGGCTTTCTATGTTTAAAATAAATGGAGAAAGGTTCGTGTTGTGCCAGCCATCGTAACTTCACAATTTTACATATTCTTCTTCTGATTCTAGACGTAATTGTTTCTTAAGCTCACTTACAATGCATGTGGGATCGTTCCATTGTAGACTTAATCGTTGGAGGTACAACAAATAGGTCTGGACATGCACGACAACTAGAACTACTGATAACAAAATATGTGCCAAAGATAAAACTTCCTTGAAGGACTAGTGAGTTCCGTGATAGGGAAAGAAAGGCCGAGGCCAAATATGTTTATATTATAGGAATATATATGACTTGCAATATTAAATAATCTCAAGATGATAATGACATGTTGCTTTCCTTCTTTCCTATTCATTGAAAATAGGCTTGAGATTAAGTAAAAAATAAGTGGATTTCTGGTTAATCCAATCGAATCATGTACCTTTGTTATTTGAATTCTACACCTATTGTTTTTTATTTTAGTTTTAAGATATAATATATTTTCTTGATTTATAATTTTCGATTATTCAAATAACAAAGTGTGTGTCAATCAATGAAGAAGAATGTTAACCTCACAAGGAATCATTGTCACATATTATGGGAGAAGCAAAAATCAAATCATAATGATGAAGAAGTATTTAGAATAGTTGTATCATTTACAATTTTCATTGTCTCGTAATATTTTCTTCTTTGCACCAATCGAATATAAAAATAGTTTTTCTCTTTTGTTTGAAGTTTTCCATGTTGCTCATGTCGTTTAAAGACATGGGTTTTGACTACAGTGTAACAATGACAAACCTAATAATAAATTAAAATTACGATTGGTAAGTTGCAACACATTTTTTATACTACATTTACATTTATATTGAATAACCATATGGCCAATGAAAACATGGCATGATATTTTGTTTGGTAATCACAATCTATTGTGTTGATCTACGATGCATTGATTTCTAGATAGGAATTGCCTATGTCTAGGGAATGTATGAGAAACACATATTATTATTAGGAATTTTCCATGAACAAAAAGTCAATATACCAAATGTAATAGTTGTAATATATTTAAGAAGGGTGTGGGTTGGTAGGAGCGGGGGGGTTATTCTTGACCCTGATGGAAACAAGGTGGAGGAGTTCACATGGGGGATAGGCAAAAGAACAAACAATGATGCTGAATGGTTAGCAATGATAAAAAGAATGGACATTGCCAGAAGCAAGAATATTAAAGATCTAGTGATTATCGGAGATTCAATGATGGTGATCAGAGAAGACAGGGACTTAGCTACTCAGTGCCGCAAACGTATAACGAAGCTGCATCAACACCTTTATTTTTTGTCCAAAGAGTTCCACTCTTCATCCTTCTACCACATTCTTAGAAAAAACAACATGGCTGCCGACTTCATGGAAAACCTTGGGGCAAGTCTAAATTGTTGACATGCTTGGCTTAATGGCATTCTCATGGTGGGTGTTTGGGTCCCCTAAAACTATATTCCAGCCACACCCTTCTTCCTACACCCATCCGATGGCTTCATTAATTACAAAAATCTTGGCAAGATCTCCCTGTGCTCCTCAAAGGTCCACTCGTAGATTTTTGCGGTCGCTCCTGCCAGAATCCATCTGTCCCGCATGTGGGGAGTTATTACGGATGTTCCCCAAGGTGGTGCGGGGCTTTAACATGCAAGGTGGCAAAGGGCTTCGCACCCTGTTCTCATTTGCTTGTCTCTAGCTCCCTGCTCGGCTCTTGCCCCCATCTTCTGCTGGTATAGTGTTTCTCTGCAGAGTGAAGGTTGATAGTCCCTTGTCTCAGGGGAATATGGATAATTGAGGCCATTTCCCTGCTGCCCTGCACTACAGGAAATGCAAGAGGAATGAACAACATACCCCTGCGGAGGCTGTTAGTGGAGGTAAGAAGCGTTATCTCTCTGAAATTTTTCAAGGGCCTGGTGGGGGTGGTGTCAAGGTGATTCCTGGAAATGGTGGCCCATGGTCGCCCCTTGGCACTGGACTGTTTCCAAGCGATGGGTTTGCTGCTAACTTGGTTCTGGCTTTTGGATATCACATGAACTTGTGTGAGAATAGAAAAGTTGGTCTTCGCCAGTGGTATCAGGGCAGTCCTGGTGAATTGGGGAATAGGGCTTCTCCTCAAGGGCAAGGAAGCCCTTCCCCTGAGCTCAATCTGCATGTTCAAGATCTAGAAACGCAGGTGCGCTGGCTGCGTGGGGACCTAGCAGACATGAAAAAAGAAATCTCCAATCTTGTGACCCTGGTTCAAATCTCCAATTCTGAAGTGCGAGCAAGCACATGAAAGATAAAGGATTTCACTGAAAAAAGCATGGGAAAACATGACACTCTGTACAGTTGTTTGAGAATCATTGAGGCCAAGGTAGATTGTGTAAGGACCAACAGTGGGAACAGCCCATCAGTCATCCTAAACATTGAGGACGACAACGCTGGGAATACGGCTGGAAGCAAGGAAAAAGTGTCTCACAACTGTCACAACTAAATTCTGTCGGTGCAGCACCCTGTCGGTCTCATGGCTCTCTTTTTTTAGCTCCTATTCTACTTCTATGTTATATTTCTATTGCTTCTTATTAGGTCAGTTTGTTAGAATCTACAGTTGTAATAGCAGTATTAGTCCTTATGGTTGTCTCAGGCATAATGCCAATTTTGAACTACAGAGGCTGGAAAACACAGAGCTAGCTCTGGCAGTTCTGGATTTTGGGACCAACCCTCCCTTTCTATGTATCTTGTTCCATCTTTTAATATAAATTTGTTAACCGTTTGTGTGAATATATATATATATATATTTAAGAAGGGTAATATGGGGTGTTTAAGGAATTACCCAATGGGATAATGTATGTAATATGGACATAATTATGTAATAGACCCACTTAATAGTTGATAGATAATAAATAGGTTCACTAGGTAGTTAGAATAAATAATATAATGATAAGGGTTAGTTAGCATAGACCCCTTGACAATACCCATGAGAAAGTTTAAATATATATGAGTACCATTGAATCAGGAGGTTGTATGTTCAATGAATTGTATTGTGACAAGCATGACTTGTGGTGTCATTCTATCCATAAGGAGTATTTGAGGTCGCTACCCCACCTTAAGAGTTTCACTATATTCATTTTTCATTTGTATGTCAATGTATTTGTATTATATTTTAAATTTAATGGATCTATATTATTTGTGATTCAATTTTTGGGTTAAGGATCACTACAAATTGTAACAGAGCTTTTTCTCAGGAAAGAAAATGAATTTTTTTTTTAGAAGTGTGTTTTTTTGGAAGATATTTGAAGGAAAAAAGAGGATGATGATATTCATCTTGATTTCTTTTTTACAAAATCTAAAGAAACAAGTTGCATTCATAAGTTCCTCTCACCAAGACAATCGATTTTAAAAAATAAATCATCCATGTAGGACTTCAAGAAATGGAATCAACACCGATTCAAAATTAATTGTTTTAGGGTTTTCTTGTGATGACCATGCACACTACAAATCATACATCTTTTGATAGAATGTTCACATTTCTATCAAACCAATGTGATTAGATGTAGAATGATCATGGCATTTAATAATTAAAATAATAGGTATTTTGTGTAATATTAACCAAGTTATTATCATTTTAATTTTTCTATCTCAAAAGTAAGTTTTTGTTCAAAACCCTAGTTTTGTTTTTGGAGTTATAATAATAAATATGTATATTACAATAATATTGGATGGTCCTAGTATTGAAGAATACTTTTAAGAGACAAAGTCATTATTTCCATGGAGGTGGAGAGATGAGTTATTCATGACTTTAACGATTTAATATGGATCCAAAAGGTGGATTTTTCTTAACCAATACAAAATATAGACACTTTATAGGAAGAATATGAAGAGTATTTTTAGACTTGTGGTCTAATGTTGTAAAGAAGAAGAATGCAATCCATAAGGGTTTTTTTCCATGTGAAAATCTCATATAACATGTTCATGGATACATTCAAATAAGAGATTGCCATTGTTGTTGTAAACCTTTGTAGAAATCATAATTTACTAAATGTTAATGTGCTTAGGATATTGTCAATCCTCACAAAACGTTTGCAATGAACATAGGTTGGTGGTGAAAATGTTCAATTTGTGTAAAGATTTGAAGAATACTATGCACAAATATGTTTTGCATTCTGATTTTCATACTATGAGTATTGATGATGCACATATATTTTTGGGAATTTCTTGGATGGACTTAGTTGGTATAGTTAATATTAATGTGTAAAAGAAGTTTATGAATCTTTGGAATGAGAAAAAGAAAATTACATTGCATGATATTTATCTTACTAAACAAGAAGGGCATAAGGGGGCACATGAAGAAGTCCTAGCAGGTTAAATAGTTGAAGTACATGTAGATAAATCATATGAGGTGTCTAATTTTAAATCAAAATAAGGGTCTACAAAACCCCCAAAAAATGAAGAATATAAGGAGATACATGAATCAAAAGAACCATAAGTTGAACATTCAAATTAGAAACAATAACAAAATGCTAAGATTTCTATGTATTTCCACCCACACCACTATGAGGAAGAAAACTCATGAAGGAAAGTTTGAGAGCATCAACAAACATGGAACCAAAATACAACTAGTATGGAGGCACATGTAGAAGTAAAAGAAATACATGGATATATTAGAGTGGCACAAAAACTACATGGATCATCCTTAAGTTGAAAGGTAGTAGTTGGACACTATGTCCACAATTCATTAGGGTGGATGGATGCTTGTGGTTGGTACCAATTGACAACTTTTCTCAATAGGTCATGTACTATATGGCTTCCTCTCATGTTTCAAGGATGACACATGCAAAAGATGATGGAATGTAATGTACCTAGTGGGGATAGTATGGGGTACCTAAAAAGATACCCTGGGGAATAATGTATGTAATGTGGTCATAATTATGTAATAATCCCACTTTGGAGTTGGTGGGTAAAAAATAGGCCCACTGTGTAGTTATAAGAGATAATATAATAACAAGGGGTAGTTGGCATAGACCTGCTAGGAATACTTATGAAAAAATATAACTATACATGAGTATCATTATATGAAAAGGTTGGATGTTGGATGAATCATATTGTGGAAAGCATGGCTTGTGGAGTGATTCCTTCCATAAGGAGTATTTGATGGTGTCACCATATCTTAAGGGTTTAATATGTTCTTGTTTTGATTACTCTATAGATATATTTGTATTATTTATGAAGTTTCGGGGTTTTATGTCATTCGCAATTTACCTTTTCCATTACATGGGGAATTTGTTCATTCACATTAATGTTGTTTCCTAGATGTCTCTAGTTTCATCGAACTTGTTGATGCTAGATATTAGGGATTACCAGTTTTAAGGGATATCAGTCTTGTTATATACTTGTTAATTAACATAATTTGTCTAATTTTGGTTTCTATAAAACACCGTTTATAACAACAATGTTACCAATCTTGCATATACTACATTGTACTATTCAAAGTAAATGACCTATTCTCAATATTCTTTTAAACCCCCCAAAAGTTTAGCATTGGTTATTAGATGTTTGTTCAACATTTAATGCAATTTCATGTCTATTTGGAAATGTATTTTCAACATCAAAGTTTCAACATTTACATCGTATAGACATCGGATATTTGACATATAAGGATTCTTAAATGATTTTGAAAACATGAAATTTGAGGTTGCATGGATGTGTGAAACGTTGATTAGATGTTTAACTAGTGCCAATTAGCTAATGAATAATGGACAGGAAATGAGAACTTTTGAAGTGGTTATTATTGATTTTGCAATGTGTGGTCAGCATTAAAAACATTGATTTGATGTTGAATGTGTGTCATTGATTGAAAATTAATGGGCATAAAATGTGAACTTTCAATTTTGATGTGCTTGATTATTGAACGTGTAGTCAACATTCCAAACATTGAATATGCAACAACACAAGCATTGAAACTAGTTTAACATTAAGGATAGTCAATTTTGACATGTTTTGTTTTTTTATTAAAGGTTAATTTCATGTTGAATTCTGATCCCAAATGTAGTTATCCTCCCTTTATGGATCCATTAAGATATTTTCTAGAAAGATAGAGTAACCAATAAAAACTACAGATTTGGTGATTTCTTTCTAGGATAAATTCCCTTGAACATGTTGATGTATATGTAACTTCGGAATGTATTTCACATATATGTATATTGTATTCCTATAGAGATGTTATTATTCCTCTATACGGAAGTGTCGTCATTTATATTGTAAGTGTCGTAACTTATACTTGATGGGTTTTTAGACCACCTTGTTGGGGTCGGCCCTGTATAAGTCATGTGGGTCAAAGGGTTATTAGACCACTCTATCGGGGGTCGGCCATGTAGGTAAAAGGGTTATTAGACCACCCTAGTGGGGGTTGGCCTAGTCAGCATTATGTTAAGTGGTTAAGTTGAGGCCGACCTAGTTGAGTAAAGGTCAAGTCAAGTTAGTGTATAAATAGAGAGTGTGTCTCTCTCATTTTATACATTCTATTCTCTCACTCACACTTTGGAGAGTGGCACACTTGTTGAGGACGAGGCTCTGCTGCTAGGAGAAGACTATCTCTTGTATTCTGGTTGTATCATTTCTCTATCTATCTCTGAGGAATTTATTGGGGTTTTTCACCGTTATGGTTTTCGCCAAGTAAACTCTGTGTCTCTTGTGTGCTTGCATTATTGTATCCATGATTGATATGCCGTAGATTTGTTGTACGTGTTGTTCTCTCTGTTAAGATCCTAGATCAGATTGAAGTAAATTCTCAAAAATTTAACATGGTATCAGAGCTAGCTTGAAAGAAGGCATGATATGGCATGTATGACACTTGTTGCACTTACGATGCTAAGGCTTGATATAGCAAAAACCAGTCATAGTAGCACTTTCGCTATAAATACATTTTGGAAAAGGTTTTAGATCTGAAACGTTTACAGGGAAAAGATCATATCCCCATGTACCTTGTGTCCAAAGGAAAACCTCTAATTTGTTGTACTTTGTGATTTATGATCTGTGCAATATAGGGTTTCTGCCTCTTCCAGATCTGAGTCAAAAACCGGTGACCTTGGAAAAAAGGTCATAACTTGGGATAGGAAGGTCCAAATGAAATTTTGTAAAAAGTCACAGATAGTACACAGACTGTACTATCTCAGGAAAAAATTTCAGATACTGAAGTTGAACTAGTGACACGTGGCACGCAGTACAAGTTTGCTCTCCTATTTTATCCCATAAATAGGTCACGTTGCGACACTTGGCATAACTCTCTTAGAGAATCCAATTGAGGTCATACCTATCGGTATGGAAAGATAACAGGTAGGGATATCTCAAGAAACTTTTTCAGAGGCCGAAGTTGAACCAGTGACATGTGGCACGCCATACAAGTTCACTCTTCTATATTATCCCATAAACAGGTGACGTTGCGACACTTGGCATAACTCTCTCTCAGAGAATACAATTGAGGTCAGACCTATCAGGATGGAAAGATAATAGGTTGGGATATCTTAGGAAAAGTTTTCAGACCATGTGGATCAAAAAGTTCAGAGTTACACCAAAAACAATCAGGTACATATTTCTATCAAAACAGAATTATCTTTTAGCACCTTCATTCATGGCTTCCCGAATTTAGGGCTTCGGAAAAAGTTGGAATTTTTGTAATTAGAGACCACGGATGGATTCTACTCATCAAAATCGAAATTTAGAGACCAAGATCAGATTTTTTGGTTGGGCAGAAGGCCGAGCTTGATCAAACCCCAGTTCGGGACTTTGATCGGAAAGATGGAAAATTAGGGCTCTGCAAAAATTGGAATTTTGGAAATCTGTGACCATGGCTGGAAGCTCCTCAGAAAAATAAAAGCTTAGATTTTTTAATCAAATATTTTGGTTGGGTGAAGCTCTGGGAAACTCAAACCCTAATTCAGGGTCCTCCCTAGTGAATCCGAAAATCTAAAAGGCAATTTCGAGGGGTGAAACTTTGCAGATTTCAAATTCTGAGTATACCAACTTGATCAGCTCATCAAGGCGCATATTTCTATCCTTTCGGATGTTTGAAATTCAAAGGTTGAGTTTTTGGGGTTTCTTTGACAAACCCTAATCCAGCTCCAGGTCCAGTTCTTGCAAATCAAGTGGATTGGGTTAATCCTAGAAGAGAATGGATTGGTCACCTGCGTAAGTGAAGAAGTTCCTGTTTCAGAGGGAGATGAGGCTAAGCAATCTCGACAGGTATGACTTATCCAGGTATGTTTCGATATTTTCTCATGATTAACTCTATGGTATGTTTGTCTTTATATTATTACGGTTAGTACAATCTTGTTTAAATTTAGACTTGTCATATCATCTTAATAAAATTATGAATGCATGATAGAATATATTCATTGATTAGGGTGTTGACACTTATGATTGTACTAATGCATTATGGTGTTGTATGAGGTTTATGTTGTTCGCTAACATGAAAGATACACCAAGAAAGACAAATCATGTTCTAGTTCAAGAACATATGATCATGGTGACATGAAGAAAAAGATTCATCCATTGTCATGGATCATATAGAAGATCAATTTACGAGGTATGTATAACTTGGTTCTACAATGGATAACTTATGAGACATGCAGGTTACTAGCACAAGTCACTGAAGAGAACCAGAAGACATTATGCGGGTATGTTAGACATAACTAGCTAGCATGCTAATCCAGGTATGTTTTTCCTATATCAAGCTAGAATCCTACCTTGTGTTAGGATCTTATACTGTTGTGTTGTTGATAATGATTATTCATGAATTCATAGGTTTGAATAGTCATGGTTGTATGCATATTATGTTTCTTACCATAATTGATGATATGACTAACCAGAAGAATCATGAAGGTATAGGTTTGAGTAATCACGGGTTTATGCATTGATGATTTAACTAATCAGAAGAGACCTATGATCAATTAAGAATATGGATGAGTAAAAGAAGACTTCCCTGAAACCTTGAATACTAATGTTTATTATCTGTGAATGATCATGACTATACATGTTTAAGATTATTTTGTTTTGATAGTATTAAGATTATACTAATAAATGTGTGATTATGTATGAGTCCTCAAGGATAACACAATGATGATACTAATAAGCATGCATAGTGATTAAGGATGGATATAAGTTCAAGGATAGGTAATCCAGGAAGCAAAGATCAAGAGGGAGCACACTCCAGTTGTTCCTGCAAGAAAGCAAAGGAGCACACTTCAGTGGTTTCTGCAAGGATGTAGATATTCAGAGGGAGTTGACCACTTCTCACAATCCACATCACAATGGAGTTGCAAAGATTCAAAGGGAGTCCACCCAGCAACCAAACAAAGATAAGTATTTGAATTGTCATTTCTTACATAATGTTATTCAATGATCTATATGCTTATGTTCCTAGAATTAGGTTGTGTATTATGCATATTAGAATAGTTGCATTGATGAACAGTATACTACTAATATACATGGGTAAGTGGCCTATGGCACTGTACAACATTCCATTGCTACTTATCTAGAATGAAACCTCTTTGTTGACATGTTAGGAGTTGTGCACACTCTTAACAATGTTCTGGTAGAGATTGGAAGGCATCTAGAAAGTTATGGAATATGGATAAATGTTGTATTGAAGCATTGGCTAAGATAATTGCATGACTGTATGCCATATTTCTTGATGTGTAAGAATTTGTTCTAAAAACTACGAGATGTTTTCTAATCATGCAATTTAACTTGTTGTGTAGGAAAGATCGTATACCATCACCTACAGAAGAAGGACTACAACATTTGTTCAGCAACAAAGTTATCTATTGAAAATATTGAAGATATTGAAGTTCCCAGGATCTGGGAAGAATGCCATGATCGAGGAGTACCAGTTTATCATGAAGATGTTTGGGATGCAGTCCCAAGACCTGAAGGGGAGTATGTAGTAACTTCCAAAAGGATCTACAAGATCAAGCATGCTGCAGGTGGTAGCATAGAGACTTTTGCTCCTGTAGCCAGATACACTTCCATTAAATCAATACTTGCTCTGGCTGCAGTGATGAAGAGGAAGATACACTTTCTTGAATGGTGTAGTTGAATAAGAAGTGTATGTGTTGCAGCCACTTTGTTCTGAGACACATGACAGGGAGTCATATATGTGCAGAACTTGGGGATGATGCACTATTTGTTTTTGGTAAGGACGGATGAGCAGATTGCAGATGTGCTGATGAAGCCACTAGCCAGAGTGAAGTTCGAGTACTTCAGAGAGAGGCTTGGTGTTCTTCAGATCGACGACACTTCGAGGAAGAAGTGATGAAGACATTTGCTGAAGCCATTCCAAGCATGCTGGAAGGAGGATCCTTCACATGGATGTGGATGTAAGCGCTGGATGATGAGCATCAGGATGATGTTCTAGTTTCTGCTCTGTATGATCAGTTGGATCATTTAGATTTAGGTATGTACACATCATGTTGGATGCTGGATATGATCAATTGGATCATTTACATTTATGTATGTACGCATCATGTTGGATGCTTGGACTATGTATCTGTATATGTATCAGGTATGATTAGGTAGATCATGTATGTTGATGGATACATTGTGTGGATCATGTATCTATGTATGTATCAGGTAGATACATTGTATATGATGATATGTATCACGTAGATACTTGGTATGCATCAGGTGGATGCATTGTATGATCAGGATGATCGTGGATGACGATACTCTAGATGACATGCATCAGGATGATCATGGATGATGATACTCTAGATGACATGCATCAGGATGATGCTATGATGATGATCAGGATGATCATATGTATCAGGTGGATACATTAGATAATTAGTTGGATTATGTGTGATGAGTTCCGAAGACACAGATGCACAGTTCCTTTCCGACATGGTGGTAGATGTGTTCTCCCATGTGCATTGATGTAATTGCAGATCCTTTCCGACATGGTGGTATATGTGTTCTCCCATGTGCGTTGATGTAAGTGCAGAGCCTTTCCGACATGGTGGTAGATGTGTTCTCCCATGTGCGTTGATGTAAGTGCAGAGCCTTTTCGACATGGTGATAGATGTGTTCTCCCATGTGCGTTGATGTAAGTGCAGAGCCTTTCCGACATGGTGGCAAATGTGTTCTCCCATGGTTGTTGATGTAATTGTTGTGAGCCTTTCACGGATGGTGGTAGATTGGTCCTCCCATGCTGGTGAGTGTAAGTGCTGTGTGTGTGCATATGGGTTGTGCTTCGTGATACTTTGTGGCCGTGGATCAGGTTGTGCAGATGAGCATGTCTGGGAGATCCTATAGGTCGGAGTTCTGTACCCGTAATAGCCTGGGATGCTCTTTCAAGACATTGCTCTAGGAAGACATGTAATTTGTGCCCTGGGAGATCTTCAAGTCGGAGTTGTGTACCCGTAACATCCTGAGATTCTCTTGCGAGGTTTTTTCATATGGCATGTAATTTGCTCCTGGGAGATCTGGACAGGATGAAAAAGGCCTCAGATGCTTCAGCCAGGTTTTCCATGACCACATGTAATTTGCTCCTGGGAGATTTGGATAGGATGAAAAAGGCCTTAGATGCTTCAGCCAGGTTTTGTGGTGGACAACATGTAATGTGCTCCTGGGAGATCTGACAGGTAGAGCTGTGTGCTCGTAACAGCTTGGGATGCTTCAGCCAGGTTTTGTGATGGGTCACATGTAATGTGCTCCTGGGAGATCCAACAGGTACAGCTGTGTGCTCGTAATAGCCTGGGATGCTGCAGCCAGGTTTTGTGATGCACGTAATAAGTCCTAAGGATTCCACAGTATGGCCAGTGATGACGAAGACCTGTAGGTGGTCGGCCTACATCCAGTATGAAATAGGATTGGCTCTGTAGAACTTCCTATGACGAGTAGATTCAGAGATTGATTGAGATAGCAGCAGCAGTGATGATGATGATGACTCGATGATGATTATCCAGTGACAATGATCCAAAGAAGATGACTTGTGCTAGAAGACCTGTTTCGAGAAATACCTTCCTAGTTAAGAGGGAGTGTTGATGTATATGTAACTTCGGAATGTATTTCACATATATGTATATTGTATTCCTATAGAGATGTTATTATTCCTCTATACGGAAGTGTCGTCATTTATATTTTAAGTGTCGTAACTTATACTTGATGGGTTATTAGACCACCTTGTTGGGGCCGGCCCTGTATAAGTCATGTGGGTCAAAGGGCTATTAGACCACCCTACTGAGGGTCGGCCATGTGGGTCAAAGGGTTATTAGACCACCCTAGTGGGGGTCGGCCCAGTCAGCATTATGTTAAGTGGTTAAGTTGAGGCCGACCTAGTTGAGTAAAGGTCAAGTTAATTTAGTGTATAAATAGAGAGTGTGTCTCTCTCATTTTATACATTCTATTCTCTCACTCACACTTTGGAGAGTGGCGCACTTGTGGAGGAGGAGGCTCTGCTGCTAGGACAAGACTATCTCTTGTATTCTGTTTGTATCATTTCTCTATCTATCTCTGAGGAAGTTATTGGGGTTTTTCACCTTCATGGTTTTCCCCAAGTAAACTCTGTGTCTCTTGTGTGCTTGCATTATTGTGTCCATGATTGATATGTGTTAGAACATTTTTCCACCTATGTAAATTAATCATTTATTAATGATGATTAATTAGCCCAAGTGATTAATGATTACATCCCTAAGTTGATTAGTTGGTAAATGGTCAAATTATCATGAACTGGTTAGCAATGTGAACAAGTGCTGAGTCAAACCAGCTTTGTGGAGCGCTCCCCAGGACAATTAATGCACTCAGCATGCCTAGAGCGCCCTCCTCAGGTCATTTAATGCACTTAGCATGCTTCTCTTCTACCTAGGGCGCATTTGCTCAGTTTGTGGACAATCTTGCCTTGTTTTGTCATATTTTTGACCAATTTTAGACTCCAAACCTCTAACCAACCAGTTTCTTCACATGTGTGAGGTCACATGGGCCTGTCCAGTCATTCCCAGCATTCACACTGCAGATTCGAACCAGTTTGGGATGGTTTGGGATATTTTGGTCAACCTAGGGGGGTTTGAGCTATTTCTAAGCTAGATCAGTGTGAACACTCCAGATGGATTCGAATTCTTCCAGATTTGTATATATGGGTGTTCTTAACCTTTGTTAAGGTGGGATAGTTAATAATATTGACATTATTCACCATTTCATGTGTATTGTTCTTCATTCATTTAAATTTTTTTATGCTATTCTTGCGAATGTTGTGCAATCTTTCACCAGTGAGGAATCCACAGTAGCTAGATTCAGCTGTGATTGAGATTTTACATGGTATCAGAGCTCTTGGAGCTAGAATTCGAACCAGCAAGACTGTTGTAGTGGATTGCCAGAAGCAGTGGAGAAACCACATAATTCCTGAGGCCATTGCCTTGAGCTTACTGGAGAAATCTAGTGGCTCCTCTCAGGTGTGATGCTCTCCCGAATGCACCCACTATCCATACAGGGTTCGAATCTGTTAGTGTAGATCCCTCCAGAGTGATTTGAGAGTTGTTTGCAGGTATTGAAGATCAGCATTGTCAGCAAGTGCGAATTGCAGCAGAGGAAAATGGAGCCATCTCACCCAAACGTGCTCACTCCCTTCAACTATTTCGATTGGAAGGCAGAAATGGTGATTTTGCTGAGATCTAAGGGTCTCTACAGAATCACGATGGGCACTGAGGTTGAGCCAAACTCAGCTGTGGAGAAATCCAAGTTTTTCAACAGAATGGATGAGGCATTTGGCCTCCTTTGTCTCAGCATTTCGAGAGACCTCCTGTTTCATGTAGAAAGTCTAGCAACTCCAAATGAAGTGTGGCTCAAGCTTGAGACACTGTTTGGAAAGACTGATGAGATGAGAGGCCACCAGCTCGAAAATGAGCTTGTCTCACTGAGCCCAGGGAATTTCGACTCCATCCAGGACTTCTTCACCAAGTTCAAGAACTTGGTCTTGCAGATCAGACAATGTGGCATAGAAAAGAAAGAAGAACAGTTGGTGTTGTCCATTCTCTCCAAATTGGGTTCTGAATACTCAGTTTTTGTGTCTTCCTTCAACTCCACAAGGCTCACAGTTAGAGGTTGGAAGATGCCATCTTTGGCTGACTTCATGGAGATGCTAATTCAAGAGCAAGACAAGCTGGTCTTGATGGGCTCCATCAAGCAAAAAGACCAAGTTCTTGCAGCTAGAGATTCGAAATATGGAAGAGGCAAGCAAAAACCAAAGGGGCCGAAACCTCAAGAGAAGAAGATGAAGGAGAAGAAGCATTCAAGTGATGAAAGCTCAAGTTCAAGTGATGAAGATTCAAAAGTCAAGAAGATGAAGAGCAAGAAAGAGAAGCCCAAATGTGGTTATTGCAGAGGTTCTCACAATGAAAAATCGTGTTTCAGAAAGAAGATAGACATTCTAACCAAGCTACTTGAAGAACATAACATTGATGTTCCAGATTTTGCAAGAAGAGAAGAAGCCAAGCTCTCTTTGGAACAAGATCATTGCCTCTATGCCACATGCAAAGGTAAAAAGCTCTATGATTTGGGTGAAAGAGCCAAATATTTTTCTGATATCTCTGTTTCTGATTTAAATTCTGATATATCAGATTCAGAAAAATCAGTCTCTTCCCTGAAAGAATCTCCATCCAGTTCACCGAAGCTTTCTCCCAATACTAGTAATTTTTCACTAGTTTTTGACATGCTTTCTGAAAGCTCTTTCCCACTTCAATCAGATCTTTCATATTCTGATATGGAAGATAATATGCAGGCTGATATACAGGTTATGACAGCCATCAAACCATTTCCCCAACCATTGGATGCCCAAAAGACCACACAAACCCCAAGTTCTACAGTTGGAAAATCTCACAATTTTATTGTTTCCAAAACTGTGTCACCGATCTATCTTGGTTTTATGTCTTGCATATCATTCCTTGGTTGGACAGCCATGTCATTGGCTATCATGGGACTGCTGTTCCACATGTCTAGACCTGATCTTACCACCTATGGTTCAAAACTCAAGTCTCCAGACCCTTCAAGTTTGCTCAACTGTCAGTGTGATCCAGTTACACACACTTCTCTTACTGTAAAACCATTCGATCATGGAGACATTATACCTCTAGTTTTTGCTGCTCCATATGGCTCCTATTCTGATATATCAGAGCCACATGATCTCTATTACAGATTTGGGAAGGTGCTACATCAGTTCGGAAGGAAGATTCATGGTTTGATTTGCCATGTGGAAGCTCCTCAAAATGCAGATTTTGTTGAGATTTTTGATGTTCTTTGGGAAGGATTTTGCAGAGATATCTTTTCCATTATTGATCATGTATTCATATCAGAGTATGTATGCAGCAAGAAGCATTCTTATAATGCTCCCCCATCATCAAATGATGAGATTCAAGGAGCCTTCCAACATGTTTTTTTCCTACAAAACATTGAAGAATTGGTACATGATCATGACATCCACAACATCTTCACCAAGTATTTCAGCAAGAAGTTGTTCATTCAACTCATTCAAGTGAAGAACAAGACCTGTTGAAGACCTTTTGATCATCTCTGTATCATGTCCATTTTTGAGGGAGGATTTTTCCCATGTGGTTTTGCCTCTTTCCTCATTTTACATGGACAAATAAAATTTTATGATGTAAAAGGTGACTTGTGCCTAGTTGCCAAGGCCTTAATTTTTTGATATTTCACTAAGTCTAGCTTAAGGGGGGGTGTTAGAACATTTTTCCACCTATGTAAATTAATCATTTATTAATGATGATTAATTAGCCCAAGTGATTAATGATTACATCCCTAAGTTGATTAGTTGGTAAATGGTCAAATTATCATGAACTGGTTAGCAATGTGAACAAGTGCTGAGTCAAACCAGCTTTGTGGAGCGCTCCCCAGGACAATTAATGCACTCAGCATGCCTAGAGCACCCTCCTCAGGTCATTTAATGCACTCAGCATGCTTCTCTTCTACCTAGGGCGCATTTGCTCAGTTTGTGGACAATCTTGCCTTGTTTTGTCATATTTTTGACCAATTTTAGACTCCAAACCTCTAACCAACCAGTTTCTTCACATGTGTGAGGTCACATGGGCCTGTCCAGTCATTCCCAGCATTCACACTGCAGATTCGAACCAGTTTGGGATGGTTTGGGATATTTTGGTCAACCTAGGGGGGTTTGAGCTATTTCTAAGCTAGATCAGTGTGAACACTCCAGATGGATTCGAATTCTTCCAGATTTGTATATATGGGTGTTCTTAACCTTTGTTAAGGTGGGACAGTTAATAATATTGACATTATTCACCATTTCATGTGTATTGTTCTTCATTCATTTAAATTTTTTTATGCTATTCTTGCAAATGTTGTGCAATCTTTCACCAGTGAGGAATCCACAGTAGCTAGATTCAGCTGTGATTGAGATTTTACAATATGATGTAGATTTGCTGTACATGCTGTTCTCTCAGTTAAGATCCTAGATCAGATTGAAGTAAATTCTAAAAATTTAACAGAACATATAATGAATTGTTGGGATCCTGATGAGTTTTTGCTAAGTCTAAATATACAAGGAAAAAGAGCTACAAAATAACGTCCTTGTAGAGAAATGAATAAATCATGATAAGACTATAAGATGCCAGTAAATAGTGTGATAATTCTATACACAATTATATTATGATTGATACTATATAAATCGAAAGATTGAGACTATGCATCTAAATGAAGGACACCACAGTGGGAAGTATTACCCTCACTATGTCATGAGGTTGTACTTCCCTATGAGAATGCAACAAAGTCTCAAAAAAGGTTGAGAAAGTCTACATCATGTGGAAGACTAAGGGGTCTAGGTACCATCTCGTAAGTGTTCCTGAAGATTGTGCTCAACATAGAAGGAATCTGAGTTGGAGAGGATTTGAGTTTACCCATTAGAGGTGGAATTGTTTATGTGTATCTACTTGAAAATAATATTGTTGGTGATGGGAAGGAAAGTGCATTATGGTTGTACTAGTTTTTATTTCGTTTTCCTATCCATGTAAATGAGAAAAATACACACACAGATATATATATATATATATATATATATATATATTGTTATTAGAAGAAGAACTATATCTTTGATGTGAGTGTGAGTGTTGAGTTGTTTATTATGTTGTTGTAGCATGCTACAAAGATGTTGGAGAAAAGGTTGGGCCTTGTTGTCTTGGACTTAGTGGGATGATGGAAGAAAATGCTATCTACGGAGGCATACAAGAGGATGGCAGTAAAGTATCTGAGTTGTAGAATATATGGAAGTAGTAGGAAGTATGATGTGTTGAAAACTAAATGAGAAGTTGTGGGTTATAATAGGGATTTGGGGAGTGGATAGGAGTAGTGAAAATGGTTGAGACTAGGATAAGAGAAAATAATTGTGAGATACATGGTTATGTGGTAGTAGTGTGAGGGGTAATGTGGAGGGAAAGAAATTTATAGAAGTTAATATGTTCATGTTGAATGGAATTGGAGTGAGTAGGAGGATCATTACTTGTTGTGAGTTTATAAATTTTGTCATATTTTAAAGAGTATAGATACTATGGTGAGCATCATAGATATATTTTCATTGTTGTTGGTAGGAGAGGCCTAGGATATAATTAGAACAATTGAGTAAATATATGTCACATTTGATGGTGTCTTTGAAGGGGCCAACAATAAATATGATTGCGCATCACTCATAAATAAGAAGGTGAGGACCATGTTGTTGTATCCAACCAAGATAATATGGATAAGGATGTGGGCATGTTGAACAAAGTCATGACACTTGAGATATTTTGGGTACAAATTTCAAGTATGATAGTGTCTATATAATGTTGTAAAAGTCATGAGAGATGAGGTTCTTTTGGCTATAGTTTTCAAGTATCATAGTGGCTATCTAATATTTAATCAAGAAATTATGAGCGGAAATGAAATTATGATATGGAATCGAATTCTCTTATGAAAGAAGAAGATGTGGATCTATTTGGTTAGGGTTAGGTAAGAAAATTATTTTTGGTCTAAGGAAGGGGAAGTATCTATTAGTGGGTCATCAAATTCAAAGTAGTATTGATCAATAAAAAAGGCTTGGGATGCACCTTAATGTTTGAGAACATGATAATATGTATAAGAATAGGTGAAGTGATACAATTAGTTTGTGCTAAGGGATGAAGGGATAGAGAATTTAGGGTTTTGAGTAAAAGTGGGAGAAGGTCAAGGAATGGTGGGAGTGCTATGAGGATTAGGGGTAGTATGTGAGTCAATGTTTTGAGAGAATTGAAAGCCCGGGAATGTTTCAACTTTTCTTTCAACAACAAAAGAATCTAAAAATGATTGGTCAAGGGAAATTCCTTCAATTATGGAAACTTCAACATGAAAACAAATCAATAAACTTGAATTAAATTTGAGAATAAGTACCTCATTTGGACCTAGAATTTGGAGTTGAATCCAAAACAATCTGAATGACTTGATGTACTACTATCTAAGTGCTTAACAAATGTATAACCATATGAACATAATATTAATGATGTATTTAAAATGGAAAAAAACACTACCTAAGAGTGTCACATAAGGTCTCTGATGTGGTGATACTCTTGGTACTATATTTGGAATTAGCATAATCATTAGGCTTACTGTATATTGTTGGTTAACAAATCCTAAGTAGTCTATTAGAAATGGTTTATTGCAATTAGAAATCATTGAGCGTATGATATAAGAGGAAATGCCTAGAAATATTTTCTAAGGCTATGAATCCATGAATCTAAGAACTCCCCAATCAAGTATCCCCATATTTGGGTAAGTTTATTTTTGTATCAAGTTAGAATATGGAGGGTTGTAGTTTTCAAATAAGGGCTTCCTATAGATTCTTGATGAGTTCCATATGCAAGGGTATTGTAGAGGTTAGTTGTTGGATTACCTCATCACACTAGTTAGAGTGACATTCAAGGTAGCAGCAGAGAGCTTACAAACCCTATTACAATACATAAAGGTGGATGTTAAGCTTTGGTGATCCACTAGTGCAGGAGAATCACCAAGAAAATAGAATTGACACCAAAACTAAATAACTAACTTGAAATAATGTCTAATTAGATTTGGGTCAGAGGGATATCCTCCAATGCCTCCAACGACAAGTTCTAATGATGTCTTCTTGTTGGAGAAGTATTAAGATGTATTGCATAGAGAGGAGCATGGTGCTCTACAACATAGTATGGGGGGAATGTTGTCACATAAGATAATGTAGCATAATGTTACATGACCAAAAATATATAAAAAATAATTAAAACTACATGTCGGCTCAATAAATAAAAAATTATGAAAAGTAATTTAAAAAATCTATGTTGGCATATAAAATAAAAAGTAAAACTTAAACCTAAATCTATCGAGCAAGAGAGGGATCAAAATTCTTAATTTTAAGATTTAAAAAAATACACCTCATGAGACTAGATCGCTCTCGATGTTTGATATTTTTGGGTTTAATATGGATCTATGTTGGTTTTAGAAGTAAAGAAGGGAGCATGATAAGAGCGGGTTCCAACATGGATCTATGTGGGAAGACACTCTCCAAAGGAACTAGATTTGAATTTCAACAATTGAAAGAAAAGACTTTTGAGTAAGGCTCTGAGCCTATAAGATAAATATAAGGAAGTATCAGTCCTTAGTTGATTCTCTATTACAAAATGATGTAATTCTGTGGTAATTCTAAGCCTCCCAACTAGTAAACTATGAGATTTTAGGATCTATGAATCTAGAAACTAAAACAAGCTGCAATATAGAACAATTGATTGAAGAAAATATAAGAAATGTCACATAACCATAATATTCATTAACAATGAAAGACCATAATATTCATTAACAATGAAAGAATAGTTACAAAATATCATATAAGATGAGAGTTCCAAAGAAATATGCATTGAGTGCAAGAGAGAATGCTTTCCCCTTGAGGAAATTCAACTTAGCTATGCTTAATTAGTGTAATCCTATAGTGAATTCACTGTCCATACATGAAATAAAGAAAATATACCCCTGTATAGCCATGTGTTCCCTTGTGGGGTTGTTAATTGAGCATAAACTAGCCAAGCGGTGTCAACTAGCTCACAACTACTGAGTGAGCCTAGTTAACTTGACATGCATGAGTCATATGGTGTGGAATAACTCACTATTGTTGAGTAAGAGAAGTTAACTAAGCATGCATGATTCAACTAGTTATATGGTCCATAACATGCAAGAGACGAACACTTAACTAATAAACTCAGGCCATCATCTAGGTAAATGTGTGCTAATCCTCAAAAATAGGAGGAGGGATCCTTTATTTCCTAAAATGGTGGAAGAGGGTGCATTAGGTCCTAAAATCAAGGAAAAATTGTCTCAAGTGATCCCAAAAGAGTGTTTGTACACCAACACCCCCCCTTAATCCTAACTTAGGTGAGTAGCCTATGCACACAAATTATAGTGGATTGCAACAATTGTAGCCATGTTAGGTATCAGAAGTAAACAAAAACCCTCAAAAATAAAAATGGAAACCCAATGGGAAAAACCCACCCAACATGATAGAAGTGAGATCCACCATTTGGATGGTAGGCATTCTCCAAAAACCAGAAAATATGACAGGCTAAGGAAGCATGATCTAACGATGACAGATCACAATCTACTCCAATGAGTGTGTTGAAGAAGATATCAATATACAACAATAATATATCTCCAAACAACTATGGTTCCAACCTACACCAAAATGGCCAGGCTAGTTCAAATTACTTCCAAAGCATAGAAGCAAACACCATAAAAGTAATCAAGTAGTGATGAAATGGAACTGTAAATGCAACCTAATTATTCAATGTCAAGAGAAATGAGAATGGTTTCCATGTATCATGGATGAAATGCATTTGTAGGAGGTCCTCACGCAATTTCTCAAATGCTTCCTTCACCAATCATCTAGCCAACCACAAACAATCTTTAAGCTATTACCTTTCCAAGATGTTACCAAATATGCCTCTTTGTCAATGTTTTGAAAGAAGGGGAACTGACAAATGGTTGTGGATACCTGAAACAATGACAATGTTGTCTTCAATCATGATGTTGATGATGCCAATATGTGCATGATGTAGACCTTGAATATGAGGTTGAAGAGCCCAATGTTGCCAAACTATTTGATGTTGGAAAATCTGCTAACTTTGAAATTAGTGCTGAATCTAGATGAGTAGTATACAAAGATGTATCCATATGCGGTGTAGGAGATGGATCCTGCAGCTCATATGTAAGCGAGTCATATGATGTGATGATATCTAGTGTTAGAATACGCTAAATCTATTCGTTAATGGAATCTAGATAACATGATAGCAACGACAAAGCCTCATCAAAATCCAATCTAGCTTTGGTTGGTATCATCATAGCATCAATGGGATCTGTGATCCCTTTTCCATCCTTACCAAGCTGACCACCATTGTATCCTATCTTCAGCAGTAATTTGGACCCAAAGCCATGTGTATGCACCTCAAAGGAAGGTGTTGTAGGCTCATGAATCATGCTAAGTGCATATTCTACAATAAAACCTGTACTATCTTCCTTATCATAACATTTTTTTTTAGCAATCAAGATAGAATCTATAGAGTCAATAGTAAATATTGAATTATCATTTTCATTTTCAGAATCAGAAGAGGAGGAAGAAGCACAAAAGAAGAATCCTCTTCATTAGTAATGGAAGAATAAAAGTCATCATCATCAATGGAAGAGGGAGAATCATTAGTGGTGTCTTCCTCTTCATCAACACTCTCATCATTATAATTTTCATCAGTAATCGATGATGTAGGATCACTATTTGTATCAGATTCTTGTCTGAATTTGGAATTTAACCAAACTAGATGAGAAGCGAGACCATGTCCCAAACTAGTAATAATATCTTCTTTCTCTTTTGATTCATCCAAGAATTGTTTAATACATAGACTTAACTTTTCCTCCATCTCATCATAGAGGGTGTTCCAATCGAAAACTTCATCTTATAGCTCCTTTCCTAAAATTGTAATTGCATATGCTTTGTCGAAAAACAATGTTCATCTCCACTTATGAAGAAGCTAAATCATCTTGAATTTTTCTAACTTCCTTGACAAGGTTTTGATTAAGATTTCAAAGATTGGAGATTATTAGATCTTTGTTAGCTATTGTAAATCATATCCAAGACTTTGGATAGTCTAATACTCTAGCACTAAGTTAGATGGGCCCTTTACTTTATCATCCTAATAGATGCGCTCTATCCTTTATCTTCAACTTGCAAAGAATGCTTTACTCTATAAATTCTTTAGAGTCCCCAAGGATATACTACCATGTGATATTTTAGGAGCTCTTAATCTAGAAGCTAAAAAAATATGTAATACAAAGCACGTGATTGAAGAGAAGAAAAGAAATGTCAAGTAACCATATTATTTATTAACCTATGAAAGAATGGTTACAAAAACTCATATGAGATGAGAGTTCCAATGCAACATTTATTGCAATGTGAGAGAGAATGCTTTTCCCTTGAGAAAAATCAACTTATCTAGGATTAACAAGAACAATACTTTAGTGAATGTGCTTTGCATGGATCAAATCAAGCGAATGCACCCCTGTATAGCCATGTGTGCCATCATGAGGGAGTTAATTGAGCATAGGCTAGCCAAGTGGTGTCAATTACTAGCTCACGACTACTGAGTGAGGTTAGTTAACCTCACATGCAAGAGCCAAGTGGTGTGAACTAATGCACAGGTACCCGCACGAAGCTGGTACCCAAAATAACTGCAACAACAGCGCGTGGGCAGAAAAAATAAAACGACGCGCATGTGCCTCCAAAGGAGCACACGCGTCTCTGATTCGGGAATGACGAACATCCACGTGGTTCATCCCACGTGGACAAAAGGGGTGCACATGCATTAGTGGCACATGCGCGCCTCTATTTTTTTATTTAAAAAAAAACAGAGCTCACAGGTTTGTCATTTTCGACAGACCCGTGAGCCGAATCTCCAACCCGTGAGTGCACTGTCAACTCCGCGAACGCGTCCTCATGCACCCAAGTCATACTCAACACCAAGTAATCACCCCTACACCACAGTGCCATCCGTTTCTCTAGGTAGGTGCTCCTCAAAGCACAAATTTGTGTTTATTTTTGTTTTCCATTTGAATTTTAATTTTTTTAAAAATTTACAATCCATTAAAAAACCAAGGAAATTTAATTGCAGGCCATCTATAGACCTAACAAGATTTCAGTCACACCTGAACCATCTGATGAAACCAATGAAACCCGACCTCCAGAAGATAATATGGGAACTGACAATGAACCCAATGAAAACCCCGAAGATCAATTACACCAAGACTTAAATCAATTGAGGGCACTAAGTAATGAATTGAACAATACCAAGGAACCCTCTCGGGTTTCCTTGGCTTCCTCACTTCAAAAAATTATTGAATCAATCAATATTGCATACAGTGATATAACAAAATTGAGCCAATACAGGGCTCGAATGAGGGAACACTACTCCACTGGGTTGTCCAAAGAGCAGATAAAAGACCTCAACATCACCAAAGCCCAGTTGTATAGCAAGGTCATAGTTCCCTTGACGGGACAGCCTCCATCTGTGATGAGGGCTCGGGTTTGCATGGACTGTTGCATTTACCAGCCATGGAAAGATAACTGGACAAAGAGGTGGTTCATGGTGTTTGACAGGCCCCCGTGCAACAATTTGGAGGTCCAATGTTATTTCCTTCGGAAATTGTGGGCTGAGTTTGAGCTAGGGTACCATGTCAACTATTTTGACCTCACTGAGTTTCAAGATGTCGGTCTTGGCTCTACCCAAGATCGACCTTAGGTGCACCGCAACCCACTTAGAGGACCTCCTGCACCCAGGAGAGAGCCAAAACCCCCTCCTCAGCCACCCGGGTTTGGTAGCGGTCTAGATGAGATTCATGACTCCATCAGACGTGCCACACATGACTTGCTTATACATACCAAATTTGTGGCCATGTCTTCCTAGATCCGGGAGGACATCGATGAGACACAGACAGCTGCACAGTCTATGGGTGGTGGCCGAGACATGCCGGGTACAGGTGGAACCCAAGCGGGGCCTTCTAGTTCTACTGGAACAACAACACATCGTTGTTCTCACTGTGGTCATTCTTGCCATGGTGATACGCAGCAGCATGCCATAGGGAGCTTCATGGATCAGGTTTGCTATTGTTTTATTTAATGTTCAAGTATTTGCTGTATTTTATTTGATATCGTATTGTTTAATATATTTAACTTTGAATTACACATTATTGACTTTATTTGTTTCAATGTTCAGTTATTCGGTGTCGGGTCTCCATCCCCCAGGTGGGAGGACATCGGTTCCTTTGACCTCGATGGAGCCATGGAGGCAGCAGAGGAGATTGCGGCACCATACACATAGGTAACTTCTTTACTTTGAATAATTAGATCCAGTTACGAGTAATTTGTGTTCAGTAATTAAAAATTAATTAGCACTAAGTAATTACCATATTATCATCGTATTTTACAGTTGTGTTTATAATATTGTCTAATTTATTTGAGAGCTATAAATTCGTATAATCCCACCCAAAAAAGAAATGAAACCTTATAAAACATGAAAACCTAAGAAAACTATAAACATTTGTCCATGTTCACTTTAGGCATCCTAGACCTTTGATGATTATACAAATGGGAGAGAAATTTCCAAAATCTGTCATTCTTACTTGACCAATGATGAGCCCACAGCTGGGGTTTTGGTGATGCCCGTAGTGTCCTTCATCCTAAGACTACCATCCAATGCTTGCTTTCTCTTCCTGTGCTTGACCAATGCCATGTGTGTTATTGTTGCTTTGCCATTTGTCACCATGTCATCCAAGTTATCTTTGCCATGTACTCTCCTTGTCCAAATCATCCTCAAATGACCACAGTATGGGTCATTTGACTCTTGGCTCAATAGGTGTTCCAATTGCTCCAATTACCATCACTTTGTCCACCAAATCAACCTTTGTTTCCATGCCCTTATTCCATGTGTTATTCAAACTTAAACTTTGAGAATATATTACCATGGTAATTATCACTTTCCCCCATTTTCTACTAATAGGTTCTTTTAATGGTAAAGGTGGTCAAATCACTTCTATGCTTCTGCTAATTTTGTTGCATCAATTGAGTTCACTGAGATGTTGTACTTGTCACTTTCACATCCACCGAGACCAATAGGAAAACTATTTATTGCTATGAATTTTCACTGCATTGTGCAAAACTCTCGGGAAAAAGAGAATCATTGTGGCCAAGCTTCTAGAAATTCAAGAACCTGATGTTTCTCATGTCCTTATTACCCTAGTTTATTATCACGGGATTTCCAATTTATTCTAATACTTGAGACTAAAAGTAATCATACTACTACTCCTAGAACATGCTATTAGGAAAGACATATAAACAACGTAAAACAACTTATCACATGTATTGTCACTAAAGTTTTTGAAAATGATGTAAGGCCCATAAGGAAGAACGATAATCTTACAAATATGGTCTATGGGGCCTTGCTATTATCTTGATTCAAATTCAACTTGGTAAAAGATTTGGCATCAAGAATACTCATTTAACTCATTTCACTCAAGATTTCTTTGATTTCAATCAAGTGATATCATTCTGACAACATATCTATTCAATCAAGAACACATAATTACTCATTCAATGCAAAAGAACATGGCACATTCAAGCTTGTAAGTAAGTTAATCATGAAAAATATTTATCTTTCTTCCTTTTTCTAACGATCAACACTCTAAAGTGTATTAAATAACATGCACACTAACTTAAATGCTATTTAGCACCTCTTTGCAAATTTAAACAATGAGATGCCATTTTATTTGATGATGTAAATGTTATGGAAATATAGGGACTCAAGATCCTCACTCTAGGGATGCTAATACTTTTCCACTGGGTGAATCAAGCTTGTAGGAAACTACAAATCTATAAGAAGACATCAAAACCTAGGAACTCTTCATCAAGAACCCAAACACATTACATAGGTTTCCAATTCAAATTTGTAAATGGACATGAATTCCATTCGCTTATGAGACACTGCACATCTCTCTAGGGCCAAAGGAAAAGCTCACCTACTCATGGGGATGACTCTAGAAAAGGAAAATCTCACCATGTCACCTTCTATGCCCTCTCACCTTATTTAATTTTAATTTCATGCCATGCCACCTTCTATCCTTTCAAAATATTGAATATCATCTAACTTGAATATAAATTTATTGCAGTCATGTTTTTTAAGTACCATCCTTGTCATTCTCATTTGCATTGTGTTTAATATTGTTAATATTGTTTTTATAAATTCAGTCTAAAAATTGTAGTGTTTGCACAGGTGTCCGTGGGCTCCAACGACTAGCCATCGCCATCGGGGACCAGCAGTTCTCCCCGTGCATAGGTATCATGTGTATTAAAGCATAAATTTAATTTCAAATACAATGACTTGTTTGTGTATATTTATATTTTTGTATATTAAACTATGAGGTTATAAATGTGTACGCAGGTGCGAGCACCTCGGCCTTCCAGTGCCGTTATTTCTCTCTTCCCGACCTTTCAGCCACCCTATATGCCATTTGTATCCCCTGGCATACATGACCTATTCCCCAACCCCTTCCATCCAACTCCCCCTTACGCATCATATCCAACTCCACCTCCGTATCAATTTCCCATGTTCCCACCCTCCCCCATCCGACCACGGCACACCACCCATCCAAAGTCACCCATCCCTCTACCGCAACACAGACCTCGCCCCCCCCCACATTCCCCCACCACATTTGCTTCCCCTTCTAGGGTGCCCCAATCCATACTACAGCCAGTTGGGGTTTATAGCCCTAGACGTCCATCTCCACTTCGCCCACCCTAGTCCATGCCTCCTCCTGCCATCGCCCCTTCTTCCACTATTCCCTCCAGTGGTGTAGCCACCGTTGGTGTGGCTACATCCTCCCCTTTACCGTCCACCCTACCATCGGAGCAGTTTGTTCAGCCGACTGCTCCATCTGCCAGCCCCGAAGACCAGCCGATTTTGTTCAGAGTGAGATTGACTAGTTTATCAAAATCTCGTTCAATTTTAACGAAAATTACTATATGCATCTAGTTTCAGCATTGATCTGATTGTTCTAAATGTTGTAGGGTGGCATTGCTGAGAGACTTGGATCATGGAGGAGGGAGACCCCCTCACGAATTACAGTCTCGCATGCGGTGAGTTATCCAAGATTTGAAAACTATTTTTATTTTGAAATTATGTTTTATACTTGTATAATTGCCAGGAAAAGTTGACATATTATTGTTGTCGTTTCAGGGCTTAGGGCGACGTTCCCAAAGACGCCGAAAGGACCCAACTTCCTCTAGCATGAAGAAGAGGAAGATTGATTTTGGAGATGCACTTGGGAGCTCCAAGGATGGTCAGGAGGATTGAGAGACCCTCCTATGTACACTAGCCACGATGTGGCATTTTCGGCACGAGTTGCCATATTTTGTACAGGGAACCATGGGCCATATTTTGTATAGGGAGCGAGTTGCCTTTTTTTGTATGGGCAGGAGTTGACGTTATATAGACACTGGGAACGATATTCCAATTTTCCAAAAAATGTACATGATTGGATCATTTTTGCATATTAATAGATGGATCTGCACTTGTGTATATGAGTTTGTCTTTGATTACATTTTTGCATACATGATTTTGTCTTCAATTCACAACTCTCATCTATGGATCATAGTGTTAATTGCATGTTATTTGAATGGTTATTATTTCACAAATTTGTCTTAAGCAATTACACACAACATATCCTAAATGTTTATGGTTTATTGAATGAATGTTTACAATAATGTAATCATTTACATTCTAGAAGTTACCAAATCTGCGCAAGTGGTTTATTGATTTTATTTCCAACACATCGTTTTATATTTATATGCTCATGGATCATATGGCAAAACATTTAATTAATTAATTTTGTGAAGATAAGATTTCAGCCATCTTTATTGAAGTGATTCAAAACACTACAACCTAGTTGGACCCTTAATAGATTGGGTAACACCCTCTTGCAAAGATTTTACTCTCTCCAAGAGGGTCTCATTCAATAATCACTTGTAAACTAATAACTATAACCTTGGCATTATTAGATAATATCATTTGTGGATGATTTTGGGAAATAAGCCAACATGTTTTAATGTGAATTTTGATTCTACAACATTATAGTTCATTGTTGATTTAAGTTTTGTGAATATCTTTATTTATCCATGAATGATCTTTCATTTTACACACGAGCAAATATTTATTTATCAAAGGTGTATATTGGATTAATTCACTTGCAACTTTCTAAATTAAGCACTCACATGGGACTTTAACTTAATGGAAAACACATCTTAATCTTCAAACTAGTTTGAAATCCTAAGACCTTTTCTCCAACCTTGATCTAGAAGCCTCCCTTGGCAATCATCTTCGGAAGTCACACTTGTAGCATTAGAGGATTAGGACTTCGCCACTTGGGTGTGAAAACAAGATGTAACAAGATGCACTAGCATTTATGGATGAGAGAGATAGGGAGAGCATGCATGCACCATCCTCCATTAATTTCCAGTTTAGATGTTTTTCCTAAATTAGCAGTTCAGTTCTAATTCTGCATTTTTTGTTTTATTTAGTTTTGCATGCACATTGAGAGAGTGCAGTTCCCTAGGCACTCATACGTGAGTATTGCAGTCTAAGTTAAGGGGGTAAGATCTCTAGGAGGATACATGCTTGCATGCCTCAGATAATCCTAGTACAGGTGCACTTAGTTGGCCCATTTATCCATGCAAACAAGGTGCTCTAGAGTTAGAGCCTTACACTTTTAGGATACCCAAACCCTAGCACTAAACCATCTTCTTCATCCTCACCATCACCATCACCATCACCATCACCATCAATGTCTTCATCGTCACCACCATATTCATCTCTAACTCTAACCCTAATTCAATTTCCTTCTATAACTCTATCCCTAACCCTCACCCAAACCCTAGCACTAAACCATCCTCTTCATCCTCACCATCAACATCACCATCACCGTCACCATCACCATCATGTCTTCATCATCATCACCATCTTCATCATCATTGTTAACTCTAACTCTAACCCTAATTCAATTTCATTCTATAACTCTAGCCCTAACCCTCACCCAAACCCTAGCACTAAACCATCTTCTTCATCATCACCATCACCATCACCATCACCGTCAACGTCTTCATCATCACCACCATCTTCTTCATCATCACCATCACCATCACCATCACCATCAACGTCTTCATCATCACCACCATCTTCATCATCATCATTAACTCTAACTCTAACCCTAATTCAATTTCCTTCTATAACTCTAGCCCTAACCCTCACCCAAACCCTAGCACTAAGCCATCTTCTTCATCCTCACCATCACCATCACCATCACCGTCACCGTCACCATCATCATCATTAACTCTAACTCTAATCCTAATTCAATTTCCTTCTATAACTCTAGCCCTAACCCTCACCCAAACCCTAGCACTAAGCCATCTTCTTCATCCTCACCATCACCATCACAATCACCGTCACCCTCACCATCATCATCATGTTTTCATCATCATCATTAACTCTAACTCTAACCCTACTTCAATTTCCTTCTATAAATCTAGCCCTAACCCTCACCCAAACCCTAGCACTAATCCATCTTCTTCATCCTCACCATCACCATCACCATCACCCTCACCCTCACCATCATCATCATGTCTTCATCATCATCATTAACTCTAATTATAACCCTAATTCAATTTCCTTCTATAACTCTAGCCCTAACCCTCACCCAAACCCTAGAACTAAGCCATCTTCTTCATCCTCACCATCACCATCACCATCACCGTCACCATCACCATCATCATCATGTCTTCATCATCATCATTAACTCTAACTCTAACCCTAATTCAATTTCCTTCTATAACTCTAGCCCTAACCCTCAACCAAACCTTATAACTAAGCCATCTTCTTCATCCTCACCATCACCATCACCATCACCGTCACCGTCACCATCATCATCATGTCTTCATCATCATCATTAACTCTAATTGTAACCCTAATTCAATTTCCTTCTATAACTCTAGCCCTAAATCTCACCCAAACCCTAGCACTAAGCCATCTTCTTCAACCCCACCATCACCATCACCATCACCGTCACCGTCACCATCATCATCATGTCATCATCATCATCATTAACTCTAACTCTAACCCTAATTCAATTTCCTTCTATAACTCTAGCCCTAACCCTCACCCAAACCTTAGCACTAAGCCATCTTCTTCATCCTCACCATCACCATCACCATCACCGTCACCATCATCATCATGTCTTCATCATCATCATTAACTCTAAATCTAACCCTAATTTAGTTTCCTTCTATAACTCTAGCCCTAACCCTCACCCAAACCCTAGCACTAAGCCATCTTCTTCATCCTCACCTTCAACATCACCATCACCATCACCGTCACCATCACTATCACCGTCACCATCATCATCATGTCTTCATCATCATCATTAACTCTAACTCTTACCCTAATTCAATTTCCTTCTACAACTCTAGCCCTAACCCTCACCCAAACCCTAGCACTAAGCCATCTTCTTCATCCTCACCATCACCATCACCATCACCATCACCGTCACCGTCACCATCATCATCATCATTAACTCTAACTCTAACCCTAATTCAATTTCCTTCTATAACTCTAGCCCTAACCCTCACCCAAACCCTAGCACTAAGCCATCTTCTTCATCCTCACCATCACCATCACCATCACTGTCACCCTCACCATCATCATCATGTCTTCATCATCATCGTTAACTCTAACTCTAACCCTAATTCAATTTCCTTCTATAACTCTAGCCCTAACCCTTACCCAAACCCTAGCACTAAGCCATCTTCTTCATCCTCACCATCACCATCATCGTTACCGTCACCGTCACCATCACCATCATCATCAACGTCTTCATCATCACCACCATATCCATCATCATCATTAACTCTAACCCTAACTCTAATTCTAACTCTAACTCTAACTCTAGGTTCCTCATCAACATCTCCATCATCATCATCTTCTCCATCGTCATCATCTTCATCACCATCACCATGACCATCAGCATCAGCATCAGCATCACCATCATCGTCACCATCATCATCATCATAAGTGCCCGGCGCACGATTTTGCAGAGTTGCCCCCGTGTGCAAAAATTGCACACTCCCTCACTTAGCAAAACCCTAGTTTCCAATCTAGACGTACAAGATGGCACCGAGGCCACAGGACCAGAGGAGAGGGGCACCCCTGGCACTATCCCGACATTCTGAATCCAACGGAGTCGACGGTTCGTCGATCGGAGCCATGGTCGTCATTCTATGGCTCATTCCGTCTCACATCCAAAAGGCCTTCAGGGACACCTGTTGGATACGTGCCGGGGGCATGTGTAACATCCCATATTTTCATAAAAATTTAAATTTTTTGTAAATAGCAATAATTAGCTTAATTAATGATAATTTGTAACTGCGGAATTTAATAATACGAGCTGCAACAATGTTAATCTTAACAACTGTTGTATTAGACATAAATAATTTTCTATTATAACTACTACGCCAGCATCATCTTAATTATATTTATAACAACTATCATTAAATAGTTAAATGCATGAATAGATCAACTTTTGATGCGACACCCTTTTAAATGCAATGAAATGTATGAATGACGTAATAATGAAATGCCAAGCTAGAAATATGATATGGTACTTTTTCTTTGAGACGATACTGACAGTTTGCTTCTTTGCTATCCAAGGGAGTCCTATGAGGGACCCCGAAGCTTACTTAGCTGCAACGCTAAAGCATTAGACTTGTTCGATGTGCAGATGTCAGGTAAGGAGTTTCATGATTGCAAAGAAATTCCAGTTTCGTGTAAAGTTCAATCAATGTCGTAAATAAAATAGCATGTTGTAAAGATTGTTGCAACTATCAAAACGTACAAGTATGACTCGCATGCTTACTCCTTTGCTTTCCAAGGTTCATCTTATGACTGGGTAAACTCAACCCAAATTAACTGTCGAACAAGTATCTTATTAATAGCATTGTCGCTGTTGTCCGGGGGTGGCAGGTGCGGGTGGGATTCTTTTCGATCCCGGCGGAAATAAAATCGCAGACTTTGCTTGGGGTTAGGCAGGAAAACTAATAATGAGGCAGAATGGTTAGCTCTCATCCTCTCATTAGAAATGGCCTCCAACTACAGCATAGCCAATCTTAAAATCTACGGAGACTCCAGGCACGTCATCCAAATCATGCGAAGAGGATATGCCTCGCCAGGCTCAAAAGAAGATAGATACATGCAAAGAATTAAGACCAATACATTATTCTCAAAGGCCTCCTTCTTTCATATCCTCCGAGAGAACAACAGGGTGGCGGATTTAGCGGCAAATCAAGGAATCATGCTCACAGTTGGGCAAACAAAGGATCATAAAGGAGTCTTAGGATTTCATTTTATCCCCTAACATACCAATGTCTTGGCCCCTTGATTTTTTGACGTGGATTTTGGTTAGGGTCTTGGCCTTAAGGGACCATCCACTCCCTTTGCTAAACTATGGCCTTCCCCTCTTTTTAAACTTTTGTTTGAACTCGTCCTCCGCGTACCCACTCACACGCTCCTCCATCTACCTCCCTATCCGACCCACCACCTGTCTCCTCGTTCTCTCCCCCGGTGTCAGCTCCCACGGGGATTCCTTAACTCCCCCATCCGCCCTCCCTATTCCTCCCTCCGCGATGGCTCTTCCTCCCCATCTCCCCGAAACTCTGAGCCGTCTCTCCCTCGGGGAGCTTGTTTCTTCTGCTCCTCGTCTCTCGCAGGCGGATAACTGGTATACAATGCCGTCAATTAGGGCGGCCATATCCGCTTTAAGCAGAACCTTTATTGACATTAAGTTTGCAATCCGGAGAACTTATGACGCGGTCTGCTCCAGCGTGAACCAGAATGCTGAAATGGCGTCGGTCATAACGCACGTTTGCTCTCAGTTATCCTGCCAGGATTCCAGAATTGATGATCTGGAACGAAATATTCTAGAATTAATGGGGAAAGTTGATAGAATGCAGGAAGACATGGCCGTTTTCTTTAGAGCGACGCAGGGAAGCTGGGTACACGAAAATCCAACGGTAAATCAGGAAATAAACCAGGTGATGGTGGACGCTTCGTCTGTCAAGATAAGGAAGAAAGGCTAGCACAGCCCAGGTTTCAAAAAATTTTGCTCATTTTGGTTAATGTATTTTTGTATACTCCTCTGTAGTCAGTTTGTTAAAGTTTATTCCAGCTCTATGCTGGACAATTTCAGGAAGACCAAGCTCAGAGATTATAATGTAATGCAGATAGTTATAGTAGTGTTAGTTGGTCCTGACATCTCAGCACTGTTAAAAACTCTGTTTGCAAGTCTGTAATGAATAGCTGTGCACATCTTTATAAATATAATCCTTTCTCTGTTACTGTTAAAAAAAAAATAGCATTGTCGCTGTTGTCATCATTGTTCTAGCTGGTTGTAGTGATGGTTGTCTTGTTGTCGTCATTTATAATGATAATACCAAAGTGTATGTAAAGGATTTGAGCTTGTAAACTCTTGCAACCAATATTCTATGAAGAGATAAAAATAATAATATATTAACATGACTAACCAAATGTTATGTAGATATAGTGCAATTAAGCTTTGGACTATATATATAATGGTTATTCTCTTTATAAACAAAACACAAAATTTCCAAAGTCTTTATACAAACAATAGTGTGACTATTCCTATTTTCGATTTAATGTCAATATTAAAACATATATTGGAGATATTGGCAATATAGGCATCATTAGAATTTTGACAATACTATGCAAGTGTTGTAAATTAAATACAAACGTTATAATGTATGAAAATGGTTACAATACAATGCAAACCTTTGGAATTATAATCATGTATTTGCATACACGTTATTACCATTATAAAGAATACGACATTGTTACAATATTGTTATGTTAACAAATGAGAAATGTAAAGTTTGTTATCACATCAAGGTACTGAAAGGCATTAAAATGGGTTTTGACAGGTCGTCGGCTCATAAATTCGACGTTGGTCTCGAGCTAAGGTAACGATCACGGAAGGATATCACAATTAAAGTTTTGGCAATGCATTACTACTGAGTTGTAACTCCAAGAATCCACGTAGACGTGAATAACTCCATACTTGTTGATGTGTAAGGATTCTACGTCAAGTGTTAATCGTGCTTTATCCACCGCGTGCCATAGTGGCAATGTCTGAAGGTAATGCAGAGTGGGCATTAAATTTTATATGTGACAGGTTGTTGAATTAATTAAGTTGACAAGAGTCTCGAACTACAAAAAGATCCTGAATGATACTCCATTATCAAAATGGTGCCATATCCCTGTCAAGTTGGATAGTCCATGTTTCCACGTAGGTGTGCTTTCCTGGTTACTTGCTAATGTGGCAGAATACTACGCCTGGTATCGGTTATTGCTGACTTAAACATTTGCCAAGGTGGCTACGTCGAATAGTAATGGAGGATGGCATTAAATGTTTATTTCATTGATACCAAAGTGACCATAGCTGCCACTGTTGTAACTGTCGATGATCGTGAGTCTAAACCGTTGGATGGAAACCCTAAAGTCTACCATGTAATTGAATTAAGAGCTTGGAAAAGTGGTTCATTGTGTTATTGTTTTTGCTGGAGGTGGCCGACAGGCTGCCGAAATCCTAGTAGAAATGCAGTGCAGGGTTTCGACCCTGAGACCTACCACTCCGTTAAAATATTGTAATCTTTGAATCCTGTAAAGTGTTACTGGTCGTGATCACTGTCTCTGGTTAGAGTGTGTTGAGTGTTGATGGCTTTTATGCCCTTCGCAAATTTAAAGACTTTATTCCTAACCTGTCAATAGGTAGTGTTCTCCCATCGTTTCTCTGCATCGTCTTCCTGGAGCACACCACGGCTTGGCCACTTGATAAGAAGGTAAACACTTGGAGCAAAATAGTAATGCTATTGATTTTTAGAATGATAGTTGATCTTTCAACTTTCTAGACTCCTAACTTCATTTTAATGTGTAAGTTTACAGGGTTGAAAGGTTATTTCGAACTAGGGTTCGGCAATATAATCATGTGCTTCTACACCGGTAAGCTTCGGGTCTTCCATACCCTCATAGCGCTTCTTCGTCTGTGGTTCTTCTTCTGTGGTTGATATAGTTTTTCAACGAAGAGGAACTACCTTGCCCAGCTCTACTGTAGCTCCGTTGAAGATGATGATGAGAACCTTTGAAGTTTGTTTAATCAACTGTAATACTTAGTCTTTGCTTTGATGTCATCAATTTGAAAAGTAACTCGTTGATGCTTTAAGTGTTTGGGCTCTATGGCTGAAGAAACAAGGAAACACTTGTTGATTATTTTTTACTGTAAAAAAAACGGTTTGTAAACCTTGTTTGGGAACCACGATTTGATGGTTTCGAAGGTTGAGAGATGAATTAGAGCCGAGGCTCGTCTTTTGTATATCAATGCTTTTCTCTCTCCATGGATGCATACTAGACCTTGTATGAACTGTAAAGTTGTGAAACTTTCATCGTAAATAAATATAAATAAAAGATGTGCTAAAAGTTTTGTGTAGATGACTTGTAACGTTCGTCTTAATACTGTAGAATGATGATGGTTTTCTTTGTTTGTTTGAAAATTGGAAACGAAAGAGTATAAATTTGAAATGCAAGATCTTTGTTTCGTTTAACAAAAGGATAGGTAGGGTTAAACCCTAAGTCGTGCTTCTATTTGCAAAGAGGGCTTAGCCGAGTAGGACTCAAACCATGATTTAAAAAGGAGTGTAGTATTTTTCTATTAAACAATGAAAAGAAACGAACCTAACTAGGGTTTTGATATGGAAACTAAAAAAATAGAAAAAGAACAATGCTACAGTTTAAATGGATGATGAATAATGGTGATAATGGTAGATACAAGGTTCTTCTCATGTTTAACTTTGTACGAAAAGCATTATAGAAATAGATAAGAAATTACTGTGTGCATATTGTGCAAAATTATGAAGTTTGTATAAAAGCAACTCTATCTATTTTAAATTTCTAAACTCATAAATAATGATAGAGTATTTACGATGGAATAGTGTGTGAATGAAGTGTAGAAAAATATGACACCTGTTTGAATCTTATTGTATTTCAGTTTAACATAAAAAATGTTTTTATTTAAATTCAACAGTCCATAAAACAATATGCAGATTGTATTTTTCTGCTTCCTGTGCATATTATAAAATTATATATGATACAAGAAAAATGTATAGGAAATTTAACATTGATTAATTTCATAGGGATGAAGAAAAGATTCATATGTATATAAATAACTATTATCTAGAACCTTTTACATCTATTCATCATAGGTCTGAAAACAATGAACATAAGACTTACTATATTTATCTACCGAATTCAAAATGGCAATCACCTATCTTTAATTTGCGTATCTCTACTAGAGTACGATGCTTCTAAACAACATGTGGAAAAATGGAGGTATTGGTTTATCAAGTCATCTTCGACATTAAACTTAAACATCCAGACTTAGAACAATTCTAGGATTAGATTCTTCTTTCAAAACCAAAAACATAGAAAATACTGTTTAAACATAACAGAAATTATTTACTGAGAATAAGTAAGAAATTGTAGAACCTGAATAAAACCTGTAGGGAAACAAACAACTCAGGAAGACTGTTACACCCTGCCAAACTCCTGAAAACAGTCAAATACTATCTTAGGACCCCCGAGCCTATTTGTTGAACCACCAGGAGGAAGAAGCTTAAGGAAATAGGACTTCTTCTTGTTGTAGTAGTAATCTTCTAAATCTTCAATAGGTAGCAATCCAAAAGACTTGCCCCTACAACTCTGTTTCTCTTCAATAATAAGCAAAAACTCAGTTTTCAATCACCACTAACCTCCCTTATTCGAATCTCTCTTGAAATCACCTGATTTGCAAGAGGAAAAATTCTGCAAAAATGTTGATTAAGGGCTGCCTGCCCAATTCGAATTTGCCTTTATAGGCTTCCTAGGCCTTTTCAGATGTTACCGGGTCATTAAATGAGCTACCTGCTCACTCCCTCCACCTGGGGGATAATGCCCTATTTAAGGGGAAGATGTCCCATAACCAACAGTTAGTGGTGTGATGTAACTGTTGCCATGTGTCCCATACCTTCCAACAACTTCCATTCCTCCTAGTGGGTCAGTGAAAACTCATTCAACAGTCCTCCTAAGTGTTTGTCTCCTAATTAATTTATTTAAATAATAATATTCAGTAATTACATTCATCCATGATCAAACTTATCATAATTACAAAACTTGTAATGAAATTTAACATAAAGTATTTTTTCAAATAAATAATAATGTTCAAAAATTTGGGTAGGTGACAGCATGGAAGTCCAACCGTGCAGCAAAACTGGGCTATGGGGAGTCCTGTAGGTGTGTCTAGGTAGGTTCTGGCTGGGAACGCTGGCCGTAAGTGCCCATCGGACGATTTTGCAGAGTTGACCCCCGTGTGCAAAAATTGCACACTCCCTCACTGAGCAAAACCCTAGTTTCCAAGCTGGAAGTACAAGATGGCACCAGGGCCACGGGACCTGAGGAGACAGGCACCCCTGGCACTATCCTGACGTCCTAAATCCAACGGAGTCAACGATTCGTCGATCGGAGCCACGGTCGTCATTCTATGGCTCGTTCCATCTCGCATCCAAAAGGCCTTCAGGGAAACCTGTTGGATACCTGCCGGGGGCATAGAAGTCCAACCGTGTAGCAAAACCGGGTTCCGGGGAGTCCTGCAGGTGTGTCTAGGAAGGTTCCAGCTGGGAACGCTAGCTGTAAGTGCCTGATGGATGATTTTCCAAAGTTAACCCCAATGTGAGGGCCATCCAAATTTGCTCAAGGGGGCCATTTCTCGTCCCTAGGCCCTCAGGCGTGTGTGGCCACCGTGGACTGGTCCACAATAGCCACCTGGACTTGTGGGAGGCGACGAAATCCAAGTCCTCTTGTCGTTTTGGGTTCTGTGGCCCCGGGGCAAATCCTCCAAGTGTCCCTGAATGGCCCCAGGGTGCCCGACTAGAATGCCCATAGCACCCGAACCATGGCTCGGTTCACGAATCCGTCAATTTCGGTGGGTCTGGGATGATGGGTTTAAACTAGGGGACCCCCCACAGCGTCCCTCGAAGACCCAGAAGTGGTGCCAATGGGCCATCTCTAGAGCTAGGGTTTTTCTCAGTGATGGCCATTCCAGATTCACTCAAGGGGTGCATTTATCGTCCGGAGGCACCCTGGCATGTGTGGCCACTGTGGACAGGTCCACAATGGCCACGTGGACTTGTAGGAGGTGACGGAATCCAAGTTCTCTCACCGGTTTGGGTTCCGTGGCCCTAGGGAAAATCCTCCAAGTGTCCCTGAACGGCCTTGGGGTGCCCGACTAGAATTCCCGTAGCACCCGAACCGTGGCTCGGTTCATGAATCCATCGATTCCGGTGGGTCCGGGACGACGGGTTTCAGCTAGGGGTCCCCCCACAGCATCCCCTGAAGACCCGGCAGCGGTGCCAATGGGCCATCTCCGCAGCTAGGGTTTTGCTCAGTGATGGCCATTCCAGATTTGCTCAAGGGGTTCATTTCTCGTTCGAAGGCCCCCAGGTGTGCATGGCCACCGTGGATAGGTCGAAAATGGCCACATGGACCTATGGGAGGTGACGAAATCCAATTCCTCTCGTTAGTTTGGGTTCCATGGCCCCGGGGCAAATCCTCCAAGTTTCCCTAAACGGCCCCAAGGTGCCCGACTAGAATGCCAGTAGCACCTGAACCGTGGCTCGGTTCGCGAATCCGTTGATTCCAATGGGTCTGCTATGGCAGGTTTCAACAAGCAGTCCCACCACAGCATCCCCCGAAGACTCGGAAGCAGTGCCAACGAGCCATCTCCGAAGCTAGGGTTTTGCTCAGTGATGGCCATCCCAGATTTTCTCAAGGGATGCATTTCTCATCTGAAGGCCCCTGGGCGTGCATGTCCACTGTGGATAGGTCTGAAATGGCCACATGGACCTGTGGGGGGTGACGGAATCCAAGTCCTCTCGCCAATTTGGGTTCCGTGGCCCCATGGAAAATCCTCCAAGTGTCCCTAAACGGCCCTGAGGTGCCTGACTAGAATGCCCGTAGCACCCGAACCGTGGCTCGGTTCGTGAATCCGTTGATTCCGGCAGGTCCAGGACGGCAGGTTTCAGCTAGAAGCCCCCCCATAGTGTCCCCGAAGACCCAGATGCTATGCCAACGAGCCATCTCCAGAGCTAGGGTTTTGCTCAGTGATGGTCATTCAGGGACACTTCGGGGATTTGCTTTAGGGCCACGGAACCCAAATCGGCAAGCAGACTTGGATTTTGTCAGCTCCCACAGGTCCATGTGGCCATTATGGACCTGTCCACAGTGGCCACACATGCCTGGGGGCCTTCGGACGAGAAATGCACCCCTTGATCGAATCTGGAATGTCCATCACTGAGCAAAACCCTAGCTCCTGAGATGGCCCATTGGCACCACTTTCGGGTCTTCGGGGAATGCTGTGGGGGGTCCCCTAGCTGAAACTCATCATCTCGAACCCACCGAAATCGATGGATTCACAAACCAAACCACAGTTCAAGTGCTACGGGCATTCTAGTCGGGCACCCCCGGGGCCGTTGAGGGACACTTGGAGGAATTGCCCCAAGGCCACAGAACCTAGACCGATGAGAGGACTTGGATTTCGTCGCCTCCCACAGGTCCATGTGGCCATTGTGGACCTATCTACAGTGGACACGTACACCCAGGGGCCTCCAAACGAGAAATGCACCCCTTGAGCGAATCTGGAATGGCCATCATTGAGCAAAACCCTAGCTCCAGAGATGGCCCATTGGCACCACTTCCGGGTCTTCGGGGGACGCTGTGGGGGGACCCCTAGCTAAAACCCACCATCTCGGACCCACCGAAATTGATGGATTCACGAGCCGAGCCACAGTTCGAGTGCTATGGGAATTCTAGCCGGGCACCCCGGGGTTGTTTAAGGACACTTGGAGGATTTGCCCCGGGGCCACGGAACGCAAATCGGCGAGAGGAATTGGATTTCGTCACCTCCCACAGGTCCACATGGCCATTTTGGACCTGTCCACAGTGGCCACGCATGCTCAGGGGCCTCCAGACGAGAAATGCACCCCTTGAGCGAATCTAGAATGGCCATCACTGAGGAAAACCCTAGCTCTGGAGATGGCCCATTAGCACCGCTTCTGGGTCTTCGGGGGATGCTGTAGGGGATCCCCTAGCTGAAACCAGCCATCCTGGACCCACCAGAATTGATGGATTCATGAAGCAAGCCACAGTTCGGGTGCTACGGGCATTCTAGTCAGGCACCCCGAGGTCGTTTAGGGACACTTGGAGGATTTTCCCCGGGGCCACGGAACCCAAATTGGCGAGAGGACTTGGATTCCGTCGCCTCCCACATGTCCACGTGGCCATTGTGGACCTGTCCACGGTGGCCACACATGCCCAGGGGCCTCAAGACAAGAAATGGCCCCCTTGAGAAAATTTGGATGGCCCTCACATTGCGGTCAACCATGGAAAATCATCCACCGGGCACTTACGGCTAGCGGTCCCAGCCGGAACCTGCTTAGACACACCTGCAGGACTCCCCAAAACCCAGTTTTGCTACATGGTTTGACTTCTATGGCCCCGGCAAGTATCCAGGAAGTGTCCCTCAAGGCCTTTTGCATGTGAAACAGAACGAGCCATAGAATGACGACCGTGGCTCCGATCGATGAACCGTCGACTCCGTTGGATTCAAGACGTCGGGATAGTGCCAGGGGTTCCCCTCTCTTCTGGTTCCGTGGCCCCAGTGCCATCTTGTACGTCCATCTTGGAAAGTAGGGTTTTGCTCAGTGAGGGTGTGTGCAATTTTTGCACACGGGGGTCAACTCTATAAAATCGTCTGTCGGGCACTTACGACTAGCATTCCCAGTTGGAACCTTCCTAGACACCTACAGGACTCCCCGGAGCCCGGTTTTGCTGCACGGTTGGACTTCCCTGCCCCCGGCAGGTATCCAGCAGGTGTCCCTGAAGACCTTTTTGATGCGAGACGGAACGAGCCATAGAATGACAAGCGTGGCTCCGATCTACGAAACATCGACTCTGTTGGATTTAGGACACTAGGATAGTGCCAGGGATGCCCCTTTCCTTTGGTCCCATGGCCCCGGTGCCATCTTGTACATCCAACTTGGAAACTAGGGTTTTTCTTAATGAGGGACTGTGCAATTTTTGTACACGGGGGTCAACTCTGCAAAATCATCCACTGGGAACTTACGGCTAGCGTTCCCAGCCGAAACCTGCCTAGACACACCTGCAGGACTCCCTAGAGCCCGGTTTTGCTGCACGGTTGGACTTCTATGCCCCCGGTAGGTATTCAGCAGGTGTCCCTGAAGGCCTTTTGGATGCAAGATGGAACGAGCCATAGAATGATGACCGTGGCTTGGATCAATTAACTGACAACTCCATTGGATTCAGGACATGGGATAGTGCTAGGGATGCCCCTCTCCTCTGGTCCCATGGTGTCAGTGCCATCTTGTTTGTCCAGCTTGGAAACTAGGGTTTTGCTCAGTGAGGGAGTGTGCAATTTTTGCACACGGGGGTCAACTCTGCAAAATCATCCGGTGGGAACTTACGGCTAGTGTTCCCAGCCGAAACCTACCTAGACACACCTACAGGACTCCCCGAAACCCGGTTTTGCTACATGGTTGGACTTCTATGCCACCGACAGGTATCCAGCAGGTTTCCCTGAAGGCCTTTTGGATGCGAGACGGAACGAGCCATAGAATGACGACCGTGGCTCCGATCGATGAACCGTCGACTCCATTGGATTTAGCACGTCAGGATAGTGCCAGGGGTGCCCCTCTCCTCAGGTCACATGGCCCCAGTGCCATCTTGTACTTCCAGCTTGGAAACTAGGGTTTTTCTCAGTGAGGGAGTGTGCAATTTTTGCACATGGGGGTCAACTCTGCAAAATCATCTGTCAGGCACTTACGGCCAGCATTCCCATCCAGAACCTTCCTAGACACACCTGTAGGACTCCCCAAAGCCCGATTTTGCTGCACAGTTGGACTTCCATGCCCCCGACAGGTATCCAGCAGGTGTCCCTTAAGGCCTTTTGGATGCGAGACGAAATGAGCCATAGAATGACGACCGTGGCTCCGATCGATGAATCGTTGACTTCGTTGGATTTAGGATGCCAAGATAGTGCCAGGGGTGCCCCTCTCCACTGATCCCATGGCCCTGGTGCCATCTTGTACGTCCATCTTGGAAACTAGGGTTAGAGTTAGAGTTAATGATGATGATGAAGATGGTGGTGATGATGAAGACGTTGATGGTGATGGTGATGGTGACAGTGATGGTGATGGTGATGGTGATGGTGATGGTGATGGTGATGATGAATAAGATGGTTTATTGCTAGGGTTTGGGTGAGGGTTGGGGCTAGAGTTATAGAAGGAAATTGAATTAGGGTTAGAGTTAGAGTTAATGATGATGATGAAGATGGTGGTGATGATGAAGACATTGATGGTGATGGTGATGGTGATGGTGATGGTGATGGTGATGGTGATGGTGATGGTGATGGTGATGAAGATGATGAAGAAGATCGCTTAGTGCTAGGGTTTCGGTGAGGGTTGGGGATAGAGTTATATAAGGAAATTGAATTAGGGTTAGAGTTAGAGTTAATGATGATGATGAAGATGGTGGCGATGATGAAGACATTGATGATGGTGGTGATGGTGATGGTGATGATGAAGAAGATGATGATGATGGAGATGTTGATGAGGAGCCTAGAGATGATGTTAGTGATGATGATGACAAGTCTTTATAAGTGGTTATCTATAGGAATAAAGCATCAATCTCCAACCATAAATGAGCATGTTTTAAAATATATTAGTGGAAACCCTAGGTTGATGATACGATGCTTGGATAAGGGAAAAAACCCAAAATCTAGCTAGATTTGGGTGAGCATTGAGCATGGGGAACCAAATCTATGAAAAATGTTGGGGATATAAGAGTTTTTTGGGTTATAAGAGCATGGGGAACCAAAACCCTAAACCAAAATAATCATCATAATATATGATTTTTTGGGTTGGGGATATACCTCAAGGTACGCAAAGCATGAAAAAGGTTTGGGTGGACACAAAACTAAAGAGAGAGAAAATAAAGAGATATTTGATCAATAAGGAATTTCACAGTTCCCCAATGCTTTTCTCAAGTATAGATCTCAAAAATACCACCCTTGAAACTTTATGATAACTCCCTACCCCAAGTGGAAGACCCTTCTATCCATACATGGATTCCTAGAAGGTTTCATCTACCAAGTTAAATTTTCAAGACCATTGTAATAGATTATGTACTTCAAAAAATTTCCTAAAACCTAGGTAATTAAAATCTTGAGAACCTATCAAAACCGCTATCTTCAAATGCTACAAAGATAAATAGATATATTTAAGAAAATACTAACTCAATTTACTCAAATTTGATCCAAATCACATCACCATTTTATTCAACATGAAAGAGAAGCATGGAACAGTTTAATACATATAGGAAAAATAAAAAACATAGGCAAAGACATGTATGTATGTATGTATCAACAAAAAATGCATGTACCAACGAAATAACATAAAACTACACATACCTCAATGTAGAACATAACATTCTTTGATGCAATTCTTGCTCTTATGTAAAGTTGATTGGCCTCATTCAATAAATCCATCTGGATCCTCTCTGTTGCTAATTGTCTCCATCAATCTCTCGTTCTCTGAATGAGGCAGGTAGTAGCGTACCTTGGTTGAGCTCTTGCTTGACATTGTCTGAAGATGGATGTTTGTGCCAACGATCAAGTTTGTGAAGTGATACACCACAGAACCTGGTTTGTAATCCATGAATACAGGCCCACTAGTCTTTCTTGACTTCCCATCTAGTGTAAGATATTCTCCCTTAACCACCATCGATCCAGTAGGAAATTCAATTCCTTCATCGTCGATTAATGATCCGTAAAGGGTTTGCTTACCTTGGATGCACCATGCCAACCAATCATCCACGCCCCATTCATTGTCTTTCGGTGCAACAACTATATATATGTGTCTTGGTTGTACAAGATCTGAGATATGGTCATAGTCTGTAGAAATCGCTGACTGGCCCTCCTCTATCTGGGTTGTTTCAACAACTACACATTGGTATACTACAAGTGACACGCGATCCCATCCATCAACCCAGTCCATGCATTCGCATTCATCCCATTCGCCACTGCTGCAAGGGTTGCAAAAGCATGCAAGCTTTCGCATTCATATTTCAAATAAGTGGTTGTTTGAGCTTCGAACTGAATGAAATCCACGTGTTCCTTATACTGTGCTGCAACTATAGGAATGCAATCGATCTATGTCAACCACTAGCCAAAAATTTCTCGCCACACATCTTGCCACCAATGATCTTTATTGATCTCTTGCTCGTTCTGACATTGTTGCAGAGCACCATTGAACTGTGGACCATGCATCTCGGATATGAGGTTCCTTGTCAAACCTCATCTCTTCCCTTCGTAGTATGGTCTTGATGCATGCACCGGCCCCATCATGCTCACCTTTGCCGTGCTCAGTCTCAAAATAGTTCCATATATGCATCACATTATAAGTCTTATGCAAAGTACTCATCCATTGGAATACTCGGGCATTTTTGAACTGGCCCGCACAACCATCCAACCATATCCAATGCTGATCCATCTGTATATCTCTCTCCTTCAATTGATCATAGCAAATTCGAAAACAATGTTGCACATAATGCAGATCATGGGTTCTATCATCACTTATGTAAAAGTTTGTCTCCTTCAGTATTTTCCTCTTGTCATTGCTGCTCTCTGGCCCATGCCTATACATAAAATGTACCATGATGCTGACTTAGTCTGAATGGTAGTATTGACTTTGGATTTCATTTTGTGGCCGAAGGGTGTAATTTTCTGCAAAATCCACAATTGACACTATGGTTCCAACGGGAAATGTGTCCCTGCATTTTCTGTACTGCTCATCTTGCCATCGCGCTACATGCACATGTTGAACATACTGCTCGGTTTTCTCATAGAATTCTGTCAAGAAGTCACATACCGGTACTTGTTACCATGGAAACAAGAGAAATATTAAAATGTGGCCTTTGGAAAAACGTATATGCCATAAATTGAACGTGTAATATGAAAAATATGCAATATTCATTTGTACTTGTGACTTTACCAATGAAATCTTTTTACTTTCTCTGACACTGTCTAATTGATAGGTCACGTACTTGAAGCTCTGCATCTCCACACCCATCATGCCAAATTATGTCTCCTTTCTTTCATGAATGCAACGGTTCAAAAGAGAAAACCCACTGCACATAGAACATGTCCCATATAGACAGGATTTTTCATAATACTTTTGTCCTTCGGGCCTTGGACACATGATGTTGTGGATAAAGTCTCTTGATGCATTCGGTGGTAGTATGGATTCATTGCATCCCTGCACAATGTTAGTATGCAAATCACAAAATATATGTTTATATGTGTCATAATAATATTCATATTCTACGTGGTATCTACAACAACAAGTCTTCTGATCAATGCATATACGAACATACCATGGTTTGCATTTCTCAAAGGACCTTTGGCCCAGGTTCAATTGTGTGTGCTCGTTCCTGAATCTATCATAGAGTTCAGTTTGTGTGGTGTCAAGGAAGTGTTTAACATGGGGCTCACGTTCAGTAGAACCTTTTCTTAGTTTTAGCACGTCTCTTTGGTTTGATTAAGGTCTAGTATGATCATGCCAAAACTTTTGTACTAACTCCTTAACAGCATCAATTACCTTCCTATCTGCACGAGGAAACCTACCAACAAAATCCCAACAATCGTTTCCACCCGAAGTGTCAAGATTTTCTCTTATAACAGAGTACTTTTTAATAGTTTTTCTATTTAATTTGAGTATGTGAGAAGTGTGTGATAGCAGGCGACGTTGCCTTGTGGACTTGCTTACAACTAATTCCGCTAAAACACGATGAGCAGCACAAAGATCTTTTGTACGAGATTTCTTCCCAATCACATTAAATGTAGATTGGAGATTTCTAACAATATGACTGTTGGCCTCTGAACTTTTAACCATCCTTACACCCAAAATTCTCCTAACAATAGCTAAATAACGTGACTTTAACAAACATAGCAATAATTGACATTTACCTGCTTCACCTTTGGATTCAAAATATTCTTTGACAATTTTGTTGCATTGCCATTCGATAGTGCGTTTTGGCAACTTGCCTTCAAGCCCCGACATAGCACTCTCATCCACATGAATACATCTAGGAGTTCTTCTTCGTGCACTAGACAGTCGAGGTAGGGAGGATGGACATGATACATGAATACCCGAGCTTATTTGTTGTGGTGCTTGGTTCATAGATTGGGCCATAGTGGGAGTGTGGTCGACAGGGTTGTGGTCTTCTTGTGGAGATTGCAAATTAAGCAAGGCTTGTATGTCCATCTCTACACATGCAGCATCTCCCAAAATTATTGTGTCATGAGGAACTTTAGAATGACTCGTTGATGGATTGTTGGTTGGAGATTGTGTTGATGTTGGAATTTGAGTTGGGTCCGTTGGACGTGACCGCTTTACCCGTGGTTCTGAACAAGAGGTTGTCGTGTCAAAAACTATGTTAGGATCAGTGGCATGATCCGGGGAAATGATAGGACCATGTCTCAATCTTTCCATTCCCAACCTGGCCATTTCTCTTAAGTAATTGACCTTTTCAATGGGCAGATTCCTTCTATTTTTTTTTTTGTGTTTCATGGGTTTCCCATCTCCAAAAGTCTCTTTAACACAACTATCATCCTACCCCTGCAAAAGAAACAACAAATAAGATATTAGTGCCATTATACAATGAACCTGACACATTCCAACCTAGCTTACCACTTTACAAATTATCATATACAACTACAGACTATGTTGGTTTATTTGTGTTCGAATAAACATCATTATCCCTTACAATTCCAATCAATATAGATGATGTTTGGTCAAGTGTAGAGAGGAGAAACTAGTGTCTTGCCTGGCCATGAATTCATAAAAATTATGGTAGTAACACCCTACAATAGAGATGGATAGAGATGCCTTGGGAATAGTTTGATAGTTTTTCTACATCAAATAAGGTAACCTTAATTAGTTGCATTTTTTGCTTTCTCCCTTAATGTTATCAATTCTAAATTTTGCACCTAGTTTGATTGCTTTGTCTTCCTAGTGGAATTGTAAATCCTTCCATTTGAGGCAATGTCCTTTACCATCGTAAATTACTAGGTTATATAACACATTAAGGAGTTGAAGAAACAACAACAAACTATTTCCTTAGATCTATAAACCTTGAGACGATAGAATGTGATTTTGAGTTTAAAATACCCATGGTTGAATTCAACAATTCATCACAATGGAATGAATGTATACCTTGTTTTGTGCAAAATATTAAGGAGGATGCAAAGGTTTCTAACAACAATCATGGTCTTGGGAAGGGTGATTAGGGGGAATATAATTTGACCTTTCAATGTGCAATATCTAGGGTGGGGAGGTGTTGGAGAGTGGGGAACTAGGGACTATACCAACAATCATCATGTTGAATGGAGCATGAAGTGGGAAAGTCTTGGTTTTTGGAAAAAAAAGCATTATTAAAGGTGAGGGGATATTGTAAGGATGGTAAATATGGATGAATATTATCATATTTGGATTCATAGAGAAAGGAAAGGTGCATATACTTATAGATATCCTCATTCCATACAATGGTATTGAATAAGACATGAGAGAGTTGAGGTTTTGTGGATGAGTTTAAATGATATTTTTAGTTATGTTTAGTGAGTGTGTGGTTTTTTTGCTAGCATAATATGAGGTGAAAAGAAAAAAATTAACTTGGGAACTAATTACACAATGAGGAGGTTGCATACTTCATCTTTTCTAGTGTTCATATGAGTTTTTTTAGATGTGAACTTGGGAAATCTTCTTGTCAAATTCATTGTTGTCTATGCATGGATATTGTTGTGGGCATATGATAAAAACAAAAAGGCATGGGCTCATCTCAAATCTTGTGAATGAAAAGACTCATTTACAATTCACCATACCTTTATAGAAATGATCTCCACTTGCAATGGAAACTAGTAGTTTGAATGAATCCACTAGATTCCAAGACCACTGAAGATGTTTGATAGATTCCAAGGGTGATTTTGTGTCCAATAGATCAAAGAGTGTCCAAAATATCAATGAGTGTGAGCCAATGAGCAACCTGTGAGAGCTTGAAACCCACGGAAGAAGTGAAACCTGTGTTTTTGGTAGAATTCCCAGGAAACAGAGAACTCTGTTTTTTTTAAACTAGTAATAGGGCCGCTCACGCATGTTAAAATGTGCGCACGTGTGTTAAAACACGTGCACGCGTGTGTTTTGTGCATACACGTGAGGAGCATACACGCACCCCTATATAACGTTTAAACCATTTATTCCCCAACGTTTACACCATTTAATGCCAAACCTTCCCCGACTTCAAAAATATTTGCATAAATTGGACTCGATGATGAAGTTTGAAGGGTGGATCTTAATTTTTATTGGAAGGGCTTACTCTTTGACACATTTGATAATTTATGGTTGTCTATGCGCCTTGACCCAATTGACATTGTAAGGTGAGGATGTGCATGCATAATAATCCTTATTTATGACTATGCGATGAGGATTTAAATGGAAGAGGATGTAAATATGTGTTCTTTTTATACGTATTTTGATGGCGAGTGTCGAAGAGAAACGTGGTGATAAACCACAATTCCTGAGCCAAAAATTGTTTTTTAAAATTTTATTAATAAGCATTGTGGTACTTTGGTCCAAATGTTTTTTCTAACTCATTGTTTCTCCATATTCTGTGCCTATTGCCACGTCTCTATATCAATGCATAAAATCAACTTCTGCTTGGTTTGTGGTTATAGTTGCATGCCATTGAGTGTTGTTTAGAGTTTCCATGAGTCTGTGGCATTCATGCAATAAATGAAGTCTTGTAGAGGAGGACTCATCAAAGAGGCAATTTGAATTTCATTTTGACAAAACACATATTTTTTAAAGATCAAATGCCATGAATGCATCCTCAACCTACCATGCAAGACCGTGGATATGTTGAAAAGCATTGAACATCATCAAAGAATGAAAACTGGTTCCTCGAGATCTTATTGAAGCATATTGAGCTCAATTGAATTCCACCTGGTGTGAAGAACCTGCAATAATTAATTAATGCAAATACACGAGATATCAAAAATAATAGAACTTAGAATCACTTTTATATTGATCATGGGCCACTTCGAGGGGGCAACCTCCTTTAAGCAAGCTCAATACAATTAACTTCACGGTGCCTTCAATGACCTCAACATACACTTATATACTAAGTCTATGCCCAATACTATGAGTCAAAACCATGGGACATATAATACTACGGGACGACTTACCAAGCATATGCGTCCAATACTATGGGTCAATACTATGGGCTAATATAAACTATGGATCAACAAATACTATGGGACGACTTACAAAGCATATGCGTCCAACACAATATACTAACATAGTAAAGAGAAGGGTTGACACGGGTTCCCAACATCCCCTCTCCCTTAAAAAAAGCTTTTTCCTCAAAGCTTTGGTTGGGGAAAATGCTGGATGAACCTGAAGGAGTGGTTCCCCGGTAGCATCCTCGGGTTGCATTTCAGGCCACTGATGCCTTTGGAGTGTCAGGGAAGATTGCTTGGAAGGCTGTAGACGAAGAAGAACCCTATCATCTACGTGAAAAGTGCGCTCAGAATGGTGCTGATTAGCTTGTTGTTGCAGTCAAATTCTGGCCATGTGAAGATTGTCCTGCAGAATGAGAAGAATCTGATCACGGTTTCAAAGAACCGAATCAATTGCCTGAACTGGGGAGATGCTAAGGGTGTATGGAAGAAGAACTGGCAGTGTCTCTCCATAGACTGCTTCATATGGTGTCCTTGTATATGTGGTATTGTACCACCAGAGCGCTTCTAAGAAATCCATAGAAATAGTTGGCCAAATTTGTGTAGGGATGGGCAAGGGTTTGAGCAGTCCTGAAAGGAGTGTCGTTTCACCCTTGTTGACCTGGAAAGTATCATAGTTAGCCACCATCTGTTGAATTGTCATTTTCAGTCCCTGCCAAAAGAAGTTACATTGTTCCCAGTCATACATTTTGAAGAACCCAGAGTTCCCTGCTGATGAAGAAGCATGGAGTTCATAGAAGAGATAGCCCTGTGGAACATATTGCAACCAATTTGGAACAAGCAGAAAAAGAGTTGTAAGATAAACTGGATCATCAATTGTGCGAGAAGGAGCATCTACCACCATATTATCGTTACCCTTCTTGTAAGTGGTCGCATAGGGATAACCCATTTCAGGTGTGTTGGGGAGGAGACCCATTGTTCCAGGAAATTTTCCAGACTCTGGAGATTAGTCTTGATGCCGAAATAATTCCCTAATAGGTATGGCTGCCACTTCTGTATTGCATGCAAAATAGCCATCATTTCCTGCTGAGAGGTAGATGCGGCTAAATTCTTACCGGAAAGGTCTCTTGAAGGAAACAAGCTCATTGGTTCAGCAAAGACACCTGCATATCTATCCAAGGAAGTAGTGGAGACTGTTGATGGGTGCATCTGAATGGAATGGAGCTAAGCAATGACACCATGTGAATTCTTCTTAAGGATTTTTTCCAGACGATGTGAACTGATGATGCAGAGAGACCCTGGTTGTAAGCCCATTAATTTTTGTTGTGCCCCATTGACTGAAAACTGCATCCAAAGTTCAGCAAAATGCCATAAGATGGGGCCAAGTGTGTGTAACCATTGAACGCCCAAAACCACATCACATCCACCTAAGGACAAGGCAAAAATGTCAAAGCGCAGGTTATAATCTTCCAGAGAGATACGCACATTGTGACACTTCCCCTTGCAAGGTAAGGTACCCCCATTGGCAACCATGACTTCAAAGTTGGAGCAAGGGTTGATAAAACAATCAACCTGTTTGGCGATCTGAGGGTCAATGAAGTTATGTGTGCTGCTAGAATCAATGAGTATTGTAAGAGGGAACTTCTTGAAGTATCCCTTGACTCGCATTGTTTGGGGGGTGGTGACGCCGGATAAAGCATTGAGAGATATATTTGGTTGGTCTTCCTGAGATGGGGGGTCAATAGGAAACTCTTGAATGTCGACCTGATCATCCATTGTATCGGGAGCTTCTTCACCAATTTTAGAGGCTGGTGGAGAATCCATATCCAAGAGATAGAGCCTTTGTTGAACACATTTATGTCCCTGAGTGAATTTCTCATCACAATTATAACAGAGCCCTTTTTCTCTAAGTGCCTGCATATCTGTTTCAAACAAATGCTTGATAGGAGTTGGTCGAGGAGCTAGTGGGATGGGAGGTCGTTGAGAACCCATATTTTGGAAGGGAACAAAAGAGGGTTTGGAGCATTGTTGGGCTGCAAGCTTATCTTCTGCCAACTTAGCCAACCCTAGGACTTCCATCATTGTGTTGGGATAGAACATTTTAACCTCTGACTGGATTTCATCCTTAAGACCACTGATAAAAGAACTCCTATAGAATTCATCAGACAATCCTTTTGTGTGATTGGCTAGTTTCTCAAATTTTGTCTGATACTCTCTCACAGTGCCACATTGACGAAGTTTAGTGAGTGATCCTATGAAGTCGTCAAAAGCACTAGGACCAAATCGTGACAAAAGGAGTTGGCAAAAATTTATCCAGTTTGGCTCAGGATGAGCTTTGATGTACCAATGGTACCATTGAAGGGCTTCCTGATCCAAATGAAAGGATGCAAGTGGAACTTTCTGGACATCAAAAGTATTATGCAGACTGAAATAGTGTTCTGCGCGGTATATCCATCCAGTAGAATCAGTACCATTGAAGCGACGAAAATCAAGCTTCGGCCCACGAAAATTGCTAGAAGAAGAGAACCCATTGGCTGTAGAAGATTCTTGCTGTCGATTATTGTTCATGGCTGAATGCTGAAGATAGAGGCTGAGAAATTTTTCATCCAGATCTCGAAGTTTGGTTTGGATGGCTGCAAGTGCTTCCTCCATGGTTTTTACTCCTACGCGGGTGACAACCATAACCAGGAGATTTTTTTTTTTTGTGGGGGGGGGCAATGGATAGAAAAACACAAACAAAAGCTGCTTTAGTGAAGGAAAATTTGGATTTGGGAAAAAACTTGGAGTGGTAATTGGGGTTTGAGTAGGTTTTAGACACTTTCTAATGGACAGGGAGGCAAAAAATGGGGATTTCAGAAGCAGGGTGAAAGAATGAGAAAATTTGGAAGAGAGGGACAAAGAAGTAGAATTAGGAAAGGCACACGGTGGCAAAATTTGAAGGCGTTTGGGTGAAAATTGAAGGAGTTATGGCAAACCCTAAAAATAGACAAATGTGGGATTTCTGGTCTTGGGAAGTGGAATTTGGGATAGGGTCTTCAGGAATGAAATATGCAGAATGGGATTGCAGGGATGTCAATGAAGTTTCAGGGAAAACAAAGTTGAAACAAGGGAGATATGGCCGAAAAACAGAATTTTATACTCGTTTTTTTTCTTTTCTTTTTTTTTCCAGAAATGGATCGGCAATAGCGGGGCGGAAGGGATTCATAACAGCTAGATCTGCAACGACGCGGAAGGGATCGAAAACGGCTGGATCTGAAACGGCGACTGGATCTGGAACGACTTTCAGAATAGACATGAAACGGCTGAATCTGGAGCGGAAGTGATCGGCAACAGTTTAGTTGAAAATAGATATGGACCCCAAGTATGTGCGGCTTCCTATCGGTTCAAGGGATTCACTCGGCCAACAATGCTGTCTGATGGCTTGCGTATTGGGGAAGTACCCTTCACTCCACGGCTCAGGTAAAACTGATAACCGCTTTGCCACAAACAACAGCTCTTTGTTTACCTCACGGGTGGGAAATAGTCAATTAGGTAGGGGTCGTTGCCCTTTTCCCTAGCAGGTCCTCTCAATGGGCCAACTACTTTGGGGTTCCTATGGTACTCCTCACAATGAGTTTTAGGGCTTATGCCCAAGTACTTCCCATAGTTAAGTGGATAGGGGTTATTCCCAGATCCGAACTTGCAACAGATGCGAAAAAAAAAAAATTGGCAGAAATTCCACCCAACGAGCCCAAGAAAGTGCTCTGATACCAGATGTGAAGAACCTGCAATAATTAATTAGTGCAAATACACAAGATATCAGAAATAATAGAACTTAGAATCACTTTTATATTGATCATGGGCCACTTCGAGGGGGAAACCTCCTTTGAGCAAGCTCAATACAATTAACTTCATGATGCCTTCAATGACCTCAACACACACTTATATACTAAGTCTATGCCCAATACTATGAGTCAAAACCATGGGACATATAATACTATGGGACGACTTACAAAGCGTATGCGTCCAATACTATGGGTCAATACTATGGGCTAATATAAACTATGGATCAACAAATACTACGGAATGACTTACAAAGCATATGCAT